>OY829475.1:12843871-14043871 GCA_963691745.1 Ditula angustiorana
GAAGCATAAGACTAAGTTAGTAGTGACATTTAAGAGCACGGAACGCTGAGTAGTAAAATGTGTCTGACTTCCTTGACGTAATGCATACGTTCTGTTAACAGGTTCCTGTGCAGCTTAATGGTCTGCAAATGGCGATTGCATCCTGGAGGGAAGCACATTTTAATCTGTTTATGCGGCCTGCACATCACGCCGCCGTTGCGAAATTCAGCATCGTCTGCCTAGGTTCCGCAACCAACCACACCAACTTGTAACGATAATATGAAGAGATAGTGGAAAAAAAGTAATATTGTTTCTGGAGGTTCGGGTTGATCTAAGGGGAGCGAGGAGGATCAACATGGGGCCTTCGAGCCCCGCATCGGTTTCCCGTGCACGGCTGAACTTGCTTTATGGCGGCTTTATGACTGGTGCCAGGCACGGGACGCAGAGGCTTAACGTTAGCTGTAAATGTGCATCAGCAGATGTCTAAGTTCGCTATCTCTCTATATTTCGATTATCGAATATTTGTAGTGACGATTTGATTATTATCCGACGCATTGGTACAAGGTTTTAGTTAATTCTATTGTTTGTTAGTTTGTTTAGGTCAAATCTTTTTAGCAAATTTTGACTCACAGTGGTCTGATTGTTCCCAAATTTGATGTAGTCCCGTCTACAATTCAATAATAAAGTACCTTCTGTAGAAAAGCTTGTATCATAAATGATTTTTAACAAAAAACCTATTTACTCTATGTTTTAATCATAATGTGTCAGACAAAATGAAATCCTGATCCACCACTGCTGTGTAAATTTCACATAATAAGTAAAATAGTGAGAGACTACAATTTTGTTTATAACGACATATTTCTAACGTGGTTCAGAGTTCCATTACATGTACCTAGTTGTAGAATTGCAACTGTCTTATGCAGTTTAAATATTTCTCCAATGTGATTTTGTTTTGTATAAACGACCGGTCATGTGCTGCTTGCAAATTGCATTAAATTATGCCTGGTACTCGCCGCGAGCATTCCCTCGTAGTTCATTGCTTATTCTGCAATCGTTTGGCGGAAAATGTGGATATTTGTATGAGTTTGCAAACAATTAACCTGTATTCTTTCTATTTTATTGTTAGTATATGTTAGAATATAATTAGGTTGTTTTGTTACTAATAATAATATAACTTATTCGTTTGATTCTATACGGTATTTCATTACGAGCGGAAGGCCCACCGTCGAACGCAGTTAATTTTGTTTCGCGGGGGTCTTTAGCTCGTTCTCTCATTTTTGCAATATGAAAACGTAATTATGCCTAGTACCACCATTACCGATATTTATTCCGTAAAAGTACGGTACGAGACATCACTAAGAACATGAATCGGTCTAAAGAGGCGCGAGGCTCATCACTAGCTGAGTGGCGCCCCCACGGTGCTTACGCGCCAGCCCGAACTAACTCTACGGACGGGCCGTTACAAGGGCTGTTTCCCATCTGTACTACTATATCTCTCTAATCTGTGGCCCAAATGAAGACGTCTATAGAATGTTGCCAGGGTAAAAATAATATTTTTTTACGAAACGAAGCCCTAGCGCAATTAATTTTATATGGTGTATGTAGCATTCAAGTCTCAGGAACTACTGAACCGATTTTGAAAACTCTTTCACTAATAGAAAGCTACACTACTATTGCTCAAGATCTTCATTTAGTTTTATTTTACAATACAACAGCGTTCTTATTTTTCTGCCCAATAAAGCCTATTAAACCATTTTGTATTACTTAAATAGTATTTGCAGGTTGATCAGAATAATAAAAAACGAGTGGGTAAAAAAAAACAATTAAAAAATTAGCTTCTGTCAAAGGGTCAATGCTAAAGGTGGATTCACAATGCGAAGTAGCGAGGGATAAAAAAATTATAAAATTACGCGATCTTTCGGCTTTGAGCAATTAAAACGCCTTTTTATCGCAGCGATACGGCAGTCACTTTACATTGAGAAGGTGGATACCTTACGGAATTTATTGTCAATGTTGTCATCGTTAACGCAAACTGGAACAAATTACCTTGCTACTCCGCGAAACCAGTGCCGTGCTCGTGCAAGTTAGCTGCGTCTGTGCGACATATGTAAATGTTCATGCAAAAATCCACCCTCCTCCGCTTCCACGACCGTTCGCTATTAAGCCCAACAGTTCTTGTCTTATAAATAATAATAATAAAGTAGCGAACGGACGTATTGTTAGATCCTGATGATGCCTCGTACAGATGCGAAACGCGCGTCGATCGTGTTGTGTAGTGTTTAGTGGTGGTGATAGACTGTGTGACAAATGTTGTTTCGTGTGGAAGCGGAGGAGGTTGGGTTTTTGTATAAACATAAATGTCGCACAGACGCATTGCCCCGGTCGCGCTGGCCGCAATATGATGGGCGTACCCAAGGGGGGCAGGGAGGGGCAGCTGCCCCCTCCTGGAAATCTCGCAGAACATGTATGAACTCGCCTAATTACTAATAAAAGTGAAAACGGGGCCTTATGCTCTAACTTTTAAATAAACCGCGCAGTAGACACTGGCAAAATGCACGGTGCAATTACCAAAAAACCGTGCGCGACGATGGCGGACGAAGATTGCTGAATCTAGCATCTGACTTGCCCCCCCCCTCTAGGCCAGAAGCTGGGTACGCCCATGCGCGATATTAATGCAATGTTGTCCTTCACCGCGAATGATGCGACAGCCCAAAAATTTTAATAGGTAAAGACACATTACAGACAGTTGAAGCTAAATAAAAGCTTCGACAAAGCAGCATCTTACTATGAAAAATATATTTTATCTAAAAAATAAACCTGTGTATAAAAATATACATTGCTCATAAATACTAATTCATAAGTGACCTATAAAATAATTGATCTTGGAACATTTTTAGGAATACACTGTACTTTTTGTCGTGGAATGATTTGATATTCATGTTAGGTCTTATTACTTCAGCAGTTCCGCCCATATGCTTAATGGCTTGATCCATATTTTTAAAGTGCCCTGAGGCACAAGCGCCTAGTATAGCTGAACCAACTAAAACAGAATCTTTCTCGTTGGGTTTCATGATTGGTAATCCAGTAGCATCAGCCTGTATCTGAATGAACAAAGGGTCTTTTGTGATTCCTCCACAAATTAGCAAGGACTTGAATTGGTCATATCCGGCCAGCACCAATGCATCAATGATGTGTCTTGTGCCATACTGAAAAAAAAAAGTTTTAATCATTGTTGAAAAATTAAGAAGAAAATCATGTAGCAGATACTTAATTTTACTTACTGAAAGACCCTGCAATGTAGCAAGATACAACACAGCCAAGTTCTCCTCACTGTTATTAATAGCAAGGCCACTTATCATCCCTTTCATCAGAGAGTCCGCTAAAGGTGATCGGTTTCCGTGGTAGTCCGGCCACACGTGGAAGTCTTTTGTAAGCAGACTAACATCAGAAAGACCTTGAATGTTCGCCATTTTGTTTAGCAAGTCTCGCAAGTGGATCCGTACACTGGAAAATTAAATAAAGTATTTAATTAACTGGGTCTATTATTAGGCTGAAGCTGTGATTCCACATGCTACAGTGTGACAACTAGGTATATTAAAAGTTTCTACAAATAATACATACTCTCCAGTACCGTGCTTTTTAAGCAACTCAATGCCTGCAGGATGGCTTGATATAACATGATCTAACAGCATCCCCGATGCACTTTGGCCAGCTTCATTCAGCCACATGTTGGGAACCATTGCACTGTAATATGGTCCCCACACTCCTTTCACCATAATTGGTTTCCGATTCACAGCCATGTGACATGTGGAAGTACCACAAATGAGGCTGAGACGACTCGCCATGTCTTTTTCGATGTCACCACCATTTGTTCCTATCATACCGAGACCTCCCGCATGGGCATCAATAATTGAAGTAGCCACAGGCGTGTTCGGTGCTAAGCCTAATGCATTAGCAACTTCAATGGAAAGACCACCACAGTGCTCTCCTGGCATCAAGACTAGGTTGCCAATCTTTTTGAAGTTATCTTCTGCCAAATCCGACAACCCAATTGTATGAAGATAGTCAACATTCCAGCCTTTTTTACCATCAAGAGAGCATTCATAGTTCCACTTGCAGACTAGAGAGCAGAGAGATCTTGTCTGGGATCCAGTAGCCTTCCAGGTCAGAAAGTCAGGAAGGTCAAAGAAGTAGCCGAACTCGGTCCACCTCTTTGGAAGATGTTTCTTTAACCAGAGTAGTTTTGGTATTTCCATTTCTAAGCTCACTTTTCCCCCTACGTACTTCAATATTTCATGGTTGGTGCTGTTTATAAAGTCAGCTTCAGCCTGGGCTCTGTGGTCCATCCACATTATTATATTCTGTTCATTATTGTTTGATTCATTCACAGCCAAGGGTTTGAAATTTTTATCCAATGCGACTAATGAGCAGGTGGCATCAAACCCAATACCTTTTATGCTCTTTGGATTAACACCTTGAACAACATTCTGAAACAATACAAAAGGTTTATGAGTTTTGAAGTTTAAAAAATTAAATGTAATGTATGTTATTATGTAGAAAGTCTAATGTTAAGTTTGATTGTTGTATTTTTTGTACATGGTTTTATGAATTACAGTATACTGAAAGAAAGCAACAATATTGTATCTCTTTTTTTTTTATTTGTTATATACTATTTTTATTTCCTTCAACATTATGTATAAATTGTAGATTTAATGTGGGAAATGAAAATAAAATGAACAATAATGTACCTATAAAATAAAAATGAATACCTTAATAACATATTCACATGAATTCCATATGTCATCAGAGGATTGTTCATAGAAGTCAACCTGGGGTTTCCAGAGCAGGCTTTCCTTCACTGATGTGGAAAAGACATGACCTTTTTGGTCAACGAGGGCTGCCCTCACGCTGCCAGAGCCCACATCAACACCAATAAAGTAAACTTCTTCCTCCATTATGGACAAGTTATATTTTAATTTATAGCTATCTCGCACAAGTAAGAACTTTTTCCTTGCTTGGTCGTTTTTACTTTTTCTTAATAAATCACTATAAAACGCTTGGCAACCAATTAACACAGTTTACCTTCGCGAAGCACTCTAATAAATATAATATGGAAATAAGATCTGTTTGTCACTTTTAATGAATATAAAGATAATAAGCGGGATAGTAAATGTTTAGATAACAATTAAATTACATTTCCTGGCCTTGGCTTTAGATAACACGTTTACAACTAATAACAAAAACTTGATCTCTCGAGATAACCTTGTTTAATGTACACTCACACTGCTACAACTACTCACTTGACTAACTCAATTATTCCTTAAAATACTACTGTGAATGTGTTTTTTTAATATTAATGTTGTTAGTAATTTAATGGACTCCAAAAAATATAAAATGAATGGGATAACAAGTTTAAAATTTTGGCGCCGAGCGAGCTGAAGCCGAGCAAAATGTAAATTCTTGATTTTGTTCCGTCACATTACTGTCAATGTCAATACTGTCAAGTCGGTCGGCCAGAAGAAATAAACGAAAAAATAAGGAAGAAACAAAGTAAAATATTATGAATAATCAGTTCTGCCACTACAATATAACAATTTTTTTCCACTTTTTGGCAACAATCGTAGAATTTAATCAGTGGTCTAATGGTCAACAATCAACATGGTCGAATAATAATAGTAAAGTTATATTCAATTTAAGTTATACTTTTCGCTACTCTACCATAATGTACTCGTACCTACTAATTTCTAATGCTCCACGCACGCTCCACGGTAAACTATAAAAGCGGCCAATAGTGTGGATGCCAATCTGTGATGCCAATATTCGAAAATCAGACGAAAAAAAACAACTGAAATATAAATATAACCTCAAAGTAATACTTTGTTTGTATTTATATATTTTAATAGGTACATGATTTTCCCTAATCAATCAGTCGAATTTTGATCGCAACAATGGTACGATTCAAAAACAGGTATGTCTTTGTTTCTTTTATCTGCTTCTGCTTTCCTTTTTTTGTTTTTCGATAGTTTTTGTAGTGTGTTGCATTAGTTGGTGGCTTTCACATTTTCATGTTGGTTTCAGGTACGTTACCGTTGAAATATCAAGTCCTATGATTCCTGAAAATAAACCATTGAGCTTAAAATCCAAAATATTCCATGAAACTGTGATGACTAAGATACAACAACTACATGGAGATTTTGGCGTAGCTGCAGTAAGAACGGGGTTTCTGACAAAATATTGCAATGAAAATACAAGGATAGCTATAATACGAGTAAGACATGGGCCACACAAGTTTGTCACAAGTTGCATACCATTTATCACAAAAATTGGTAACCTCGATGTAACTTTGAGAACACTTCATGTGGGAGCAACACTCAAACATTGTTTTAAATTCATTCAAAAGCATCAAAGAGCATACTTGAATTCTATATGGATGTCCTTGAAATCTGATGAGGAGAGACAAAGGCTGGAGGCAGCAGTAATGGATTTTACAAAGACAGATGTAGCAATAAATATAAGCAATATTACATAGAAAAGGTTTTTATTTTGTGAATATATTTTAAGCATTTTATTTCCATGAAGATTGTATTCTTATAATATTTTTTACCAATTTGTAACCAAGGGCACTTAACACACTTTTCTTTCTAGCACTGGCTTTGCAGACTAAATTGATACATTTTCTGCTTGTCCCTAGGGCCATCAGTTACAAGTTGACTAATCAACATTTAATTATTAAACAGCTCCATTCCCCGCCGGACTACGTAGAAACAATTTCTTTCTCAAAGTTGACATAAAAATAGGCACTTGGTCACACTTTCTTGCGGCGCAAACTGCAGTAACTTTATTTGTTACTTTAGTAAATAAATCGAAAAGATGTTCATTTTCACCATATTTAGTAATAGTGCCACACAATATCTGGATGAATAGAGACCCAAATTGTTCGCTCCTGTAAGCTTCAAGCTCTGGAGATGTGGCCCAATAAACTAGGAAGTCCGTCTTCCGTAAAGTATACTGTGGCCCATCAGCCGCTAACCCATGCGGCTCCTCACCACCCTCTACCTGGCATGCTTGTACAATCAGAACTTTGGGTATGCCACATAATAAGGTTGCGTCGTCCAACATATTCTGTATATAATCAACTCTGATTGCCACTGAATCTGCTGCATACACATGTCCCCTGATCCCATGGGACAGTATACAAAGCATAAACATGCTATCGTCTTCAGATACTCTTTTTTGTATAACCTCTTGTATAAAAGCTATCATTTCTTTTCTATTTAAGTTTTCTTTAGTCATAATGTCAAAATTCAATGAGCGCATGGTCTTTTCCAGCAAAATTTTGTCCTTTGTAGAGCCATTTCGTGTCTCTAAGGGCTTCTTGGTGGTGCTACGTGCAATGCTGTCCTTAGATGGGTGAAACACCTCCTGATTGATGATACAGCAAATCCCCACTCTCTCCTTTTTCTTGATAGCATATCTATCATTATTCAGAACATTCCTGTCTGATTTTAAGTCAATAGGCAAGTCTTCAATATGCAATTCCTCAATCAAACCAAAGATTTCATTAAATTCTTCAATGTTTGTGTACTTGCTGTCCTTTGTATTGAGGTCACTTTTAGTTTCGGGTGCACTGAGAGATGGAGCCTCCAGTTTGCGATTCAATTTTTTCTCAATATCTCTCAACATGGTGGCATAATGATTAAGTTCAGAATATCTGTCAATGATCTTTGCAATTTTTTCCACTTTACACTCTTTGCTTGAATTGTTTACAGTTATAAATTTCTGGCACATAAGTTCCAAGAAGACTAGTTCACAGGTGTCATATTGCATCACACTCATTTCAAATGAATCCAAGGTCTTTTTCAAGTTATTAAAAGTAGAATTAGTCATATTTTCGCAAAGTTGATATAATACTATCTTCAAGGGATTGATGTAAGAATTTATATGAGGCTCATATGATGAGTAACGTTCCTTAATTGTGGGGACATGGCAGCCCACTTTCTTTAAAACGCTGAATAACTGGCAGACGGCAAGTGCTTCCAAGAACTGTTGCCTCCAGGTGGGCATTGTTTGGGAGTGCAAAGCCCATTGGGACAGCAAATCAAGATGATTCCCCTCCATGTCCTTTGAAACTCTTTGCAAGACGATAAGGCGTTGTAGCGCTGTATCGGGCACATCATATAGTAGAAACACAAGGGATATCAAATCGCAAGTTTCTAACTCTTTCTGTATTTCACAAACCACTTCCAGGGTTATTGTGTTTATGTTGACATCACTAAATACACTGTCTTCGGACGGTACGCAGGCGTCTGCACACAGCATCTTCAGAAACTAGTAGTAGTTTTTGATAAGATTTTGACTTCACACAGTGCGACAAAATACAGCAAATAAGTTTGATTAGGTAGGTTCGGGAATTCCCGCAACACTTTGCTCCTGGCCAATCCCAATCACTATATCTCTCTAATCTGTGATCCTAATTCTGTGTTAAAATAATAACTTGTCATAAAATGTGGTCTATGCTATGATCTATGAATCAGGGCCCCTATTCTGGGTTCATGCGAGATTCATCTCGCATGAGAATAACTGTCAAATCCCAAGGAAAACTGTCATTTTTGACGTATGTGGCATGCGAGATAGCGTCTCGCATGACCCGAGAATTGGAGTCCTGAACTATGACACTTTATTTTTTGTGTATTCTCTCTGAAAAGCGTAGCTGAAAAGGGCAAATGAACATGAACAAATAATAAACAATATTCAGCCCAGTATATGTATTGTTCGTCAGATTAGGGACGACACAGAATAAGGTGATTTACGATGCGAGGTTTTGATGGAGAACTCTTCTAGATATCGTAGTGTGTGTTCAAATGGCTGCCTGGGGATAGATCTTATTGCCTTTCTCGGAAGGTGTGAATGCCAGCAATTTTTTTTTAATAAAAGTTTGGTTTGAAATTTGAGTATTTTTTCAAAGTTTTTAATTCATCGTATTACATAATAAGTGAAATAAATGATTAATGTATCGTGTATATGATTATTAATAGTGTAGTTAAAAACTATGTCTACAACGCGTTCGGAAGTTCTGAGGCTTTATAAAAATTTAGTTTTATATTCAAAATCTTTAACTTTAACAGATCCCGTTTACTTCAAGCGTAAAATATCGTCTGAGTTCAAACGTAACAAGACCCTTACTGACCCAAAAGATATCACATTTGCTTATAAGGTAAATATGAAATTAAAATGCTTTTTAGGTTAGTTTATGCAGTACTTGCAGTTATTTTTGCCATCGCTGTTTATTTACATTGTCATAGTTGTACGCCACGCACGCTCATTATAAACCAATTAATTACCAAACTTCCTGATGTTAAACAAATAAGTTAACTCTAACTCCACCGCGGTCTATTGTAAACTCCTAAAACTCATTGAGTTTAATGTACTTAGATTCAGAATACGAGGAGCTTACTCACGATAATGCTTTTTTGCTGGTGGTAAGACCTTGTACAAGGTCCATCCGGATCGCTACCACCATCTTGCTCGCTAATCCCGCCGCTAAGCAGTAGTGCTTGCACTGTTGTGTTTCGGCGTGGAGAGCAAGACAGCCGTTGTAATTATTGGCACAAGAGGTATTCCATCTTAGCCCTTTGGATTAGCAACGCATCTGCAATCTTAGTCTTATAGGCGGTGGTGATCTGATCACTCACCATCAGGTGACCCACTTGCCTGTTAACCTTCCTATTCCATACAAAAAAAATGCACCTTATTGTCATGTGACACTAATTTCTCATTCACATTACCCATTAAAACAAAAGTAAATAATAATTGTTTGCACTTTATCTGACTCATTCATCATCATTTTTCTTTGTAGTAGGTAAGCTTTGACACTTTAACAACTGTAACCATTTTATTTTCTGATTTCAGAAAGGTGAAGCACTGCTGCGTCGCGGTTCAGTAGTGTAACATGTTGAGATCTATTCCTCTTTTCAAAACGGCCAGGCTCTTAACACATGCACAAGTAGCCTTTAAACATACTATAGATTATTCCAAAGTGCCAAAATTGAATGAAACAGATCTGTCAGAGAGATTCGTACGAGGCGGGGGTCCAGGTGGCTCAGCAGTCAATAAGAATGCAAACTGTGTAGTTCTTACACATATTCCAACAGGTAACAATAATCTTTAAAATGTTTTTCCTAAATTCCTATGCGAGTTAATTGTCATTGGATAACATGAATGATGAAACAAATGAGTACAAAGGCGAACTTTTACGTGTAAGGGATCTCTTCCTGCCTGACAGTTTTTGTATTTTTTTTTTGCTTTACATAAGATACTGAACTCTATTGTGTACTAAAGCAATAATGAACTCTATTGTGAATGTGTTATAAATTTGACAATGTACAGAGAAGTTTAATAACTTCAGAAGCAATCATTTTAGGACATGTTTCTCTTACTATTATGTAGGGTTGCCTACAAAATATCTTACTGTATTTGACCTTCTTGCCCTGTAATTGCCTCTTTTTAAACAACATGCAGGAATGGCCTTGCCAAAATGAGCGGCGTAGGAGACTGGTGGCTGGAAAATCGACCCTAGAAATTGTAAAATATAAATTGGAGATTCACCAAATGTCAAAAAGAAAAATATGAAAGAATTATACATGAATTTCATTACTTTTTGTCGTCGTTTATAGTTTTTTTTTTTTTTTTTTTTTTGTTAATAATTCATTATCTTACTAACATTAGTCAATAAGTGTTTATGTAATTCTACTAACAAAATGGATGAAAGTCTGAATAAATAAATTTTATTATTATTATTACTTTAGTGTTGTGTAAGAGCTGCATTATTGTGTTAAACATGTAAATGTGTTTTGGGTAACAAAAGTGTTTTAAATGTCCTAGAATGGTTTCTAAAAGTTATGGCAACCCTAAATGTTTGTCTATAGTCATAGGATTTTAAAAAGGATACTTTGAAAAGATGATTAGCAGTGGGTTTAACTTTTTTCATTGTAAAGGGCTTAATTATTATTTTTATTATTTACAGGAACAGTAGTCAAATGCCATGGCAGTAGGTGTCAGGATGAAAATAGAAAAATGGCTCGGGAAATGATAGTTGCAAAGTTAGATGCAGAATTGAATGGCGAGGAAAGCATGGCAGCCCAAAGGAAGAGAATAGAAGAGAAGAAATTGAAGCGGTCAGAGTATAAGAGAAGAAAGGTAGCACAGCTGAAAAGTGAATGGAAGAAACGCGAAGGATTGTAGTTTACTTTACAAATTTTCTATATTCATGGCCTACACTTGCAGGCGTACATCCAGCCAGAAACAGGTTGTGGTCACATTTACCTTGAAAATCAGCTGAGTGCGAGTCTAACCGATATGTTGCATTCCTGCCAATTCTCAATTAGGGTTGCGGTTATGCCCACCGCGCCCACTACGATGGATCCTCGCCTGCACCTATGATTTGACTATTGGCAATAACTAGTAACTAAATCAGTGATCACTTTAATTGATGGCTTAATGAGCTCTTATTAAGTAGAATAAAGTCATGAAAACACATACACCATCACTTGGATGGCTACTACTAAAGAGACACTCGCTTTAGTAGCTCAGTTGCTTAGTGTCGCTTTATCAGTTTTACCATCCAAGTGACAACATGTACTATTTTACTTGTGTGAAGTGTCAATTAAACTTACTAAATTATAACTAAGCAAATCTAGAGTTTGATACAGAATAATACATGACATGTTCATAAATTGTTTTATTTCTACATATTAATCTATAAATTTCACAAATTTGATCTTAGCTATTAAGGCAGCTATACATGTAACACATTATATGTGTACAGTAGGGGAAATATATTCACCTACCACCGTAGAACCCTATCGCAATGATGCGACGCGTTAAACGCCAGGCTATGTCATACAAATGTCATGTGTATGTCTCTTCGACAAGGTTCTACGGTGGTATGGGTTTCAATTTCCTTAACTGTACAAGGCGGAGTTTCTGTTATCCCATAGCTTTAGGACTTTAGACCTTGTTATCAAGATCACATAATGACAGCACTCAAAATGCTTCTATGACTTTACGAATACCTCGTTTTTTAAGATGAGCTTGTAAACATTCTTGGGAAGTATTTTTTTTGCAAAAGTGATATATAAAAATAAATAAGAGCTAACAAAGATATAACAAATAAATCATGTTATTTTAGTATAATCTATTTATACATTGTATTGTAGCACTTTTGCAAAAAAGACATAGGTACAGACAGCCTGAGAAGTAGCTTAATACTTAAAAGAACCTTGTAGTATGAATATGAAACGAGAGTTGCTCAAATTGGTCACAATATTGTCAGCGACAAAGTCCTAAAATGTTCAGTTGCTTGTGAGGCTGACTGTACCAAGATTGCTTACAACATTTCTCATCTTAAAAGTAAGTGTGCAAGGTCCGTCCGGATCACTACCACTATCATGCTCGCTAATCCTGCCGCTAAGCACCATTGCTTGCACTGTTGTGTTCCGGCGTGGAGAGCAAGACAGCCGGTGTAATTACTGGCACAAGAGGTATTCCATCTAAGCCCTCTGGGTTGACAACGCATCTGCAATCTCTTTGGTGTTGCGGGCGTCTATAGGCGGTGGTGATCACTTACCATCAGGTGACAAATAAAACGAGGTACCTACATTTAAAAAATAATTAATAAGTACCGAAGATTTATGAGCCTACTCCGGCCGTCGTAGCGACCAGTTTGGGAATTACTGCTCTAAGGCTCATTCATACAACCTTGAAAATCTCAATCCCCAAGAAGGAAAAAAAACCCTGAGAATAAGATTAATTCTATTAATAAGGCAAAGGAACTACGAGCGCGGCTTAATTAAAAAGGTCGGAAAGTTAAGACCTGTTTTTCTTCATTTTCATTGTTATTCAAGTTGGTTGATTCTTAATTATTAAATTTTTCTAATGTTTTAAATACCTAATTAATAACATTATGTTTGTGTGAGTAAATACTTATTTAATTACTTACTTTTTACACAAATCCCCTCGGGGAAATGCTGATAGTAGGAGCACGAAGATTAACGTCTTAATTTTCCTACTGAATTGAGAACAATAATAAGAAGAAAATAAACGTTTTGAATAATTAACGAATTAAAAATCCTATTGAAAATTCAAAACTATTGGCGTCTTCCTTTTTCTTTTCAATCACAATACAACTAATAAAATTACAGAATATGGAATCTTGTCAATTATTAACTACTTAGCTGTCTGGTTAACAATTCACCAACGTATTTTGGCGAAGTTTAGTTAATTTGTATAATTTCAAACTCATATTTTTTTCTATAAAAGAGGAAGGTAAACGAGCAAGTGGGTCACCTGATGGTAAGTGATCACCACCGCCCCTAAACACCCACGGACATTGCAGATGCGTTGCCAACCCAAAGGGGTTAGATGGAATGCCTCATATGCCAGTAATTTCACTGAATATTTTGTAAATTAGTTTTGAATTATACCGAACTAGCCATCCGGCCCGGCTTCGAGCGGGTACAATCGGAGTGTACTAATGTAAGTACATGAAAACCTCCCGTAAAAAATCTCTAAATGACAGTGAAAACCGTATCAAAATCCGTTGCGTAGTTTAGAAGGAGAAGACGGCCGAACATACAGTCAAGGAATTTAATTCCCTACCCATTTCGTTGAAATGTTGTCTGACATTCGCAATGCATTAAGGTCGATATGTCAAACTAACGTATTGCTCTATAGCTCTTATGGTGACAGTTTGCTATATGCTATTGAACCTTAGGTGGGTTGGAAATTTAATTCCTTGACTGTACTATAAAGATTCAGGACAGACAGGAACGGATAGCGACTTTAGGTACTTTATTCTATGTGGTGATGATACAGAGCAAAAATAGAACAATCTAAACGGACACGATGTAAGAAAACGCAAAATATCTTTTAATCATTTGTGGCGGCGTTACGAGTCGTGGCCGTCGGCGACGTCATCTTTGCGAGGCCTAAGGATAAATAAAAAACGATTTTAACACAGATTTCTTAATACAACAAATCTGATTTTTAACGTCTTAATTTTTTTTTGCAAGGCCCTTTACAGTCCGCCACATGTACTGTACAAATTAAAGTGTCTAAAAACTTGGCGGGTTGGGTTACCTACCTACTATCATAAGTTGCTTTTCTTTTAAAGCATATGTTACTGGTTTTGTTGCCAGATACACTAATACAGATATCGCATGCTTAGTATTAAAGTGACCCATTTCTGAATAATACACGTCCCAAAATATCACCTTAATTAAAAGACATAGGGTTTAATTTTGGGAAATAGCATATTCAGAATTGAGTCGGTTTAATTCTAATGGTGCGATATATGCTTTCTTTAAGGAATACCTAAGTACCTACCTACGCAAGGGGTGACATTGCTTGAAGTCGCATAGTTGGGAATTGCGCTATGCCATTCTTATCCTTCAGTGCACATTTTAATAAATTTGTAATTGGTGAATCTTTAGAAATGTTATCGTCTGGAAAACGCTTTGAAACTACGCAAAATTCCGTTTAGTCTCTAGGGTTCAAGCAAACTTCAGTTTCTTTGTTGCGGCTTTCTATTTGTGTACTCCGTTGTCATTAGGTGTACCTACTGGCTAGAAGTTTGCCGTTTAATAATAATGCTGAATACTATTATTATTATCAGCCTGTATTGTGACATTGCCCCTCCCATTCCTTCACGCATCCCTGTCTTGAGCTTTTGCAAACCAATCAGGCGAAAATGCGTCTTAAGGCTCTAGCACGCTAGTTTTAATCGCTGACATAAAGCATATGTCCCTCTAACCAGTATATAGGTGTGCGTTAGAGCAACGGATGCTCTTATGTGCGCGATAAACGCTTGCTTCTATAGCAGTTCGTTTCTCCATCTCCATATGGGCCTGCCGCGACGCCGGATTCGGTTCTTGGCATTAAATACAGTAATTAAGGGTTTAAATAATAAAATATCTCGTCTTTAGACTATAGAAATGTTTTCAATGCCTGAGTCGCAGTTCAAGTGGGGCCGTGAAAGGTTATTCAGTGTTACCTCCTCTGCCAATAATGGCCGAGTCACACCGGATGCGTATGCAGCTCGCTTCGTAGAGCTGCGTTACACACGCGTAACGCGGCTCTATGAAGCTAGTTGGAGCCGTATCGCATACGCGACGTGTAGGCACGTAACCGGTGTGGCCTGGCCCTAAAACAAAAATACCCGACTGTTAAGTCTGCTGGTCGGTATCAAGCTATCAGCATCATCATCATCATCAGCCTATGTTCGTCCACTGCTGGACATAGGACTCTCCGATGGCACGCCACTGAGCACGATCCTCGGCCACTCTCATCCAGCTCTTGCCAGCCGCCTTGCGAAGATCATCGCTCCAGCGAGTCTGAGGACGTCCCATGCTACGTTTGCCGATCCGTGGTCTCCACTCAAGAACTCGTCTACCCCAACGGTTGTCGGTTCTTCGGGTTCAATCAAGCTATCATTGGGCGTCAAAATACTCATTCAGGTGTCTTTTTTATTAAATGCAAGCTTTTACCCGCGGCTTCTACTACGTGACATTATTTTCTATGCCTTTTTTTTATTCAGAAGTATTTGAGGTTCACTATAATGTTGATACTTGATCTGAGCTAAAATTTTAGGCACATTCAGCGCCACGGACTCGCTAGGTGAGTTCTCTGTTCGTAGAGGATTGTCGCTACATGGCTACGAGTTACGAGCCTAGCACGTAGCACTCCGTGGCAGTTAATGTGTTAAAGAAATTATTTAACTCCTGTTCTAGTGTACAATGTCACTGGAATAAAGAATTTCGGGTTAAAAAAAAACTAGATATCCTTTGTTTTATTAATCAGCACATGATCCATCTCTCTGCCAAATTACATCTAAATCCGTCCAGCCGTAAATGCGCGCTTGAGAAACAAAGTTAAATAAAAATAGTCTACAGAAAACAGATTAAAACATTTTTTTTTATACTTTTGTTACAAGCGTTTGAAACAGTTTTTGTTCCACACAAAAAGGGTTCTATTGGCGACGTATACCTACAATAAATTATGCATAAAGTATCATACGAGTTAGTAAATTGATCAATTAAAAGTTATATTTGTGATTTCTGATCTGTCGCGCAGGAGCGAAATAAGAAAGTTGGTGATGTAGTTTATTACCTTCGCGTATTGTGTGGTTCGGGAGCTAGCAGCAATATTTTTTTTAATTTGCAAAGTTAAAAGTTAAAATGTCTTTATTCAGCTTAGGCTTACAAAAAGCACTTATGAATGTCAGAAAATTTTACCACAGGTTCGGAAAAACCTCTAATGAGAAGATACCGGCCACTCAAAGAAGTGTAGTTTTTTAAAATAGACAAGACATGACAAGACAAATACTCTTTATTGAAAACCACACGGAAAATAGTTAACAAACATTACTTAAAAAACAATTTACAAAGTAAACAATTGGCAAAATAGATCAAATTTACAATGTTAATTGTACATTTTTAATATTTTAATACCTATTTAAAACGGCAAATGTACACTATTTGGAGCCAGGCATTGCCTGCATCGTTAAATGGTTAACTAACCCTCTCTATACCACTATAGAGCTTTAGCGCTATAAGCTATAGAGTCTATAGCTTGTAGCGCTAAAGTTTTCTGTAGCCACGTCTACGTCTAGTCTCCCGCTGACAACTTTGTCACGGCTGTGTACTCGACTACTTGCCACTCCGTCACGGACGTGGCTTATGATGGACAAAGGAACTTGCGTGGCAAGCGTTAAGTACCTTATAAATCAATAGGAATGTACAATGTAAGGTAAGGCTTCCCCACAATAGTTTGTTCTTCATCGAAAAGCTAGGTATGCTAAGTTTCAAATTAAACTTCATACATAAATCCGAAAAATTCGCAGATGTGAGTGCGGTTTCAAAACCAGGACCCCCTGCCTAAAGGACGGTAGGTCAACAATTAAGCTACCATGGCTTTTTTGGGCTTATGTAACAGAATAAATAACAGTACGTACAAGTAGGTACAGAAGTTTCACTTCGAACAAAAACGGCGTTTAGGCATAAGAAGCGTCCTAGTTTATGCCTCTTTGTCTATAGTATAAGTCGTATTCATTCACACGCGCAGCAACTCAATTGCGATGTCCTATGTGCGCCGGCCTCAGTGCAGTGGTACGCCGACATTCTTGTAGCTCCGCGAAGTAAGCCGCGCCTGCTTATCTACTCTATCTACTCTTCTACTCTAATATAATAAAGAGGTAAACTTTGTTTGTTTGTTAGTTTGTTTGTATGTAGTGGGTAATCCATCGAACTACTAAACCGATTTCAAAAATTCTTTCACAGATAGAAAGCTACACTATTCCTGACGGAAATAGACTAATTTTACGTGAACGAAGTCGCGCATATCCACTAGTGATAAGATAAGTGTATATCGCTGTCCCTAAAATGACAGCCCAACTAAAATTTATGTCTCCTTTTTTTTTTTTTTTTTTTTATACAACATATTAAGGCAAACAAGCAAGTGAGTCACCTGATGGTAAGTGATCACCACCGCCTATAGACACCTGCAACAACAAAGAGAGTGCAGATGCGTTGCCAACCCAGAGGGCTAAGATGGAATACCTCTTGTGCCAGTAATTACACCGGCTGTCTTGCTCTCCACGCCGGAACACAACAGTGCAAGCAATGCTGCTTAGCGGCAGGATTAGCGAGCAAGATGGTGGTAGCGATCCGGACGGACCTTGCACAAGGTCCTACCACCCGTCCTTGCGTCTCTGTCTAACTTGTGTCATAAAAAACGGACCCACATAGGGATGTTAAATTAAACTTGAAAATGAGAATTAAAAATAATGTTTTACAAGTAGCGTTATAGGGTCTTTTACAAGTCTGATTCTACCAGCACTTCGGAAAATGGAATATCTTAACAGAGGAGAATGCAACTGTCTGGTTTGGAGGTCAAGTTCAGTGCACCTGCAAGAACTGTATCACCACGCGTTAACTTGCTACGTAACTCAGTGCTTCTCTCTCCTATGGTACTAGTAAGCACGAGGCACACGCGTGTCGAGAAGGTTCGTGCTAGGTGCACATCGTATCGCATTGTAGAAGTTAAGGGAGAGGACGCGACCTATACCAACAGGTGGAATTGAAGTCAAGAGCTTAATCTATTAATAAAGTCTATCGATTTAAAATTAAATAGGTATATGTTTAACTTCTTCAATTGTGATTTTTTAACGTTTTTCTTAGCGAAAATCGATGTTGTAGTTCTTGAGAGCAAACCCTATCAACACTAGTCTACACTAATCTACACTAATATAATAAAGAGGTACCTACACTTTGTTTGTTTGTTTGTATGTCGGGGGTAATCTCAGGAACTGAACCGATTCCAAAAATTATTTCACTAATAGAAAGCTTCACTATCCCTGATGAACGTAGGCAACGAATTTTACGCGAACGGAGCTGAACGCGCAAATGTAATCAAAACTCAAGATTTGAGTACTTATTTCTGGTTAAGGCACTTCGATCGAGTCATGTGCCCTGGCTGCGAAAGGCCGGGTGGTTTTACCCTTGACCCGAATTCGCCACCCTGCTCGTCCCGCTTCCAACTTATATTTAACGGGTGTTTTATGTAAAGGCTTCGGTTTCCAATGTTATTACGTCGCGGTCAATGGATGTTGTGTATAATGGGTTTATAACATTGTTTTCCAGCTACCTCGTTTTATGTGTGCATTAAAATTTCATCTAATGTAACTTTGCGGATTTTGTTTCAGGACGCCGTGGTTTCCGGGTAAATTGAAATAATTAGAAAAGGTATGTTTCGGATATTTTTATGGTAATAGTACCCCTAAATTGACCGCCACAGTTCAATTTATCTCTCTGTGCGTCCTTTTTCTTATGATACTAAGACAGAGCTGCAGAGAGGTTTTTTGTAAGAGCGATAAGCAATTCTTTTGGGGTCGCTGGTACCCATGAGCGGCGATGATTACTTACCATTAGGTGACTTTATTCATGTTGTCATGTTATTGCTCATTGCTCGTCATTTTCCAAGACTTTTACATTCAGGCATTTTCATTTTTGGTGATGTTTTGATTTTGGTATAGATACTGTTACGTATAATTTCTGGGACTTTTGAAAACGTGGCCACTTATGCGTGTGTGTGTGTGTGCCGAAAAATTATACGTAATTAAGATGTAAATCTAGTTAATTAATAATTTCCTTGATTTTGCTTACGTCAATTTAGACTATGTACCTTAGGATATGCCTTAGGGTAAAATTGTAATTTAATAAGTTTAATATTTAACTGGTGACATATTAAAGGGAGTGACTGAGGGATAACTTACTTGTGTCAACGGTTAGGGCCGCAGTGGTGTAGCCGAACCTTTACTTTAGTATTAAGGGTAGATAACCCTCTAATTGCAGTAAATTCTGCTCTTAGCTGCCGGCAAATGCGAAAGGCGTGTTAACGGGGCACCGACGTCGCTACAGAGGAATTTCTGCGCATGAATAGTTTCAGAAAACACTTACGTGCTGCTGTTCAGTTTGATGCTGGTAATTATGATTATGAGGGTTAAGCAGAATAGCGTAGAATCAGATTAAATTATTGGCACTAGGTAGTTATTTATTGCTGAACCAAGTTACAAAGCGAACTGGTAAATATTATTTAAATGAAACAAATCAAACAACAGTTATAACAATTTACAATACAATCAACCTATACGTTATTTGCCACTCTTATTTTTTGGATAAAGTATGACTTCATTACAATAATAACCAGTTTACTAGAAATGTAACAACCACAGACACATGAATAAGGTTAGAATGAAATTCCGGTGATGTTCCGAAATCGCTGTAGCCTATGTATAAACTCCATAGACCTGTCATATGTATATTAGACGTCTCATACAAAGAGCTCTAACGGTCAACCTGTGCAATAAGCGATTTGTAGGTATTACCGGCTAATTGGTGGTAGGTGGGAAGCGGGATATATCTAAAGGATCATTTCGTTTTCCATTCCATGATCCGCATGCTCGTATTCCTCCATGTGTTATAAAAAAAGAGGCAAGGGATGATAAAATACACAATCAGGTTAACCAAAAGAATAGTACGGAATCACCTAAAATACGAATCACTTCCTTTTAATTTGTTTAAAGTTTGCGTTACTCATATCATAATTACGTGAAGTCTCGCGTTGTCTGTCCCGTCGCGCTATTGGATGCGTCGGTCGACCCGCGCGCAGAAGCATCCCGTCCACGGTCGCCCGGCGCTCCTCTTATGTGACACCTATAAATCAATAGGAATGACCAATGTAGAACAGTAAAAACAACATGTATTTTGAATTTTGTTCGTTACACTTACTGCTTAAATTATTCTGTAGTCATTTGTTACTTGTAAATGATTTAGGCAGTAAGTGTTAACAAAGGATTGATAATGAAAATAAATGTCTTTTTATTGACATTGGCTAATTTCTATTTTAGTGTAGTTCACCTGCGAACTGGGCCCCTATTCTGGGTTCATGCGAGATTCATCTCGCACGAGAATAACTGTCAAATCCCAAGGAAATCTGTCATTTTTGACGTATGTGGCATGCGAGATAGCGTCTCGCATGACCCGAGAATTGGGGTCCAGCCCCGGATCTAGGGGCGGCAAGCCGGGGCCTATGCCCCGGGCAGCAAGTCCAGAGAGCGGCCAAATTTACACTTTACAGACTAATGGACATCTCATCATTTACTTAACTTTGAATAAATATAAGTGGGCGCCATTTTTCAGTTTTTGCCCCGCCTAAAAAAATGGAAAATCCGGGGCTGCCAACGAATAAGAGTCCCTGTCAGTATCAGCAGGACAATATCAACATCTGTGCACTTAGCTTGAACAACGTACTCGATACGTGTTAACTCGCTACGTAACTCAGTGCATCTCTCTCCTACTGGGCTAGTAAGCACGAGACGCACAGAGTTACATAGCGAGTTAATGCGTGTCGAGAACGTTCGTGCTAGGTGCACTGCTTATAATTGTTGGCGCGCTGGTTATGATCACGTGGTTATTCTAACCTTAGTTATGTGTTCTGTGGTTAGTCCGTTAGTAGTATTACTCGCAAAGTTTCACAGTGTGTATAGCGTATGTATACATATATAGTGTTTGAAAATGGGATTTGCCATGTTTTTTGTAAGGGAAAAGTAGTGATTATAACCACCAAGAACTGTACCTAATTACTACCGACAAATAAGGAGTTATTAGTATACTGTAACGTAGAAAGCTTAGACAAACATAATTAATACAAATATTGGAATTTGTATCACACCCCCCTTTACAGTACCTAGAGAGACTAAAGGATCAATTCCTTAACATTATGCATTAGACATAAGATGTCGATTAAATCAAAATTTAATCTATAAATTCTTATAAAACGATTTTGCTGAAAAGGATCCGTTAGAAAGCATATTTGAGCCCCAAGCCGGGGCGTGCCATTGTTCTGGAGGAAACCGGATTTCAATCGCGTCCAATACCATCTGATCCTTGAAAAATAGGATCATGAAAATCTTTTGTAAATAATAGACCTTTTTATTAAGAAAACTTCTCTCGACTGCCTTGGAATAGAATTCTAAGGCAGTAAATGTACCTACACAAAATTGGAGTTAGGTTGATGTTGATTAAGTTTTAATATTATTTCCAAATTATTTCACTAACAGACCTAGGAAATGTCAAGAAAAGTCAAAAGTAGAATTTTCCTTCAATTATTATTAAAACATTTTTTTCAAAGAAAGTAATATACAAAGCACGTCAAACTGTTTTGGGTAATAAATAATTTCTTATGTTGTTGCGACTTGTAAAACAGTAAAAAAAATTGGTTTATATATCGCGTATATTACATTACAACTAATCGAAGTTCAGAAGTTTCGAGCACTTTTTCACGAGTTCGACGCTGGGGCAGCGCCCTGTCTTGCTAGCGCGCTAGCTCAAGTGAGCGGGACAGAGCGATGCTTCGACGTCGAGTACGACGCTCATGCGCTTAGAGAATAACAGTGGTGGTATCATATTCACGGGCGTATGCCATGATAACAAACAGGCCAATGACAAAACTCCAAATGTCGAAATTGGAAAAAAAAAACATTTTATAGTTAAGACTGGTTAAGACTATTGTGTACCCAGCGCTCATATTTTTTATGTATGTAAATTCTTTATTGTATAAAAAACATAAATGACAAAAGAGACACAGTGATGCACAAAGGCGATCTCTACCAGTTAACCTTTGTTGTCATTATGCCTTTAGAACTAAGTTTGTATGTTTTGATTTTGTAAGCACTGTGTTAAATATTTGCGATGTAAAAATTACGTAATTTTTATTAATTAAACTAAACACATCGTCGAGTTTCTTGCCGGTATATTGTCATCAGAGGTTTTTTCAGAACCGGTGGTAAATTTTCTGACATTCATAAGTTCTTTCTGTAAGCCTAATCTGAATAAAAATAGTTTGACTTTGACTTTAAATTGGCGTCTTATGAAACGGAATCCCAAAAGTAAAGTATCCGAGCCAGGATAAAATCTAAAATCCTATTTTCGGCCACAGGGTGTTCTGGAATATTTTTCTTTGTCTCGGTGGAGCAAGTTTGAAGCGTCATTAGCTAAAATGCTTCGGGTTCTTGCTGCAAGTTTCGCTCCCTAATTACTTCTGGAAAGAACCGAAGTTTACCTTACCAGACGAGTAACCACGTTGGATTTTTGCTGATATTAAAATTCGCTTAAAGGCCGAACCAAACCGGTCACGTAGACGTTGCGTATACGACACGGCTCCAACTAGCATCACAGAGCTGCGTTACTTAATAAAAACACCGCTTTTTTATGCTACAAAAATATTTTATTACAATCTTTTGTTTTTAAATGCTATATAATGACAACACAATGAAAAATTAGGGTAATGGCAGGACTCGAACCTGCAACTGCATTCCTGCCTTGCTTTTGCCAGTTTCGCAAAAAAACAATCTATTGTATTATAAACCTTCCGTATCTTAATGACGATTAAAAACGCATGAAAACCCTTTACGCGTGGCTTAAAAAAAGTAAGCGGTGAAACAGACAGGAACGGATAACGAGCGACTTGGTTTGTCTTATTTTTATCGTAAAATCGTTAGGAGTCGTTTTCACGAACGCCATGGTAAACAAATAAATCAAAAATGTTTAAATATTGCTAGTAAGTAGGGTCAGACTCAGAAGTAGCTGATCATTTTAGTACCTCGTCGCTGTCAGTAATGTGACAAATTCGAGCAACTCCATTCCTCACGGTACTTTGACAAGGTCTTTAAGTGTTTAGCTACTTCCGAGGCTGACTGTACCCATAGGATGCCTGTCCATTAGCTGTATTGTGTGTGCTAACTTTAATAGAATTTGCCTAATCAATTTAATCGTCATAATTGGCTTAGCTCGTTATGAGTTTCAATCTATTTACAGCGGCGGCCAGCACTTCCGATTATTACTCGTTTATTACCAACTGTGTCTACTTTGACTTTGACTTTGACTTTCAATTACAAACTTTATAACATTACACGCCACATTACCACAAGGTCGGAGTATTGCACGAAGTTTATAAATTAAAACAGAACTAAGCAAGCTTGCAAAATGTAACGTCCTAATATTTTCTAATTTCAAGAAACCATTATCCTATTAAGTAATACTCAAAGCTTACAAAACAAAGAACTCTTTGTTCCTTTTGAAGTGGTTTTCTTGAATTGTTGTATCATTAGAAATAAAAACCTTCTTCTAAGAGAACATTTATTTTATAAAATAGAGTAGAATAAGTTCATTTTAGGCTAAATACCTTGAAGACTAACATTCATATTTATTATATAACTTTTTTCCATTCGGAGTTGAGACCCTTGGTCCGTGGGGTCCTAGTGCACTAGGCCTCTTTAAAGAGATCTAGAAGAAGCTGGTCGACGTCACAGGCGACCGAAGAACTGGCAGCTATCTCGCACAGCGTATAAGCTTAACTATACAGAGAGGTAATGCTGCCAGTATCTTCGGTCCCATGCCAAGGGGGCCTTCTTTTTTTGATATATTTTAATTATAATTTTAGTATTCATGTTTAGTATTTAGTTTATATGTAGTTTAATTGTTATAAATTATATTTATTATACATACATTATATTAACTTAATTACCTACTAGCACGTGGAGTCTGTAACGTGACCACTTTCGCGGTGAAACAATGAAACAATTTAGGTGGACAACGACAATGCGTTGGTTAAAAAGTACACCAGTCAGGTCATGGAAATTTTCGATAAATTTTGATATTATTTGGCCAAAAACATTGTGTGCTCTGGAGTGTGATTTTTGAATTTCACCGGGTGACTAAAGCTCACCAAAATGGCTGTTTTTCATAGAGATTCGGGCAGTTTGGTGAACTTTAGTCACCTAGTGAGAAAAATTGCACCTCTGCGGTTCTAACATGACAGCCCAGGTTTAGTTTAACCCATCCCTGTGTCTCTGTCTAACTATACTGTCATAAGAAAGGGACGCAGATAGAGATAAACTAAACTTGGCCAGTCATGTTAGGGCCACTGGACTCCATGGGCATTGTACGTAAGAATGAGTTAGAACATTTTCACTCTGCAGACAAAGATATACATATATAGTTAGGATGTAGTCGAACATAGACCCGAAATAAATGACCCAAAATTATTTTTTCTGCCCAGCCCATCGGTATACGTCGGTGTACGGGACCCTTTCCCTATTAATTTGTAATGCGGCGTGCTTTTATCGTAAGACCTGTTAGGATTTTCGGAAGAGGATGATGCATGGAGATCATGGGTGAAAACCTTTTGGGATTCAGCGGCACTGTGTATGTACATTTTAAATGGGTGTTCTAGGTGATGGAATTGTTATTTATGGGTTTATGGTAAGGTTAGCGAGACAGGCTAGTGTCTTGAATTTTAATAATTGTAAATAAAACAGTCAATTTTATCTTATCTTATCTACTAAAGGTCCTTACGGATACATTTCGACCCAATCGGATGTTTTGTGTATATACCCCCCCCCCCCTTCGCGATTTTCCACTTCCTCCATAAAATAGATGATGGTGTGCAGCGGCTAAAATATACGCTCGCGTATTTAATTGGCCCGCGGCTGACGAATGTCGAGCGCTCGATAGACAAAAAACAATCAGCTGGACCCAGCTCAGGTAGGGGTATTACCCCCCTGGATCAACGCTTACCCTTATAATGTTGACAACGGAGCCTTCCAGTATTCAAGAGAAGAGTCTACAAAAGGTCTTTGAATCTTCAAAGGTTCTTTAAAGCCCGGCAACGAAGAAGCGACTCTAGTCATGTTAGGATCACAGCTTCCGCACTAAAACTGCTTAGTAATTTAATTCCTGTACGGTTTTGTCCACAAGTCAAGGTAATAATAATAATTAATCATATTACACCTGACCTGTCATTAGTTATCAGCTTGATAACAAAGTAATAAATTTCGAAACTCATGCATGTACATAAATGTAAGTACGTACTTGAATTCAATTTAGTGGATTAAGAAACGATTAGGGTATTTGTATAAGACGTATACCTAGCTAATAAAAAAGAAAACAAAACAGGAAAAAACCACCCGGTTGTCTATGGGCCGTGGTGATTGGTTATTATAATGTAACCCGTTTGTTCGGTTGCCCCTTTTGACCAGATCACCCCCACGGTAGCAATACCTTATAACATTTAAGACATATTTATACGGGTTTGAAGGTGTTTCTTTCCACATTCATGGGGGCTTGTTTTTCTTAAAAAATAGGCGACATATAACAAAAAAACGATTGGCCTGAAATTTTATTAAAGATTTGGCATATGATCCTACTACAAACGACACTATATCCCCTTCACGCGGCGTTGTACTCGTACTCATCGAAAATGTATTTCTGGTGGACTAATGCACACTATACACTTATGCCATATAAAGACAAAATATTAAAAAAAAATAGAATGGTCATTCATGCGATCAACAACAACCAAAAAGATGGTGAAGAAGGAGGTGACGAAATGGCGCTTTTTGCACCGAACGACTGACAAACTCTTATTTTCAAATCGTGATATCTTTTCGAGTAACAAGAGTAGAATTATTTTATGAGCACAAATACTTAAGTTCAGAAAAGCTGTATCGATTAAAGTCCCAAACAAAAATTTGTCAAATACTCCACTGTCACCAAGTTATAAGCTAGAAAATGGAATTAATTTTAAAACACTATTACTTAGCTATTGCATTTCGAGCCTCGTCAGATACTAACGTCTATACCAAATGGGGAAAATAAAATTAATCAACGTAGTGATAGCTTTAGAAAATCTACTGTGTATATATCGAAACTATTCTTGTTTGAGTGGATTTTGCCAACGTGTAGCGTTAATACGAGTGGCTACCATTTATGTATTATATATTTTTGTTTGTTTTGACATAGTGATTTCTACATGCAGTTTTTCACAACAAGTTGTCTTCTGTTATCTTATTGTTGCACATACTATTTTAACAAGTTTAATTACTCTGATGACTGTCTCGAGTGGGATAGGATATACCAACACCTTCAAAAAATTTACCACGAAATTGGATAGTGTACACGAATACTGCAGTCTCAAGGTTTCATATAGAACATCAATGAAAAACTTAGTTATAGCGGTCTGTGTATGCTTCGCACTGTTTGTTTTAAGTTATTTGATTATATTGGTTATTTTGCTACTGTCGATGTATCGATGGTTTCGAGAAAACGATGGCACATATTCTTTCACGGATTTGATCCGATCAATGGTATCTTATTGGAGAGAATTTCGCTTTCACTGTGAACTTTTCATATTTAACATTTTAATTAAGATAATGACAATATTGTTGAATCAACTAAAACTTAATTTAATGGCTATACTGGAGAGTCTTAATGATTCCGATGAAGGCGTGGATGATATAACTTGTTACAATATTAAGAAAGAGCTAACGATTTGGATTTCAGCCTATAATTGCTTGGCATTATGTTGCGAGGAACTTAAAAAGTGTTATGGAGCTCAAGTACGTGATACTTATTAGAATATTTTGTCTAAATGAAGTTTTCGATGTATCGTTTAAATTGTTAATCAAATACCTTGAGTTTCAGGTACTGGTATCGTTGTTCATCTTAATGTTATATCTTATCGTTATTAGTTATCACTGTGTGGAAGTAGCTACATCTAAAGTAAGTATTAATAAAATGGCGTTACATTTAAGTATGGCACAATTTTTATGTTAAGTTGATCTGGTAAAGAAACTTATTAAAACTATGATTTGACTTTTAGAATTCAGAGAATATAGAAAAAGTTCAACCAATTTTAGCGCTCTTAATGCATTTCTTGGCGGCTACAGTTGTGTTGTTGTACAACGGACAAGACGCTCAAAATAAAGCCAACTGTCTGAAAGAACTCATCACGAAATTCCACAATAAGTTATTGGGAAGTAAGTTTTAGTTATTTATAATTGTCGTTACCAAAATTCCATTGGTTTAAACATATTTTCAGATGCGGACTATTTGCTGTGGCTGACTAATATCAAAAGTAGTCCGAAAATGTGCTTTTTCGATGGGGAGGTCTGAACATGACTGGCCCTGGTTTAATTTATTTCTCCCTGCATCTCTGTCAACCTAGTGTCATAAGAAAAGGGACGTACATAGAGACAAACTCAAATAAACTAAACTTGGCCGGTCATGAGCATCACAGGGACTCAATTTTAGAACGCTCGTTAGTGAGAAAACAACAATGAAACCGTATTTTTCGAATGCGAACCTCATACCCCCTCTAGGGTTGCCACCACTGTCCGTTTTATTAGTAACTAACGACCTGCCCCGGCTGCGCACGTGTACAATCGGGATAAAATGCACATAACCTTTCCTATAAAAATCTTTAAATATAGTGAAAACCGCATCGAAATCCGTTGGGTGGAGGAGGCGGCCTAATAGCGACTTAACTTTATACTATGTAAAGAAAGAAGATAAAGAAGATACTGACAAGACTCGCCAACTGTCATGTTAATCATGCTGTTTTTAAACTAAATCAGAAACGTTAACGCCGCAGGGGCATGCCAATTATTAGTGGTTGTTATGACTAAAGTAGCAGTACCTACTCATGTCGCTTTTAGGTCGGTCGGGGGGCGGTGACCACGACCTGCGCTGACGCAAAGGAAACCGAACTATTTTAGTTACTTCGTAACTACTAATTATAATGGCAACCAAAATTAATTGGTAGTAATAAAACAATTTGCTGATTTATTTACAAACATGACATGAGTTTGGTAAAGTTTAACACTGATGCGGTAGTTAGTCAGTACTCAGTTACCGTTATTGAATAATTTGAAGACCGTGTAATTTTTTTTTTGTATTGTTCGTCAAATGGATTGAATGCCTAAACAAACATCTATTTCATTTTTGATTTGTGTATCATTACTAGGTATTTTTGTGATCAGTTCCAGGTCCCAATGTGTTGGAGCTGAGGCGGTCAATAAAGAACTTCCGCCGGCAGATGGCAGTTCAGCCGGTCAAGATCAAACTACTGTCCACCACGCCTTTGCAAATGAGTGTCTTGCTCCTCATTCTCTCCAATGCCGTCTCTTATACGATTATCTTGCTACAGTTCACCCATGTAGTGTAGGTGTTAATTTAATTCAGACACAGTCAAGTGTAAAAAAATTAAAAAACATGTACCAAACGCTTTTATCGGCACATTGAGCTCCGCGGTGCATATTTTTAAATCGGTACTTATTTTTTTATTTTACTGTATTTATCAACACTTATAGCTATTCTAAGGGAACTGTGCATTTTTTGGGAGTAAAAAGTGTAACTTGTGTATTTAATTTGTAGTATAATTCGTTTTAAGCCAGGATGTTATCTATGTGTCAGCTTTTCGTCCAAAACAATATATCTGTTTGTTTACGCGTGATTGAGGAATGAACGCCTAAAACATCGTCACATACTTTTACATTCATTAATATTAAGTAGAATAATGTCTTCATCCTAAAATGAGCAGTTTCTATTTATGTTTTTTTTCATTTTATTATTAACTAGTGATCAACCCGGCTCCGCACGGATACTATTTAGTTGTTATGTACCTTCCGTAAAAAATCTCTGAATGACATTGAAAACCGTATTAAAATCCGTAGCGTGGTTTAGAAGTAGTAAGCGGCCGAAGATGGACAGAAATGGATTGGATGGATTTATCAGCAACTTAGTCCAGACAAGTAATTTCAATTTTATGACGTTGTAACTGGGTGTATCTTTGTATAAATGAAATAAAACAAGGACACTAAAAATGTTGTCTATTAAATTTTATTTCCTCTGATATTCAAGTAATTCAAATTAAAAAAGTTTTGAATTCCCTAATCTGCAGGGTGTAATGTAAGCTGTGTTAATTATTAGTTGTTAGTTATTTACAGACTTAAAAAAACTTCTATTCACGATTCAGATTTCACCGAAATTACAAATGGCGAGCCAACAACCGCCGCCCTCTTATTCTTCGTTTATTACTCGAAGATGATGGATTTTTCGTCCAGTCTTGCGTGAAAATGCAAGTCATTACAATTTTCAACACGACAGACCTTCATCATTTTTCACGTAGAGAGCTGTCGTTATTTCTCGACAGCGTACCATTTAAGACAAAACTTCAATGTCAAACGGGTCTGTCACAGGAAACCACCCTTATAGGGTTATAGGACTTCGTTTGTCTCCGGGAAATACATGGCGGGAAATGTTTTGCGGAAGGGATGCAGCCCCGTGACCTCTCCCGGCGAACTTGACCTAAATTTGCCCCCAGAAATTGTAGGGGCTTAGGGAAAAGCCTTGCTCGCTTACAAGATGTGCCGCTGCGTAATTTTCAAATTGCGAGTTGGTTTTCTGTGGTCGATATTGAAACGGATCATATTAGGATGTTCAGACGATTTTTAAAATTTTCGTTCTTATACTATTTATGTATGTTTCTTTACTGGATCTTATATATCGTTACTAACTTCTCAGTTCAGTTAGAAACGCACACTTTCTCGGGGGATTCTTTGTCCGAGAAAGTAACCAAAAAACCAAGGAAATTACTAATCACTAAAAGACACTAGTGCGAGATGTCAATAATTAACTCTACCTACCGCATACTTATTTACTCACTACAATACAAAACAAAGACTATTGTGTTTACCGAGTCTTAATAATACAATTAATTACAAATAAAATACAATACAAACCTCAAATTAAACATTTTTTATAAATTCAGAACAAAGATTCGGAACAACAAGATCTTAATTGAACGGAAAATTAGAAAATAATTTCGCAATCAAACCGGCGGAATATGGGTGGAATCAATATTTTTTAATCAAACGATGGAACCCTATGCGTAGAGTAGGTACGGAAATATTTGCCGCTTAAATGATTTATTCTGGATATCGCTAGTAATTGGAACCGTACGGGTTGTTGCGTCGAAAATTAAAAATATTAAAAAAAAAACTGAACCGAAGCAACGATTCGAACTGTGATCTCTGTGTGTATTTTGTGATCCGAACATTCCAATTACAATTATAGTGACAAAATGCGTAGAGAACGTTTTATTGGGTATCTATTTGAATGAATGGTCTATATGTATGTATAAATCGTATTTTTTGTACTTGAAACGCTACGGAATCCTCCCCTTAATTTTTAAGTATACTTTATTTCCATTTATCATTCTTTTGCGTATTTTGCTTTATTTGCAATTCGTTGCGTAGTTTAAATGTTTAAATATTGCGGGGTTTTCTTTTTATCTGAAAAGTAAACAATAAGTAAAACAGCTATTAATCTTACAACAAAGCCTCATCAACATTAATCTTGTTATCTAGAAAACTAATTGTAGCCCCGAAATAATCTCGTCTGAGATGAATTTACTGAGTCAGATTAGTTCCTAATATCGTCGTTGTTAATTAATAATAAATGCTATAGGACCAGATTATTAATTTTAATTACTATGTTTGAACTGTTTTAAACATAGATTCATTAGCAGCTATACCACAAATTGGTTCTTAGAAGGGTAGAATCGCAATCTCATAGTTTTTTTTCAGTAGCTGAATAACACGCTACATAGCTATAACTATTTAGGCTACTCAAGATTCGACCTCACTAAGAATATTGCTTAAATATGTCTTTGGCGCCTTTCACCGCCAGATCTACACATATTCCTATAGTGCTCTTTTAGTCCCCGAGGAAACAATAACGAATTTAATCCCGCTAAAGTGAGCAAAAAAAGCAATCCCGCTTTTGGATCTTCGGGATGTTGGCCGATTGCGCTCCGCCGACTTATTTTACATTCAATAACATACAAAGACTACTTTATTCCCCTGTTAATTCACCGATTCCGGAATGAGATTTAAATAAAATGGTTTGTATAATGAATGAGAGAAAATATTAACGTTTCTTTGTGAAAACATAGAAATGAAACGTTTTCGGTGAAATTTATCGCTGTTGGTTGGTTGATGATGATTTATTTTTCCGTTTTTGACGTATTAGCTCTTGCATTATTCAACACATTATTATGAGAAGAGATGAATTGATATCAAAGCAAGTCATTGCTTTATTTTTGTTCATTTGTCTTGGGAATGCGGTGTCTTCAATGCAATGGTATAATATTATATTATATTAGAATGTCTCGATCTCTTTGTTTGTTGTGGACTTCCTGCGCCATCTCCTTTCTTCTTTGCCCCCTTATCATATGTATACAGTTAATAAATGTTTTGTCATAATCTATCATTATGACGTTTGCCATTCAATGAGAGAAATAAAATAAATTTGTATTTATTTAGTTAGTAGGATAGTTACTATGAGAACATGCACATAATCTTTATAAAACGATCTAAACTAGGTACAACGCTTCCGCACTGCGTCCGATCGGAATGCGATCCATTGTTTTACTGTGTGAGTTGTATGAATTGTCTGCTGACGTCAAATGTGAATTCATACAAAACAAAATATGTCTGAATGTTTTGTTTCCTTCGAAAACAAAAAAAAACAAACATTTTATTTAATTTTTTTTTAACATCGAAAAATCAGAACTTAAGGATATTATTATTATAATAAGTTCACGCTTGTTTCCTCTTGGGGTAGACAGACACAAAACGCATTTGCCCCGGTTCTGGAATACTTTCCTAGCTTCCTTAACACACATTCTTCTCTTTATACATGCTCGGCGGTTCCGGGTGCTTCTAATTTGGTCTTCAGGCAGGACATCACCAATTTCGTTGTGGTGACGAGATAAAATGAGACAACTGTTCGCGGTTATAGTTGGATTTATTCTATCCTGCCTGAATACAAACATATTATATGTATATTGTGAAGCATGAAGCGTGAGAGCATGTACGTGCAGTGCACCACACTACATGGTCAACGAACATACGCCGAAGCCACCTTCGACCAACTCACACCACCTTTATAAATGCATGTGTGCGATAAAACATTATAAAATAAAAAATCGTAATTCTACATTCAAAATCCGGTCCGGAAATCGAAGAGAACGGCGTGAGAAAAATATATGAGGAAAAAGACTACTTATTCCTGTTAAGCTAATCAAAACAAATGGGTAAAGATTGGACTCGAAATCTTTTTTTCACCACAATGCCACCAGAAGGGAGAGTTAGTTTTTAGAGTGTACGTATTTTCACACCAGAAAAACAGCCCGTGCATAGTTTATGTTTATTTATCCAGAACATTCCAGACACGTTATTTGCAAGTCAGAAGGCAACGTTTCAGGGATATTATTGTGATGAGGCGACGGAAAGTGCGGGTAAACTACACCCGGAGGACCGGGCGAGCGGCACTTCGGGACATGTTGTTCCTAGTAATAAGGTAATAGCGTCTTTACATAATGTGAGGATGAGACCGAAAGTTTCTGTTTTGTTTTATGACTGCGGGCTTTCTATGACGAATGAAATTTTAGAACCTGAGTTTGGTTATTTTCATCTTATTTAGATGTAGTGGCGGAAGAGGAATGATCGAACATTACGTCTATGAAAGAAAGCGGAGAGTTAAAGTATTCGTCGTCACTTGTCTTAAGTAGTAAAGAATTATCTTTAAAATCACAGTTTTTGCAATCAAACTATTATTGTTTGAATAAAAGATTGTAAAGCATCAAATTATGAATCACCTCATCTATTTAAAGCTTGGGTTTGGTTTATTTAGGCTATAAACGATAAAAAGTCAAATTTTAGGCAGAAAGTACAAAAGTAAAGTAAACATTGATTAACTATCTGAAGAAAAATAAATTACCCGTAAAGTTTTGCGGGTGGTAGGACCTTGCGCAAAGTTCGGCCGGATCGTTGCCATCATCTTGCTCGCTAATCCTGCCGCTAAGCAGCAGTGCTGACGCTGTTGTGTTCCGGTATGGAGAGCAAGTCAGCCAGTGCAATTACTGGCACAAGAGGTATTCCATCTTAGCCCTCTGGGTTGGCAACGTATCTGCAATCCCTTTGGTGTTGCGGGTGTCTATGGGCGGTGGTGATCACTTACCATCACATGACTCACTTGCTCGTTTGCTTGCCTATGTTGTATAAAAAAGTCACTAGTGAGCATTTTTAGAGCGCACCACGAGTTCAATAAATGACTTACAATTATTTCTTTTTAGAGCGGTAGTACTACGGTTAAATAAATAAACCGTTAACCCACTAGTGGCCTATGGTGGTAGGCCCACGGGTAATAGGAGGAAAGTTCATACTAAAGCTATCCAGCTTAATTGCTTGTTTGGACTTAGTCTAAATAATCCTATTTAGACAAAGTCCAAACAGGTTACGAAGCATTGCGTTTGTTGTCTCTTTCTTACTTCTGCAGCCGCCATACTATTACTTTCTCACTTGCCCACGCAGGACGTCCATAGAAAATTTTATAAGGTATGGGTTCATCTAACATTTATTACTGAAACTTTAGTAAGTCTTTTGGGGTATAACTCAAATATTAATAGACGATGTCAAAAAGTACAACAGAAGGGTTCATAGCCCATTTATCATGGATACGAGTATAATAACTTTATTGTAAAAGTTACGGGCAAAGTTATCGAACATCTTTATTTTTGTTCCATGTTTTGTTATTTGGCTTAACTTCGCGTTATCTTGAGGTTAAGTTTGTTTTACATCTCAAGTTACCGTTATTCCTGCGAAGTGAGTTACCGAGTTGAATTCATTAAGGTAAGTTGGCTTAAATAGGGGAAGGTTTGAATGGACTTTTGTATAAAACTTTAGTGACAAGATTAGGTACTTAAACCTTGGTACTTGTGCTTTTTTACAACCGCTCTACATTCATAATTGTGTTGATTTGTTTTAAAACTTTAAAGACAATGATATGTTTATTCTAATTTCTCATTGCTCATTATTTTCAGTTTAGTAATAAGAATTTCAAGGCTCTGACAATCAGCGTCTCGGTTTACCTAGGCACTACTAACTACTGGTTTTTGTGATATTTTTTTCTGTGTAAAATCAGCTAAGGGTTATTATTATTATTATTAAATCTTTATTTCAGGTAACAAGACCCATACAATAAATACCTTATAGACTAACATACATATAAAACAAAAGCAATAAAACTATTTAAACTATTTTGGCGACAAAATATTTATTTATTTATTTATTTATATTTTATATTCGTTATCCAGTCAGACGAAGTCGCGGGAAAAAACGGCATGTAATTACGCAATATAATATCAGTATAAAATATCATAATAAATCAAGCAAGAGAATTAACTGGCGCTCCAGTTCGCAAATTATTCCTAAGCCGAGAATTCTTGAATTAACAACATTAACTGCTCCACGTTTCCGAATAAAAGAAATGGTTGAATAAAAGTAATAAAACCAATTACAGGCACTGAGGAAGCCTTTTTGAGGCTTTCAGGAATTCGGTAACTTATTTGCGTATCATAAAATTCAATGAAATAAATTTGCCATCACTTACAGTTTGTGAAATAAACTTTTACCAAGGACTTTGAAGTGGTAAGTATAATTTAAGAAATAGAAAGCCACGTTAGCCTAAAGATTTGGACGCCCACACAACGCGGGTCTGAGTTCAAACCGGGCAAAATTTCCGAGTAGGTATTTGCCAATTTAGGTATGTGCTACAGCAAATTTTAAAAACTATGAGAATTTTCATGGAAGGACTCGTCCCAGCGGTCGCCCTGTACTACCAATAAGTTTTTTAACTGATCTGCATACAATGTTTAGCAGTGACCAACGCTCTTACGGTGACGGAAACATACTGAGGAAATCTGCACATTCATTTAAATGAATGTATCTATAGCTATGATCCCATTGGGCTGGTTTCCCTGTCACTAAGCTGGGGTTACTGAGGTCAGGTAGCAGTCGCTCATAGTTTTATGCGTGACCTGCCAAAAGATCGCAGCAGCGCAGGGTAGAGGGAGCTATGAGCATTTTGGTAGAGGGAATCCCGCAATTAACTGCGATTTAGCTGCGGAAGAGATCGAATCGAATTAGTTAATATATGAGTAAATTATAACTATTAGTTACAAACTAACACGAACAATTTTGGGTTTTCTTTAAAACTCCATGTTACAGTAATCGGCACGATTGCCTAATATTGATGATGCGCGGGCGACGTAGCGTGGCGCTGTGTATCTAGGACGAACCTTCTCGATGCGCGTTAATTCGCTACGTAATGAAGTGCGTCTTTCTCCTACTGCGCTAGTTAGAATGAGACGCACCGAGTCGAGAAGTTTCGTGCTAGGTGCACCGGTGACAGAGATGACGTAGCGTGCGTTATAGGGTGCATGGCTAACATGCGGAACAATTTAATGACGTCGTCTGAAGTTCCAATCCACAAAGAGCCCGCGTCTCAACCCCAAGTCTTCTCTCCCTTGTGAGAAGACCCGTGCTAAGCAGCAGGACGTAGTAAGGCTGGATTATCATTATTATTTCAGCGAAGAAGGGACAGGTAGCTCTCTGAACCAGTACACGGTTCACATTACCGTAGCAATTTGTTGAAGGTTGTAAGGTAAACATTCTGCGTGATGTTTGTGTCAACGTAACCAAAGCAGCTAAGCCTTGGGGGACGCTAACATTTTTACGACTTATGGGCTTACGACCCTATGTCGTTTTATGATGAACAATTCGCTGTGTTGTAAGTGAGAGGATGTTTATCATTTAGCGAATCGGGGAGACAGCTACACTCTGGATAAAATACTTTGAGTTATTTTTTCCTTTTGTATATTTAAAAGCTACTTCATGTTTATTAATGGCGTACGTACCTTTTATTAACAGTCGTCTGTGTACGCAAAAATAAAATGAAAATAATATTTTTAACTTATACGAGTACATACATTGAAATGAAAGAAAGAAACATAATAATAAGAGTTTAATATGTTTAATTAAGTATTTATGACTTTTCTTGTAACACTTATTGTTGCAAACGCTTTGTCTTTCTATGTTACATATGGTTTTCTTTACAGACTTTTGATGTATTCATTGCTCTTGTTTTCGTTGTGTCACATGTCTTGCTTTATAAATATATCGTGTTGAAATAATAAACTCTCATCGTGCTCACTTAATACAGTCCACTTCATTTAGCATTCATCATTTATATTTATTTATTCTATTAAGTGAGTAATCTCTATGACTACTGTATAAAAATAATTTTCAAATCTTCGCCTACTTAGTTCCAGATAGTCCCATTCAATTGGGAGGCTGCTATCTCCGCGCGCATCTGCCGAGTACTTTATCTCCCCGAATGGGCAGATTTTTTTCCGGTACATTAGGCGCCGCCGCCGCCATAACTTTGTCATTACCTCGCCCGCTGACGATTCTATTCGCCACGTCCGCAAATCCGCTCCGATTATTCGATTTATTTCCTAAAATCACTTAAGGTCTTACGCAATGCCATTTCTAGTTAAAAAGACGGCAAGTAAGAGCAATATAAAATTCAAAGGATTCTAAATGTTGGGATGTTTTAGAAAAATGTAAAACAAAATTGTATCTCATTTTAGTTTTTAATGTGCAAAATGATCACGTCGCATAATCTAAAAGTCTTTCAAGCGAAGATAAAAAAGATAGTTCATCTTACTTTGACAAAAATACTAGAGGTACTTCAAGTAAAACATTTTCGTAAATCTAATTTACTTCTTCTTTTAGTGGAATAGCTTTCATCAAGAGAAGCAAGTAGTTCGTCACAGATATAATCAAACATTTTAAAGTCCTTTTTCGGTAGAAAAATAATAAAAAGTTATATAATGTACCTAATTCATTAATGATTTTTTTAAGTCAGTTTTTTAATATTTATAAACTAAAACGTATGTACTAAACATTTAAAACGGCTTTCTATTAACCTTTGTAATTACATTTGTAACGGAATGCAAGGCTGCTGGCTGAAGTACCGTTCCGTTCTAACGGCTTCTAATCTGCGTAATCCTCCATTTGCCTATTTTAAAGTATTTAACGATCGTTTAAACGCTTTTCAAGGCTAGTAGAGACGATTATCACCGAGCATACATTCTAATAAAAAGTGATGGTTTAAAAAGTAACTGCAGAATTATTTTTAAGAAAAAAATAATAACCTCGTCAATACTTCACATATCTATTGAAAAAGACGGCAATTGAAAAATTGAGAGATGTTAAAAACTCTATTAAATACACAAGTGTTTGAGTCAGTGAAAGCTGAAATCAATTCGACAAAACTATTTTCATTCGAAGGGCGAATGGGTCTTGTAGTAACAGGAAAAATAAAGGTCCCCACGGAACCGATTTCAAACCCATTAGGACTCGCTGTGTGCATGACGCTCGCATTTATTTCCTGTGTTCGTACCCTTCAATACTTACATTGAAGGTGAGTACTGTCTCTTTTTGTTTTTTAGTAAAAGAGTGTGTCAGACTGCTAGTTTCGTTTGGCTGAGTGAGAGAGTATCTGTAGTACCAGCTCAATGTAATCCCTACTTTTCTGTAGAATCCGATCGAACTTTTATGTTTGCTTGTTTCGAATATAGGTATTTTTTGCCGATGTTTTAGTCGCTATTTTGCAATGAAATCCTGAAAGATAGAAAGAAGCAGTGGATTATTAAATCGTAATAAATAATCATTCAGAATACTTAGTTGCTGTTCTTTATATTTAATAGTAAAATAACGTAACAAGCGTTAAAAAAAATATGAGCATTATCCATTATTCGAAATTTACATATTAAACGTTGGAATAATAACAATTTCTAATGCACGAGTTAATCCTAGCCCAGGTAAGGGAATACCAATGAAATAATAATTTATTTTATTGATATTACCTTTCCTAAGTACATTTCCTATGTTCATTAGTAAATAGTAAAATCCAGTTCATGCCCCGTTTTTTGTTTCTAAAATAAATGTGATCAGACTCCAGCAATTATAATTTAAAGTATTCGATTATTGGGTTCCTTGGTTGCGCTCAAGGTAAAACTTTCGCGACTACTGCGTAGAGCTTTCTTAGCAACCGCAACGCTTTGCGCGATGATCTCTTGTCATTGCAATTTCAAATCTAGTAGCACATAATCGCGTCTGTCCCTCTCGTACATGCTTACTGGCTAGAAAGGGATATATGTTTTATGTCAGCGATAAAAGCTAGCGTGCAAGTGCTCCAGAAACGGGTTCAAGCCTCGTGACAATGGCCGCGGCCTTTGCGATATTAAAACAACGCCAAGGTTTCAAATAATAAAATCCAGTTTTGTTATTTGAAAACAATATTTTGAAGACGAGGGCAGGATATTTAATACAGTAGGGTTCAAGCTGCGGGGATGGAAATAATGTACAATCGACAAAATTGGACCCTGACCCATCATAAAACCGTGTCAAATTCACATAATAAGCAAAATAGTGACTGTCACTATTTTAAGACTGATTTAGCAGGTTAGGATTCCATTTTGTTGATCGTATAGTTAAAGTCATAAATATAAAAAATACGTAAGCGCACAAAATGCCAAAAATAGTTACACACCTCTATGTCACTGACAACGGGGTTAATGTTTCCATATTTGGTCATATGGTTATACGTATAGATCTTGATGATCAGTGCCTATTGACGTAAGACTAAACTAAAACTAAAACCTATTGATAAAACACTTGTTCCAAATCGCTGCCGGGCGGCAGGGTGGCCAGAAGGTTGGCAGCATTGCCACGCTGTATGCCAATGGTGGGTAAGGAATGAATCAGCCTTCTGGTCATTCAATGCGGCTTAAATATTCACTGGTGCGTCAAAGTAGACCGACCAGAGCTGCAGAGGTGCAATTTTTGAATCTTACTTGGTGACTATAGTTCACCAAAATGGCCGAATCTCTATGACAAACGGTCATTTTGGTGAGCTTTAGTCACCTGGTGAGATTCAAAAATCGCACTCCAGGCTATGTTTGCGCCATTTAAGGCTTAAAAAAATTATGCTATTATCTGTATATAATATTGTATACAATCATATTTCAATAAACAGCATAAAATGTATGCGCAAGTATTCTCGCGACCCTCGTCGTCTGGTCCGTGTTATGTCATATTTGGTTAGCGAAACTTTATAATTGAATAATTAATTAAGTGTGATGGCATTAACGTCAGAGGTGAAATATAAAAACATAAAATAAATGATTAAGTTCGAGGAATAATTAAATCATTCAGGTGAGCGTTGCTTTACCGATGTTCAGATGAACGAATTGGAATCAATGATTAAGTTGGGGACTTTTTCAAATGCCATTTTTATGACATGGTCAAGATTTATGTGGTTTGCGTAAGCACTGCCTCACTTAGTTTTACAAGGCCTCTTTAAGTAAGGTAACTGTACCAGTACTTGACACGCTTAGGACATTGTTTGTACCAGTAGTTGTCATTATTATCTCTCGCTTTTACTCGTAGGTTTCCGTACCATCTTGTCACTGGACCCGTATTTCCCTGGGTAGGTTACCATGTTACCAATTTTATCATGTTCAGTGCACCTAGCTCGATGACATGTTAAATAAAATGAATGCAATTGCTATTGTATGATTTAACTTATGATTCGGTTTGGTAAATATATGCGTTTTTTATTAATTAATTTGACAAAACATGTGACGTAGTAATAAAACAAACAGCTAATATCTGGCAAATTATGGCAGAAGAGCATTATTAATTACAGTATTCAATTTAAAAGCGAACTTATTATTTGTACAAAATAATTTAAACAATTTAGGCAGTAAGTATAACAAAAGACAGATTATACAAAATAAATGCTACCTATTTTCTTTAAGTCAATCTATTGTTTTCTACTTTATATAACGACCGTTGAAACGCTTCACAGCTCCATTAAAACGCTTCATTTAAATAAAAAAACAGCCCCTATGTAAAGTGACAAAAGTGAATGTTTAACTGAAGCGGGTTTGGTTGCGCTTCAGTTGTCCTTACAATAGGAATTCCTTTATTAAGTGTTATTCCACGCGGTGGCCGCAGGCTGCGGAATAATCCCATTGTTTACCTTCCTTTGAAGTAAACCTCATGCCACTAATTTTACTCTACTCTGGAGAGTGATTCTTAAAGCGGAACAGCGACGAGCTCGAAGCAGGGGCAGCATCTTGTATTGGTCTAGCGCGCTAGATCGAGTGAGCGAGATAAAAATATTAATAACTTTTTATTACTTTTTATGAAAATATTGTAAAAGCCTAGCCTAAGATTTTAAATAAATATACAGAAATAATAATAATAAATCATTTATTCCCAGGCTACAAGGCCCATAGACAAATAAATACCTTATAGACTAACATTAATAAAAATATGTAACTAAGAATAAAACAAAATTATTTCGACGACGATTTGGCGTGGCTCCGTTTCATCGTCGATTCTGGTGTCAAGTTCTCCAGTGGCAGATAAGGCGAGGCCTCGACGTCGAGCCCGACGCTGGTTTGCTTAGAGAATAACAGTGTTGGAAAGCCGTACTACCGAGCCTAAGGCCACATAGGAGGTTTAGAGCAGTTTTACAAACTTTTTGAACCGTGACCTAAAAATTAGCTCACTCATGCGATTTTCCAACTTATATATTTTTTTATTAATGAGAAAATTGTATTTCGTTATAGAAGCAATAATAGTGTTTTATAGGTACAGTAGGGGAAATATATTCACGTACCACCTTAGAACCCTACGGCATTAGAACCCCAGGCTATGTCACACAAATGTCATGCGTATGTCTCTTCGACTAAGTTCTACGGTGGTACGTGTTTCAATTTGCTTGACTGTACTTTATACAAAATACCAACGAGATGTTGGACATTTGTCCGACAGTGCAGGACGTAGGGATCTTTGATGATGAAACAACTACTACGAGCCCAAATGCAAAAGAGTTCGTCTATTACCAAACTTACAATAAACTGTTTTTTATAATTGAAATATTGAGTTCAGTCAAGAACTAAAGCAATAAACAAATAACACCCAACACTCAATAAATAGTGTATTTTTATTTGATACATGAAACATGCACATATTTCTGTAATTTACTGTAAAATAAAGATATTTATTTACTAGTCGTTGAAGCAAAATACTTCGTCTACCACTGTGTTAGGTGCAAAATAGTTCATCTACCACTGAGTAGTGTCGCCTTTCCTCTTGATGACGGCTTGAATTCTAAGTGACATTGTGTCAACTAACGCCAAACATTGTGTAGAGGCTACTGAATTCCATACTGCGTTTATCTTATTCTTCAAATCTTCGTTCGACTTGGAGGGCTTTTGACGCAGTTTCTTTTTCATCTTCCACCACAAAGCTTCGTTTCGAAACAAGTCTGGGCTGCTAGGTGGCCGATTCTCCAGTGTAGGAATTCTGTGGGTATGTAACCAATCCTTTATGCTCCTGGCAGTATGACAAGAAGGACCATCTTGTTGGAAAACGTACTCGTCCTCATGTTGTTAACTGGAAATCGAAGGTATTAAACTCGTCTTCAAGATTTCTTGGTACCTGGTAGCATTCACAGTGCCGTCTATAATCTGCAGCAGACCCACACCTTGACCTGACATGCAGCCCCAGATCATGAGTGAGGCAGGAAACTTTACTTTTCTTTTTAGACAGTCTTTATGAAAAGCTTCGTCCTTATTGCGAACAACTTTTTTCCGTTCGTCTCCGACAGTCACTTCAAATTTCGATTTGTCGCTCCATATTAAGGACCGCCACTGATCAAGTCCAATCTCGACGAGCTAAAGCAAATTTAAGCCTCTTCTTTTTCTGTAGTTAAGTAAATAAAGGTTTTTCTTTCGCCGTATAGAATCCGTATCCCATTCTTTTTATGACTCGTTTACATTTGTATTCATAGAAACATCTTTGTTGATCATTTCTCACCAGCTCACAGTGCGTTCCCCTGCCTGAGCACGTCGATTTTGCTTAATAATCTTCTTCAGGACTCGGTTTTCGGTTGGTGTTGTAATGCGTTGGTGACCAGTTTTGTTATGCTGAATAATAGATTGTATAGGTAGGTCTCGCTAGGTGAAGGTCTTGAGCTATATAGTACGCAGATTTTCCTGCATTACTGCCTGAAATTATTACTTTTCGAATGTCGTCCTATATTGGTTTACCGCGATGATGAAAACTTGGTAACTATTACAAAATTCGAAAAAATGGCCTTTTTATTGCCAAAGGGACATTTTCTAAATTTTAAATAATACTTTTTTCAAACAAAATTTATTTTTAACTTGATTCTAAACCGTTAACTACTCCCTTGCCGAACTATTTTGCACCACTTAACTTGAAACGAACTTTTTTGCTTGTGCGACGTGAACAAATAAATGAGTAATTCTCTTGATGTGTACGATATCAATCTGATACTAATACACAAATGAAAACTGTAATTGTCGTCATAGTCGCCTATGGTAAATATTTTTTTGCAGTATTAACATTGCAGCTGTAATCAAAGATTAAAAAAAATGTTTGTCGCTATGCAAGTGACTAGACGAACTCTTTTGCATTTGGGCTCGTAATACCTAAAACAACACTTGCCGCTACATCTTACTCTTTCGGTGTCCCCTTTGCTAAAATGTACTGAATTCTATTAAGATTTGGGAGTCTCTCGAATAATGTTCGTGTTCTCTGAACACGTACTTTCATATCACATCACATCACAACAATTTCTTTTGTTTGAAAAAGAGTAAAACCCCTTCTCCACTATTACCTTAAAATATGCTTGAATAACCTATTATTGAAGGGATGAAGGCATGGAATCTGTTTATTTACCCTGTTGTGTCGTAAATGACAGAGACTTAACCGAACGTTACGAAGTCGATTATTATCTCAGTTATATCGTATAATATTAACTTCACCGTAAACCTGGGATTATAATACCTTTCCACGTTCGAGCTCACGCCATAGCAACCAATTTTAATTGCATAATCCTGGATTTCAGATAATCCTTTCCCGGGAAACTGCGGACTTTCGATTTTGGTATGTTTGTTGTTATTGGGCTAGGGGTGGAATTTAAATACGGGCCTTTACAATAACGCTACAACAGATGCTTAACTCTAATTATTTAAAACTAGCGGACGCGCGCGACTTCGTTTACGTAAAATTAGTAGCCCTTGTCCGTCAGGAAAAGTGTAGCTTTCTATCTGTGAAAGCATTTTTGAATTCGGTTCAGTAGTTCCAGAGATTACCCCCTACATACAAACAAACAAACAAACTTTACCTCTTCATTATATTAGTGTAGATGTAGATTAAAAACTGACCTAAACCTACAAGTACCCTAAAATTAAAATAAAACACATATCTATAACTATAAATTAAATTGGGTACTATATGTTGAGATGAGATGCCACATTGCTTGCATTGCGTGCACGTAACGCACGTCTACGGAGAAAGCTGGAGCCGTGCTGCGTACGCATTCAGCGTGGTGCTGCCTTAAGTGATATTAATATGTTGGGTTCTCGTCATAATACAGTCACAAACCTAATTATGGTTTACTTAGCGGAAGCCCGCGACTTCATTCGCGTGCAATTAGTAGCCTATGTTCGTTAGGGATGGTGTAGCTTTGTATCTATGAAAGTATTTTTGAATTCGGTTAAGTAGTTTTAGAGATTACCCCCTACGTACAAACAAACAAAGTTTACCTCTTTGCTCCTTTAGTGTATGTAAAAGTGTAGATTAGTGTTGATGTATAGTGTGCCTTAAAAATACAGTAATACAAATTATTCGGTAACACTTAGAATTTAGCGAAATTAGCAACGTGTCAGACACCGATAGGCCCTAGATGTATTAAACTTCAGACCAAATATTTAGTGGCTTGTCATAAACCTAATTTGAATAAAGATATGTTAGCATCACTTAGACTTTATAGGGTGGTCTGCGGCTGGCAGATAACGTACGTTTAAAATTGTTTCGACTATTCGTGTAGAGTATTTGTGTTTATTTAACAGCTTTTGTAGACGAAATAACGCCTAAATTTTAAGGAAAACCCCAAAAAAAGGCTTAATTTATTCGGATTTATCCTTAGTTTAAAGCCTGTTTTCTTGCTTTCAGTTGTATCTATATTACGCAGGTTTTTACGGCATATTTAGTTTTGGACGTTAGACAGATATAATATTTTTGAACGATACGCTTGCATTGCAATGCACTGTCGGGTGTGACGTGACCGAGTTTTAATTGTCAAATTAATTGGGAAATATTTTCGATATCATTCAAAATCCAAATATGTAAGTAATTATTGGCAAGTCAAAGGCTTTGTTCTAAATATCTCATTAGAGAACGTATTGTTTCTTTGTCGAAGGGCTTTCAGAACATAACTAATCGTTAATTAAGCAATTAATCACGGGCTTCCAAAAATCCCGACTTAATTATGAAATTGAGAACAGCAATTTTCTTTGCCAGGAAATATTAACTGCACCTGACAGCCCGCCAGCTACATTGATTACCTCAAGAGGTACCAGCCCTGTGCACCTAGCACGAATCTTCTCGATACGCGTTAACTCGCTTCGTAAGTCACTGCGTCTCGCTCTAACTAGCCCAGTAGGAGAGAGACGCACTGAGTTACGTAGCGAGTAGATGCGTATAGAGAAAATCCCTTTGAAATCTGTTATTTTTTGACGTTTCTAGCACATGGTACGCATCTCGCACGAACCGAGAATTAGGGCCCAAGCCGACTTGTCAAGGACGGTGTGACTGGGCGAATATTGACATATACGAGTATATAAACACAGTTTTATTTGACATCAAAACAATATAGAGACAAACATTTAGTAAAACTTAATTACATTAACGCAGTGGTGATGTCATAAAAGGTCTTGACTTAGCATTATGCTGCAGTGGGTTAATTCACTATAGCGCTGATTCCCAGTCAGTCCCTTCGTATTTTTTAAACCATAACCCTAAACCTTAAACTTAAACTTTCGTATTGGGCGTTTTAACCGCCGTCATTGACAGTACAGCAAAAATTTGTGGACGAAATCTTCAGGGGATGGTGGATGTCGAATCCATTTGAGTAGTCAAACCAGATATGTCTCCCGGAAAAGTTTCGGAGTACGCCAAATGTGGAAGCTACGTAATTTGGCATCCCCTTCTTCAAAATTCTGGTAACAATTGTTGGCGACAATGATGGCGGTTAAAACGCCCGAATATTTATATCGCAACAAAAAAAATGTGGTGCGACGCGACTTTACCACCTTTTCTTGACTGATGCATTTGCCGTATTATTTCCGAATAAAAAAGGGCTTAATTTTAGAAGGTATAAAATAAAGCAAGAGCAGGATTGATTACTGAACGACGCAGGGTTATGCCTATATTTTTTAGTAAATTTCTACCAGTGGAATATTTCATATTTCATATTCATATTCATTTATTAACTGTTGATTGCGTTGTATTTTAGTACTTATAACTACTTTTTAGCCACGATATGGCCAAGTCGGGCAGTTCCACCTCTCTACTGACTTTAGCAATATGTAAAAAAAATATTCATCAAATGCAAAATGAATATCTAATTACGATTATAAATTACTTAGATAGTTATAGCTAGGCAAGTAGGTAGGTAAGTATCCGATGTTTTTTCGAATATCAACTCCAACGAATAACACAAAATGAACGGGTTTTGTAAAATAAAGAGATTCATATCACATACATGTCTAGTGGCTATCATGTCGCATCATAACTAGTTTGGTATTCCGTGAACCTGTATGAGGCATAATAAACCCCAGGCTCTTTGGCTTAACAACACGTAACGGACTAGTACACCATTGCGTGCTGAAGTAGCAGTTAGCTGCTAACTAGTACCGCAGATTACATGATAGTATTCTAGTTCCACCCTAGTACCTTAGTACCTATATTGTTGTATTGCACAGTGGACCCTGTTGTCAGATTAATGACGAACATGTTCCAGGGCATAGCCAGTCCATGTACCGCCCGTCGTTTCTTTGAAGGACATGTACGGCCGCGGGCGGACATGGAAGATACTAGATAGTTTGGTAGGTATTGCTTTGATGTTGTTGCTGAGAATATTTGATGGTAGCTGCTTGGGAGTATAAGTACTTGGTTCGTGGCGGTCTAAATAAAGAATAGTTGGAGTCCTAGTGCCGTAGGCCTTTTCAAAGATCTCGCACAATGTAGAAGCATAGCTATACTAATCTTGGGTACCATCTTTTTGATTTCTTTTAGAAATAATTTTAGTATTAATGATCACATGAGGCAAATGGTTTTTATTAAAAACCACACAGAAAATACTACTTGAGAATTTTAGTTTTTATATAGTAAGTTGTATTTATTGTTTTTATAGTTATTTGACTATGAAAATACAAATCGGCGGTTTTTTGAGTCACATTTTTTATTGATAATAAAGTCATCTTCAGGAGACGATCCGAGGCATTGTCATAAATCATTATTGTCGATGGCGGTGAAAAGGTTTGTGATTTTTTTCACAGGTAAGAGTTAATGTCTTTTAATACGCGTAATCAAATATGTACGTAGGTACGCTTGTGTTCCACGCAACACAAACACACAAGTCCGATTGTGTATTTAGTACAGCAAATCTTCTAGTGCATACATAGATTATATTTCCCGAGAGTCTGCGGGCATGACGCCATTCACGAGCGTTTTACGGTTCAGTCTCATCGGCCATTCATTGCGGGTCGCGGGCGGGGTAACATTTGAATTGGTAATCCCGCTTCTGCATTCTAACGTACGTGGTAATACTATAATCCTGCACTACGTTTCTCCGTCACTTAATAGAAAAGACATAAGTTTGTAGAAAACGAGAAAGTAGCTAGATGTGAATTTTAAATGAGACTTAGTCGTAGTATTTGAATGTTTAACAACTAATACTATTGGATGGTTTCTAAATAGCGAAATGGTATATACTGAGCGAGAAACTATTCTGCCTTAAATACACCATAAACAAGAAAGACCATAGATTGTCTCACTATGTAGGTAACTTTTTCTTCTTTCTCTGGCTCCCGCCACCGTGCATTCACCGGAATAATGTGAGTTTATTATAATAAAAATATAATATGAATACAAATAGCAATGTGAAGCGTTTTCTATTATCTCAACGTAATAACCCGTGCCTCGCTCCGTTCGCACAGCAGCCACTGAAATTGAACACGCCTATTCTGACAGAAACAACGTGTAGGTTTTATTTCAATGTCTACAAGTCGAGAAAACAAAACGTGTCTATAGGCGGTGGTGATCACTTACCATCAGGTGACGCACTTGCTTGTTTGCCGTCCTATTTCATAAAAAAAACATAAGAAATTATAAACATGTAGAATGTCACGCAACCCGCTTCGAGCAATGAGAAAAATATAAAAAAAATAATATTCTCCGACCTAAAACCGACTTTTGTCCCGTATTCGTAGGTGAATCGCTCCATGTCACGGGAGAAGTTAGAATTTTTCGCAATTTTTTATTTATTGTGGCTTAATGGCGTGACTTTTTATAAATTTAAATAGTGTTTTGGTGTTTTTTACGCGAATGTGCTCTGATTTTGAAAATTTAAGCTACGAGTACCTACTACTAATTTTAAATAATGATACACTTTATGTTTTAGCCTACTCCTATGCATTTACATATAAAATCAACGATTTCAACTTCCAAAAACAATTTAGTGCCTTAAGAAACAGTATTTGCTACCGGAAAACTACTTGGATAGATAAAATAAAAAGTCACAGCGTTTTACTACAATATGTATATAAAAAACTGCAATAATATCAAATTCTGGGCCTTATACGGAACGATCCATCTTAATGTTAAACCGACACAAGATGTAAAAGTTGTGGCCGACACAGCATGTGGGCTGAGTGATCACTGCCGCTCATAAGCACCAGCAACCTCATAAGAATCGTTGATTCATTGCCGGCCTTTAGCTCGCCCCGCCGTGGGCCTTTTTGGTTTCTTTGCTATCAAGTTTATGTCCGCCATCCACCAGCAACGTTTAACCCATAACTCATAATTTAGCGAGGATGTCCAACATTAAGGGACGCTGATTTTGGCCGGACCAAAGTAGTAAAATGTTCTTCCGACTCAGGACCGTTAATTGAACTTTACGCCTTAATTACATGCGCCGAGACAATGAACGAGGGTGTGCACCGTACCATCTCACTATTTTATTCATCCTCGGCCTTATAATTAAGTTTTCCGGTACTTTCTTGAACTTTAGTATCTAATATTTACCAGAACAAAAACAGAAAAAGAAGCTTAGCTGTGTTGCCGTCGCTATAAGAAGCTTAGCAGCTAACATTGAATTCACTTCAGGGAGAATTTTTCATCTAGGTATGTCATTATTTCATTGTGGTATATATATCTATACTATTATTACTTTTTGTTACATTTTATAGCTGTAAATGTAAAATGGATCTAAATTAGTATATGTAAGTGCGCAAAGAAAACGTAAAAAATACCCAAGTGACAACTACCCATCAACTACCTAACACTGATTTTCGTTTTTACAATAGTACCTACAGTTACACAAATATTTGTGTGTACCTGTACTAGTGTAGTGTAAAAACGAAAACAAGTGTGTACATTTATAGAAAATAGTATGTCATTGTAGAGACCATACTGGGCGAGTATCTCCGTAGTTTAAAAAAGGTTGCATTAGCTGATCCGGCCATGACTACGAGCAGAACTGGTAACAGCGAAAGACATCCATGGAAGTCAACTTTGATTGTAAGATAGACCACTGATATAAATACGGTGGCGTAGCGCGCAACTTCATGTCTGTGATGTTCTCATTATGGACACAGTAATACTCACCCCGACCTCATTAGCCACGTTTAGGGCCGACAAAAAGGTTCCAGGTTCGAAGAAAGGCTGAATAATAACAACATCGTGTCCTTCGGGACACGCCCCTCCCCGGGCAGGGTTCATTAGTGTCGCGGCAGTATCAGTTTCACGTAACGAAGGCCCAATAGAATGACAAAGACGAACGCGCCCTGCTATCGGACTCAGCGATCCGCGACCTCTATTACTCATCGCTATAAGAGACGTTATAAATTCTGCCGCCCAGGGGTACTATTACTTTCACATTGCTTTCCAACCTACAACACAGTGCTTTTATTCTTTGTGATGATAGCGAGGTTTACGACGCTGCGTGTAAGGGTTAAGAAGGATTTGTGGAGCGCGTAAAGTTTACATTGGACTTTGTGAAAACAACCTCGGAAATATTGTTCCTTTTGAGTATATATCTTACGTTCACCCTTTTACTTTGAGCATGTCTTAGCCTTAAACTTATGTGTTTTAATGCACAACGAAAGACAAATCTGTTTCACTTAAAAAGTTGATTGTTGATTTATTTGTTTCGTACTGAGTCTGTTGTCCTCGCCACTTATTATCAGTACTCTGCTCGGTATTGACAGGGAAATCATTCTTATGTGTTCAGACTAATGGTCACATATTTTAGGTAAGGAGGTGTTTCTTTCCGTAGGCGCTTAGTTGTAGAATAAAAGCTAACCTCCACATGACTTATATTCTACAATTAGCGGACGCGCGCGACTTCGTTCACGTAAAATAAGTAGCCTATGTCCGTCAGGAATAGTGTAGCTTTCTATCTGTGAAAGAATCTTTGAAATCGGTTCAGTAGTTCCAGAGATTACCCCCTACATACAAAAAAACTAACAAACAAACAAAGTTTTTCTCTTTATTATATTAGTGTAGAAGTGTAGATTACCAAAAACTTACACCCAAACATTTACAGCCTGCAGAGAAAGTGGTCTACCATTTTTTAACCGTAATAAAAGAGCAAATATAGCTGAATCTTGTGTTGCAAGTGTCCATAGGTTACGGTGATTGAAGATGAAAATCATCAAACCATCCGTATACCTGTGTTAAATAACATGGTCTAAAAAATAACGATGTCAATTGGTGTTTCCCGTCAGGACTCGCTCTTATTGTAGGTATTTTCTTCGGACGGAGACTGTTCTTCGGCGAGCTAAGAAGTTAATTAAATAGCGCACCTCAGTTATTAAATTTTAAATTCTAATCAAGCTTCGAAGTTCAAATGTCCTTTCATCATAAATCTTGGGAGTTGGGTCAAGGGACAAAGGTTTTTTTATTGTAGTGAAATGGCGTGATAAATTGTAATATTGCTTTGTATTTATGAAAGACGAGCTTTTACCTTTCGTTTAATAATTTGAAAATATAGGCAGGTATTTTGACGCGCAATGATAGTATTTTGCGTACAAGCGATACAAGAGAAGAAACTTCAGTTTGGAATAAAGTTAAATTTTATTTTGCTGGCCGTACCTAATATACCGGTACCACTGATTAACAACCCCACGTTCCGAAATAAAATGTATGAATGAACTAAATATCTCGGGATATATTTTTACGCCAATTTATCTAGGTAAGCTAAATTAAGCAAAGCTTTTACTAGGGGTGCTAGACACCAGAAATACATACTTAAATAAATAAAAAACAGTCTAGTTGAGAACTTCTCCTCTTTTGAACCTGGTTAATAAATAATTAACATCAATGACTAAATAACCAATTGCAACCTCTAGACACAAAAGATTTATTCAAGAAATCATTAACATTTGCAACTTCTTTTTAAGTGTAATCCAAAATCTAGGTAGTTTTAAAATTTCCAAACTAACAAAATATTTTAATAAGTACCTATTTACATTGGGAACATTAACACTAATACAAAAAAAATATATATATATATTTACAGTAAGAACACGTCGTCCAAGTTTGTGCTACGAGGCATGGACCCCAGAACGCTGGCGCTATTACCCCGCTGTATGGCGAGACTGAGCCTCTGAGCAAAGTAAGCGCCAGCTCTGAGGTCTCCAGAAGCGTGGACCAGTTTTGTGCCAATGTCTTTGACTAATTTCTTGGCCTCGGAAGCCCACGGTCCAAGGGTCTCTACCGCGAATGGAACGAATATATAACTCGCGGTGAGTGCCGAGTATTTTCGTTGTTTGAGCAATTGGGCTTGCTCGGCAGCTGCACCGGCCCTGGCAGCGGTGCCTTGGACGTGGGAAGACGCTAGGGTGTCCGCGCATGTCGCGTCCCAGACAAGCGTCCGTCCCAAAGACCAAGGCACCAGGGTAGCTCCGTCCGGTCTCTTGCCATCGTCTCTGAGCATACCTACTGGCTCCAAAGTGGCTGGAACTGAGCATGTGGCAAGAGCTCGGCGGATTATGTCATTTATTGCACCATGGCGGTAGAGACGACCGGCGCTTTTGGCGCAGGATAGACCATGGCGACCAAACTGGTCCACGCTTCGGCCACAAGGGCAAAGGTGGGGCTCGCATAATTTAGCACCGAGGCGTAGGCACACCGCAATGCGAAGGCTAGCGGGCTCTAATACAGAGCCGAGGTTTCTTGATGGGAGAGCGTGCAGCCAATGTCCCGACTCGCTTTCCGAGACAGCTAGAAGCCTGGCCCGATCATACATATTATTACAGCACTCGAGGAGGTGGGCATGGATCCGCTTGACAGCAGGCATGTCCCAGAATGTTTGTCTGTTAGGCTCGGTGGGGACATCCTCACCTGGGCAAGCCGCCCTCCACGCGTTCTCAGCCTCTGTCAGCAACGCCACCCGAACATTGGTTTCGTTAAATATGTTTAAAATTTTACCAATGACGGTGGTCGTTCCATAGCAAGAGGCCAGGAAAGCCGGAAGCGCGAGACTCGACGTGGAGCGGATGCCTAACCCACCGAGTCTAACAGGAAGGGTTGCCTGTATCCATGCTTGGTCATCAAACCGGCAGTTTAAAATGCGAGATACGGTGTCTCTAATTATAGTATCTATTTTGGATGTAAAGGGATGAAACTTCCAAAGAGGGCAGCACCGAAGAAGGTACAAAAATTTTGGAGTGAAGAGGCAAAGCTTCAGAATATAAATTGCCATGTGTGGTTCTATCTGAAACAGCATATCCGAATTATGATGAAAGTAATCTAATTTTGAATTTATAACCACAGGGATAGCATCTTCAAAAATTGGAGCACCAAGCAGTGTCAAAGTGTCCTTGTCCGAAACCGAAATATTGGGACACTGAGAATTAAATAACTGCAGAATTGCGGAACGGTCTGTTGAATTAATCGATTCGCGAAAAAAGATCTCACACTTGTTAAAATTGAGAGCGAGACCTATTTTCGAGAAACGGTCGGTAATTAACTGCAGATCTTGCAACACGGTGCTGGCTGTGCCCCCCAAGGAACCGTCATCTAAGTACCAAAGATTAAATTTTGACTTCAGGTCTAAAATGATTGGGTGGATAACCAAACTGAATATAACGGGCCCTAAAGGGTCTCCTTGCTGGCAACCCACACAAGAATCAATTTCATTATCGCCAAACATTAATTTAGAGGGAGAACCATAGCATTGCCAAAGATAGTCATATATTTCTGGAAGTTCCTTTTGAATTTCAGTGAGCATAGTTCCCCTGTCGACCGAGTTGAAAGCATTTTGAACGTCGATTTTAACAAACACGTCGTAATCTGGGGAATTTAGAAATATATAGACTAGATTTTAGTCAGGGCCAGTAGGTAACCAATAGGATAGGCTATTCCGTTCTCGAACGATATAACGACCGCATATGAGCCGCTGCCATCGTAAACGACTTAATCGACTTTTGTTTACACCATTAGTGGTTCATAAATCTGAGCGGTAGTCGTAAATCTTGTAATGGCAGATACTTCATCATGGCGGATTGGCAGGGAGCAACTTAACAAGATCCCAGCCAGTGACATAGATACCGAGGGGCTAAGCAGTGCCGTGCCCTAGGACTCTCAAGCTCGGGCGGCCACTGGCCAACATCCCTCTAACTCTAGCTGTCCTACTCACAAATATTCTAAGACAACCAGAATTACGTACATATTTATATAATTTGAATACAGGGCCTCAATTTTTCTTTGCTCTATGGCCTATGGTCACCAAACTACGCCACAGACTTAAGGTTGAAGTAGTACGCGTCGTGATGAAAATGTTACTGGAAATTATAAAGGGTCAGATTAAAAAGTACGGCGTTATACTTACAGTGCACCAGCACGAAAACTTGTCCATCCCTACTTATATTACGGTGTAGTGTACTTGGTAAGCTAATTTGGAATTGTCAGCGACCATCAATCAATATTATTAAAATATATATATATATATATGGTTATTATCCATGTGTGTTGTGTGTGTGTTAGTTTCTTGACTTAAACTTAATGGTTGTATAATATGAAATAAGTTAAAATGTAACGAACATACAATGCATTTCATCTGTAGTTTGTCAGCAGACTGAGAGAAAATTGTGTTATCCGTAGTTGGGGCTTATGCCAAAGGCTCCTACGCTAAAGCAAAATCCAACGCATGGCGCAGCAATAGAAACTTCGGCCTTCCGCTCGGTCCCCAACTGTATGCATACTTACGGTTTTACCAAGTGAATATATACCTAATAGACGCGACACTTCAACCTCTAAGCGCCGTGTCATTCAGATCGGTACTCCGGGAGTACTAATCATACGTCGTTGTCGCGGGTGCAAGTATGATTTGACAGTACTGAAAGTTTATGTTTTCAGTACTACCAAATCGTAGTGACACCCCCGCGATAGCGACGTCACGTATGGTACTAATGCCAAGCTGTTTATGACAGTTTTTTTTCGGTGAGTCTCGGTAGTTTAAACGATTCCGAGTAAAAAATCGAAACAATACTCTTTCTGAAAAGAAACATACGTAGGTGTTTTTAAACGCTCTATTGATTCTGTGGTACATTTCACTAAAATTACGGTCCTAATAGTTTGTTTTTTAAACTTACGCTTTTCCAAATAAACAATCAAACACATCTAAAGTTACGAAACGTTCCGAAAAATAGGATTCTCTCCACAATAGCAAAAGAGTATCTAAGTTCTCTTAGGGATTAACCTTACTTAAAGAACTTTTTCTTATAATCCCTTAACCCCCTGAGTCTGGAGAATTTGTGTTCCTTAACCTCCTCAGGGCTTCACTTGTTGATTCAATGCTAATGGATTCTAAACTATACGAGTAGAATAATACATTAGACAGCTACTTCATAAAATAGATTCATAATGAGGACTAGATAGTGTTGATAGTACTGCTGAAAATAGACTTAACAATTTAAATGATGTCTTCTCCTTGACGCTATGCAATTGATAATTTACTTCGTAGTCACAAACAGTTCTGCCATCTGCTTCGAAGTGGTCAACATAAGAGTTAATATCGTGGCAGTTTGGTAAAATCTATTATTTAAATAAAAATAATCAAAATTCATAGATAAATAATAATACACAAAATGTTCTGTGTGGCAAGTGAGAAAGTAATGCATTATGTACAAAGGCCAAGCACGTTGATAGATCAAAAACTTCTTTGTCTTCCCCTATATCTTGTTTCTTGTATCTTTTCCTCTACCAGGTTCTGAAAAAACATCACCCTTCCTTTTGGCTTGGCCGTAGTCGGGTAAAAAGCGATCGCGTCGCAGCAAGGGAGTCATTACAATGCCTCTAATATTTTCTATGAATATCAGCAATGTCCTATTTTCCTTTAAGTGTCCTATTTTTAACACTTCTTCATTTGTTATTCGTCTTTCTAGTCCACTTTCCAAAAGCCCCCAATCTCTCCCTATCTCTCTGTATCTATGTCCACTTTAGTGTAAGGTTTTTACTAAATGTTTGTTAATTTTGACTGATGTTTTACATCTTTTAAATAATAAAATCTTAAAACACGCAATACCTACTCTTTCACCGATTCATTTATGATGTTTTTCTTTACAGAAATCTTAAGACACTTAATTTTCTGTCTTCTTCATTTTTAATCTCACGCTGTTTTGTGTTCGTTAATTGGCGTCTTAGGGCGCTGTAAGTCAATTATTATTTTCCGTTTGAAGGTTTTTTTTTTAATTTTTTCAATTTTAATGCCTTTAAAACAGAGTAAGCGTCGTCAAAGTTATTGTGAAATTTGTTTGTTTTCTTGTGAAAGTTTGCTGAAATTAAATTGTAAATTAACTTAAGTAAAGATAGGAAGAGTGAAAAAAATGTATGAATGCAAATTCTTTATTGCATAAAAGATAAATAATTACAGTAAAAACAGAATTGACATAAATGCTGTATTTCAATGAGTGCACATGAAGAGAGTTCTAGCTGTAAGCAGACAAACAGCGATAACAACGGGTTGCGAAGGCAGCTATGTTGGTTGTGTTCGATCTGTATAAACCCACGCATAGGTACTAATTAAATTTGCCCTAGCGAATTCCAAGCAAAGACTAGTTCGAACAAAATAGACATTGCCGCATTTCAGCGGCGCGGTAAGCGTCTTCTGCGTTTATTTTTACAATATTATGTACAAACGACTTTCCTGCCTTGAACAAGCTAATAAGATAAGATAGTCAAAATAAACCCTTTTTCTCTATCTTAAATCAATTATACTAAGGATAGTGCAGGTCACTCAAAATCCTATAATATTATGTGCAATGTTTTAGTGTTCTGTATTTGTTTGTAATCCTAACACTGACCCATAAATAATGGACTTCTAGTCGGCGTTTAAAAAATGGCCTCAAAAGTCGAACAAAAAGTACAATAAATCGAAAATCGCTCGCGCTGTCAGTCTGTCGGACCGACGGCGCTACTGTCAATACTATTATTTTAAAAAAACATATTTGCGACGAAATTTAATAAATTATTATTGTATGCAGTTAGACGTAAAATTGTAAATGCAATGACTATAAATGGCAAACTAATCATTTAAACATTGTAACATTGGCGTCAATCTGTATTCTCATGTCGGGCCATTTTTCCGCTGTCAGTTAGTATGACACTGTACAGTCAAGGAAGTTAATTCCCTACCCATTTCGTTGAAATGTCGTCTGACATTCGCAATGCATTAAGGTCGATATGTCAAACTAACGTCTTGCTCTATAGCTCTTATGGTGACAGTTTGCTATATGCTATTGAACCTTAGGTGGGTTGGAAATTTAATTCCTTGACTGTACATCCATGCATTATAATATCATTGAATCCTAATCACGTTTTAAGGCTCTAATGATTCTGACGATCTCATTTCTAGAAAACATCGTTTCCTCTTTGTTTTTATTTACCCAAATCCAAATGTACTTGACATGTATACGCATGTGAATGCCAGACCGGACCGGAATCACCAGAGATATTTGCTTGTCATTGGAGCGGTACTTATCTGGCACGGAAAGTGCACTCACGCAGTGTCCTCAGTTTAATTTATCTAAGTGCTCTATAGACAGTGTGCACTGTGTGGAAAGGCGTACCGTCTATTGAAATTATTATCGCTGTCCTATTCTAACATGCTGCGATTTACTTTGTACGACTGTGGGTTAAAAGGAACGGCGAGTGATTCTCTTTACACCGTGACATTTGCAACAACAACAACAACGACAAGGTTAACTGAAAGAAATCCCTTAAAGGGATAAGTTCGCCTTTGTACATCACTTTATCTCTTTTTGTCATTTATGTTTTTTTTTGTACAATATAGAATTTACATACATACATACATTTGGTATAACCACGGACGAATGATTAAAGCTTTCAAGGAGTCACGGAACGTTTGACGTATACTCACATGACCCTTCAAGATTAGTCAAATTTGATGAGCATTAACACATTAACTGTCACGAAGTGCTACGTGCTACGCCCGTAGCTCGTAGCAAGGGTTTCCCGGTATGTAGCGAAAATCTTCTACGAACAGAGAGCTCACCTAGCGAGTTCGTGGCATTGAAAGTATTGGTACCTTAAATTATCATCGACAACTTTAATTATGATAATGCTACTTTAGCCCGTTTGAAATACAGTGGTATTCATTATATACCATGTTGAGAAGTGAAGAAAATATTGATAACGTCGAAAGGGACTGTGACGCGGTCACACGGTCGAAATTTTGAGGTAAATTAACAATGATTTTATCTCGATAAAGTCCCGTTTGACACATGTATGTTGAAAAGTCTCTGCAAGTTCAGGGATTTACATATGTGTCATGCGATCACATTTGAAATGTCATGATCATGATGGCCAATTTTATTCACATGCCACTGAAGAACGCTGTCGCTATGTGACATCGCTAAGATATTACGACATTTATTCAGAAGTCATTATGACGTTCATTTTGATTAGGTTCTACAATGACCTATGAATTAAATCGGTTGACTGAACACCAAAGGTGATAAATTTTGATAGTTCATCTGAGTATAGTCAACCAAGAACACTTTTCGACCATATCACAGAGGGATAAGGTTCAAAAATGGACCAATTACTTGGTCGACTATACAAAGCCTCCTTAGTTGGTAGAAGTAGTATATAGTAGGTTTTAAGACTTCTTCCATCCAGACATTTTCTGTGGGTTATTGCATGGCGCGACTTCACGGGCCATTAGGAAGCGAAACGAGCTTTTATGCATGAAACGTGTTTTGTTCCGTTTTAAATCGGAATTTATACTGCTATTGGCGAATGAGGTTATACCAGTAAACAACGTAGAGATAAAAAGTATGGGTCGTGTTGGTTGGACCATGTTATAACCATTACGTAGCTTTACGAGGCAGCAAATGTGTTAATGTAATCATTTTTCTAAGGTTATTGCTGAACTTAACCTCTCCTGTGAAATAATGTGAACAACCTGGGTATAAAAAAAAATCTTTTAATAGGCCAAAACTAACCTAAGCAAAAAATATCTGAACTTTAACGGGCTATTTGACCTGAAATAATTAATTCTATTCTATTATGTAAGTAAGATATTTGCGAATCTAATTGTGATTTTGAAAATTGATTTTATAGTGTACATACAAACTAAGAAACCTAGATACATGAAAAACATGAACTTATTTAACATTATTTGTTTTTTTATTATTATTTATTATTTAACCATTTTATACCCCTTCTAGACCCACTAACCATACGAGCACTTCCTCACTAACTTTTATTGTAGTCTGATAGAAGTTATGATGATGAAATCATAATCTTACTTGTAAGTTGTAACTTATTCATGAATGTGCTACGCGAAGTGCTACGGTGCTACGGCGCTACACGCAGCGTAGCTCGTAGCGCAAATCAAATCAGTCTGTCACGCGTTAGAGCATTTGTACAATGCCGTCGCCAATTCCACGTTATTTACCTATTTACCTGCGGTATAGTTCAAAGGGAGCTCCTACACCGTATCTTACAAATTTACATATATGTATATTATATTCGGCATCCCAACCAATTTGATGTACAGAAAGTAAATCCTGGTAGCTTTGAATAGAAATAGAAATAGAAATAGAAATAATTTATTTTGAAACAACAACGACAACATTACAGGCTTATACTTTACAAAAATAATCCTTAAATCTAGATAGAAATTAATGTTGCGGGTTATCCCAAAAAAGGAATCCACTCAGCTTGTGTCGAGGCACAGAATGCAACGACGCTGATTTTCAGTGGACCCATAAATATGTACAATGTATTAAAAATTAAAAATTAAACAGATAAAGTAACCAACAAGAAACATAATATAACCAAATTATGCTTTATACAGGGCAAAACAAAAGAAATTAAGTAAGTTACCTAAGAAGAGACAGAGAAACAAAAAGGTAACATGTACCTAAGTGCAGCTACAGTAATAATAATAAATTGTCCTACGAAAACCATAACAAAACAAAACAAGATCTAAAAATATTCACAACTAAAAAAGAACATAAAATATCATACTAGTCAGCTAGACGGTTGACATTTGAGCGTTATAAAGGAAAAGTTTCAATTTATTTTTAAAACTAAATAATGAACGAGCATTCTGTATTGGCGGTGGAAGATTATTCCAGCAACGCGTGGCATCATAGCGGAAGCTGCCACGAAAGCTAGCTGACCTGTGTCGCGGACAGATGAGGCGGGGCGCTTGTCGCTCATGCATACGGGAGAAGGTTAACTTGTCGTAGAGGTATGAGGGTTGTTTACTGTTAACGAGTCCAAACAATAGGGAAGCAAGGTGTAGTGTTCTCCGAGCCTGCATTTTGAGTAATCTATTATTATTTAAAAACGGCGTAACATGAGATCTGTGTGGAATCGGAAAACAAAATCTAGCACAGGCATTCTGAAGTCTTTGAATTTGCATTTTTGTACGCGATAACAAGCACCCTCCAATAACCGTGTCCGCATAGTTGAGCTTTGAGAGAATAAGCGTGTCACAAAGCTTAATACGCATATCAATGTTTAGGTGTTCACGTAATCTGTATAAGACCTTAAGACGATAAAAACAATTTCGAACGCTTTCTAGGACGTGATTTTCGAATTGCAATCTTCCGTCCATAAGAACCCCTAAGTTTCTGGCTTCAGATACACATGCTATGCTATTGTTTAGAATACGGACCTGGGGATTATGAGAAATTGTGCATGATATTTGGCTCTTTGTACCAAGAACCAAATATTTACATTTTAAGGGGTTTAAAGCTAAACTATTATCTTCAGACCACTGGGCAATCCGACTCAGGTCTTGATTCAATTTTTCAACAGTTAGAATTGTACTCTCAGGCTTGAATGATGTATATATTTGCAAGTCGTCTGCATACAAATGGAATTTACAATTATTAATACTACTAGTTAAATCTGCACTGTACAAAATAAATAAAACAGGCCCTAAAATGGATCCTTGAGGCACGCCTCTGGAGACAATGGATTGATCGGAGAGTACTGTGGAGCCTTCAGAGTTTCGTATTTCAACCTGTTGAGTACGTTCACTCAGGTAAGTTGCAAACCAATTTACAGTCTTAGGGTCGAACCCATAATAAGTCAATTTGGATAATAATAATGTTGAGTTAATTGTGTCGAATGCACGAGAGAAATCTAGAAGAGCAAGAATTGTGGCTTCTCCTTTATCTTGAGCAGCGAGGATATCGTCAAAAACATTAAGAAGAGCAGTTGCAGTACTGCGTTTTTTTCTGAAACCGGACTGGTTAGGAGGTAGAATATTATTATTTTCCAGATATTCCGTTAGTTGCATGCAAACCGCCTTTTCCAGTATCTTCGACATAACAGGAAGAATGCTGATAGGTCGTAAATCTTTAAAGTTTATCGGTGATGCTACTTTAGGAATGGGTCTGACAACAGCACTTTTCCAAGGTTCAGGAAAAACTCCTGTTTCAATAGACTGATTTACAATGGCTGTAATAGTGGACAAGGTATGTGGTAAGGTCATTAACAACATATCAAGGGATATGCCGTCAATTCCTTGGGCCTGCGTATTGATGGAACTTACGATTTTGCTGACCGTGGCCTCTGTAACTGGCCGGAGTTTTAATTGTGCATCACTGTGCTTGTGAAACTCCAAGTATGTTAACTTAGATATTTTGGTTTTGGTACTGCCGGGCAAATCAAGAAAAAAATTGTTAATACCATTGGGGTCTTTTAAATGTTGAGGTATATCCACGTCTCTTTTTTTAAAATCGGCTACGTTTAGCTTAATATGTTTCCAGAGAGCGCGAGAATTTTTTACTTGGGACACAATGTATTTATTGAAATAGGCTGATTTTTCGTTATATATAGCACTATTGACTATCCTCTTCATGTCTTTGTAATATGTTTTATGAGTATTGAGGCCGCTTTGCCGATATCGTGCATAAGCCTCGTTTCGTTTAGCTATCATTTTCTTCACATTATAAGTTATCCAGGGAAGCGAGCGGTCTTTAAATATAGAGATCTTCAAAGGGGCAAATCGATCAAACAAAGTAAGTAAATATGCATTAAATGTTGTGACAGACTTATTAACATCGCCAGACAAAACTCTTTCCCATTTAATAAGACCAACGTCGGCATTAAATCTTTCAATGTCAATGTTTTTGAGCGGGCGATAAACAATACATTTAGGAGGTGCTTTATTTTTACTTACAGCAACTCTACATGATATAAAGGCATGGCTGCTAAGTTCGGGAATTAAATCTACACATATATCGGAAATGTTAACACTCGAACAAATTAAATCAATCAAACTTTCACTATGGCTTGTGAAATGCGTGGCTTGGTCTATAAATTGAATGAGATTTTGACAGTATAGGAAATTCTGGAGCTTTTTAGTATTAGGATCTTGTTTTTTTAATAAGTCTATGTTAAAATCCCCCATTACTATTATCTGATCAAAGGACGAAAAATGAGAGACAGAATCACTTAAAGCATTAACAAAAACATCAACGCTCTGCCACGGTGGGCGATATGCGGTACCGATTGCCAATTTTATCCCATTCAATGCGAAGCTTAGCCACATTTGTTCGACCGAGGGAGCCTCTGGGTGCACGAGGAGGCGCGCGTTTATACCTCGCTTAAGGTAGAAACCAATACATGGGTATTATGGGTAACATTAACATTAAAATGAATCTTTCCTATATTTTCTGTAATAACTCGCTTCTTTTTGAAAACAGGTTTCTTGTATCATTCATCAGCCTTCAAAATAATATGAAGCGTTTAAATACTTGTAATTGGTGGAAAGGTTAAAGGGGAGATGAAATTGAATAACTTATTAATATAATTATACTCGTATCGTGGTAAGATTTATTGCCAAAGCAATTTTTAAGAACGTATAATGTTACCAGAATGGTCTGTACGATAAAGGTCAAAAAAATCTATGCAGCCATATGGCCATTTGGCCATATAAACACTAACCTTACTGTCAGCGTCACAGAGGTGTATACATCTTGTATACATATTTTTGGAAACTTAGCAATGTTTATGTGTTCGCATGGTGTCGCTGGTGTCCATGGACGGCGGCTATCACTTCAAACTAGTTGAGTAAGGACTTTTTTCCATAAAAAATAAGGCATATTTTCAATAAAATCATTACGACGTTTATTGTGAAAACGTTTTACAGTGGCCAAGAGTTAGGTATAGTTGACTATACGACCTGGCCGTTACTGAACAGCGGACGCATTTGTATGATTAGCCATACAATTTTTTTTATATGTAATAGGAAAGCAAACGAGCAAGTGGGTCACCTGAAGGTAAGCGGTCACCACCGCCCGTAGACACTCACAATCCCATGGAAACCGCAGATGCGTTGCCATCCCAGAGAGCTAAAATGGAATATCTCTTGTGTCAGTAATTGCACCGGCTGTGTTGCTCTCCACGCCGGAACACAACAGTGCCAGCACTGCTGCTTAGCGGTGGGATTAGTGAGCAAGATGGTGGTAGCGAACCCTGCACAAGGTCCTACTACCCTCAAAAATGTGCACACTTAACGTGGTTCTCCTTTGGTAACAATAAGGTTATCAAATCTTTTATATCTTTCACAAAAGCTTCTTTATTGACTTCCACGCGAGACCTTGATTTTGACAAGTAATTTCTTGGTCAAAGCTGTATGTCAATGCGATCTCGATTAGCTATTTTTCCTTGTTACGTTTATAACACACTAGCTTGTAAAAGTAACGGGCCAAAATGATACAAAAAGTAAATAGAAGCCTTGGCAGGTATAAGGAAAACAAATTCAATAAACCTGTATTCATATATCAGAAAGACATTCATATGTCTGAATGTGGGACAGTTCTATGCGAGCGCCATAACGTTTTTATTGGACGCAGTATACAGCGGATGGCTCCATAAAAGTTTATACTTATTTATGGAAGTGTCCCCGGGGAACTCATAACGTCATATCCATAGGAACTCTAGACTATATTTATGATACTAACCTTATACCTCAAGGCAAGGCATACACTATGGAGGTAAAGTGTTACCTTTAAACTTACTTAGAAGAAAACACATTTATAGAGATCAAAAAATGGTAATTTGTTCCAGTTTAAGCCGAGTAGAATACCACAGAAAACAAACCGAAAGTATTAAACCTACAAGAAGGTGCATACTTTATGAAAAGAAACTCTTGTGGTGCAAAATCCGTCCGTCTGTCAGTTTGTCTGTCACTGTAGCATATTTAAATAACTGCTACTGCTATCAATGTTAAACTTGGAATAGTTTAAAATATTACTCGAACAAGAGAAAAACAAATAGTTTCCTCGCAAAAAGGGGGTCAAATTTCACCTTTAACTCATTTCATTAGTTTAGCTTTAGAGAGAATTTCTTTAGCGTGTCCGCCTAAAAAGATAACATCTCAGACACACTCAGATTAACAGATAGATCTCGCTTATCACCTTAGTTGTTTTACTTCGCACTTTAATTTGGATTTTATCATTATAATAAAATCGAACGCCATCGATCAAATTACCTACAAAAAGCTTTCTGACAGCTTCTGACCTCTCAGGATAGTTTTCACTTACGATATTACAAACTTACCCGTTCCGGTGGCTGAATTGTGTAGTTCTCTCGCCGCGTACTTATTACGGGAACGCTTTATGGTAGTGATGGTCCTCACAACAGAAAACACAAGTTGGCAACCTTTTATGTAGAATAGAAAAGGAACTGGGCACTTAAAAAATAATGGGACTCACGTTTCTGGAACTACATTAAACGTGAAATATAACAAATGCAAATTGGTTACGATATCTACTATCCCTTTATTTCGTATTGTTGGGCCACGATTGAATGTACCATGATTTAAAAATGATATCTTAGTACAATCGGGTAGACGACACTTAGGTAAATTATGGCGTTAAAATGTTGATTTTTTATAGATTGGCATTTTAAAATATTGTGCAAAAATAGAATTTTAAAATACATTTATTTTAAGGGTTATAATTATTTAAAGGGACGAAACTTACGGAAAAAACTTTCTTTTTGTTTTAAAGTACCGTAATTTACCGTAACATACATACTTATTAGAACCTTGTTAAAAATACAAAACAAGTTTCATTAACGAAGTAAACACATAAAAAGTCTGGCATATTATCGTTTACTATTTTGAGTTTAGAGAGTGGAGAAATTGCTTAGTTTTCGTATTGTTTTTTAATACGTACAATAAAATACTAATATACAAAATGTGCTCTGTAAAATAAGTTTTTACTAATAACACATTTGTTATTCATTTCAAATGGGTTTTTTATTATTTTCTAATGGCCTATGGAACCCTATACTTACCATGGCCCTATGTTCTTGCCTGTTTTTCCATTATAGAAAAAACAAACTATGCCAAGATATTCCGTTTTAAAGTGCTTGTTGACACATAGCTTAACCAAGTGATTTCTTCCGTTTATTTTTATCCTATGACGCAAAGAGGAGGCGTTAAGCAACAGTATCTATTTCGGTCTAAAAATAGGACGCGTGTGTTAATAGCCTCTATTTAATGTCTAGAAACGTATAAGTAAGATTACAATTTTCTCCTGAAAGGAAATCCCTTAAAGGAATAATTTCGCTTTTGTAATCTCACACATTTTAAAACTCAGACTCAAACAATGCGGATTTTATTGTTGTTTATGTTTTTAACAAAGCAATCCGTCAAAGAAAACCCGAACCGTAAAATTGCTTGGCTGTGAATAATTTTGACAGTAGATAAGTAAACCTTTATTGGAATGGCAGTACGACCGAAATGTATACTAAGAAAAAGTTCTACGGCGGGAGGCGATTTACTTAACTGGTTTAACATTTCTAGTCTCTTTTTAAACGAGATTTTAATCCCAAAATTCGCAGTTAACTTCATTTTGAGGTTACCATTACATTAAAAAAAACAGTAGCTGCACATATTCTATCCGTGTACCCTTCAGGTGAGGAAATGACGGGATCTCATCTCACACTTAACTCGAATGTAGAGATTACGTAGAGAGGAACGTGAGATGAAACGTTTACGGAGATTGAATGGACAAACACTGGACACCCATTTCACGACAATATTGTTTTTGTTTACTCACATCGCCCACGCCTAACTTTAGTTATTATTTTTTGATTACATTGGGATAAATGGTGTCTAACGCTCATTTGTTAATACAGCCATTTTGACGTACTGAGATGGTATGTTTAAAGCTAGCAACTTTGCCACCCTATTACAAATAATTATTAAATACTTAAGTAGGTAGGAAATTATTTTTAACTTTGAAAAATGGTCTGACAACCGGTTTTACCCTAGACTTTTTAATATATTAGAAAATATATTAAAAATAAGAAAGTGCGCATGCTCGGTATTTACACGACAGAGAATGACAGCGATACCGTAGTAAACAGTGACCGTTATTTTGGAGCAACTGACATTAGAGTTGCAAAAAAAAATTAATTAAATACATAAAAATCAAATATCTTAAATATAATAATAAAGTATTAAACAATATTACATCAATTATATAAATACATAAATATTAAAGTCTTACAACAATTAATTAAAAATATATATATTTATAAATATTTAAAAATAGTCTGTCCATGATTTTTTTAGGCAACCCATTTTTAATATATTTTCTAATATACTATATTTGTTATAAAATATGTTTCATTCTATTATCAGCTCGGTGAAGGTCGATGTAAGTTCGGATCTTAGACTAATACAACCATAACGTTTGTGGTAAGACTACCACAAAACCTAAACTGCTAAAGGTTTTTGGCGATAGATTAAATCATGGGGTCCGAGCTCATAAAAAAAAAATGTATGCTAAGTACCGATCAATACATGGCATCATAGGAAGTATCTTTAAATGAAAAATTATTAAAACAGCATGCTTAGAGAAAAGTAGATGGTAAAAAACATAAATTGCTTGTTCCATGTCCAAAAATCACTATTTACACAAATGCATCCCGTTATTTCATGAAATAATTATTTAAAATGTTTACAACAGAGTCTTTGAACTACGCGGCAAAGGTACAAGCGAATAAAAAAATTTTAAAAGGACATTTTGTGGAAAGTCCATTATGTTATTAATGCCCTCTAGTTAACTAAAACCTAACATAAAGACATATTTTAAATGGCTTTGAAGGTGTTTCTATCTACATATTGCCCAAACAATTTTTTATTATAGGGCTTGTTTTTTCTCTTTTTCTGCTATTTTTTTTGGCAGGTGATCAACTGTACTTACCAATATTCTGTACTAGCTTTTGCCCGCGACTTCGTTCGCGAAGACTTGTTTATTTGAATCAAGCAAACGTCCACCCAACATGCAATCTGCAATATTTCCTGGACAAATTAATGAGAATTAGTTGCTTTGCTGCTCATGACGTCACGGCGGTGTAGAACTCACTTCGCTATCCCGTGGGAACTATGCATTTTTACAGGATAAAAAGTATACTATGTGTTAATCCAGGTTATAAACTATGTGTGTGCCAAATTTTATCTAAATCCATCCAGTAGTTTTTACGTGAAAGAGTAACAAACATCCATCCATACTTACAAACATTCGCTTTTATAATATTAGCAGGATAAATTCAATATGCTACTGATTACCGTTCAAAAGATCGCTTTAAAACCCTTGAGGGCCCTTTAAAGATCAGACGGCTTCGGACTCCGCCGTAATAGGACCCCGTGGCACCCTTTAGGTAGAAAATTTAAAAATGACAAGCTCAATAAGGCACGAATTATATTTTATTAATCATTGTTGACTGTTAAGGTCACCCACCGCGTGAAATACTATCAAATGTATATTTAAAACAAACAGAAATCCGGAAATGTAATAAAATCCTCTACCTCCGGACCTTGTAACGATACTGAAATCCTCAGGCTACGTGTTGATTGGACTGGAAATTGGAATTATATTTTCAGGGTAGGTAGTTTGCTAATTTGAATTTTTAATCCCATTTCCCTAAGACTGTTATTTCTGTCTTCCCGTGGCAATTTGATCTACAAAATTTCAGCTTAACAAGTGACGTGTTAAACTCGGTCTTATCATGTTTAATGGAAAGTGTGTTCAGTAATTCTATTTTACGCCTTATATTTATTATATTTTATATCAGCAATTCATTTCATGTAAACAAAAATGTAGAGTTTTTTTTAATCTGTATTTTGCTGATCGTAGTCCTCGCAAGGAGTACGGGCGGCTACGATCGCTGAACAAATAACTATTCATATAAACACTAAAATACGTGATTTACCAATATTCGAAGGGCAAATCTATCAACTTTATGAAGAATATTGTAGGTATAACTCGCTTTGTCGAGTAAATAAATAAATCTAGAGTAAGTATCACCAATTCTTCGATCCGTACTAGGTATCTCTGTCTGTTTGCTACTTCCTAACAAATAACCGCTAAATCGATCTTTATGAAAGTGGACAAAAGTTAGATTGCATATTATGGGCATTAATAGGTTTCCTCTTTATTCGAATTCTGCGCAGAAAACAGTTACGGTGTACATCTATAGTATACATTATGGCTCCTATAAAGTTCGAGTAAAAACAGTAACTTAACCAAAAAACAAAACACTCAACTGAATTTAACGATAAACTTAACGTTTTTCTAATAAAGGTGAATGGGCATTTTTGTATGGGCGCTGTCCCAACCCTTGTATACAATAGTGCGTAGTATGGACGTGTAGTACTCGGTGTAAGGATCATCATAGGCTATGTTTCGAAGATCAGGTGTCTGCAGCATTAATCATTGTTTTATATGAAAAAAAAAAAAACACCAAATTAGACCTATGCTCACATTACGTTTTTTACTTCTAGTGGCCTCAGTAATGCGTGGTTAAAATCTTTCGGCTATATCTCGAAAATGATTTTACAGATACTTTTCATACAACTGCTAGTACAAAGTGAGGTATAAAATGGGCTGTAGCTTTTTCCCTGCAAACATCTCGGTTTTGCTGTCATATAAAAAAATTAAGCTCTTATTGAGAGCTTTCTAATAAGATATAGCACAACTGTATACAGCACTTGGGACAATTTGCCCATTCTCCTTTGACGAACAAATGCACACTGCGACACAAAGGACGGCATGCGAAAGGGACGGCGAACCTAGGACGTAGAAATCAAAATAATAGATAAATGTAAAACAATTTAATTGGTTTAATATCGGCCCGGATTACACTCGAATAACTATTCGATTATATTGTAATATCGCTTATATTTTATTATTGCAACGAATCTTTATTCAGAGATAAAAAAGAAAGAACAACAACTGTTTAAATTGTTTTATTTCAATGTATACTAGTCGCAAATACAAGAAATTATTTATCGACAAATACTTCTAAATAAGCGACCTTGAAGTGTCAATAGTTTGTCAACCTCGCTGCGCCGAACTCGAAGCAGTTTAGCTTACGCCAGCTTGAACTTCACAAGGAACGTTCAGGAGTTACCAACTCCGCTTGCTTCGAGAGCCGTTAGCCCACCAAGGATCACTTCAGATTACACTTGACTCGTAATCATGGCGGAATAAAGGGCGGTACTGAGCGATGGCCGTTGGACTTTGTCAGGAATCCATGAGGAATGCATCGAGTTAACAACTGGACAAGAGTGTATCGAAGCGTGGAAGTTCGAAAAATACCTCTCTTAGTGGGTGTGCAGATACAACGACTAAGGCTAACTGTGTTGCAGTTAGCTTGCAGTCAGTCTGCAGTCAGTGTAACTGCACAAAGACTGCACAAGAACTGCACGTTGACGGGCAGTTGGCTTGCAGTTTCATTGTAGTCGTGCCAGCATTCAAACTGCATCCGAACTACAATTTGGCAGCCGGGTTGCAGTCCGTCTGTCTACACCCTTAGCTTTCGGCATAGAACACAAAATAGTAGTAGAATGACCCCGTAACTCTGTTTCGATGAGAATGTCGGTTTCGGTAAAAAGTAGTAAAAATAAAATATACGCATTATACCGAACGCGAAATCTACGGATAATCTTTGATTCGCAAAATGTTCGATAAAGTATTTTCATTAGCGTCCGATACTCAAGTTTTGCAAGATAAAAACCGGTGAGAGTCTAAAATAAACACTGTATTAGCTTATAACTAAAAATAGCGACTTTATTTATGGTTTATAAAACAAAAACAATAAGTAACTTAACTAAAATGTACGCTTTCTGCATCATTAATTGACTTTAGTACATATTTACTGTAGGATTAAGCTTTAAATATATTCTACTAGATATGGTGTGGCATATCACTTGATCACGAGTACATGAAACTCTTTTAGGCTGAGCAAAGTTTAATAAATCAGTTTGATTTCGATGAAAATTTAGAGTATTTTAAATACTTTATTTTTACTATTCATTTAGGTTTTAGATATTCAAAGAGACCGATTTTAGGAAGATGATATTTAGCAAAAGTATATTTTTCTGGCCATTAAAATAGAATAAAGCTTATTTACATTAGAAGTTGCTAAGTAAAAAAAGGTGCAACCTGGAAGATCCCACGGCGTCTGACGCCTACACTACGAGTCGTACGGCTCGAGCGATGCGACGTGGACCCCAGTGCTTGATTCATGCGAGATGCATCTCATGTGCGAGATACGTATAAAAATGTTAGATTTTCAAATGATTTGATAGTTGATTTCGTGCGATGAATCTCACATGAACCGAGACTCTCCCCGCAGAATAGTTGGCAAGTTTTTTATTGTCTCATTTGTCATTTGTCGACTGAAGCAAATAGAGGTGAGGCTGATGCACTTTCTTAGATGCCAAATCTGATGGATCGATTTAAGGAATCGATTGTTAAGGTTATGACGCTGAGATAAAAATTAATTATCATAACTATTTAAAATATCATAAAACTAACCTTAAACCAGCCTTAAACGTACATATTTCATGTGTTTGTATTTAATTTAAAATGTTTAGACTTCTCATTTTAAAATTATTATGATTAGAAAAAAAAATAAGAAAAATTCACATTCTCAAAAACAGGCGTATCTCTAAATTTATAAAAAGAAAGACTACTAGAACGTCACTTCTTCAGTCGTACTTTGATTAATATTTTAAGCGAAATTTGCAAGATAGAAATAGGTAAACGTATTTTATGAATGATATAAAACATAAGTGTAACATAAGTTTTTAGTGTTATGTGCTGCTGCGAGCTTACTAACCAGCGAACGAATTTATATTAATTTTACATTCTCATTTAAGTGAATTTATGTAATTCTTTTGAGAAATAAATATTTCTTTAACCCCAAGTGCCCCCCATTTTTTTATTTCTAAGTTTTGTAGAACTTGCTAAATTTACGTTCTATGTCGCTTAGAAATCGTCACATGGGACAACAAAAATCTCGCCAACTGTAACTACCCAGCTAGCCAAAAATTGCCCCAAAAATAACACAATTAAAGACGTGCATTCATGGAAGTAAATATTAGGTACTTAAATGCATCTTTTCTATCGCTCAAAGATTTACTGGTAGAAATACTTTAAAGGTATACGTTCGCGTTGTTTTGTGTAAAGTGTTTTCATTAGATGGATCTAACAAGTCTAAAATAAGACGTGAACACAGATTTTTACACTTATAACACTATCATAACATATAAAAACCAGACATAATAAATAATGTACCCACGAACCTCAAACAAAACCTTCCCATTCGTTTTATTCTTCCATCGTTCATCCATTACCTCTACATTACCCTCACTAGTCCTTGAATGGGCCCTTTGTGCGGATTGGGGCTTAGCAAGATATTAGAGGGGAAACGAATCGCTCCTGTCGTAGCAGCATGCAGCCGGGGCCTCGGGGTTTACAGCTTATGAATCCCGTTTGATTGATGGCCTTCGTCTTTACCGATTTGATTGTAATCGGTATTGTAATCTGCTTCGATTGAATCTGGATTGGTATTTTCAGGAACACGAGCACGCGAATTAGTTTATGGGAAATGGCCACCATGGGAACTAGTGAACCTAAGATGGTTACTTAATTTTGCTGCTTTTTAGCATGCTAGTTACTTCACGCCAGTAATATCTGTAATCTAATCACTCTGTAATGCTTTACACGGCCATAGAACAGTGAGGCAGAATAGTCGAACAAAAGAACTAGAAAGACAATTGGCGTTCTAATATAGATCACTTAAGTACTTTAAACTGCGAGCAGCACTGTCTTGCTCAGCACACTGAATTGCACTGCTTTCGCGTTCACATGAGTGCACCCCTCAGGTGCAGCCGCAGGAAAGTCGACTGAAAAAGGTTGTAGAAAACCAACTGCCCCGAAAAAAAACCTGTCCTGTCTTGATTGCTGTCTTAACGGTACTAGTCTGTCTCGGCGTGTTGTGCTGTAGTACTGTACTGTCTACTCTACTACCTTACTATTCTGACCCGTGTGAAATTAGCATAGTAATGTGGCATTAGTCCAGTCAAGCCGGCCCGGCCCTACTACTGTAAATTCATGATCACAATGTTTTTTCGTTAAATCGTTCGGTAAATCGTAAAAAAAGCTTTTTTAGGAATATAGAAAAAAAAATTATCAGCTTGTAAAAATTAAACATCTCCATTTAAAAAAATGTCTGTCAATATTATGGCATTACTAGCTGTGTCCGCGACTCTGTCTGCGTAACAATTCGTTTGACGATATCCTGTGGGAACCAGACGGAGCGTTAGAGGTATTATATAGTTTATTATATCTAAAAATCTAATTATCTATAAAATAAAATAATTGCCTAATCGATTTTTTATGTATGCACATGTTAAAAATACAATACGCATTCTTGAGCAAAAAATACGCTAACATCTAAGAGTCACCGTTATAATTCAGCTGTAAAACTCCAACATCTTTAAGACGAGTGTGAACCCAGCGCGCTCCATACAAACGGCGTTTATGAAGTTCAAGAACCTAAAGCCTATCGTTGTCCCGCGATCCTCTCGGGTTTGTATAAATCCCTTTGTTAAATTCATGTTGAAACTACCAATACTATACCTTCACTTTCTTTGACACGGAGGGTGCGAATCCTATTTGCCATTTTCACAAATTTAGCACGATAAGCAACTTACTTATGTCGCTTTTATAGCAGCGATGTTTTCAAATGATTATAAGGCTGTTTTTCCACCAGAGATGTGCGAGGATGCGTAGCGAGGGATGTGTTTGTAAGAACCAATAGAATCGCTTCACTTACCTCGCCTCGGTCAGCACAGTTCTGGTGGAAACGACTCATTGGTTCTTTACAAACACATCCCTCGCTACGCATCCTCGCACATTTCTGGTGGAAACACAGCCTAAAAGTTCGTGTGTACTTGTAGTTTGTAGCAAATGTTTTTGCTGTACAATTTCCGAAGTTTGCTGCGGTCGCGCACTAGATGACAGCAATGCAGCGTTGATTAAAATTATTTCTTCAGTTAAACATACATAAGTACACATTACACAGTCATACAATAAGGGTAACTGTAGCGTGGTTTAAAATAGATACGTCTTCAAAGTGCTCACTCATCGCTTTAGAAGTTTAACTTAGATTTACCAGAGTAATTAATTTAACAGAAACATTAAATTTCTATACTATTATTAGGTATTTCTGTAATAAGAGTGCTGTGCTTGGAATAAAATTATGTTAATCCCGTAACGCGATACAATAAATACACAAAAGTAATTATAGTAGTTTATTTGTTTGCTTTGTATTTTTATGTGGTGTACAATAAAGAATATTTGTTGTTGTTGTTGTAATTATAAGTTCATCAAGGGTTAACTTGTAAATTATTTGTAAGTGGAATTTTGGCGTTGATTACTTCCTATCACGTGATTTGCTTGTTTTCCCCTCTACTATAAAAAAAACCTAACAACTGCATTCCAATCGAGCAAGTATTAAAATGAACATCTACCTATTTATCAGAGCCTGTAAAAATGGTTTGAAAATCGATTGCGCTCAGTAAATTATATACAATGACGAGTATTTGTTTGTTTGTGAAACACAGGTAAGGTGAGGTATTATTCCATTATCTCCATTTCACGCCTCCAGACAATATTTCGTTCTAGCTATTGACTTTTTCCGTATTTTGATATTGTTTTATTGGATGTCGTTCCTGTTCTGGCTGAGAATGGCTGTTACTTTACCGCATTAAACAATAATAATTGTAATAACAAGAATTTGCGTGGGTAATATTGACGCTTGTTTTACGGGAAAATAAATAAGATTTTGTTTACCTCATTTATTTTTCGTCAACCTCAACTTATTAAACTAAAACGGTTCATACAATCTTTGTTGGGACCGTGTATTGTTGTATAGGAGCAATGTCATTACCAATTCAAAGCACGGCTAAAGTTGAGGTAATTTAGTTGAGAAAGACCCTTGTCCAGCTAGCACAAGGTACCGGACTCACTTTGTCGTTATATGCATCCCTTTCTGTCAAGCCCAGAACGAAGGAAACATAACACGACAAGGGCTAACGAGGAATTGCACTGTGTAATATAACCTCTAGGTACGGACAGGTCGTGGGACCAATAAAGTCTGTGACGAAGTGTGAAGGTAATTTGTTGCGAAACTAACACGATTTAGTTAGGAATTACTGCAGGTAATTAGAAGACAGACAGTTAAATGACATTTCTGGATAACTAAAACATGTACTTTTGGTTCTGAGATACTTAGTTTAGAATGTTCAAATTGTTTATCTATTTAAATATCGTTTTTAGGATTATGTTTCAAATAAAATAGAAGCCTTATGGTGTGATTCCATCCGTCTTTCTGTCTGTTTGTCGGTCTATCTGTCGTCATAGCGGCATACTTCAGCAACTGCTTAATGCTATCGATCTGTAATTTGATACTGCTTACACAGATTAATTATAAATAAATTAAAAAATTTACAATATTTTTAATATCTTTAAAAACATAACAAATAGGATATAGCGGATAAATTGGGACCATGGCCAATATCGTGCGGATTCATAATACGAGTAATGAGTAGATCGCTTTTAGAAAACTCTTTTAGCAAACTCTATTGAAAAACAGTGCAGACAACAAAGACTTCTGTAGACAAGTACAAAATAAGATATTATTATAGACAAATTTGGCCTCGGCGAACGTACTCCGACCAAATCGGAGACATTCTGGAGAAAGGCCAGGTCAGGAGTACCTAAAACCGATGAGCATGCATGAAGAATGTTATGAGAGTAAGTGAAGCAAAGGTTGTTGTTTATCAGGATCGTAGCTCATGGAAATCCGTGGTCTCTGGCTACAACTCCGGGAAACAGGCGTGACTTTATATATGTATGTAGACAAATTGAGCCAGCACCGTTCACATAGGTAGGTACGAAAATAAACAAACGGTCGACAGCTGGAAAATAGTCGAATGGCAATGCACTCAACAAATACGACGAGTTACACACGGTGTTCCCTTTGGGACGACATGAATATAACATTATCCTTTGCTAGTACGCTGGTTGCCGCCGAGCCGTGGGCGGTTCGAGGTCAACAAATTGGAACATAGACTATGTACATGTACTGTAATCTAAGATTTGAGGCGAAATTACAGATCATACGTCTCCTCGCGATAACTTTCTATCCCTATACGTATAAATAATTTGTCACTTACATTTATTTCTTTCATTATAATGCAGACAAAGCCCGTCATAAAGTAAGAATCAGAAATTATTTAAGACTAGCTTTTGCCCGCGATTTCGTCCGCGTGAGCTTAGATATAGCTACTGCTCTATCCAATGGGTTTCTAACTAAATTTAATAAAAATGTAATAATTTTTCATTCTGCAAGCCGATTTTAATAAAATAGACGCTAAATTAAAGTATTCACGTTTTATAGTAATTCGATTTTATATACAAAACGTACACACACAAGTAAGCGCACAAACGTACAAACAAACCGATAAACAGACATAGTTTTTAAAAATTGTTTAAATATGTTCAATTACTTATTTCTCGGGTCTTCCTGTTATATTCGCAAAATTTTTAAATGTACTCACAGACACGAAAAGTCTACGATTTTAATATTTACTTATAGATATAGATGGTGATGGACGAGCGCTAGCAACCAATTTTAGGTTAGACAAAGTTTTATTCTGCGTCATCAAAAACGAATTTGAACATCCACGACGGTAACTTTCGGTAAAAGTCACTTCTGTTTTACATAAGTTTAATTTAACTTTGTATCATGTTTCACCCAAATACGATGTCTAGGAGTAGTGAAATACTTGCATCTCAGTAAGTAGTACCACTTGAAAGTTCTACTTACCATTTACTCATAGAATATATTTTTGAAATGTTCTGTTGTTATCGAATAATAATAACTTAACCTAAGATTTCAAATAAACAGAATTATAATAATAAAATAATAATAAAAATTACCCTCTCGTTTTCCTCTGAGGTGAAATAATTCTTGTTTATGAAATGTAAGAATTATCTGTGGTTTTACGGAAAACTAAAATGATGTTCCTTAGTTGTTAAGAATCATCAACGATCTTCACAGACTGTTGTTTTGCGGCTTTTTTTTCTTTAATAGCTGCATGGTGCGCGATTTTGACTCACACAAGCCTACTACCTAATCATCATCAGGTAAAAGAGTATTTTTGTAAATTTAGAGTCGGCATGACGTCAAGTGACTATGGGATTCATCAACGCCCACTAAGAGCTTGGGCTATGTAAACACTATCGGACTATCAGTCATCACCGAGTGTAGGCGGTCTGACGTCGCACTTCTCTTTCAATCACACTTTATTCCATTATTAACCATTCTTTACTTTAGCATGTTACTATTCTCAGTGAGGCGTATGAGCACACAGTACTTTAACTAAAAGAAAGAAAAATAACCTAGGCGATTTAAAAAACAATGCTATTTGTTGTTACAAAGACCGTTTTTTTTACAGGCACTTCTATAAGCTGTTAATATTTTAAAATTTTCGGAGGTAAAGTGGAATGGTATTTTTTGTCACTTTTAATTTTTTTTGAAATCTACGAACTAGTATTATTACAATTAAATTTCGACCCCATTTGCAAGGTAACTAAGAACATTTTCCTTACATTTTCAATAATTTGAGTAACCAATCTTTAAACTATATATAAAAAAGAAATCGATAGTACTACATACAGGTTTCTGAAATATGCCACTGTGACAAACAGACGGGCAGACGGATGCATTATGAGGACGAAGGGTTTATTTTTATTTTTTAGAGCGTACCTTGTATGTACATACTTCTATGTACTTTAAAACTGTGAACTGTGAAGGTGAACTTTGGCCTTTCATTTCGTTTTAGTAGCTAGAAATTGTTAAGTCGCCGTTTTGTCTCTTGTTATCTTAAAATTTTTGATTAATAAAATTATTCAGTAACTAGCCTTCATTTGTATTGGAATTGTAAGCTAATAAAGTAAATGACAACTTACAACTTCGGTGCTCTAATAAAATAAATAGGACTTCTGGAATTTAATCAATTCTATATTGGTTTACTTTGTAATTTCAGATTTTGTCGTCGTCACGTTGAGGTTACACAACAGTATGTGCCATGTCCATTAATTACATTTGACGTTTAGGGAGGAGGGGGAGCGGGTCGTGCCAAATCTCACCAAATCTCACGTAAGGGTGGGGGGGGGGGGTGGAACTGAATATCAAGCAATTTTTCTCTACAAGAAACAGTGTTGAATTGTGAGAAAACGGGGTTAAATTAAGTAAAACATGTTTCTCCACTTAAAATATGCCTGGATTCTACACTTTTTTCTTTTCATCTCACGTCATCTCACTAAGGGGTGAGTGAGGGTCAAAAAATCGCCAAAATGAACTCACGCGGATACTTAAATGGACGCAGAAGAAAATCTATAGGTATACGGAGCGTTGCTTCTACTCCCGCGCCTCAACACCCTCTCGACTTTCGAATATGTTAGCGATACCCCTAAAAGTGCCAAATAACAATATCTCTCATACGAAAGCCGCGCGTTTTAATTATTTTCAAATGCATCGTGAAGTCTAGTTAAATCTAATACCTTAGTCTATAAGCGACAAGTAGCACTGCAGCAATGCGACTTGTTACTCAGGTAAGAATCACAAATTCGTCTTAACCAAACAGGCACAAGGGTTTTCCTGGTTTCATATGGACCGACCAAGTGGTCCCTCCACCGGGACTACAAAGTAGGTTCGTTACTCCTGTTTAAGATTAAATTACTAGTCAATTATATGAACGAATTTCCAGCAATTAAAAGTCCTTTTACCTTCACGTGTAAATGCTAAGGTTTGTGTTTAACAAGTATTTTCATGTTTAAAATATGTGCACTTAACATATTTATAAATATTTTGAATCCCGAGATTTCTTTTCATTCATATTAATGATGTTGCAGGTAAGCTGTCGTATGAGGAATTAGTTAAAAATGCCAAATAATTAATTATGTTACACGATTTGTAGTATAATTCAACTGGTATTTAATAGGACGACTAGGCGACACAATGAAACCTATATAATTATCTCTGCTCAATGAATATATTATTTTCGTTTAATATCAACCAAGTCAACCCAAATTGTTTCCTTAATTTTAGCATTATTTTAATAGTGTCTCACTGTTGTCCAAATACCTCAGACAAAACAGACTTTACTCAGAAAATAGATTATTTATGGTTATGATTTTTATTAGCAGTTTATGAATAGGTACCTAGTAATATCTATATACGAGTATATAAAAGGCAAAGGTGATTGATCGATGTATCAAAGCACAGGCCAAACCGCTGGTCCTAGAGACTTGAAATTTTGCACATAGATACCTTATACAGTGTAGGCATCCACTAAGGAAGGATTTTTGAAAATTCCACCCCTAAAGGGGTAAAATAGGGGATGAAAGTTTGTATGAAACTTTTTATTCCTTGGATATATTTACTTGAAATTTCGTATGAATTGAGTACGGCAAAAGTAATGAGTTACGTATTTCAGCGTTTTCTGAAATTCAATCCCTAAGTAGGAAAAATAGGGGATGAAAGTTTAAAAATAAACGCACAACCCCTTAGGGTTACAAACTTAAAATTTCGCATACGTATTCCTCATATGACAAAAGCATCCACTAAGCAAAGATTTTTCAAAATTCAACCCCCAAAGTGGTGAAATAGAGGATATTTAAGCGCACAGGCCAAACCCTTAAGGCTATAAATTTAAAATTTTGCACACGTAATCCTCTTATGACGTAGGCATCCGCTAAGCAAGAATTTTTCAAAATTCAACTTTTAAAAGGGTGAAATAGGGGATGAACCTTTTTAAATTACCACATAGGCCAAACCCTTAAGGCTTGAAACTTAAAATTTCGCACACTTATTCTTCTTATGACGTAGGCATCTATTAAGCAAGAATTTTTCAAAATTCAACCCCGCTTAGGGTAAAATAGGAGATGAAAGTTTTAAATAAACGCACAGGCCAAACCCTTAGGGCTAGAAACTTAAAATTTAGCACACGTATTGCTCTTATAACGTAGGCATCCGCTAAGGAAGAATTTTTGAAAATTCTACCCCTAAAGGGTTAAAATAGGGGATGAAAGTTTGTATGAAAGTCCGTCAGTTTTGAAGTAACGATTATCAAATTTTGTGTTTAGGCTGAGTATTGAAAATGAGTTTATGCCTGTTTCAGTCTTTGATAATTCTTATCCTAAAGGGCTGAAAAGGGGGATGAAGTTGCGTATGGAAAGTCCTTCATTTTCTAAGTAAAAATCACTTAATTTATTACTTAGACTTACGGTTGGAAAATAACGCCACCGATATCAGTTTTGCTGGAATTTCAACCCTTAAGGGGGTGAAAACGGGGACCAAATTTTGTATTTAAGTTGTTTATAAACTATATTTTGTACTCAAAGTAAAAATAATGTACACGAGTATCGTGTTATTTACTAAGCCTCAACAGTCGCCGGTCTGTGCGTCTGTCTGTCTGTCTGTCATGCCCAAACATGTCCTGACAAATTGGCAATCATCGCCCAGCTGAAATTACTGAAGCTAGAAAACTAAAATTTGGAATATAGCATTGTTTTATAACGTATAGGCATCCGATAAGAAATAATTTTTTGAAATTTTTAAAGAGGGGAAACAGGGTGGGGGTCAAACTTTGTATGAAGTCTTTGTTGTTCGAAGATAGAAACATGATAATTAAATTTGAATTAGAGCTACTGAGCATAGATAAATTAAATTGTGTTTCAAGGTTTTACTTCAATTATTTTGGATGCCTATGTGTAGATTAGCTCTGAAATTTGGTGCATGTAATGCTGTTGCCAAAAAAATATTATAGAAAAGGATTATGTGTTGAAAGAAAAATTACTACTTATTAAACTATATATATACAGTTTTGATCTTTTTTATGGAATAGGGAGAAAAACGAGCATAAGAGTACCTGATAGGAAGGCCGCCCTCGGAAACCAACGTTTTCAAGAGAATTGCTGATCCGTTGCCCACCTTTAGGTCCCCCCTCCCTGTGGGCTTCCTGGATCTTTCACTCATTGTCCGATACCCAACAGCAAGCTATTACTTCACGTCGGCATTCTGTGAGAGTGAGGTACTACCCCGGTCGGACCAGTACACTTCTACTGCAACCTTAACTGGCTGCAGTGTGGCTCTAACACTACAAATCGTCTCTTAACGCCTTGGCTGTCTTAGTTCAAATTTGAAGGGGGTGAAACGGGGGTAAAAGTTTGTATGTAGGTATTGGTTTTTTTTAACTAAAAACTTTAACAATTGAATTACAGCCAATTTTCATAAATACATAAAGTGATAAATAATAACAGATTTTTTTTCAGATTTTTGTTATTTTCATATTTGTAGAGGATAGAACGGGGGGAAAGTTTGAGAGAGATGTTTGTTTGTAAAGCAAAATATGTCATTTGATTCCTAGAGGCTACGCGGGCGAAGCCGCGGGCATAAGCTAGTTTCATATAAATGAATAGAGAATATAAGAGGTACAATCTTTAGCCACTACGCGAAATGAGTGGATCCATTTTTTCCTTTACGTCTGTGAGGACATTAAAGCGAACACTCTGAAAGCGAACTCATGAAAACAATGGATCTCACTTATCTTTTAATTAATTTCTGGGCTGAATTAAATCCCTTTGGAATGTATACGTGTTAAACGAGTATATACCTATATAATATGTAGGTATGTACAGGAAGTCCAGCTTCTTAATAGCTATCGGCAAACTTCGTGTTAATGAGAAACACGAGTGACAAAAAATATACTGTCTGACGCAAGAACGAGTGAGATGTACGAAGATTGCCAAAAAAGCCATTAAAAAACTGAAAAGACTGTATCTATTAATTCAAACCGAAATAGGATCATTTCCAGTGTAAGTTGGTAAAATTGCACCATTGCGTTGTAGGTTATTTATGACCTAGGCATAAATGTCGCATGAACTAAGTTTATTTACAAGGCTGTAGCGGCGAAATTTATAGAAGGGTCGGGTGACCGGAGGGCTGGAACATTCCTTGCCCAAAGAATCAGCATTGCCATACAACGTGGCAATGCTGCCAGAACAACTGTTTGATTTGTAAGTATTAGTTTTTAGTTATTTAGTTTAGTTCTGTAAATACCTTTCTTACATAATGAATAAAGTAGTTTAAAGAGTTTCCGTATTTGCGAGCAGCAGTTTATTGGTTTGCTGACTGAAAAAAGGAGATCCTTTAAGATGACGGTATACTCAACCGTGGTACCAAACTCATGAACATGCTTCAATAGTGTTAAGTTAAAAGTAATAAGTTAATAGTGGTAAGCACAAAAATATCGTATGACTTTGCACGCAAAGATTCGATGAAATAAGCGTGTTTTTTTAAAATTATAACGGAGGCAAAGGAATTGCATATTTACTAAACCCCAAATGTAATTTCTGTATCATGTGAGAAATATATTTAGCGCGAGAATTCAACGTCGATATAATTTGATTTGATATAAGGTAATAATAATTTCCTTCTGGGTATAATTTTCTGGAGACCTTCGCCCCTGATGTTTATGAAAATGAACACAAATGTTATTATGGGAATACATTAAAGTAAAAAATGTGCTGCTATATTAGCTTTAAGGCGGCGTATTAACTTTTACAAACGAGTGAAAATGATCAAACAGTCTAGACTGACATTTTAATGCCGTTTAAAATATTCTGTAAGTGACGTTATGTATGCTTTGCGAATACCTGCTTAGTTCTAAACCTCATACTCGCGTTATTTATAACGTAAGTAAAGAGTTTAACATGTTCAAGACTTTATTTCTTGCATTTATATAAAGAGACTATAAACATGGTATTAACATTAAGAACGTCATTTGCGTAAAAAAATATTTTATTATTATTGACTTGACTATAACTTTTTTTTAATACAACATAGGAAGGCAAACAAACAAGTGGGTCACCTGATGGAAGACCTTGTGCAAGGTCCGCCCGGGTCGCTACCACCATCTTGCTTGCTAATCCAGCCGCTAAGCAGCAGTATTGGCACTGTTGTGTTCCAGCATGAAGAACAAGACAGCCGGTGAAATTACTGGCACAAGAGGTATTCCATCTTAGCGCTCTGGGTTGACAATGCATCTGTAATCTCCTTGGTGTTGTGGGTAATTATAGGCGGTGGTGTTCACTTACCATCAGGGGACCCATTTGCTTGTTTGCCTTCCTATATTGTATAAAAAAACATAAACAAAAGCAAACGTTACCACTACATTAAGAAAATTTTGTCAAAAACTTCATTTTTGGGACAAGCTATTACACCTTTTTTTTAACTTGCTTTGTTTCTTTGTTAGTTAGTGTGTGTGTGGGTCAAAACTTGCAAGTCATTTTGACTCGTTTCCAGTGGTCGATTTGTCTTTAAAGTGTATGTAGCTCCAATGACGACCAAAAGACCTTATATGCATTACAAAATATTTTTTTATTAAATAAGGATTTGTTGATTGTACTTCAGTATTGCATTTTTATTCCTTTTTTTAGGTAGGTATGAGGAAGGGTACGTGCTCAGGCAGGACGGGGGCAGTTGCCTGGGTACTTACTTGTGTAGTACGTTGTGTAGAGTAAAACCCGGCTTAAGTTTCTGACCCCCCTCGCCCCTCTTGGGCCAAAAGCTGGGTATAACCTTGGGTATGAGTAATTTTATGTCAATCGGATTGCAAAACATTGAGTCAGAATCTTCCTAGATTTATTTACATCCTTAGTTAATTTCTGCGAAATTGGCAAACGATAGGTCCGGAATGCTGAGGTTGCAGGTCCGAGTCCTGACATTACCCTTATTTTTCTTTGTGTTGTCATTACATAGCATTTAAATGCAATGTGAATGTTTAACGGCTGTTCCATAACTTTTGCAATAGAAATAATGTAACAAGTTATGACATGTATGACTAATCTTTTGGATATCTGCCACTAATTACAAGTTCATGCATGCAGGTTTTCTTGAGCCTGCCATCAGTAATCTTTGGTAAATAAATCAACGTGTTTACATGTACGTGTTCCCGCTTATTTTTTAATATTTAAAAAAGTACTTGTTTGTTTTTAATACGCCAAAACTGTTTGAGACATGATTAAAAATGCTAAATTACTGAATTCCGGTATCTGGCTTTGGCTGAATGAGATTTTTCCATAGTTTCTATCATTTTTAAAAAGTTAATTTCTGTCCAGCAATGGAATTCGTATGCTTGGCAATGCACAAGTCGTGCGGTGCCAGAGAAGAGAAAAACAAAAAAATTGTATGCCACTTCCTGAAACGCTAGCTGTCCAGCAATGAGTTTTTTTTTTAATTTGATAAAAGCCGGCAACAACGTCCTTCGTGGTTTGTTTCTTCGAGTACAATGACAACATTTCCGACAATGTTTGAGGAAAAGTACTTTACAGTGGTGGAAATGTGCTCAAAATATTTAATAACTTTAACACAATATTTTTTGCACCCTATCTGTTCATAGCACCCTTTTATACTAGAAAACAACGAAAATACCTGAAAGCAAAGCTTGAAAGGATATTGTCAGCAAAACTACAAAAGCCGTACAGGAAGGACGAGCCTTAACAAGGATGGCACTATTCTTAGAAAGGGAAAGGAAGAATAGACAATTATTTGGACAAGTTCGACACTAACTTAACGATACAAACAAGCAAATTAAGAATAAAAGTAAGTCTTGGAATTAACTTAAAAAAAAACGAATTAGCCTTTAATATTTTGAAATTTCGTCACATATCGAAGAGCAAGTTGGTGGTGAATAATCCTGGCTACTATAATGTCTGTTATTATTATTATTACAGATCCGTCAGTGTCCTACCTTTACGTCAGTTCGGTCTCACTGTTTAATGTCTACCCTCAGCAATGTCGTCCTGATTAGAAAAACCAATAAAGCATATTAATTAGGATAATCTACTAAACTATCTACTAGCGCCTAACATTTGCTTACAAACGGGCGTTAAGTAGAAAACAGCACCCAATTTACAGGGGCAAACTACCCGTACAGATTCGGAATAGCAGTCGACCGCGGCGCTACGCCGCTACGTCGTAGCAACCTCGTAGCCGCTACGACCGCTACGAAACGATATTGGAATTCCTAACTGTGAAAGACTAGGCGGTTTGCAAGATCTATATGTATCCTTATACATCGACTTTTCCTAATTCCATACATTTAAAATTCAAAAATGTTTGTCTGTAGTTTACTTTTTGTTTTTGCAAGTTGTGTTAGAGATAATAGTTATTTGTTATGCAAGTGCAAGGAGGTAATACCTATAGTTTATTTCTTTAGGTACTTAAAATAAGGTAAACAAAGTAAGTCACGTAACTCGGCAAATCAACCAATCAAATCAATCTTTTGGGTCTCCACAGATCCAAAAGATTTAATTGATTGGTTGATTTGCCGAGTCACGTGACTATTTTGTTTACCTTATTTTAAGTACCTAAAGAAATAAACTATAGGTAATACCCAAAGAGTCTAGTTTCTGAGCACGACCAAGAGACGAGTGCTAACGTTTAGATGACGAAATACACGTCAAATAACTCGTTAATAAATTATACCGATCCGTGTTTGCACGTCGCGGGCCCACAGAAATCGCCTGTCAACAGACTGCATTGCTCGCTTGCCATAGTTAAATTATGTCCGATCTCCGATATGGATCATGTTAGGTAACAAGATGATTTCATGTCCGATAGTAAGGGGTTCATAACGAAGGATCACTCCACAAAATTTTTAGAACATGAGTTAAATGCCAAAATGCCTTTTTAAGTCTAAATTATAGATTGTGATATTAAAAATAATTTCGAAAATTATATGGAGAGTTATACTTAGAGTCTTATAAAAAATAATTTGAAAAAAATATTTTTTTCTCCGAGCTTCAATATTTATGAAAAGTGTTTACTTGTATTCTTAGAAACCAATTTTGACATGATTAAAATAATATCTTCGGGCTCGAGATCCAATCACAATTTTTTTTTATCTCAATTTGTTATACCAGACTCGTAAGACTGCCTATTTCGATAAAAGTGGTTTCAGCAAGTCCAATTAAATATTTAATAATTTGCCAATGATATTTAAAAACTTGACTTTCCAGAATAAATATATACTTTATGCACGGTGTTCAAAAGATGTTGTGTACTGCATCCGAATATCTAAATACTAACAAAAACATTCTTACCGGTAGTTTAAAATATTCATTTAGTCACAAAATATATTTGTGGAAATTTAAAGGAAAAGGACAGTCAAATAGCGCCGATTTGTGCAAAATGGACCCCAGTCGGTTCTCGAAACCGGCCAATAGGTGAATTAGAAAAGCAGTCGCAGATACAGCTAAATTTAAACATAAGGCGGCAAAACCGATACTTTATTCATAATGACGTCCACTGTTTGTTTTAAGCGCTTAATACGTATACGATCTCGGTCTATACATTCAATAAACAGCAAATGTGTTTTTCATTACTTGTTTCACCTACGGCCCGCGGTTTTGTTAAAATCCTAAAGTTTGGCCCGCAACTGTCCACGGGTTACCATCATTGTACTTAACAATTCTATAGGTATCACAGACGAAGTCATGTTCCAATGCTTGTCTGTTAATCGAAATGTAAAGTCTCAGCGCTTGTTACTAAATCAAGTTGAACTATTTCATCAATCCACGTCAAATGGCAAGCTACAGCGAGTGAGGTCATTATTTTAGAGGTAGGTACATATTCTGACTGTGTTGGGAGAGGAGTTCGGAGTGGGACCTAGAGCAGGGCTGCCGTAGTTAAGTTACTTAAGTTAGTAACTTTTCATTTCTCATGCTCTAAAGGACATAGGCATCGCGTAGGCGGACTTAAATGTTGAAAGCCTCTAGAGATTAAGGGGGTTCGATTCCCATAGAAACTGTCGGTGCACCTTTTGCAGCTTCTAGGACATTAATTTGAACGGATTTTTTTGGAAATAGTTAGTTATGGATTAATTACTTACGTAAAACCAAACAAAGAGTTGCTTTACCAATCCTGAACTGCAGTAGGATCCAGGAAATTATGATGCATTTTACCGTTGTGCGAGTACAACCGCAACCATGTGTGTGTGAAATCTTTAGATGGGTGCGTCAATTAGTGACAGTTAATATAGGTGAGTAAAAACCTATTGACAATTTCGAGCAGTCACGTGACCACCTATTTAGTTCCGTGATAACATTTACATGGGTAAAGATCGTGAAAGACCAAGTTCTAATCTCGTTGTATCTATCTTTTTGTATTTTAAAATTTTCTTTTTTCAATGAGTTTTGCAAAGTAGGATATAGTTTTCCAAAGGGAATGATAAAACTATAAAATCTTTTTTTTTTTTTTTCTGATTTTGGATAAAACATAATATGACTCATTTTTATTACAATATAAATGGAATAAACATTCGTTTAACAAATAAAAAAACTGCCTTGAATAAAAGGATATGGACAAACTGCAGAAATTTCTCAAAAAGGTAGAAATTTAAAGTTTACAACTATGTTAAATTTCATCCGGCTCACACGATTACTGTGGTACTTTTCCACAATAAATGACATGCTGATTTCTTCACAGGCATTGTCATATCTTTAAAATATTTACTGTGAAAAGGTTCCGTGCAGTGGTTCGCAGATCAAAACGGTGCAACTGTGCACTGTATCATACACGCAATGATACTATCCTTTATTTATTGTAGAATAAAATTGCCCGCAGCATGGACTCTTATTTATTTCGTTTTATAATTTATATTAGGTCGAGTGATAGGATTTTCTCCGACCTGAGAACTTTTTAATGAAACAAACCTTTTTATCAGATTCATAAAATAAAAAATCTGTGGTCTATGACCTGCCAGAGGAAAAAAAAATTCGATGACAAAGGGATTGTCTAAACTATTGCGATGCTGCTACACAATTTACGTGAAAGAAAACCTAGAACAATTTGAACATTTTCCAGTTCTTGGTAAGTGATCTCAAAACCAACAACCCTAAGGTACATGTTAATTTATTGCCGGCTTTTGGGTCCCGCCTCTCCCGCTTTCCAAAACAATCAATTAATCACTATTTAAAAAGTGGTAGCTCAAACTGCAACTAACAAACTGAACTGGTTAGAATCTGACTCTATCACACTAAAACACGACTTCCACGATATCACGGTGGACGTTGTGGTTGTCCCTCATTGCTGCGACTAGATCTCTTCGTCGTGCTCTAACTGACCTGCAACAGCTCGTCGCCTGGTACGCTTCGGGACGACGACAACAGGTCAAACGTTATGACGTTTATACTGTGGAAGATGCCTAACGGCCCTTTGCGGGAAGCCACCTGCGTCGAATCTTTGCCATGATTTCGTCTTATCTAGAGCCCCTAAACGTATAAATATGCAGCAATAAGAAGAAGCTTTTATGTTGGGGGCTTGGCGCCTTGTCTATGATAAAAGCCATCGTGTACAAAATTACAGAAAAGACAGGTGACCAGAGGCGAAGTTCGTTGCCATCACTGATCATTAACAGTGATCATAATTCATAGGTCTGAGGGCCTGGCCACGTACGACGGCGTGTTGTATTGTACAGGCGCGAAAAAAAAATTTGTGGGCGAACCCATTTCTTTCTATTATGGATCAGGATTGGAGTAATTTTAAGAGGAAATACGAGGTGTTGAAAATAAGTGAACACAAATTTTTCGAGTACTTTAGAATGTCTGTATCAAGATAAAATAATATTGTAATCTCCTTGTATTCAAAAGCAACACGTATTTAGAGAACCTGTGGGACCTTTGAAAATGTTAGGATTAACTATAACTACTATAGCTGAGTTTCTTGCGGCGTTTCTTCTCAGTAGTATCTTCGATTTTCTGAAGCGCTAGTAGATTCAGACATGTAAAAGAGCCTATATGGCCAACTTGCAAAATAAATTTTTCATTTTCATTTTCATAAGGTACGCGGTATAGCTGTACGAAATGAAAACATGTTTTACTCGATTGCCGCCAGAAGGGAGGGTTATATGTTTTTCGAGTGTAAGTGAGTATGTATGTATGTAAGTATGTATGTATGTATGTATGTCATTTCTGTGCCATGCGCTGCACCCTAAACGGTTTGATGGATTTTGATTTGTGAGGTGTCGTTGGATTCGTCTTGATTATAGGGGTGACTAAGCTATGTCAATATTAACCGGCTCACCTGGCAATTTGTCATCTACTACTGCTTTTAAGCTACAATATGCATACAAGTGTAAAACTGGCAAATGGCTTCCCTGGTGGTAAGTAATTTTCCTAAATGCTTCACCTGGTAATCTGTAATCTACTGCTGCTTCTAAGCTACAATGAGCATACAAGTGTAAAACAGGCAAGCGGCTTTCCTGGTGGTCAGTGATTGTCCTAAATGCTTTACCTAGTAATTTGTCATATACTACTGCTCTTAAGCTACAATGCGCTTACAAATGTAAAACAGGCAAGTGGCTCCCCTGGAGGTAAGTAATTTTCGTAACCGCCTTACCTGCTAACTTGTTATCTACTACTGCTCCTAAGCTATAATGAGCTGCGGCACCTCGGCCGCTTGCTATAATTCGTCACATACAATTCTTTACAATTAATCGGAGCGCGCAGAACGCAACGCCCCGGACGCACGCTTCGGGCGCCTGCTATGTTTTGTCCTCCTCGTATTTCCTCTTAAAATTACTCCCATCCTGATTCATAATAGAAAGTAATGGGTTTGACCAGAACATTCTTTTTATTTGTCTTTTCGCGCCTGAATAACACGGCGTCGTGGTACAACGCGGCGCCCCACCGTGCACCCGCTCAGTGCGGCACCGCGCGGTGTATTTCCACAGCGCAGACCGTAAATATGCACGGTAAAACGGCGCCGCGCCGTTTCACGGTAACGACTCCGCGCCGTGGACATGTGGCCAGGCCAGATTTCAGGTTTTAGTTATAGTATTATTTAAGTTGTTAGTTTACTTTTATTTCAAGTTTTTAGTTATTTTTCTGTTACTTATTTTTTTAATTTGCTTTTGTATTTAATGTTTCAAGTGTCAGATAATCTAATAATATTAAACTGTCATTTTAGATTTATAGCTTCGTTAATTGAAGGGACAAAAGGAAGAGGAAGACCCAGACTGACATATTTTGAGCAAGTGGAAGAAAATTTTCGAACCGCGTCGTATTGGAACATCAAACGGCTGGCGGAGAAGAAAGAAGACTGGCGATTACTGACAGGACCTGATGATAAACGGTGAAGGGCGGGATGGTTTTTTTTTTGCAAGTTTTATTTATCTGTTTTGTCACAAAATTTACCTCATATTGGTATGAAAATAGTATTAAGTAAAGTATACAAACAAATCCCTTTTATATAAGACCCCACTAGACCATGTACCTACAAAGCTCTCAAATTATTAATGAAAAGAGTAATGTCGTATTTTTTAAACAGGTCACATGGAGTATCAAAAGAAATAAACACATTTGATTCAGGCTGATCCAAACAGTGTATTAAAAAGTATAAGCTTCTTCAGAAATTATTCGTTACGGACTTATCAAAAGAGCCTGTTGTATTTTCTATTGTACCTCGTACAAGGCACTTCCTAAAATGACCACTTCCAGTTGTGACCCCTTCCTAAATACTACTATTTCATAAAATGACTTCCTGATATAAACATTTCCTGATTTGATCACTTTCCAAAATGAGCATTTCTCGGTGTAACCACTCCCAGTATTTCATAGCGCGACGTGACTTGACTACAAATCTACTAGTGACCGGCTGTTGCTTTGTTCCAATTTCATAGGTTTTCTCAGACTACAAAAGTATTATGATATGGTGCCTGCCTTACAGGTTGAATTTTTAAAACTGTTATCATTTTTGGGTGGCATACCAAAAAGTAAAAAGGAAAGTTATTGGTGCGATTCGTTCCGTCCGTCTGTCCATCCGTCTATCTGTCCATCTACCTGTCATAGCGACATATTTTAGTACATTACTAATGCTATATATTTGAAATGTTGAACACATTATAAAATTTCCTTACTCAACCGTATTGCTAGTCAAAAAATTAAGAAACATACTTTCGGTTCATCTGAAAATGTGAAATGTATGACTCTCGATGCTCTCATTTCCTTATAACACTAGTCAGATGGAGCCGCATGCATTTTGGCTAGTACGGAGAGATAAAATAGATTATGTTCAAAGAGAAATACCGTTTTAATAGTAGTAGTAGCTTAATCAATTGAGTATCATTAGCTGAGAAATGGTTTTTGTTGATGTTAAATATAAAATTTGCAGGTACTTCAAGGTCATAAATAAAAAAATAATATCATAAATCGGTCATATCGGGAAGTGACTACAAGTGTTCATATCGGGAAGTAGTCTCATAAGGAAGGGATCGCCTCAGAAATTGGTTATATCTTGACCTGATCATATCGGAAAGCGGTCATATTAGGCGTGGTCTTCAAGCAAAATCATCTTGATTTGTCGTTTCAGAAAGTAATTAGTTTTAACAGAAAGGGTTAAGCTTTTTATAAAAAACGCCCAATTCTGGTACCAATATCGGAATTCTAGAACAGAATGTCCAATGTCACTAACCACTGGACTTCTGAAAGGCGAGATTTTAGCCTGTGGCAAAAAAAAAAGACTTAAAACAAAGTAGGATGGTCAGAATATTACCAATTAATAGGCTTACGTAGTCATCCATACTATATTATTAATGCGAAAGTCTGCCTGTCCGTCTGTCTATCTGTACGGCTTTCGCACTTAAACTACTGAGTCGATTTCGATAAATTTTTGTACAAATTTAGTTTCATACATAATAATACAGGGTACTTTTGACATGAAACGTCTTTCATTTGGACATAAGGGGCTCACAATGCAAAAACCATGTCTGAACGAAATATGTTATGATTAGATCGCTTATTACTTTAAAAATATTGCACATATATGTAGACAATATTTTATTTAATCATATTTTTTCTTCACTTTGTTTTCTAAAACTATAACGTTATGTATCGTCAGTGACATACATTTATTTAGCTCATAATATTTTACTATCATGATTTATTTTAGATTTATAGCTTCGTTAATTGAAGGGATAAACGGGAGAGGAAGACCCAGATTTACGTAATTTGAGCAAGTGGAAGAGAAGTTTCGAAGCACGTGGTATTGGTATATCATACAGCTGGCGGAGAACAAAGAAGAGAGGCAATTACTGAGAGGACCGATGATAAACGGTGAAGGGCGGAATGGTATTTTTTTTGGAATGTTTAGCTACCTATTGTGTCGCACACTAGACCACATATTTGTATGAAAATTGTTTTTAAAAGTACAAACAATATCCTTTTAGATAAGACCCCACTCGAACGCATTAGTACTAGAGATTGCTAACCGGGCCCGCCCGGGCCCGGTGACCTTTTAGGCACCCACCGGGCCCGACCATTCTTACGGGGCCCGGTCACCGGACCCGGTAAGTAAACCGCGTCGCGCTGCGCGGGAGCGCCAACTCGTAGAATGAACGTTATTAGTTTGTTTTTTTTTTACTATGTGTTCAAATAGACACTATAAGGAGTAAAGAGAAAGCTTGCTTGTTTAAACTTATAAAAATGAATAAATTACTGATACGAATGTTACCTTTCCGCCCATAAGTAAAAGTAATCAATTCTGTAATAAGTGTGATTTTGAGACTTGAGTGAGACTGATTATTGTGATAATTGTTCATAAGCCAGTTTGAAATAAACATCAACCTTGAATCATTATTTTTCGATTCATATACAGGGTGTAATCGTTAAGTGTAGCCAGGCGATTATTCAGTAAATATAACAGATATCAGAAAACTTTAAGCTGATGTCGAATTTACATTACCCAATGAGTAAAATTACATTAATAACTTTTTTTTAATAACCAGAATTATCCCAAATATTAACTTCAAACCCTCCCATTTATTTATATTTATTTATATTTATATTTATTTATTAGAATAAAAACACTCCTGTTGGACTTACAGAGATCCAAGGCGCCCAACAGGGTAAGACATAAATACATTTTAGCACAAAACAATTACAAATAGGTCTTATAATTTACGCGAATTTACCATTAGTAACACGGCTAGCAATAGCCTAATCGTATGTGTAGAAAGCGACTAAGTTTGACTGCTGTCACAGATATCGTATCAGCAAATACATCAGCATCTTGGACCTGTATGACATACTCATTCAATAGAGCAATAGCTCTAGCAGTGGGCGCATTTGCGGCTTGGCGAGTCCGCCTCGCGTGCGCGTGCGGCACGGCGAACAGGCGCCGCGCTCGCCGCGCGCTGTGGTTCGCCACAGTCGGCCGCAGATCGGGGACGAAAAGTCGCATGCGTGCCAAGGCTGACGGATTGTCCACCTTGTTTTTGAGGAGCAAGCAATAATGCGTGAGCAACAACAATTTACGCCTGAACTCCAGTGTTTCATATCCCACCATGCCCAAAACAAATAAAGATGGGTAAAGAAAGAGATAGTAGCCGTACAATCTTTTGTACAGGTACCTTGCAAACTTACGCTGTACTCGCTCAATCATGGTAGCGTATTTCGCTTCGCGAGGATCCCAGACGATAGCGTTGTACTCAAGTTTGCTCCGTACATATGCGTTGAAGAGTATACTTGCGACTTTAGGATTTTTAAACTGAGAGGCAGTCCTCATAATAAATCCCAAAGTTTTGCTGGCCTTCTTGCATATGTCGGTTACATGAGTACGCATATCCAATTTTGCATCAAGGGTCAGTCCGAGGTCGCGAATTTTGTCCACTCGCTTAAGAGGCACATCTGACAACCTGTAGGATGCTTTCACGGGGTCAGAAGAGCGGGAAAAGGTAATAACTTGACATTTCGTTTCGTTGAGGAAAAGCCGATTTACCTCACTCCAACTAGCCACTTTATCGATTGCCCGCTGTAATACTTCACAATCGGTAGCCACATTAACAGAACACACTATTTTGAGATCATCTGCAAACATTAAAGTTTCCACCCCAGTAAAACCGTCGTTTACAAGATCATTGACCATAATCAAAAATAGCGTAGGTCCCAAATTACTGCCCTGACTGACGCCTGAGCGTGTGTAGTAATCATCCGATCGGTAATTTGATATCTGAACGAATTGTCTACGGTTTCTGAGATAGTCTGAAAAGAAAGCAAGTAGTTGTGGGGTGCAACCAATTGCTGACAACTTACACAGAAGGATATCATTGTCCACCAGATCAAATGCCTTCCTGAAGTCAAAGTAGACAACATCAACTTGGCGATACGTATCCATCTGGTCCAAAACATGGTCAAAAAAGCTAACATGATTAGTAGCAGTGGAACGAGAAGCACGAAAGCCATGCTGCGCGTCCGGCAGTTGCGAATTTATCTGCTTGAGAAGACAACTGTTGATAACACTCTCGAAGACCTTCCCAAACACCGACAGCACAGCAATAGGCCGAAATAATGCAATATCAGCAGAATCGGAAGTCTTAGGTATCGGAGAAACCCTTGAGACCTTCCACACAGCCGGGTACAGACCTTGACTTAGGGATAAATTAAAAATATGTAGCAAGGGTAGCTCGAGCACCGAGACACAATCCTTTACTAAGAACGGAGGCACCCCATCGGGTCCCGTCGACGACATCGGTCTAAGCCTTTTTATAGCACGTCTGACCTCGGTAACGGTAACCTGAGGGATGGATACTCTAGTCGCATCCTTTTTGGACGATTCGCTCTCGGCAACCTTGGGGTCTAGCATGGGGACATCGTTTTGAAAAACAGATCCGAAATATTTGGCAAATTCGTCCACTGCCTCCTGACCTACCACTATTCGGTCATTGGACAAATATTCCCTATGTTGCACCTTATCGTTCTTCTTCCCTTTAACGAAGTTCCAGAATTCACGCGGGTTTTGACTGATGCTACTCTCAGTATTACTAATATAGCTCCTATACTCTTTGTCAACAAGCCCCTTTACGATAGTTCTATAGTATTTAAACATTTCGCGATTAAATTGAAGACCTGTAGCTTTAGACTTTTTTAGGTGAAAGTATTTTAACTTAATGTACTTTTTTATTTCTGCCGTATACCAGGAAGGATACGTGTACTTTCGCTGTGCATTAGTTTTGTTTAATTGTTTAGGGACTACGTTATCGAATGCATCATATAGTAAAGTATAGAAAGCATCAACTGCTGAGTCCACGTTGCGGAAATTTAAAACCTCGGCCCAATCAAGTGAAGCAAGAGTCTCGTATAAGGTGTGTAAATCAGCTTTACGAAAATTCCATCCACGAGTGGTGTTCCTACTTTCGTTTGACGACTGTAATGGACAACTGTCTGTTCGGCCCAACGGGATTGCTATTGTCACCCCTAGTGGAGGATGATAGGGATCAACCGGCCCTAATGGTTCCACATCACTATCAACAACAACTTTACCTCGACTTAGGCCTGTCAGTACAAGATCCAAGATACCTCCGTATGCATTACAAATATTATTCAGTTGCCTTATTTTACAAAATTCCAAAAAACAATTATATTGGTCAATAACAGTTTTGCTACATGAATTCAAGTTAAAATCTCCAACAATAAGACAGTCCAAACTTGAATATTCGCAGATTGCATTCTCGATACATGACAAAACTTTAAGGTATTGCTCATCCCTATAATTTGGTGGTAAATATACAACACATAGAAGAATTTTTATGCTTTTTACATTTATCGTAGCAAATATTAATTCCATATCTGGCGTTAAACCATCAATATTCGAAATTAGACGAGCTTTACAACATTCTTTAACTGCTAAGAGTACACCTCCCCAGCCAGCATCGTTAATTCTGTCCTTACGAAACACAGTAAAGCCTGGTGGAAAGAGCTCTGTATCGAGTATCGAGCTAGTGAGGAAAGTTTCAGTGAGTGCAATAACATTACAGGTACATAAAAGAACATTCCTATAAAAAGAATTAGTCCTGCTTCTAAGTCCTCTGACATTTTGGTACAGCAGTTGAAACTTAGTTCTTCGCTTATTTCGATGCATTTTGTTTATCGTTGGATTTTTGACGAAAGGGCTGACGCCACTGTTTCACGCAGACATCTCTCGGCCAGCTTTCAGGAGCCATTACTTTGTCGAATTGATTGGATGGCACAGCCAGTTTGAAAGAGGCATACTGCCCGCGTGATTTTAGAGTCTCAACTTTAACTTCAGCACCCCCTGTAATAGATTTCAAATGCGAGACTACCAGTTCTTCAGAAGTTCCCAATTTCACATAGTACAGGTGGATCTGGCGCATCCATTCAGAAGCCTCCAGACGAGAAGAATTAGAGGCTGCAGAGCCACGCGTCACGCCCCTCGGCACCCTCCTGACGCTAATCTGAGACCATCCCTCATCCTGACATTGGCTACCCTCACAAGATACAAGCTGCTCCACTGATGGAGCAGCTTCAGAGGTCATCCGTCCCTTGACACTTTGATCAGAGGGCTTGTCAGCACCTTCCTTTTTGGTCCAAGACTCTGTCGGCGTGGGGTTCGCAGTGATGGACTTTATCAGAGACGACTTAGGCTTCACGGGCTTCGCCACCACGGACTTCACTGGCTTGGCAGTTATCGCTGCATATGTTTCTTCGGACGGACCGTCAGGCATGGAAATTTGCTTGATGGGTGCGGTAGCCTTGTTATTAGCAGGATTACTTATTGTTTGCGCTTTGAAAACAGTAACGGAAGCTGTTATTTTCTCTTCCAATGACACAATCCTTTCGGTCAATTTACCAATAGCGGGCATTAGAGTGGCCAAAAGTTGCTCTGTTATCTTATTGGTAATAGAAGCTATTTGACGCTCATTTTTGGAGTGCTCTATTTCTTCGCGCACTATTGCTCGAATATTCTCCATATAGAGCACATCATCTTGAAAAGTATCATTTCCTGGATTTTCACATGAGAGGTGTGAGACGTTGGGGCGCTCTCGGCGAAACGTAACATTTTCTGACATGGAGTGATTCGCTTCCCGTACAGAAACAGACGTGTTTCCAACATCTGAATAATCTAAAACGTCTTCAACATTGGTTCTAGATGTGCGAACCGGTGTGTTGGTATTGTCTGCCTTGGGTTCCTTACACCTGCATACTTGACATTTCCAGTTGGTCTCATGAGCGTTGTCAACTATACTGTAAAAGTGCTTTTCTGAAACATTAGCACAGAGTAGGTCGTATACTTGATGACACTGATGACACTTAAGTAAGCGCCCGTCCTCGATATTCACAAGGCACCCATACATTTAGTACGCCGTTCGTTGAAAGACAATATAGGGCCTAGTCATTTCACCATTATAAAATGATTCATGAATTGTTTTAATACAGTTTATTTGCGTAAATAATGAATTTTAAGCACTTTTCTCTTACGACATTATTTGAGGCTGCGTGAGACTTACGGCCGCAAAGGAGAGTTTGAAGTGAATATTTGGGATATTTCTAGTTTTATTTAAAAAGTTATTAATGTAATTTTACTCATTGGGTAGCGTACTCTCGATATCAGATTAAAGTTTTCTGATATCTGTTACATTTACAGAATAATCGCCCGACTACACTTAACGATTACACCCTGTATAGAAAATTTTCATAAAATATTTGAAAGGTTTCATCACTAACACACAACCCGGCCGGGCCCGGCGGACCCGGCCGGGTTGGCGACGAATGCAACCGGGCCCGGCCGGGTTCAGAAACATACCGGATTGCATTCTCTAATTAGTACTTACCTACTGTATGGTATTGTGGTTTGTATAAGGCACTTTCTTAAATGACTGCTGCCAGATGTGAACTCTTACCAAATGCAACAATTTTATAAAATGAAGTCCCGATATGAACATTTCTTGATTTGACCACTTTCCAAAATGAGCACTTCTTGATAAAATCACTCCCAGTATTTCATAGCGTGACGTGACTTGACTACAAATCTACTAGCGACCCGCTGTTGCTTTGTTCCAATTTCATAGGTTTTTTTCAGACTACAAAAGTATTATGATATGGCGGTGTGCCTTCCTTACTAGTTGAATTTTTAAAACCGTTATCATTCTTGGATGTCACACCGAAAAGCAAAAAGGAAGCTTATTGGTACGACTCGATTCGTCCGTCCGTCCATCTGTACATCTATCTGTCATAGCGGCATATTTTAGCACAGTACTAATGGTTTCTATTTAAAATGTGGAGCAGAAATTAATTTTTTTTTGTTACTCAACCTGATTGCTAGTAAAAAAAATATTATCGGTCATATCGGGAAGTGACTACAAGTGTTCATATCGGGGAGTTATAAGGAAGGGGTCTCCTCAGAAATTGGTCATATCTTGACGAGATCATATCGGAATGCGGTCATATTAGGTGTGATCTTCAAGCAAAATGGTATAATCTTAATTGGTCGTTTTAGAAAGTTATAGAAAAGCGTTCGGATTAGGGGTAGTTTTAAAAGGAAACGGTTTTATCTCGAATGGGTAATTTGAGAAAGTAATCAGTTTGAATCGAAAGGGTTAAATTACTTAGTTTTTTATAAAAAAGCCCAATTCTGGCTGGTAGCAGTTCCTAAGTTCTAGTTCTAGATGTCCAATCTCATTGGCCCCTGAACAGCTGAAAGCCTGGATTATGGGCATGTGACAAATATTCTTGAACTGCAGATGTGCCATGGGACCCAGGTGCTGACACCACTACGACACCGGTCGGTAACGACATACGGTTTTTTAATGAGGTTGTCTCCTCCCTACCTCAGGTATCAGGATCCGTGTCCGGGCAACGACCGCCGCTCGAGCCCCCTCAGGGCGAAATAACTTTGTTCCCTCCGCACAATCTTGTTTCGCCCTGAAGAACCTCCAGCATTAGCCGGCACCCGGACCCGCATCCCGATTTCCGTGCGCTTACGCGCCCCTCCCTGGACCCGTGTCCGAGGGCAGCAGCCGCTCGAGCCCCCTCAGGGCGAAAGACCTTTGTTCCGGACAGGTAGTGCCCTAACCGCGGGTATCATTAGGCCCAAACTAGTGGGCGTTGATCTGAAACTTTTCTTGTTCATTTATAACCTAATCAAGCTTACCCTTTTAGTCAAATTAAAATAAACTTTTCATACTGTTCCTACCTACAGGTAGAATTTAACACATTTACTGAAAAATAATTATGCTATACCTATGGCCCCAGCATGACCGGTCAAGTTTAGTTTATCTGAGGTTACCTCTATGTACGTCCTTTTCTTATGACGCTAGATGGATAGAGACGCAGTGAGAGATAAATTAGACCTGGGCCGGTCATGTCAGGGCCACTGTGTGGTATACTGAAATTACTCCAATATTAGGAATCTAACTCTAACTTATTCATAACGTTGTTGGTACAAAAACGGGGGAACTAATATTGTGTGCAATGTCATTGCTAACGTGATTTTCAAATTAGTAATTTTATATGGAAATCCATTAGGTGTTAAAATCAAACTACAATAGACCCATTAACCTATAGTTTTGAATTGAAGCTGGTGGAAAAGAGTCTTTAAAAAGTCGCAGTCTATGACATAAATTTTTAAATTTAAGATGGCGGACGCTTTTGTTTTAATCGCCGTGTATGACAATAATTTTCAAAAAAACATAACCCCTCCTTTTGGCTTCGCCGGAGTCGGATAATAACAAGGATGACAGTGGCACTGAGTTAATTGTAAAAATCATGAAAATTGTATTTTTCTCGTACCTATGTAGTATAAAACACTACTTTTACTTGGGGGAAATACTGATTGCCTACTTAAACTCGCATAGTTTATTTAAATGCGCGCTCTCATAAACCTACTGACTTACAAAACTTGTACAGCTAAAAAATAAAATTAAAAAAATACGCATCGAAGCGGACGCTACCTACTAATTTTCTATTTTACCTCAGAAAACACGTTTTCAAAATATACTATTACAACTGCATACTAAAAATAGATAATATTTTGCGCATCAAATTAATTAATATGGGTATAAAAATAGTTATTTAAAAATCTATACAAATTCAAATAGGCAAACATGCGCACTGTTTGTCGTTATTGTTATTTCAGCGCCTGTTAAACGCTATCGACCTACCTACTTGAATACTGGCCGGTCCAGTGATCGCCGTGGCGTTCTTTAAAAACTAAATAAAAGGTTGTTTTTCTTTTGTTTTCTAAGCCAGCAACACGACGGGCGCGACGGATGCGCGAGTTATGCCGATAATATCACAATAATAAATTACAAAAATATCTAGTGTGCAGTCTACACGTTAGAGTGATACCAACGGGACCTCAAATTAGGTGAGTGTTGTATATGTATACTAATTGTAGGTAACTAAGTGATGGATTTAATCTAATTTCATTTGATTACCTCGTTCCTGGAATCCACCATCTATTTTGTTCGTTTCGTAGAAACAGAGCCCATTTACATTATAATTTTATCTACTTTGTGGGCTAAGATGTAATGATCGAAAGCTTTTAATATAGGCAATGTTGGAAACATTATTGGTTTTGGTACAATTTTAAATTTATATTTTGGCAGCACCTTCTGCTTAAGTACTTATAACTATTTATCTCTGAGGCACAGATAAGTGAATTACACTTAACTTAGACAAATTAAAAATGAGATGAATTACCAGTGGTCTTAAAGAAAATATTGCCGTATTGTATAATTTTAGATTTATTTTAATTTTTAACGTACCTTTTTTGTTATTTTGACTTGTTCTATTATACTCACTAACAAATGTTAAGCTCAGATACGAATAATTTATGGATTACTCATCTGCGTGATTAAGGGGTCGTATAGTTACAGATGTCAAATTTTGATCACGTGTTTCACATATTAACATTAATTAAGTAGTTTAATTTAAAAATAATCACAGTAAGACTAGACTACTATATAAACATGCCAGACAGCGGCGTAGCAGCGTTTTCCAGCTCTGTAGCGTACCAACGTAAACTTGTCAATAGGGAACCCAATATCCGATTGTTACGCTGTGCTATATCACTTCGAGCCACACTAGAGGGCGCTGCTAAAGCCAGCGTTTATTTTACCAATCGGTATAAATAAGCGCTGGCAACATTTAGAATCGTTAGGGGCGGGGTTTGTTTGAATTAGTTACGACCCCTTTCCTTTGGAAGGGCTGCCTAGGTTTTGAGCTTTAAAAGCCCCTGCAGCTCTCAGAGAGCTGATATTTTCTACATCACTACAACCACCTCTAAAAGGTGAAACCTCTGCCCAACTGGGCAACTTCCTACGGGTTACCAAACTTCCTACGGGCCACCAACTTCCTACGGGCTACCCAACTTCCTACGGGTTACCAATTACCTACGTGCTACCCATCTACCTACGGGCTCACGTTCCCCAAGCTTCGCATATCCTCGAGCCACCTGCAGGGCACCTCTTGCCGGTTACTTGGACACTGTACCCTGACCGAGCTGCTACCAGCCGGTTACTTGGACAACCGTACCCTTGCCGAGCCTTCTACGCCCTTGCAGCCTACGAAGACCTGCCGAACCTCAAGCCTACGCTGCTACACGTCGGGTCACGGCCAGGGGAGTGCGAGCGATCACGTTAATTGACTCAAGTTAGGAATTAGGCACAAGAATTACGAACTTACGACCTAGAGTCTCTAGTCGTCCTAGGGAGCTTTTATTTAAATAAAAACCTATTGTTAAAATTTTATTCTTGTTTCACTCGAAAATCCCCTAGGGCGAACTTCTGTACCTGACCGGGTAACAGTGGCGCCAACGGGTTTTCTTGTGCTATAGTTCTTGCTTGAGTCAGCTAGCTACGCTAAAGTTGTTGGTGTTGGTGATTTTTCTATAATTTTTCTTCTTGTCTTGGATACCGCAGTAATTCTAAATTCACTTGTCCACCCGTTTTGTGGCGGGCCAAGAATACCGCAAAACCGGCCTGGTATTCGTAAAAGGCGAATGAACGGCGTTTTTGCCGAAAATCAGGGTTGTTGTTCAAATTCTAACGGTTTTTTTTTTCAAATTTTAACGTCTATTTTTCTAAATTTTAATCGCTAATACTCCAAATTTGTCTTAACTATTCTACATAAAACAATTTAAATTAACAACACAACGTACATACTTAATTTAAATTATCGCACTATCGCGATCAATTTAAATCCTAACGGACTAACTGTTAATTTAAATTTACTTAGTAACCGTCAACTACAATTAACCGCGGGTTCGAATTTAAAAAACCTCAACTGCCACTAAGCGCCTAAGAATCAGCTGTAGTTAACTAAATTAACTATAACGATTTGCTAGCTATCTCACTCGGTACAACTAACTTCGCTCTTCTAAAAAGACGACTTGCACAGAAGTGTACCTAACTATTTTTAATAATCCTTAAAAACCGACGGTATATATTTTTTATTAACACTACATTGCTTTAAAATTACTCTTCTATCTTGAAACAACAACCACTGAATATCGACATTTCTTCAAAATTAGTTTGGACCTATTCGGCAAAACCACTAAATTTTATTAACATCTAGTAGCTTCACTTTTTAATTATTTTATATTTCAACTTTGTTAACGTAACTTCACTTTTATATAATAACACTTCACTAAATTACTGCGATATCCAATCCAGAACTTGTAACTCTGTAATTATACTTCACTTTCTATTGTACTCATACGGTCTAGCATCCAGTGTTAGCAGAGAGAGTTCTACATACTAAGTTATCACCTTCCTTGTGAGCGCGTCTCACTAAACATTTTAACTGAACACATAGGTGTTCAACAACCACCTGCATTCTGGCCACAGGCACTCTTCTATTGTGCGAAGACCTTATCGCGCGCGCCTAAGGATCACTATACACTATCGGTAGTATTTCTTTAAAGCGGGTAAATCTTAAAGTCGCGCCGATAACTGAGACTACTTAATGTTTAACTTAACTACAGAGGGTAAAATTAACTACTGTTCGTCATGGAACTTAACAATATTAAATACTCGTACTTACCTTTGCAAAAAAAAAAAATGTTGTTCTTTAACAGAACACAAACGAATATAAAATGGAAGTTATTAGATAAACAATCCCTATCCTACAGCAACTATAACCTCTCATAACTAAAAAATAAAATGACTAACTTCAATACTTGGAATTATTTCCTTAAACTTAGAAAATATTTTATACTTGTGACTAATTTAATTAATATACATTCCTAACCCTATCAACTAGCACTCAATTTTTAATAATAGTAATTTAAACATCAACTAAAAATAACTTCGATACTTGCTAATATCATCTTTAACTTTTATAATATGTGAATACTCTTAACTATTTTTATTAATCGAATTTTTTAAATCTAACTAACTACTACCACTCAATTTGATTATTTAATAAATAATTAATGCACCAAAACTCCATTATGTTTAAAACTAAAGCCTTTTACTCCAGCGGTTCTGAAGACTGGTTAAATAAGCCTAAATTCACCTACCCTAACAGCATGCATACCTACTCCGAGCGGATAGTAACTCGTAAAAATAAGCCCTTACTACTTTGTAATGTTGTTAACTTATGTAGGGCGGATAGTAACCCTACGACATAATGAAGAACGGTCATGCAAATTGAGTACTTTTAATTAACGTAAAAACAATCCTAAACGATTTCTATTAAATACAAATCAAAATTCAAGTTCTACGGCGAGGTTCTACAACCCTGTCGCATTAATTCTTAAGCGTTAGCATTCTTATTAATTACGTAACACGCTGGGCGTCTCCTGCGATGACCCAGTGACCTCAAAAGTTCAGTCGGCCGACGCGTTCGAGCGAGTTGCACGCGCGCCATGTTAAGTTAATTCATTCATGCAGCAAATGCGCGCGCGCATTCTCCGCAATACGTAATTATAAAATAATAAACTGCGTTAAACCGCCAGTTTAACCTATGCTGCATGTTAATATTGCAACACAACACATAAGTAAAACATAGTACCACAGATCGTTGCTCATATTAAAAATAGTCGCAAATAGTTAAAATTAAAAGCCTAAATACCAGTAGGGTCGCGCCTGCTCTTAAAAACGCCCTAATGTTAGCATCCAGTTCTCGGGCGGTCTTGGAACCCGTTAAATAAAAGCCATATCCTATCTGGATGTTAACCTATCAAGGACGGATGGTAATCCTTGGACTTTCGCGACAAATTAAATATATTACGAGCACGCCCCGCGCCTTCTGCTACCAGACGCGAAGGTCAGACTAGCCCTATAGCCGGACCTACTCTGAAAGAATGATGTATATATGTGGATAGTAAGAAAGGCGATTGATGAATGCTGCGACGTCGTAAGACCTTTAGCGAAAATTAAAATGAGTTTTAATTTTCTTTACCGGGGAAAAGGGGAACTGTTACGCTGTGCTATATCACTTCGAGCCACACTAGAGGGCGCTGCTAAAGCCAGCGTTTATTTTACCAATCGGTATAAATAAGCGCTGGCAACATTTAGAATCGTTAGGGGCGGGGTTTGTTTGAATTAGTTACGACCCCTTTCCTTTGGAAGGGCTGCCTAGGTTTTGAGCTTTAAAAGCCCCTGCAGCTCTCAGAGAGCTGATATTTTCTACATCACTACAACCACCTCTAAAAGGTGAAACCTCTGCCCAACTGGGCAACTTCCTACGGGTTACCAAACTTCCTACGGGCCACCAACTTCCTACGGGCTACCCAACTTCCTACGGGTTACCAATTACCTACGTGCTACCCATCTACCTACGGGCTCACGTTCCCCAAGCTTCGCATATCCTCGAGCCACCTGCAGGGCACCTCTTGCCGGTTACTTGGACACTGTACCCTGACCGAGCTGCTACCAGCCGGTTACTTGGACAACCGTACCCTTGCCGAGCCTTCTACGCCCTTGCAGCCTACGAAGACCTGCCGAACCTCAAGCCTACGCTGCTACACGTCGGGTCACGGCCAGGGGAGTGCGAGCGATCACGTTAATTGACTCAAGTTAGGAATTAGGCACAAGAATTACGAACTTACGACCTAGAGTCTCTAGTCGTCCTAGGGAGCTTTTATTTAAATAAAAACCTATTGTTAAAATTTTATTCTTGTTTCACTCGAAAATCCCCTAGGGCGAACTTCTGTACCTGACCGGGTAACACGATTCATGGCACTGAATGTGCTGTGGGAACAGGGGGGTTCCACACTGTAGGTGCGCTCGCCGCATTACCTATGGCATGGGTTAATCGCAGTAGGTTGCCGGCTTGCCGCGCGCGCGCCCGCTCACTCTGTGTCGCGCGTTGTGATAGTATTACAGTAAACAGCCCAACCCTAGCGGTGCGCAAGAGCACTGCGGGCGGCGCCTTCCTTTTGATGCATGCCGCCTGGCGAATGTTTATGAAGTAATACGAACTTGTTGTGCCTGATCATAAAGTTGGAATTCGTTTAATGGTGGCCGAAAAAGAGAAGTTTCTGTACGTTAGTACTATTATTTATTTTGTGGTGGGAATCGCAAATAGGTAGTGTCTCAAAGCATGTACACAGTTCACAATGACTTATATTCCCAAGGCCGTTGGCCACTCTACGGGCCTTAACTCCCGGGGAAAAGAACCGGCTTGTAAAGTGATCCACTGTTCCCCACTCCAGATGAAAATTATTACGTCCCCGATTGCGGAGTTCTCGAAACGTGTCTCTCGAGTACGTTAAACAAACCGCTGCCGGCAAATAATGCATTTATCAACCACACGTTATTGCTATTAACAACAGCCGGCGGCCTCGTTAATTTCATCGATAATTGGATAACTCCGTGACGCTGTGCTTTGGGAATTTAGTATTAAAACGTTATTGACTTACTTAATCACTACTGAATCAATACAGAGGTGTTAGGTAACGAATGGATAATGCATACTGATGCTGATAGGAGGTAGAACGTATCCTGATCCTAAATGCCTATTGTAGAGTATATTTACAAAGGCGGCTATCATTTTGCGGGTGGTACGACCTTGTGCAAGGTCCGTCCGGATCGCTACCACCATCTTGCTCGCTAATCCTGCCGTTAAGCAACAGTGCTTGCACTGTTGTGTTCCGGCGTGGAGAGCAAGACAGCCGGTGAAATTACTGGCACAAGAGGTATTCCATCTTAGCCCTCTGGGTTGGCAACGCATCTGCACTCTCTTTGTTGTTGCAGGTGTCTATAAGCGGTGGTGATCACTTACCATCAGGTGACCCACTTGGTTGTTTGCCGTCCTATGCTGTATAAAAAAAAATGTCTAGGTCTAAAGAGTGCGCCTTCTGTTTCTCTAATACTTTATGCCGTGCCATTATCCTATGTACCCCCTGTCAGTGTTTCACAGGTTATCCATTCATTGCCTAACATCTTGTAGATCAAAACAGAAATTGTAATCATTAATCAAAATTCGTAATCGACGCGAATATTATACTTATCTCAAAAGCCTTCGGAAGTTTTAAGGCGGCGAATGTGAAAGAAAATGCAAATGAGCTCAATATTAATGGACGCTAATAATGCTATAATTGAAACAGTGCAATTAAATGGAGAGCGACGGGATCCACCTTAAACTGAGTTAAGTCTTCAAATGGCGTAGGGTATAGTACTTTTAATTTAAAAGTCTACCAGGAACTGTGCATCTAGCACGATAGCACGATCCTTCTCGACGCGTGTTAACTGACCACGTAACACAATGGGGTGCGTTCTAACTGGTCCAGTACCGAGTTTACGCGTGTCGTGAAGGTTTGTTCTAGGTGCACTGAACAGACCTGCCGGTGAAGGCGCTAGTATGTGCGATGCGAGCTCCACGTAATCGAATTCACACTTGCGGTTAACCGCACTGTCATTAAACTAGTTTGACACTTGGCAGAATTAACTACCTAGTTGAGATGGAACGGCAATATAGTATAGCAGGGGTTTTCAAATTTTAGCTTTTCAGCTTTAATATTTTGTCGCGGCGCCCTCGTTAGTCGAAATAGGATACAATACATGAATCTGGGTTGTTATGCAAGTATCTTTGAGCGAACATTGCACCTCACGGCGCCCCTTTTTACTTCTCACGGCGTACCAGGGCGTCGCGGTCGCGGCGCACACTTTGTGAACACCTGGAGTATAGTATTATATACTTTGTGGCAATAGTAACACAATTTTACCGGTTGAGCGAATAAACGGCAGATAATTTTATTTTATTACAACGTCAAGCACACCGCTGTTATAATTTTAAGACAAGCACAATAAATAGCCGCTTTAGTAGGTACCTATTTAAGATGGATACCTAGCTTGTTTGTAAAACTGCAACTGAGAAAAGTTGCGACTCATCCTTTTCAATATATTAAATTATTTAAAAGCAAAACTACAATCTTTAACCGTTCTTAACATTTATCGTTCGAGAAGATCTTGTTGGTGCATTAAACAGACTATATTCACCTTGTGAAAGCAGAATCATTTTCAAACATCCTCCTTGAATACCGATACCTTCGCGAAATGCGTCGTTCACCGGACGAGGAAAAATTCATTCTAGCTAGTACTACCTTTTCCCAGAAGATTGATTCAAACTTTTTCCATTCCCGACCGTTTAAGACGAAGTTCAATCACCATATATATTCTTTTCCTTCATTATCGTAGCTGAAGTTAGTTCCTGAAATTCGACAATGTTATCGTAAGTGCTTGCTGGGAACTTTGTTTTCTTATTATTCTCAATTGATTCGTGGAAAACTTACTCAGTACTTACTAGAAACAATGTGACAGAACGGGTCTTCCGTTGTTGAGCGGCACTGTTTGGCCCCAAGGTGGGCGCCACTTACCAGTTTCTAGTAAGTTCGAATGTTCATAGAAACTAATAATTTAAACAGACATTTTCATCCACTTAACGAGGAATAAATTTCCCTATAATAATGTTACTGTGTCATTTGTAAACTTCGACGATTTATATCGCTTCTTACAAGCCGAACTGAACCAGGGCTAATTAATATATTATTCTTCAGCCAAGATCATGTTTCAAGACTCGACCGGCACTAAGTTATTAGATTGTATTGCATCGTAGATTACTACACTCTATCTAGCCCATAAGACCAGTACAAACGAATCCCAATTAACTTAAAAGCATTTGGTAGATGTTTTCGGGTTTATTTCAGGCGTAATTAGCCAGCCATTGTGAGAAGTCTCGAACCATAAGGTCACTTTGGGTCAACCGAGACCGTCTAAAAAATCAATTCCTTTCATATTTTATAAGGAATGAATAACATTTAGAGTTCTTATGAAGCCTTTTGAGAAATAACGTCACCAAATGTATCAAGAATTCAGACATATTTATTATTTTTACGTCGTCCTAAACATGTGGGTTAATATTAGAGAGCTTTTCATTGCTGCTGTTGTCTAGAATCAGACAATTCTCCGAAAAAGTCCCTGGTTGAATAATAAATAAAAAAACGAGCCGCGTCGCAAGCAAAGCTACGTGCTGGCATCTTTAAAGTTGAGTTGGCGTGAAATTAAACCATGTTTACTTTCATTTGATTTATTTTCGTAATATTCAACTGTTGACTGACAACAAATTACCTTATCATATCCAATTTGTACATAATGACTTAAGAAAATATGGCAACACTCATATTTAACAACAAATACGTGATGGTTACTGGTGTCATTATTTCTGAGTCGGTGTGGGTAGGTCTGCCTCTGCACCGAGCGGAGCTAAGCAAGGATTCCTAGCAGTATCTGATACAGTTTATTTATTAGAATGTAACATACATGACAGGCAGCCCTTGAAGGGCGAATGTCTTTCACTTATTCGATGTAAAATTACTACTAAACGTCACAGTAACTCTTAACTTGTTTGTCTTTTTAACTCAAGTCACATTGTTACTCAAGTTCATGATTACAATTGAAACAACGACAAATTAAAATTTGTCCAATTACATTTATTAGAAACGTCCACATCTCTATGATTAAATATGTAGTTAATAAATTGTACAATCAGATTACAGAACTGTGAGACAGATAAAATGAACAGCTACTTAACATCACAACATCATTGTATTTTATTTAAAGTTAATATGAATTAAAATGTTTTTTTACGTGTGATTTGTTGAATGATGACAAATGCCCTTATCGCACAACAAACAAGTTTAACTCTTAGTAAGAGAGCGGCTCGCCCGGCTCCCCGCTAACAACATCTCATAGACATACATATAGAGTGTAACAACAGATAGTCCCGCTACATGAGCACAAGTCGTGCCACCGCTGCTTCCCGCAAACCTTCAAAACGACCATTCGTTGAAAAACTTGACACAAACTCGCGAACGCACAATCAACTAAATTTTAAACATCCTATAAACATTTCCGTAAAAACTTGATATGAATCCACTATTCTAAAATAGCGTTGTGCGCTAACATGCAAATACAAGGAAGACGAGAATTATTAGAGCAATTTGAACAAGCAAGTTTTTCAACAAATACCTCCACCGTAGACAACGAGATAATACGATTTATCCGAAAGTAGACCACGATACAATCGACGAATAAAATAGTAATAGTGCTCGAAAGTCTGAATCGGTGACATTTTAAATTACACTTAATTGAAATGCAAAAATATTTACACAATCTGCCCACGTTGATAGATAATTACCGCAAATTTTAATGCCACTTGGAACATAGATTGAATTATTTATAGAAATATAATCTTGACTATCGAGTGCTCAATACCACAGTAACAACAATACGTAAACGTAGCCTAAGATGAACATATTAATTCGCATTCAATACATTGGCACCGCTTTGTAAGTGTTGTGGCGTTATAATTTTGAAAATATTACTTTGTTTTTGCGTTGCTCGAAAACCCTCTGCGAATAAGTATTTCATAAAAAGCTATTATTACATCTCAAGTGGGACAAACTATGTTAAACACCTCAAGTCCCGATGTACGCAATGATAAAGCGCCGTAACATAAGCTGTTAATGAACACCTGACACGTGTTGGTCGTTCGTCTGGTAATTGTATAGTTCATTTGATTGCGAGTCCAACACAGAGCACAAGTGGAATAGTAACTAGTGATCCTGAATCAACTGTACCGTAACGTGGTAATACTGCAGCACTTCCGAGTCGCCACTACACCCCGTCGCCATCGGTCCGTGTCTGTACCAAACACCTTAATTAGCAACTGTACTATATGTTTAACGTTTATAAATTTCGGAAAGTCCTATCTAATACTCTAAAAGGTTTCTACGCTTACATTTATATTATACTGTTTCAACTTTTTCTACACTCTGAACCAGTCATGTCGAATCTTACCCTCGTGTATACGTTGTATGTAAAATCTATTTTTCTTAACATCACAAAAACGATCAGTTCTTCACTAGCTGACAATTCAATGACAGCTTTGAGAAAACAAAAATGGAAATGTATCTTATTTTTCTTAGGTATTGACAAATACGTAACGACAAGAAGCATTGGGTGTGCCTACTATGAACGTTAGTTATCCAATAAAGGGTATATTTCAGAATATTTGAACAGCTCGAAAAAATTATATTGCTCTACGAAATATTAGTAGAATAAAGACGATGACCTTTTAGTGATGAGACTTCATTTTATAAATAAATTTTAAATTAAACTTTCTCTATTTTACATAAGTTCAATTGATTTTCGTGTAAATTATGACGGCAAATATCTTACCACTAAATGTATAGTGATCTTCATTTGTCGCTACTTTCGTCTTTTTCGACACGAGCGGTTAAAAAACTCTGAAATTAACCCAGGTATTACTCCTTATGTTATGATTGAAAAATATAGGCTATAGCATTAAGAAAATAAGCTACAATCGCCTCGCAAAATTAAGCTGAACCTTGACGTATACAATAAAAACTGAGCAAAGGGAAGCTATAGCTGGATTGCATCCTTATTTATATGCCAATGTTTTGATTAGAAGCACTTAGTTGCCATTAATACAATTCAAATACCGGGTAATTCAAATAACTTCACGAAGCAACAGAATGTTTGCAAAATTATTTAAATAGAAAGCTTGCTATTCCCGGTTTGATTACGCTGAAATAATATTTGCGAACTGTCAATTATTATCATTATATTACGGATATCGAATTAATTTAAGGTAGCTTTATATAGTTTTGCTATATTTTAAAGTTTAAAAATACAAACGCATTTCAGCTAACTCATTTGACCGACGACATGCTCTTAAATGTACGTTTCGAGAGCAAGCCGCGGAAAGTGTCGCGTACGTGACGCGGTTATCTCGTTTTTGCTTATAAGCGGGCCTTTATTCCTCTGACGACTGTAGGCATCGTATTTTTACGAGTTCCTTTGTACGGGGTTTTCAACAAAATAAAGGCACAGTTTCGAGCAATTACGAGAAAACCGCGTCACGTGCGCGACATTTTCTGTGGAATGCATCCTCATAGCTTGATTTGAATATTGTTACATATACGAAAATACAGCTTCAATTTTCTTACCAATAGACGTATATACCTGACCTCGTTCTTTACTAGAGTACTATTCTGTTTGCCGCAACACTCGTACGCAATAATTACGTCCGGCAAATTCGACCACTTCTTTTAGAATGTGTGAAAATATTTTTCGACCCCCTTCTCTTCAGTTAAAATCTATCTTACAGTATAATACCAACTGATCCCGCCGACTCGATGACAAGCCTCGCGTCCAATACTTAATAAATGTAGTATAGGTATGTTTTAAGTAGGGCCGCCGGTCGGAGCTAGCTTTGGTAGGCCGACGGCGCGTGCTATATGGTTGACAGCGTCAAACCACGACGACTACACCATCCGTCTGATTAGACCTTTTGTTCCTTCGGTCCGTTTGCGAGCTCTTTGAGGTCTATCATTATCCTCTTGCCTTTGGCCTTTCGTAATTTCTCGTTATAACCACTTGTAGTTTTAATCGCGAAACGTGATAAGATATCCGTTATGACGGTCGCGCCGTCGGACAATCTTGAACGTGCAATATACGTTGTCAAATAATGTACATACTGATTATTTCTTATCTGATAGCAAACATGCTTTAGATTGGATAGCGGGCCACGTCCACAAACATGGGTTGTTGATAGAACATGGCAAAGAGCTCGCAAGTGAACGCCTTACCCATTTATTCTAGGGTAGAAGGTAGATCTTATGGGACAGTGGGTTCGTTTTGCGCCTACGCGTCCTCGTTGAGTTGCTTGAAAAGTAATGTCTCCTCGAAGATGTACTTCTTGAGAGTCTCTTTTGGCAGGTCATCCAATTCCATTGCGAATCGGAACGGCTCTTCTGCCACTGGCTGTAGGGGAAAATGAGTATTAATAATTTGAATATTAAAGTTTATTAATAGCTTATGAGATTTAGATGTCTTAGGAGTTGCAAAAATGGTCTTGTTACCTTGAAGGAAAAATAAAGTATTTTAAGATAATGGTCAGTAGTTAATCGCTACATCAACATCTCGTTGCCACAATTTCAATCCCACTAGCGACGGGGCTAAATGTTATTAATAACGACGTTTGCCTCCAGAAATTGAAGGCGCAAATCCCACGGGTCTATACTGCTAATTTAATTTCCCTGCTGAATGCCGTCAGGTCATCAACTAAGTTGATTACTCCACGCAATTTTAATTCAAATATTTATTTAGCGAACGTATAATTTAGGGTCCGTTTTCGGGACACTAATGACTTACAATTAAGTTAACGACGCGTCGCCGCGGACGTGGGCGGGAGAACGGACAAATATTGGACTTGCAAGCATGAGACCACAAAAACCTAATTGTCAATTCAAAAACTTTACGTTCTTAACGAAAACTATTTCAACAGTCGTGTGCATTATACGTGTCCTTACCAACGATTGAAATCTATGAATTCAAAGAACTTATTATCAAAATATTATAAAACAGTAGGTACAAAAGATTAGTTGGTGAATAAAAATGTATTTTATAAATGTAAATTCTTACAAGAAAGATATTATGACTATCTAACTTAATTCAAATGATCTTCTGCTAAAAATAATATTTGCTATACCATTAAACGCTCAAAAATCGTTCTCATTATTTATTATTTTAAGAGAAAGAGGAAAACCGTTTACAAGAGTATTTTCTTTTGTACAATGTGTATTAGAAATTATTTTCGTTTGAGTCGACCACGTGTATCCTTCCCTATTCGTACTTTTATATAGACATACGTCGTCTATGTATTAAGTTGCCTTTAAAAATATAATTGATGGGCTGATTACCCAAAGAGGCCGCATGCCAGGCACCATTGTGGGCCGGTGGGCATGCTCACAACCCTAACACAATTCCCAAGAATGGAACGGATGACATCCGCAGTTCGACTCGAACTTGGCTGATATTTTGTTGGGTTTGCACACAATATTTTATGAGGACTGCATCCCAGTTTGCCGCATGCACCCAAAGAGGTTGGCATTTGTTGTTACTTCGTGGGTGCCACAGCATGGTCGACGGAGGTGCGGCACGCCGAGGACGCAGACCTCATTTAAATTCTATTCTTTATTGTCAAACTAGCGACTCGCCCTCGACTCGCACTCGGGTAGAATGAGGATGTGCATTTAAACCTTCCGTAAAAAAATCTCAAAATGACAATGAAAACCGTATCAAAATCCGTTGCGTGGTCCAGTAGAAGTAAGCGGAACGGATAGCAACTTTGTTTTATATTATTTATAAAGATAAAGAAGATTGTACTTTGATAGTGGATCAAAATTGAAAGCCTACCTCATCATTGGGATCATAGTATTGCTCCAAGTAGGGGTGCGCGAGTGACTCCTCGACGGTGATCCGCCTGTGGGGGTTGAAGGTCAGCATGCGGTGCAGGAGGTCCAGGGCCCGCGCGTCCGCCCCGGGGAACAGGTCGACCCAGGGCACGCGGGGCTTGAACGGCAGGGACTCCAGGTAGCCGCGGGCCTGGAGGACAAACGGTTTCAATTCTAACTTCGTCACCTTAAAAGTGAGGTTATTAATGCCGATGACGCATAGAGTAAACTATCTAGTTGCTCTTGGACATAATATATTCTGCAAATACAGTTCTCAAAAAATAACTCATCTAATATCATGCGATAGAAAAAAAACACAGTCAAGTCTAAAGAGTCTGTCTGTCTCGATCAAGAAGTTCCATGTCATACTCGAAAACCTCCTTAGCCTCCCATTATTGGAACACTACATTTATTTATTTTAGTTTTACACTGACGTTGCCAGTTTTGAGTTTTGAAATTTTAGCAACTTTATTATTTTTCATTCTAATATTTGGCATCGAATTACGCCTAGCGTATAGTAGAACAACGCTTGACTGGTTCGGTTTTCTATAGAAGTGAATACTAGCTAGGTATCATTCCATCCGTCAACATTTGCTGAAGGGTAAGGCAGTTGATGCGCTCGAATTAACACCCTCTGTTGATATAGGAAAACGGGATTCGATGTGTCATTTGTGTCAATATCGAGAGCTTACGGTACGGGAAATGAAAATATTTCCAAATCTATTACGACTGCGTATCGATGAGACACAATCTGGGTTTGCTTTGCTAATGGTTTTGTAGATTATCTATAGAGCGTTGTAGAAGGTATCGAGAATTGAAAAGAAGGAAGATTAGTAAGTGACTCATTTTAATACTTTAAGGCTATCTATTTAATAGCTACTATCCAGTAATCCATAGCTTAGGTATTGGTTAGTAAGCCTGAATACTAAGCTATAGGTTGTAGGTTCGATTCCCACAAATTACACATTTTTATATGATGAATATGAATGTTTTTACTGTTTGTACCAGATGTTAACATAAATATATAGTTCTTTATCTGTAAGCGTATATTTATCCTTTGCTTAATACCCATACATATAATACCTTTGCTTAGTTTGGGATTAGGTATTTTTTTGTTAAAATTGTCCCAAAATATATTTCTTTATTTACTTTCGATTTATCAAGTAATTATTACCGAAGAGACTTCAGCTATCATCAGAAATGCTATAATATAAAAAAAAACATAGTCGTTTATTAAAAAACCAAATTGATTAAGACTTCTACTATACGTATCAATGAGTCACAATCTAAGTTTGCTTTGGTAGTATTTTCGTAGATTAGCAATCGATAGTGCTGTACAAGTTTTCTTTAAATTCTACAGTACTTGATAGCTTGTTAATACAGTAAAAATCTTAAGTAAAGCCCCTTTTGCATGTAGAAGTGTATAAAACTGATACAGAACTTTTCGAGAATGGAGCGTCAACTTCTCTATACGGACACTACATGCAAAAGGGGCTGTACTTAAGTTTTTACCTAAAACTGTGATCCAAGTAAAAATTTTATGTTGTGATAGGCCAAGGCCAATACAATGTCCCTAATCTATGTATAAAAATAATAAACATAAATACTGGCCGACGAAATTTAATGAGGAGCCTTTCCGAGAGCAATAGAAGACAAAACAATTATCTTTAGAATGTTTGCCTGATTGCCTGTATTTTTGTACGCGTATCACGGAAAAACCTCCGCACGAAATAGGTCACAGTTGTAGTGCTGGAGTTCTAACTTAACATCAAGTGTTTGTTTCATCTTGATACGGCGCCTAGAAGCCGAGTTTGATCCCATCTTCCAAATCCACACGTATGAAGTTAAAGCGAGTAAAGTTTAAAGTTAATAAAACAATATGATATCTTGAGGTGTGGTTCGCCTCCCTTGCGAATCAGAACCACAGGCAATATTTCACATTTAAACAGTAAAATTGTTTTTTGCAAATGTTTCAACCATTATTTTGTCGAAGGCGATTCAACCTCTGGATTCACTTTAGATGATAGAAGCTACTATCAATATAAATAATCTATAGGCATCTTGTGTTTGCAGCCATAAAACAAAGCTTTGAATAAAAAACTTGACCAAAATCTCCAAAAAGCAGATTGACCGACCATAGCAGATGGTATCAAGGAAAAAGTATTTTCATCGATTTGCAATAACGGTGCGAGAGCAATCGTATCAACGCATTACTAGAAAAAAAACAGTACTTTAATTTAATTGCTACAGTTTTATCCGAGGTCCGTGCCCCCGGCGGAGTGGAAAACCAACACTGTTAGCAGTACCGTCTAGCCAATGAAAATAAAATACGACGCCATGCATTTCTAGTATACCTACTGAATAACAATTCGCAAACGTAAAGTTCGCTCGGATGACAATACAATGAGATTTTGATCCGTACTGTTTAATAATTCATTTATTCATCGAGGGCGCTTGTATTTTTTATTTATGTGTCCCGGCTACACTCGCATCCTTTTTACTTTATACTTAATTTTCATGTGACGCTTTAATCTTACAACTGGACAGGACTGACGTCGTAATTAATCGGTCAGGCCATATCAGGGGTAACTAATAAAGGATGACTTATTCCATATGTGAATAACAAATTGTTGAAATTAGTTAAAAAACCGGCCAAGTGCCAGTCAGGCTCACATACGAAGGGTTCCGTGCGAAAAACGCCGATAAAACACGTTTCTTGGATAGGGACCGCGTTTAATTTTTTACCTTTTTATTGTTTTCATTTGTTGCTACAGAGGCCATAGTAATACAAATTCTGTGAAACTTGAAAAAACTTTAAATAGAATATCGAGTACCACGTACTTGATATACATTTTCTTTGATCCACCAAAGAAAATGTAAATCAAGAACGAAATAAATGCATGGTCGCATCGCCGACAAAGCTTCTAACGAAATAAAGTTTTGAAAAAAAACCTTGTCGACTCTTTCCAAGACCCATACTTAAAGTAATTGTCTTGTAACAGGAGTAACGTCAACACAAATTGTGTTTAACAGCAGAAAGCCATAAGAGTCGACGACATAAATCACAAAGGAAAATGACGGCATCGGCAGTAACTCGCTACAAAGAGCATCACTCTGTGATTGATGAGTGCCAATGCTTTCACACCCTGCGGAAAGCGAACCGCCAGTTAACGTATTGAAGACAATGAATCGATATCATTCTATTTGTTGTTCAAATAAGCTCCGGGACTTTTGACTTTTGAGATGTTGTTATACGCATTTCTTGAGAATTGTTTTTGTTCTTCTACTTAAAGTTTCAACTTCGTCCTCTGTTGATGACTTAGGATATTGTTTGTCAGGAAGTTTTAGAGTATATTAAAGACCGTTTCAAAAGTTCGAAAAGAACTTCATTATTCGTCGATGAATATTGCCGAAAGACAATCGTTGTAAATTTGTGAAAAGACTGTATTAGAATTAGTCTTTGTTCCGTTTAAAAATTTTGACTGAATATACTTCCTTTCATGTATTTTAAAAGCTTTTATGTTTTTAGTTTCACATTTTCCGGTATCTGTAGTCAAATCTTGTTAAACTTGACCAACTTCCTGATTTTTCATGAAGCAAAATTTTTCACGCGTAGGTATGTAAGTAGGATGACAATAAAATAATATGGTGTCATTAGGCCGGTCTAGGCCGGAGCTGAAGTGCTCACATAGGCACTTTGTAACAAAACATCGTAGTCTCCTAAGTTACTTTTGAACGGTACTCAAACAATGTTTTTATTAAACAAAAACTGGTTTTTTTAGCTAACCACGCAACCTAGGAATAAGTTGCGTCCGGTTTTTTACGCTTACATTTCCACGCGTATAATAGCAGATAACATATCGCCTCAGCTGTCTAAATGAATTGTTATCACAACACGGCTAGTTACAGTTGCCGAACTCATTTGTCCCTTTCCGATAAGACCAGCACAAAAGATTTGCACTTGAGAATCGCCCTGGATTGATTCGCAATCAGACGATAAGGTCATCGTGGCCGCAACGCAATCAATCAAACACAACTAATCGGTCAGTGTGAGCTATCGCCTGGCAACGCGCAATGAAATTGGATACGTATATTTGCCGCGTAAACTTTCTCGCGTAGGTTGATAAAGTTTCAGAGGGATATTACGTATTTCGATAGTTACTTCGACGTAAACAGACACCTACTCATTTGAGTTTGCGAGGGTCAGGTCGGATGCCACTTATACTACGTTAAATACTTATTACGGAAGGACATTTTATTTTACACGGCGGCGGCCTTTTTACTGCGTTGTCACGGAGCCGAGCTGAAGTAGTTTAAAACGACCAAGGCTGACTTGCACCCATACGTGTTCAAGCAGCAAAATTGCTAGTTTTAGCATGATCTGGCGTGATTTAGCGTTTTAAAGTCAATTCAGTCTCCTGTTTTGTCACGGATCTGTGAAACTAAGTGTGAAACCTCAGCGTGTTTCTGAACGGCGTCTGACCCGAAACCATTCTATCAATTTACCGTGTCAAAATCACAATCGTCGGATCTTGAGGTGCGAAAACGCCAGAAGGCTGTGCTGACTACGCATAATTATAATTTAATTAAGTGTTCACATACAAGTTGTTAATACGAGAGTTACACAAAAGTTTAATGGTAATATCAATATCACTACAATCTGAGGAAAGGATTCTAAAGGCATATTAAATGTTTATTTGAGTATCAACTCTATTGAAGATTAGAACGTACAACATGGCGTTTGCGTTACATAAATTTGAAAGCTTAATACACCTCAATTACAATAAACCACTGTTCTTTTACGTTCAAACCGTGCAGAACACTGAAAGTTTTGAACTTTAATTGCTTTGGCCAAGAAGAAGCCACTTACACCCATTTCAACTTGAGTACTCAAACAAATTGGAATTCAATTAATTGCAAACTTGGTTCGGTCTATTTATAGTAGGGTTCAGCAGCAATTTATAAATAGTATGTTCCCAAGTTTGTCCTTTGTATTTTTTTATCAACTTCCGTCCACATTTTAATGGTCACATGAAAGGCTAGAATGACCTTGTGATCGAGCGCAGCGCGCTAGCAGTTATGAGCAAAATACGTCTATATCGTCCCGGTGAAAGGCGCTCATACCTTATTTTTGCGTTTTGCGGTTACAATGAATTAAGCTAGAACTAATGGTTTGACGCAAATCACGCCATTGTTAGAAAGTGCTAAAAACGGTCATAATGCGAGAATACGACGAGCGAAGTCGTTGCCTATTAGTTATTTTCATTGGAAAAGTTATATCCGAGGACGGACAGGATCATTAAATGAGTAATAAAAGTTGCGACAAGCTATCGTCATTCGACACTAATTCTGTTTTCCTAAACTTTGTCGATCGAATTTTTGATCTTTTATGTAAAGAGTTTTGAAATTGTAGTGTCACTGAGGTAAAAAATATAATATAATTTTTCAGTCAGCGTCTCTTCTCGAATACTTCGTCAAACAAAAATATCTAAAGGCTCCCGAACGTATTTGACAATAGAGTCGAGTTTAGAAATTTTGGACCATCTTGCCCGCTCTGATACATTTGATGCTGACTGTACCCAGGATCTCAATATACATCGGGTTCTCTGTTCGTAGCAAGCTTTCGCTAGAAAGTGCAAATGCTGCTACGGACTATGAACGTAGCCCCGTAACGTCCAGTGTAGGACCCTAACATTGATCCTTCGAGGTGATCTCAATAGATTCGAATTCTTATTATAATTCTTATTATAATTCCTGGTACTCCTGAAAACCTGTAACACCTGTAAAAATCTAAGCATAAATACCTTCTCATTAATAATACAGTCAAGGTCATCCTGGCTGGGGGAACCGAGCACGCCCAGGATATGGTTGAGCTGATCCAGGTAGTGTTTCCCGGGGAAGATCGGCCGGTTGGACAGCATCTCCGCCAGGATACAGCCCACGGACCAGATGTCTATGGACTTGGTGTAACCCTGGGACAAACGGAGTGTTCACTTTATAAACTGCTAGAATAATTTGCTGCCACTGTTAATTTCCTTGGTCTTTTTGATTTTATTTAATGTATTTATTTAATTCCAGTTACAAGACTCATATATAATTTTAACACTTTTATTACTATATTACACATACTATTAATAATTAACAAAATCAATAATTTCGAGAAGCGGTACATGTCGGTATATTCAGTGTGCAGTGCCTAATATATGGACAATTAAGTCTATCCGCTACAATGCGCTGGATTCTGTTGGGTTCTGTTCTTTAGTATCTTAGTCACGTAAAAGTGTGGTAACTCCTAACATGACTGACATAAAATAATTTCTACTCCCAAAGTTACGTCCTCAAAAAGTAGCGGACATTCCTGACGTAACAATACACGCGATATAAACCGTTTTAATTGTTTTATTTCAATGACTGACACAAAATTAGATAGATAGAAAAGTTGTTCAGGGCATTAATGTTAGGGCTGCAGGGGTGCAATTTTTTAATATCACCAGGTGACTAAAGCTCTTCTTAATGGCCGAATCTCTATGAAAAACGGCCATCTTGGTGAGCTTTAGTCACCCGGTGATATTCAAAAATGGCACTCCAGGTTATTCACCGGTCTATTTGTTGTAAGAAGATAAGGGGACGTTTACAGCGTTATTCGCTCTTCACTAAACCCATGCACAGAACCATTTATTCGTATTTGCCACCCACTAAAGCATGTGCCTACGAGTATACAGAGTGCTTTGTAGCATAGATAGTTGTACCGAACTACAAGAAAATACCTCAAACATTTTGGGCTCTCTTTGCTTACTCCCTTGAGATTGAAGTCATCATTGTGTAGAGAGCCTGTTGAATATTTTATTGGAGGGAACCGAGCTACGTCCTGTCTCGATTGAGCGATCCTAGCTACATATGTACTGAGTAATCTTTAATCTTTCGTAAAAGCCTATATATAGCTTTTTTTTGGGTTCAATCTTTAAGAATGAATGCATGAAAATTTAGTTCAGCCACTTATGTTTATTGTCTATATCGTGAAATAAAACATTTCAACATACAGTTTAGATATTCAATAATAGGACTCGTTTGTGTATATTATATCTAAGGCTTAGACTTTTGGTAGCATGCCGTAGTTCTGAAATCCACGTAGTCGTTGTTTATTAATAATATTTCTTAAAGTCAAAGTATAAATGACGTTTATTAAACAAAACATACGTTGGCTCAGGTAAACTTTGACACACTCACTTTAGGTATCATATCATTTGCCGTGGTATTAGTAGAGTGAAGAGTCCATGGAGTTGCTACTTGTTAAAAATATACTACTCAAAATAAAACATTCGACTTGTCTCATTAAAACAAAAATATAACAATATGTATGTTCCAAAACATACATATTTTTCTAGTAGGGTTTTATTAGGTAATTGTTTATGCATTAAATTAGTAAAATTAAACCCTATTTTCAGGAAATGTATTAGTCGAAATTCATATTTATTTTTACTTTTGAATTTTACCGAAAAAGATCAAATGGGTACTATTTTATTTTGAGTAGAATAATATATTTTTAACAAGTAGCAACTCCCTGGATTATATCTAATACCACGGCAAACGGTATGATACCAAAAGTCCCAGCCCTAACTGTGTCATAAGATACAGTCACATCCAGACCAACTATTTATTTATTTATTCTCAAAAATGTTGTTCTTTCTTCCCTTAAAGTTGACGATTGGAAGACTAAAACATTAGCCGACTAAAACTGCACCATAGGAGAGGTCTACATTCACCACCAACACGTGAGTGATGATGATATCGATTCACCTTGGAGTACCGTGGAGAATTGGAAGTAGGTACCCGAAACCACCGAGCATGTATGAAGAGAGGAATGAGTGTGGAGGAAGCGAGGGAAATATGCCAGGACCGGAGCAAATGGCATTCTGTGGTCTCTGCATACCCCAAAGGGAAAGGCGTGAGCGCATAAAAAAAACACCTTCGAGTTGAGCATGATCTCCGGTGCGCGGTACCAGCGGGTGGCGACGTACTCCGTGAGGAAGCCGGTGTGGTCGTGGTCTGGGTCCGCCACCCGCGCCAACCCGAAGTCGCAAATCTAAAAGAACACGTTAGACCATTAGATCATAATCAATAATAAACTGGCAACCCGTCCTGGCTTTGCAGGGTACAATTTGGATGTAAAGTACGTAATACCCTTCCGTAAAAAATCTTTAAATGACAGTGAAAACCGTATCAAAATCCGTTGCGTGGTTTAGGAGTAAGAGGAAAAAATAACGCGTCTTCCTCGAGATTGACTGCTTACATATGATTAAGAAAATAGACTTAAGACAGTCAAAAACAAAGATCAGTATTTAAGCATTCCGTTAGTGGTCTGTGATTGCGATATAGTTCCAAAATAAAAACTTCAACAGTTAAGAATTATTTTCATATACTGTAAAATCAAAGCTTATTATTTATATATTGTGATAGAATTCAAATTTTCTTTTACTTATATTGGTCGATGTCACATATCGATAAGTACAGAAAATTAATGCCTACAAATGGGATGTTGACAAAAAAATAATAATTAGTCCATCTTTTAGAACGCCAGAAAATAGTAGATACGTATTTTTTCTTTTGCTTCTAAAACTTAAAATAACAAAGTTACAGAGCGGCGAAAGTTCGCGCTACGTCATTATATCGTAAAATTTTTACGAATCGAGTGACGTCACGAGCCCCTACTCCTGAATTTGAATGTGCTGTATCTTTGTCAATATTATTCGTATGGACAAATAAAAAAATACGTATCGAGTATTTTTCTATAATCTAACTGACGGACTAATTAGAATCTTGTTGTTTTAACCCAGGAGACATCCCTAATGTCTTGTTTCTGCAATTATAAAATAAATTCTTACCAAAAACATGTATGCAACCGTACAGTCAGCGTCAAATATACCAGAACGGGCAAGGTGTCAAAAATATCTGAACTTGACTCTATTGTCAAATACGCTCTGGCGTGTTCAGATATTTTTGACCACCTTGCCCGCTCTGGTATATTAGACGCTGACTGTACATAACTAGTCATTAAATAACTCAGATAACGCCACCAGTCTATATAAACATCGCTTGAAGATTCATCAAATCAGAGAAAGACGAAGCAAATTAGTCACGCCATAAAATAATCACATTAAGCAAAAAGAAGCTTACAATTCGCTAAGAGGAATCCTAATTTATCCCCAGAGATTAGACGCCCTTTGACAAAGTATTTCACTTTATTAAACTGCTGCTTCAGCGATTGTAAGACTAAAGGGTATTCACCTCTTTTGAAACTTATTTTATTCTATCGACTAGGTGTTGAAACTTTTGAAATACTTACAATCCCCTTATTCATACTTTTCATACTTTTAATGTGCTTTTTTTAGTTAGTATATGTATTTGACATCTCTAGTCTTATTTTTATGTTATATATTTTTTTTATTATCTTGACGATCTTTTGTGATCTCTATTTATTTTATTATATAATATGTATTGCAGTTTCCAATAGGATATGCGGCTTTTGCGGGTGATAGGACCTTGTGCAAGGTCCGTCCGGATCGCTACCACCATCATGCTCGCTAATCCTACCGCTAAGCAGCAGTGCTTGCACTTTTGTGTTCCGGCGTGGAGAGTAAGACAGCCGGTGTAATTACTGGCACAAGAGGTATTCCATCTTATCCCTCTGGGTTGGCAACGCATCTGCACTCTCTTTGTTGTTGCAGGTGTCTATAGGCGGTGGTGATCACTTGCCATCAGGTGACCCACTTGCTTGTTTGCCTTCCTATGTTGTATAAAAAATAAAATATATAGATATCCTATGTATCTATCATACATAAGAGTTTACTAATACCTTATAACTAAAATAAGTGTGATTCCCTTCATTAGCAGGATATCGTCATAATGGAAGATAATGAAAACACATAATGTATGGAGATATAATTAGCGTGCTATTATAGTAGTTTCTAAAACTAAGTTACCGTCGATTTTTAAGAGCCGTGTTTTACAGTTTACAAGTGTTAGCTGAGAAAAAACAAAGGAAAGTAATACAATCGATAGTTGATTTCCTTTTTCACCGACTTTAAAAAGGAGGATGTTTTCAATTCAACTGAATAGTATTAATTATTTAAGGCGTCATCGTATTTTCTTTTCAAGTTTCACATTCAGTACATAAGCTTTCGTTTAAGATATTTTCAAAATGTTTAATGTGTGGTGTGGAATTTATTTGTTCTGTGAGATGTACCATAATTGTTTTTTAAATCAGTTTTACTATTTGTGCTTATCTACAAATAAGTGTCAAATTAAATTTCAAATCCTAACAGTTTTTGAGAAAAAGTGACTGTGACATACAGACAGACATAGCGACACTATAAGGGTTCTTAGTTTGCAAAAATCATGGCATAGTGAGTATCTGAAAGCACTACCCAATTAATAACAAAAATAATCGCGTTTCAATACTATTTAATTAAATTCTAGTCAACAACTTACTACTTATGAAACTTATTGCATATTTTAAAGCGATCCGCGCATATCGTATTACAACATTATTGCTTTATTATGATACGAATTTTAATTTCATAAATTGAAAGATTCTCGAAATATGTATTTTATTCTGAAACTTATTGACTTGTAATATACAAATACAAAGCGTTGCCAATATGGGCATATCTAACTTGCACGAATATCTTGATAGTAATTCGCGGCATGTTGTAAGTTCACTAAGCACGACTCATGCCTTCTCATGTTGAGAACTTGAGATACATTGTTGAGAATGGAATGCACGAGTGCTTTCAGACCCGTTTCCATGGCAGAGCCTCGAAATGAAACTAACTCTACGTTATATTTATATCGCAAGTATTCTTACTTCTTTAAATCCTTTGAGCCGTTGCAAATCGCAGAACAGGTATACTGAGAAAGCATTTCTTTCCGTTTTATTTAGCTTCTCCAATTCCCCATATTACTCTTATAAATACAGCATTTTTATTGTATTTAAAACAGGCGTTCATCTCCACTTAGGTCTGGGATAAACTTTTATAAAATATATTTATAACAAAATAAATTATTGGTTGAGCACGTACAGCACTTGAGTTTATGAAACGAATTTACGAGTACTCGGAAAACCACGCCCCCGGCGCACTGATGTCACAGCATCCTTTCACTGTCACGTCAGTGCAAACCAAACAGACGATAAATTGGTTTTACTCAGCCTTATTTCAATTAAGTATATCATTAAAGTTGTCTTAAAACAGAACCACTGTTTCCAGATGGAGAAATAGAAAATAAAGGTACCTGTGCTTATAAAATGCGGATTTTCGACAAAAAAAGTTTTTTTTTCTCACTTTTTAGATTTATTCGTATATCGGTGTTTAGTTCTTTTTCATTATTATTAGATATGCCTTAGTCGATAAATCTTGGAAATACAATCTAGTCTTAAGACTAATAACTCTAATAAGTATTTTAAATTTGACCTAAACTACTAATTGAACTATAAGCTAAGAATGTGTCCATTAACACGTTTCTTATTGTCTCTATTAAGGGGAATACACTTTGGTAATGTGTTTTCGTCAAATGAAGCACTTTCTACACTCATTATTACACTATAACTACACTAAAATAACTCAAATGGTTTTTTCCTTTTCAGTATCGGTGTTTAGTAATGGAATATTCTTATTAGACAAGTGTTCGGGCAGATTCTATAAAAGCGGAACCGCGTTGGCCCAAGGTGGAAGGCGGGCCCAATGTCAAAAACGGTGTAAAAACAGGAAAGCGGTGTATCTGGCAACAATGTAGAGGTGACATTACCTTCAGGTCGCAAGTCGTGTTGAGTAGTAAGTTAGAGGGCTTGAGATCCCTGTGTAGCACATTCGCCGAGTGAATGTACTTCAGCCCCCGCAGTATTTGGTATAGGAAATAACAGATGTGGTCGTTACTTAATTTCTGCAACAAAATCGATAGGTCAGTCTCGTATCATTAAGGCAGCTGTTACAGTCGACCAATTTGATTCATAGGCCACTGTGCGTAACATTTACCTCTTTCAAAAAGAACAAAGTAGAGCTTATTTGCTAATATCTGAATAATTCTTAATTTCCGAGATAATGATCATTTCAGTTTTTTTAAATTGTTTTATTAGGTTCTCTTATTGTCTCATTATGGAAAGAAATTGACATGATTTATTTCAGTTACATCTGTAACTTTCATAATCTCTTTAAACATGTGAAATTTTTAAACCTGTTTACCTACCTGTTTTTACTCTTTAACCTTTATAGATGAGACATCATCACTTTTTCTCGGCACTGATGTTTGATGACATTACCGATACTCTTGAAAAGGTTATCTTTATGTGAATATGAAAAAAGTTATAGAGATAAAATCAGACTTCGCAAATTCACAGAGGTTGAATTTTTTTTTTTTTTATGGAAACAGGAGATAAACGAGACGTGGGTCTCCTTATGGGAGTGATCACCGCCGTCCATCAGAACCAGCGAACCCAAGAAAACCGCTGATCCGTTGCCGGCCGCCTAAGGTAAGTTTCGGAAACTAATATCTTTCACACTTACCCACTTTTACTACATGTCCTTGTTTACTGCAAATGAGCTCTAATACATTATCTTACAAGAAATATATCAAATTACCAGCAACCCCGTTTTCGTTATCATTTTAACAAAAACTTCATGGTGTCATGAGTTTTTTAAATAAACATTATTACTTCAGCGATGGCATGAGGCTCGCCTGATTATGAAAGCGTTGGATATAGTAATTTCTTATAAATATTTATCGCAACCAGAGGCCCTTACATGACCGCTCAAGTTTAGTTTATCCGAATTTATTTCAGTGTGCGTCCCTTTCTTATAACACTAGTTTGACAGAGACGCAGGGAGGTATAAGGGCCTCCGCTAACTCGCGCGGGTGCACGGAGCGGGTGTGGTGTGGTCACAAATGGAATGAGCCCTCATACTAGTTTTCTATAGGCGTGCACCCGCTCCGTGCGCCCGCGCGACTTAGCGAAGGCCCAAAGTTAAACCTGGGCCGGCCATGTCAGGGCACAGATCATTGTATTTTTGTTGGATCACCTCTGTTTCAGGTATACTTCTTTTAAACTATTGTGTCCCGGCGCTGTTCCTACAAACGGCTGTAACGTTTTCCATCCCCAAAACCATAAACTAGCCAATGCTTTTATAAATACGCTATTGTTTATTTATACAAGGTTTCTAGGTTTGTAGACGGTAGCTGGACGCCCTTACCTGTGTTTTTAACAATTTGTATAAATCTGTTTCCATTAAACACTGCACGATGTAGACATCCCTCATTTGATCGATAGAATCAGCTCTTAAAATATCTCGAATATCGATTATCTGAAAAGGAAACATATTATGAACACCAATATTAAATTTTTTCACATATATTTATAACTTTAATTTTCTGTGTAACATTATCATTTGTTTGATGACATGAACAATTGCAAAACTAAAGTTTTATAAAAGTACTTAAGAGAAAATGGCAGATCAATGTCAGTAACTCAGTACAATTTAAATGGTAGATTAATGTAAAACAAGAAAAAATCTTGGTCCTTCTCCTCGGATTCCGTATTGAGAATTTAAATTTAATGATATGCACGTCTACATAAAAAAACCGAAGAAAAAACGAAGGAAATTTCGGTTGCATAATGAACGCGTTGTTACTAACTAAAATATGATGGAACAGACGTATATAAAATCCAGCTTCAATGTATCAAATTTAAGTTTCGTTCATTATAGGAAAACGACCGCGATGTTTGCACAGCGGGCGAACCGAGTTAAACGATTCCTGTGGCGCTATAAACCACTGAAACAATTTCAACCGCACATATTCCTTTCACGATATTGTGTTCTATCGACATAAATCGTCTAAAACTAGAGTTCATGGATATTTATTTAACTACAGTAGCTATTAGCCATAGGATATGAGACAGTTTTTTTTTCTCTAACAACTTTTCACCTATAATATTTTGACATTAATTATAATAATACAAATCAGAGGCGGGAAATCTTCGGATATTTGCGGGCCATTTGAACGACATCACAGGTCATAGATGATAAGTAATGAAAAAAAGTTAATATCAATAAATAAAACATAAGCTTGAGCTTGGATCGAAGCAAGGCAATTATCAATGTCAAGATTATTTCCACTAATAGACAGGCGGAAGATGTTTTCCAAATTTTCATCGGTAAGCCTGTTTCTTATTCGCTTTTTGAAGGAAAACAGAGAATATTTACTTTCCTCACGAGCTGTTTTAAAAATTGTATCGTTACAACAAACGAATGTAGTAAATCAACTGAAACATTCTTACTTCTTACGCACAAAAACATCACGTGAAATAAAAATAACTTACGTTTTCATGCTTAAACCGAGTGAGGATTTTGATCTCTCTTAGAGTTCTCTGACAATAGGTCTGGTGCTCGAACGGTGATATTTTCTTAATAGCGACTTTCGTCTTCTTCACGTTGTCAAACGCCGACCTGCGGAGCAATAGGAGCAATAAATCATCCGAAAGCGAAGGCTTCGGAACCCCGTAACGGAATTATCATACGAACAAGACAATATCGCACAGCGGCATACATATAACAAAACTGAATTCTGGGTCACCCCATAGCAATGAGTTATTGCTTAAAACAATTTAAACTGTTCATATAGCGTATATTAGAACGAATTTGATTTACGACGTTTCAAGCGCTTTTCAGGTCTCATATTCACGGGCTGTTCAATGTTTACAAGTCGACAAAACATGAGAAACTATTATATTACTGTAAAATTACCATGACAAGCTATTATCTTATTTATGTTTAAATGGAACTACATTGGCCCAGCCCAGAATCCAGTTTGGTTGATTGTATTAGCAGATGGAATAAGCATTTATTTCGAACATTGTTTTGCCAAAACCCTTGATATAAAGCCCTCTCACTGAATTATGACTATACGAGGGCCACTTGCTAGTAAAGCCTACTTGAGTGGATGTTCGTTTATGGAGAGAACGAGAGTACTCGTTGTGGGCTGAAAATAATCACTAAAAGCAATTTCCAACTGGAAGTGGCCACTAGCACAACATGATTAATCTACTTTAAAATACAATTTTTGCGCCCCACGCCACCAAATATGGTCGCATCAGTTTTGCTCTCTTTTGCAATGTGGCAAGGTGCGAAATTGATAAACTTTTAAATTCTTCAACAACAACATCAGTTCAATATTTTTGCAAAAGCTTTGCTGACAATAAGTAAATAAAATTAAGCAACATTTTCAGATCATGTAAGACCAAATACCATTGATTTGATGGGATTTAAAAAAAACGCAAGATCGATAACATTACAAGGACTTAGTTCGCTTACACCCGCTATCCATTTGTAGAATCTCTTTTTTTCAATCTGAAACTTTAGGGTCGTGAAGGTTCTTTGGAAAACGTCACATGTTATCTGGCACACTGCCCTCGGCCGCGACAGCCGCCCCGCCCCCCGCGGCGAACATTAATTTACGACCAACAGCTTAAAAGCCTTACGAGACGATGTAAGCCCCTTTTATTACACATGGAACTAGTTTTATGCTATATTCTTTAGCAGTTTCCTTACTGCGTGGATGGGTTTGTTGTGCCCACTGTGACAGTGGAAGATTAATAGTTATTAGGAAACAGTGTTGCAAGCTTAGGATACCTACTAATGTAAAAAGACAAATATTTTAATGAAGAGGTAAATGCTGTCTGTACATGTGGACGGCTTTACCTTTTGATAGCCTATAGAAACTAATTAAGAAATTGTTTCGCTGTCTCATGCCTTGATCTTGTCTTTTACGTTTATGTATAAGGATTTTCGGGTCTATATCGGAATCCCTAATAAACATATGTCATTATTTGTCTTAAAGGAAATATTATAAAACAAATTTAGCGTAACCCAATAAGCTCTTTACCATATTTGAAAAATCCTTTCAATTACGAGTATATGGTTTCAGCAAAACCTTTAGAGCAAATGTTAATTAGATCAAACGTTTATTGGGGATTTCGATTGAGTCTTGAGACCCAATCAAAATCTGTAAATTAAGCTATTTACTGGGTCAGCGCTTGCTCCTAGTGTGAGCATCAGATTCTTGACTACACTCGTACCAGTGGCCATAACACGACCGGCCAAGTTTAATTTAGATCTATATGCATCCTTTTCTTATTACACTAGACAGAAACGTAGGGAGGGATAACTAAAACTCGGGCAGTCATGTAAGGGCTGCAAGCATTGTAAAGTATGAGAACACGACTCTACTGTCAATTGGAACAGATATTTTCCAGCACCTGCCCGCTATGGTATTATACAAACATTGGATCCATCCATAGCTGATGCCAACAGTTTCAATTTTAAAACCCTTCCACCACCAAGCGAGTCTTTAATACAACGCGAATTTGGCGTTGAAACGGTTAAAAGGCGAGTAGCAAATGATCAACATAAACCCGTTCTCGGAATATAATTGAGAATTATATTCCCCTTTGCTAATGCTAACAACGAACAAGATTCATAATTGAAGGGACATGGACTATACAATACATTTATACCTACCTACATATATTATTTCGAGTTCAAACAAAGTTACGCAAACAATCCATTTTCAAACAATGCAAATACAACCCTTAACGTTACCAATTTAACGGAAGCCAGCCTGTATCGGGTACTTACCTGAAAGTAAAGAAAAACATAATTAGATATACGTTTATTTTCGTAATGAAGAGCATATTTATAAAATTCTACAACTAAATTCGAGGAGCTTTGAGAATTATCTTTTGAACACAGATTCTACTGAGAGCATTTAAGTGGCCATTAGCGATTGAAACAACATTTAAAAAGCGATGGTTTGGTTAGGGAAGAAATGTTTGTGGAGGTTAGGTCAATAGAGAGATCTCTCTCCATGCGGATGTTATGCCTGGGGACCGAAGTCCGAAGGATGAAAGTTGGAAGTTGTATTTAGGCGTCCGTGTTACGAAACTTCGTTAGCGTGATGTAGCGCATGCCAGTTGGTTTCCTCTATTCTACATTAGATGTCGCTAGAGTCGCTACATATTATTTTAAAGCATTTCTTGACTGGATTTCACATAGTAGAAGTTATCACTAGCGACCCGCCCCGACTTCGCATGGGTAAAATTAGGATGTAATGTACATAAAACCTTTCGTAAAAAAAACTATATTGAATCACAGTGAAAATCGTATGAAACTCCGTTACGTGGCGTGGTTTAGGAGTATCAGCCGAAGTTACGATGAGGTCAGACAGGAACGGGTAGAGACTTTGTTTTATACTATGTAAAAATAAAAAGATAATTTTGAATTAAAAATAAACAATTTTCGGGTTGTGTTTTTCAAGTGAACGATATTATACTATTCTTAATCAGTTAAACGCGTCACTAAGGTGTGGCACTTAAGTAAGATAGACAAGCGAGAAGGAAACGAAATTTCCCTGTTCAATTTGGGCGTGCTATTAATTCTCTGGGCGACAAGGGAAAATTTACTTTGGAAAAGCGAGACCATATTTTTTTTAACAGGTAACCATTTAAGTTTCAATTAAGCGAACCTTAATCAAAATGTACCTACTGGGCCATTAATTAATAGCAAACAACGTTGTACCTCATGTCACGGGTAATTAAAAACGCAAATATTGGACGGACTTACACATAAACCGTTAATCAAGCGTTTTTAACATCTCTTATTTAGATATCCAAATTACTGATTGATGGAATAAACAAATATTGGCCGCCAGTGCGGTCGCTTACAGTAATTATTTGCAATACTTTTTTAACAATTTAATAAGCATATATGCTTAAATTGTAATGACAACACAAAGAAAAATAAGGGCAATGGCAGGACTTGAACCTGCAACATCAGCATTCTGTGCCTTGCGTATTCCAGTTTCACCACACTGCCGCTGCCGTACCCTGCGAATTTTTCAATGTGCTTTGTCTTACGGTCAAAAAGTTTCATATAGATGACACCGAGGGTAGTTGTACCCTTAAAATCACTAATGTAATGACCGTAAGACGAAGCACATTATATAAATATTTTATCTATTAGGTATATGTATTATATTTATTAGTTTATTATATGTTAATTTTAAATGTTTTTTTTTTTAGTTCTTGCTCTTTGCCTGTCCCTACTATGATACTCCTTTCACACACTCAAAGGTTAACTGGAAGAGATCCCTTAAAGGGATAAGTTCGCCTTTGTACATCACTGTATCTCTTTTTTTTTTAATTTTTTTTTTTGTACAATAAAGAATTTACATACATACATACACATTGAAAAATTCGCAGGGTAGGGCAGCGGCAGTGTGGCGAAACTGGAATACGCAAGGCACGGAATGCTGATGTTGCAGGTTCAAGTGCTGCCATTGCCCTAACTTTTCTTTGTGTTGTCATTACAATTTTAATTTAGTAATTTGAATGTTGAAAACATTTAAAATAAAAAATCGAAAGAAATTTCGGTTACAAAATTTAATAAGCATATATGCGTTGGGGTCGTAAAAGTACAGCAGATATACCTAAACAGACGAAGAGGAATCTACACACGACTCTACCTCTATTGTAAAGAGAGTAAAGCTTGCGTACATTTGTTTGATCTCTTCGGGTGGATAGCTAGTTTTGCGCTGGCTGTATTTCATTTCCCCATTCACTGGCTCAGCCTTTAAGCCTTAGTTCTCCACCAGCCCCTACGCCTCAGCTTTCGTATTCAGCGTTAAACTCAAAGACTCGTTTCTGTTCATAGATACTATAGAGTGAATCCCAACGAAGGGATTTAATTATCCTCCTTATGCCTAAAAAGGATTCTTCTTGAAGTTGTTAAGATCTCAATTGTAAGCAAGCAAGGATATTCTTCTCTCTCGTGTGTTTAAACACTAAACTTTTCTATTAGTATCTAAAGTAATGACCGAGTACGACCACAGAAACTTACGACCCCTGAGACTGAAGTTATTAAGGGCGAGCCGAGCCTCGGGGGCTGTAGATAAGACAATAGAAAAGTGCGTAAGTACATCACGTAAATGATGCTCAACGCGATTAGATTACGGGGCGATAGTCGAACGACCCTCTCGTTTACGATAATTTCTTTCTAAATGACTTCGCTAAACATTCTACTTGTAGCTCGACGTTGACCATATATTATTTCCTTAAGACCTGGCTTAATCTAAAGTTTTGCGAGTAATCAAAGCTGGCAAATTGGCGCGGTGCGGGAGGATGCTTAGTCCGCTGTGATTAGTGCGTTCGTCTGCGGTCGCACACGACGTGTACTTTATTACGCTTAAGGTTTTTGGCTTTAAGCGTGGCTCACGGAAGTGCCTGTATATGCGGAGTCTAAAAGATAATATAGCCTGTGCAACAAGGCTACAGAAGAGTCAACAACGTGTCAGGTGACAAGGTTGTAATGTATCGCCTGCCTGGATCAATTTTCGGAAAAAGTCTCTTCAAAACCATAATAAAATGCCACAACGTCAATTTTACGTCCTTTGTGTTGCGGGTGCCGACCGATCATCTGCCGACCTTCATGAAGCAGGAATTCTGGCCGAAGGGAGTCGCTTTTTGTCGTTTTCGCGGATGGTTGCTGGACACCCCGAAACTAGGTCACGTAACCGAAGTAACGTGCTAATTTTAATGTTTTTGTTTTATAAATAAGTATGTTAGTCTTTAAGGTATTTTTTCTATGGGCCTATTATGCAGCCTGAAATAAATGGTTTGTATTCTTTCTATTCTATTCTATTTCTGTGCCAATAGCTTCAACAGGAAGTAAACTAAGGTTTGGTAATATAGCGAAATATGTTATGGTTGGTTTGAAGGACGCTTGAACGTAATTTTTTCGGTAGTTTTTCCTTTTAAGGCTGGCTATGAACCAACTAAACAACTAATGATCGTTGCTCACCCTACGTTTGTTGTATACTTTACAAGGTAAATTAAATGACATTCAGTCACTCGCACACTCTAAACAGTTCTTCAAATGTCATAGTCAAGGAAATCATAACCCTCCGTTCTGGTGGCAGTCGGATATTAATAAACAAGGGCGACTAAGTTTGGGTTTTATAAAGGTCCTTTAGATTAAATTTGGTTACTAATGCCAAAAATTGTACTGAATTAGTGAAAGGGCCTAAAGTTCAGCTCACGGACTTCTATAAAACGGGGCTTAAATAAAGGGAAGATTAGTTGTGGGGGCAAACAGGCTCGTAAATATTCCTCTTTTTATTATTGTTTACATTTACAATACTGCTTCTTGTAATAAAGAATAAATATTGTCTTTATGAATGTGGATTTTTTGTTTTATGGTCGTGTTATTTAGTGAGGCGCGGCGTCGAAAATAAAACCGGGCAAGACCATGTCGGACCCTGATTAGCATAGGGTTTCGAAACCATAACAAAAAATTCAAAGTCAGTTATAATAACAAAAATAGTATGCAAATATTAACATTTTAACAGGCTACAAATATAAGTTAGATTTTATAGTATTTTCCTAAGACACCAAGAAAAACAAGTTAATACCGCGCAAACTCAAAATAGCGTGTAAACAAAAATTTTCCCTAACTAAAAAGTAGTAGCATTTCTCTTTACATATTGTTTTTTTTTCGTTTCAACATAATAAAGCCGCAAGCTAAAGAAAAGATGAAGATATTCTAGTTTCTACTAAAAATAATGCTCAATAAACAGCATGGTTACTGGTTCTAAAATTATATTTTAGCGCTTAGTATAAATCAGTCTAATTGCTTTGTTTTACAAACGTAACATGTTGAGAGGGAACCGTTTGCAATATTTTCTTCTTACCTATCTTATATATGTACGTATATTATGGAATAAGGAGACAAACGAGAATTCGGCCCACCTAATAATATAATAAAAATATATTTGTGCAAATTATAATGAAATTGTATACTGGCTGAATAAATAAACTAAACTAAACTAATAGGAAGTGATCCCCTCCGCTCATAGGAATCCCATCATCGCTGATCCGTTGCCCGGCTTTAGGAGCCCACAACACCGTCTTAAGACTTGTTCCTTAAAGTAGGTATTACAAATGAGCTGCATTTGATAAGATATTTGTTTTCCCGTTCCGACCAGCGCCGGTGTACCATGAACAGTGTGCCGTGACCCGTGTAATACATTGTTTCATCAATATTTCCTCCAATATATCTTTGATCCCATATTTTATTCTACGCCTTGTGAGGGCGACCCTTCCCATTCATATCATATTGACAGACAAATCAAGTATGCAAATTGAAATAGTCTCTTCGCCAAATCTCATTTCGCAGGTTTACTCAGTACTCCATTGAGCTTACTGAACTAATAATAATGGACTCCGACGTAAGAAAGTATTTGCTATCGCCAAATTTGAGTAGGTTCGCAGTTATTTGCCCCCAAGAGCAAATTGAGCATGTAATTGTGAAGGAAATTTATTTCCGAGTACATCGGGCCAGCGCACGTGCTTGTTAACATAAATTAGGCGAATCGAATTGCTTGCCGTTCGCCCTGAAATCGTGTTTGCACTACTATTATAAACCGAATTTGACATTTCCGATGTACTTAAAATAAGTTAAACGCAAATTTTGTATACACGTCAAGTTAAACCTCGACCACACGTTATGCGTCACGTTTTTAACGCAATCTTCCATACATTTTTACTGCGTTTACGGTGCGACAACGTACTTTGAGCAGCGGTGTGGTCGATTTCTAAATATTTGTTATTCTGTTTAGGAAATAGTACATTTCGATACTAGTGCGGAAGGTATGTCATTACTTCACGAGTTCCGAGATATCTTGCCACGAGCCGCAGGCAAGTGGCAAGACTCGGGACGAGTGAAGAATGACATTTCCGCGCGTGTATCGAACGACGTTTTTCAATACAGTTGCGAAAAAAATACAATAAATTTGCGACTTTTACTGAAGCTCTTAATTAAAGTAAAGTAAGTACAAACTTTAGCAGTGAAAATTTTTGACAAATTAAACGCGTTTTTGTTAGCTGTCGTATTTCATAAGGCAATGGCTTTTGCTATTCAGCCAACTCAATGAAAGATTTTTTTTCAAATAGATATTAATATGAGCGTTAGGACAATTATTAAAGGATAACGAAATATTCTTGCCGGGAACATTAATATTTTCACTCTCCCGCCTATTTTTAATTTTTTTTAACGATTCCGTTCTTAGTGGCCAGTCATTCAAAGGCGTTTTATTTTTTAATTTAGCGAAGCGCTTCGAAGTGCTTAAAAACACCCAGAATCGCTTATTGTTTGAATATCTTTGCCATTTATTTCTGAAGAAGTGGAACTAAAAAGAACCTTATTTTTTTAAGGTAAATAAATATGGGGTACCAGAAAAGACCCAGTGTTCTGATTGGTCGATTTTATGTGGTATGCAGCACAAGTCGTGTTCTGATTGGTCGAATCAGTGATCAGCGTGATGATGTGATTGGTCGATTTGCTCTTTAAACAGGCCAACAATGTTTTTGTCTCAGAGAATTCCGTTCCATTCAGCCACCTTAATAAGAACTGTTTTTAGGACTGTTATTATTTAAAAAATCATATTTTTTTGATGAACAGGCTAGTAATAAAATATAAAATCTCAATATTTTGATATTCTTACATTAATAATAGGTTTTTAGTTTTATTACGTCTTGGTACAAACTAAAACTATAAAAACTCTTTGGTAAGTAGTTGTGAATTGGAACAAGTACAAATTAAAAAAAAACTGGAAAAGTAAATCGCACTAGTTCGCAAAAACGAACTTTGCGCACGCAAAACAGCCAAAAAAAGGGCACTTTTTGAGCAACTGTATTGAAAAAATGTTTTACAAGATTTTGTAGCAACCATAAAGAAGCTAGACAAATGGCTACAATACAGCTGTATAAAATGCAACTGCCTGAACAGAGCTATCTAGACTTCTAGTTACAGGTGCAAGGTGCAGTACTATAGTAGAAAGAGATACCGAGGCCAGACGTTCAATTGTGCCGTTGACATTCAATTTCCTTGCGCGGCTGCAGTGCTGCAGGGATCTCTTGGTAGATGGTGCAATATGCGCTCGCCTATAAATAATAGGTTTAACTTTAAACAAATCTCTATTTGTATTTAAACTGTAAAAAAGGAAAAAGCTACATCATAAACGTCTAATTCGCATGATTTTTTAAGAGGATAGTAGGGGCGGCCAATTCCATTGCATGGAATGCCAATATTGTATGAAATTTCATGATTCAGACCTTTTACTCCATAGTCCTTTTCATGTTTAGCCAATAACTTCACACACACACACTTTAGTGGTAAAAGATGGTTTTCTTGACCGCTATATATTATATGTTCTTACCGAACAACAAGAAAGCGAGCTCCGTAATACGCACTCATTGTCGTTAAATTGCAAAGGGCTGTAAAACAAGCGCCTTGCCCCAAATAAATATTTAAATAAGAGTTTACGGGTCGTTTTAGTGCGTTCAACGGCCTTTTAAATGTATTATTTGGTTAGAATTCTAGTCCCAATTGCTGCGAAATGACATCTCCGAAGCTTGGGGTTAAATGGGTATATCAATGGCGTGCTTTGCATGAATATTAATGCGCTGCATACATTACGACGCTCGTACGCAGAGATAGATTTCTCGTCTGTGATTACAAACTGATTTTCAGTTAGACAGTGAGCTCTTAAGAGACATCGTACACAAACAAATATGTTACAAATATAATTAGGTACATACGTATAAGGACGCTGATAATCACTTCATAATGACCGACGTGTTTGAGGATAAATCAGTGTTTGTTGCGAGTACATGTACGTTCAGTATCGCTCTCATTTATTCCGAAACAACTCATTCAAAGGAAACCCTAAGGGATCTCGTTAGTAAGCTTGCAATTAAAAGGCGTTTTTTACTATTTAGTTGTCCATTTCGTCGGAAAAACTTGTTTCTTGCCAGTCTACATGTATTTCCTAAAACTTGCATTTTAAATCAATCCCTAAAACACTCAAGGCTTATATTTGACATCCTTATAAATCTATTATTAACCTCTCTTTAAACTTCTACAATTAATAACAACCATTGTAAAATTCGACCCAAACCGTGAATTTAATGCGTACAAACATTTGCAGCGGTACTTTAAATAACTATTTAAGAGTGATCGTTACGCTAAAATCTAGAACGGCTATATCGTTTGCATATAAAGCTGGAGTTTATGTCACACGGAGTGGACGCGGGCAGTAAAAGCTTCCATCATGCCTGTATTACAGTTGTTTGTTATCCCTAATCAGAAGCGAAGCAGACTCGACGGATAACTTATTTACTAACTAGAGTGCACATTGTGACGTCACTACACAAACTCGTTGCAGTAAACCACGTCCTCCGTAAACTAGCGTAGCTTGTTTAAAAACTTATTTACTGTCTAAAGTAACATTGTATTCAACAATTCGCTCCGGGCTCCTAGTATTCCCTAAATGGTAAAGTTAGACCAGACGAAAGATAGTCATTGTTGCTGTTACTGCATGCTACACTTCTCACCGTTTCAGTGAAGTCTGTAGGCTAGGAATTATGCGTACAATCGATAATCCAGAATCTGACGATCTTCTAAATGTAATTCTAGTTTGATCCAGTTTACTGTTTCTACCCTTACAGCTGGTTCAGAAGAAACATAACAAGTCGTTAGAAATGTTTGTAGTTTTAATAACATAACGTCGTTATAACTACCTCGGAGAATACGGAGTCTCCATAAACCATATCGTATACGAACCATTTGTTGTGCCAGCATTAGCGTAATCTCGCGTTGTTACGGTAGGCGCGGTACCCTAGATGATCGATGGTAATTTAAGCAACGCCGCGTAGGAAATATCATCAGTGTCGTGTGAAGGCGTAACTTGGCACAAATGAGGTTTGCAATTATTTATTGCTGGTCCCCCGCCCGGCTCAAGGTCGCGGCAAGATACTGCTGCTGTAGAAGTCAGGTGGGCTGGCTTAGTCAAATGAAACGAGACTTATATAAGTGAACTAAGGTTACACTAAGATCTGACTAGATACTAAGCGCCATTAATTCATTTCAACGTTTTGCGGGTGAAAGGACCTTGTGGAAGGTCCGTCCGGATAGTTACCACCACCCTATTCGCAAATCAAGTCGTTAAAATTATGTTTAATCCCGGAGTCGATTACATAGTTAAAATAAATATATTTATTTCTAAAAATAGAACTTCGGCGAAGGCTAAGTCATGCAAAAAACAACGAAGCTTCTTTAGACGTCTTGATGGATATTAATGTTTTAGTAAAATATTGGACTATCTTTGCGGATTACCTAACGATTTTTTATGGGCAACTATCGTAAACACGAAATGATAAATTGTTGCGTAAACTCTCCCTCATAACTCATCTTTGCGTAAATGCCTGCCCAAGCCTACAAGCAATTCCTAATCCAGCTCAACAAAAGCAATAAGCGGAAGGATGCTAGAATTTAACTGCTCCATTTGCACGAACCATACTGCCGGAATATTAATTAGACTACATTAATTCCTCAGTTCGCTATTAATGTTAAGGAAAAAGCTATTCAGGCTACAATTAGCATGATTTATTGTATTTTTCGAACAATTTAACCCTTGTTAAAAGAGGGAACAAATTTAAGGATCTTTAAATAATAGAGTCGTAAACATCTCTCGAGGGGTTCGGTTTGTGTCGCTTGAATAATTTATACGGATTGTACTAAACGTAAGCTGTCGAAAATTACCTTCTTCGGAGTGGGTCGGGCGCGTGCTTGTCGGATACAAGATAAAAATAAACCAGAACCGTAACGAATGCAAAGTCGTTTGTTAATAGTAGATTAATGCCTGGGCTTGGAAAGTAGGCAATTTCTGGCCAAGTTCGTTTAAAAAACCGAGCCATCGGCAAGGGTTTTTGTAATTACGAAGCCAGCATTCCAGCCGAGGCAGATGTAGCGTTTTCTCAAGTTACCTACATTGAGAGAAAACAAAATCACTTATACAATGTTAAGATTTTTATTTAGCACTTAGGGGAGAAGTGGCATGAAAGAGCCTTATTTCGGTAGTTTAGGAACGAACGTAGTACGAGTTTTTATTTTTAATTGGTGACACTGATTTCGCGTCATCCACAAACATTGGGCAGTTCCATGACACCAACGGGCGCCGGTGCATCAAGTCAAAGTTTTCGGCACCGCCAAATAAATACTTTGCATCTATTAATTTGTTTTTGACTTTTTATTATAAACAAATATATGTACGTGGGTTGTGGGATGGGTTTGTGTATGAATTTAGCCTTGAATCTACGCCATAACTGAGCTAAAAAATTTTCATTTTGTTGTTATTTTAAAGATTATATTTATTTTAAGAATAGGTTATGAAAGAGCCGGGTAAACGGGCCTTGAAAGAGCTGGCTTTTTCATAATTGGTTCTCACATAAGTTCATAACTCTATAATTAAACAGTAAAAATAAAATATAATAATATCCAATATATGCTACCTATTTCATATTAAATTGAATTATTTAGTTGAGAGATTGCGTTACGAATAAGCCTGATCCAAAAAAAGCCGAAAAGACCGAAAAATTGACAATTGAAGAAAGTCACTGAATTTTTGGAGAAAGGGCACTCCATAATCAAAACTGCACTTGCATTAATTATTAATTTTTTTAGACATTAAAAAATTTGCTATTTCGCATAATTTACACTTAAACGTAAAGTAATTCTTACTGGCTCTTTCATAACTGTTAGTGGCTCTTTCAATACCAAATGGTTATGAAAGAGCCAAAAGACACATTTTTTTTTATTGACCTTTACTTATTATTTTACTGTTTTTTTGTTATTCAAATATGAAAAACCATACTAAAATAAATAAATAATGATTTAGAAAACAATTCTCTGTACGTTTTTAATAGGTACTGTATTGTTTTGCTCTATTTAGTAAACTGGCTCTTTCATCCCACTTCTCCCCTACAAACATTAGCAATTTCCGACGAGTCAGTACTTCTTCCTTCTGACCACACAGTGTAAGCGCCGGTGATTTGGATTAATCACACATCATACATTCATACATTATTTTTGTTTTATTTTGTTGTTATAACATAATAGTTTTTTTATTTAGATACCTTTTTATTTCCTTCTTTCTCCGTTTAAGGTATGTATATAGTTCTCTTTTTTTATTTGCCTTCAAGTAATTTCGCGAGTATTATTCTACTACAGGTAATTTTGTTTCTGGTTTTACATAAATCCTACGCATTTCTTCAATATAACCCATTATTTTCATTTTATTTTATCTTTATTGTCACTAATTAATCACAACTGTATCACTGTTCCCTGTGTGGTTTGTTTCTTTAAATACAATGACAAAATTTCCGATACTGTTTAAGAAAAAAACATTTTATTAATTATCAATGGACACTCCTGAATACGACACATCAAGCACTAAATTAAACCGTTCTATCTCAATCCAATACCCGAATGGGTCATCAATAACCCTTCTGTTTCCGATAATTTTGACTTTTACGCCAAATTTCTTGGTCTGGTTCACACGTAATACGTCAGGCTTTGAGACAATTACGTGGTTAAGTTACACCACCTTGAACGTAAAAAGTCTAGAAAGATAGAAAGAATATCTGCCCCATGTTAGGATCTTTCAATTTTCTAGTGTGTGTGGAGTTACCGAGTCACCAAATTACCTTATAATGGGCTGGCCCCAGTTTCATAAACACGACAGGCGACAGGTGACAGTGACAATTCGCCGTACATTACTGTGTCGACAAGTAACGCTTAGACTTACAAACTTAACATAATAGTAGGCAAGCAATAAATACCGAATTGTCACTGTCACCTTTCGCCTGTCGCGTTTATGAAATTGAGCCCTGGTTAGTAAAAATTCAAATATTCCTCACAGGGAAAATTTTGAATTTATACTAACCAGCCCGTATTTAGGGATTTACTAGGCTAAAAACCGTAGCAGCAACAACCAACAAACGAATGATTACAAGTAATGGCGGCTATTCGATCTATCCGTCAAGACGAAAGTTTTTTTTAAATCATAGACATACTAGAATACAGACCAACTTGAATTTGGACAGCTGTTGCAAATTTAAATTCATAACGTCAGAGATATCGGTAATGTGATGACTGCTGACCAATAAAGAACAGATTTACCTACTACCACAGACAAGAAAATTCTTATAATAACATTGGTTGTAATAATGCTGGTCATTTTCTATGGTTTTTGAACGCGTTATTGAGCACTTATGATATGTGTGTAGATAAAATAATTAAACCCACTGGACAATTTACCTTGCTACTTAACTCTCGTAGTAATTTGTTCCAGTTTGTTGATATGGACCTCCGCAATATAACGCTTGAATCTATTAATAGCCTAAGTAATTTAATATTTGGGACCCACTTATTTCGCTTAGCCAGCCAGGGTATCTCCGGCCTAATATTTACTTACACAGACGCTGAGACAGAACATTGCCCTACATTCAGAGATTAGTAAATACATTAGAGCCATAATAAACAATGGAGATTCGAGCCCGGGATTGGTATTCGGGGGTAACGTAGCGAGGAATATGAGGAAGTCGCTGTTTATAAAGTAATGTGGTTGTGATAAATAAACAACTCGGCGTACATTTTTGCTGGAATACAAAATTGTATAATTCAATTTCCTTTGATGTGATGGATTTTGTGTTTCAGAGAGCCTATTGTTTCTGATATAACAAAAAAAGGAGCCGGTAATTTGCATTATCGCGCTTCCGACCTTGTAGATTTCCATGAAATAACATGGCAAAAGAAAACCTTGGTCTTGTCGACAGGCACTTCTTAGATTTGCTTATGTAACGAAAGTGTTTTGTATCCTATAAACCCGAATCGTGCCAATGAGTTCTTTCTATCTCGTTATTGGATCATTTTTCACGAGCTCGTGCAAAGAAAAGCTTTTCTTCGGTTAGTATTATGAAGGATAGGCTGAGAATATTAATACTTGCGACCGGGAATAATGAAGGCAGCTGTAATACAACGATAGCTTTACTGAAATGCGTTGTCGGAGCTGTGCGCTTTGTTTGTATATTTATGATACGAAATAGGCTTCCATTTATTGGAAACCAATAACGATGCAGTTGAACCTTTGATTAAACCCTCAGCGTTAATTTTGTACAAAATTTATTCGTTTCAGTTTGGTTTTAGTGACTTTATATGTCAAGTGGTGTTAAATTGATCTGATGTAATAATAGGATAATGGACCCTTAGCCATTTTGTACGGACATATAAGTCAATTCATATTTTATCTATACATATAAAATACCTCCATTACTGACTGACTGACTGACTGACTGACAGACAGCGCACAGCATAACCCGAAGAAGGGTTTTTGGAAATTCTACCATTAAAGGTGTTAAAAGGGAGGTGGTATGTAAGAAATCCAAAATCTACGTAGACGAAGTCGCGAGCAAAAGCTATTAAGTTTATATGACTGTCGAGTCTATTAAAGTCTGTTAAAGTTTACACGTACATCGTTGTTAACTGTATGTCTAAACAAGTAATTCTATTGGCACCCAAGGTGCCAGTTATTAGAACCTAGTTTTAGCAGAATCGTCCCCACAATGGCCTTCAAATACGACTAAAGATGCCCATCATTGGAGGGGTGCCAAAAAAGTGTTTACCGTACTTAATTTTAAAATTACAAATTGTTAGTTTATACTGTTCAATCTTAAACATTCGACAGCTAACGTATTTGCTACATTACGTGACTATTTGCTTGCGTTTATCTAACAATGATGTCATAAACTTGATGTTGTGTGAATCAGTTATTTTTACTATCAGATTTTTATCAAACCAAGCCTATTTTGCGCAATACTAGCTTTTGCCCGCAGCTTTGTATGTACGGGTGTAATTTTGGAAGTATTTACCTAACTCGGTTTCTGGGTGGCGTATTACGGTGGAATATGCATCAAACTTTAAACAACTATGAAAAGCACATCCAATATCGTGCGGAAGTTTTTGCGAAATGCGCATCCAAACACACAAGGCGGACAGACGACATGCATGGTTTAGATAAGATTTTTGATTTATTTATTTTATAATATTACATTGCATTATAAATGACAGTGATGAATCTTAAGATAATTATTTTGGATTTTATTTCTCATATTAGTTTTTCTAAAATATGTCCTACGTACAGATGTCGACCAGGTAACATTTTATTATAAATACTTATATAGGTACATCAAAACGTGGGCCCTGACAAACTACACAATCGCCTTAACTTAGACACAGTTTAAACAATACTATCACAAACACACTTTGTGTTGTTTACTGAATAAATTATGAGACGATATTTTTACGCAAAAATAAATGAACGGGTTTACCCTAATCCGTGTTTGTATACGACAATTTATAAAATTGAATGTGGGAAAATTGAGCAAAGCTCCTCTATATACGCATACGCGCAGAATAATTTAATAATAAACCCGCGAGTTTGTTATGTATGTAATTCCGAATAAATAGACGTCACTCTTTGTAAGAAAACACAGGAGGTCCTGTCAGATTAGACATGAAATGTGTACTTGTGAAGCGAAAGTTGTATGTCAGGATCGTAGCAAATGGAAATCCGTGGTCTCTGCCTACCCCTCTGGGAAACAGGCGTGATTTTGTGTATGTATGTATGTATGTGTACTTGTGTAATATTAGAGTGTGACAAGTGAGGATTACAAGAAACAAAGTGCGAGTCGGGCTCACGCGCCGCGGGTCCGAAGCATATTGTGATATGTGTTTGCCAAAGAAACAAGTTACAAATTTCTGACATCTCCTACGAGTAGGTTTTTGTTACGATCGCGCATACTAATTTAATTTTTATTATTTTTAATTTTATAATTATGGACAAATAAGATTTTTTTTCGGACTTCCATGGTTTTTAAGTTTATGACTTATTTTATTAACTTAACATTTCTTTGTCACGTTTTATTAAACTGTAAAGAAAGCCTAATCCACATCGGTTGTCAAAGCATAAAAAATGCAAAATTCTGATGAAAATTATGTGTCAGTATATTGTAAATGTTCAGGCAAATCAGGATCAACGTAACCCTACAGGAAAATTGAGACCCAAAATTATTGTCCTGAAACCGCAAGCAAAAGCTCTAAAAGACAAATTACTCAAGAGATCGTGGCTAATGATTATTATGAAACGTTGTGCCATATTAAACGTCCTCATTAAGTCCGCCTGAATTACCATAACTAGACCCATGAGACGTAGTTCGTCTTCACACCCGCATCAGACCCCTGTCTCGGGCTCAGTTGGAACACCCTGTATAATTTAATTACGCATTTTTGGGGTACACGCACCAACAACATACATACATAAAGTCACGCCTGTTTCCCGGAATGGTAGGCAGAGACCACGGATTTTCATTTATCCTGACATACAATCTTTGCTTCACTTACTTTCATAACATTCTTCGTATAGTCGACCAAGTAATTGCTTGAACACTTTTGAACCTTAGGTATCCCTTTGTAATACGGTCGAAAAGTGGTCAAGCAATTTTTTTTGTTGACTATACACGCTCGTCGGATTAGAGTACTCCTCACCTGGCCTTTCTCCAGAATGTCTTCGATTTGGACAATAACATATAAGTAAAGTATATTATAATAAACAGTTAAACTAAATATGTGACATGATATGGATATATAAGATGATGTCTAACATCGACGTATGACCCATCCTAGTGTTTGTTGGAAGCATTAACCTCGGAGTTGTTAACGAATACATACCTCGAACAATTTTTCCGGCTATAGATAAGCTTAACTTTGAGAAATAAGTCAACCGGTGAATCCAACTCGGCTGGGCAGCGTGAAGCACTCAGAAACTTAAGTTATATCTTTCACGCAATGTTTAAAGGCCAAGGCCTTTAACTAGTGTTGTGCTAGAGATGACATATCAAACCGAAACGTGGTCCCTCAGAATTAGCATTTCGAACAAGCTCAGTCTGTTATGAACACAGAGTGTCTCTACGTAACAGAGTAAGAAATAAGGAAATCCGTAGTAGAACCAAAGCCGCTGAAGTCTACAAGCTAAAGTGACAATAGGCTGGACTGGGCATATAGCTCGGAAAACTGATGCTCAATGGGAAGTTAAAGTTCTCGAGTAAAGATCGCGCTGCACGCTGAGAGTGGCAGCGTAAGTTAGCCTCACGATGGAAGAAGACTTGGTTTAAGACGTTGGACACCGGTGGTGAAGGCGAATATAACGGGAGTCTTTGAGAGAGATAAATTTTCAGCAGTCCCCGAGTTGAAAAGAAGATAATTACGACCTACGACACATGGGTATCGTTCCGGATGCTTTCTTTTCTTAAGCACGAACGGATATTTGGCGTGCAACATTGATTCGTGCACAAATAAATCTCAAAAACGTAGCACATTTTAAAAATGAAACTTATTTGTAGAGATGCATTAATAATAATTGATTATCAGTCGTTATTGTTTTGTTTCCATAGAATAATTGGAATCCCAACAATAGAAGCAAAAATGAGTTGGCCCCCAACAGCTACATAGGTAAACTAAACATCAGATAAATTTCATCGCGTGACACTCATAGGATTATACGGGATCAATATGTATAAATAAAATTAGTTAGCTCTAAGTATTGTAGTCTACGTTCATCGTTCGAGGCACGTAGGTCGCCATCCGCAAGTACGGATAAAAAAAACAGGCTAAGTTTAAGACAGACTCACACACTGCGGGTTCCGTAGCATCATATATAATAATATAGTTGTGCAGTATTAAACAAAACAACACGTGATTGAAAAAAGTAAGTTTGTTTGTGAAGGATTTTGATGATTAGTTCAGATTTACAAACGTCGGATATGGAAGGCGGGTATTTTTTGTCATTTTTCAATATTGTTCGATAACTAGGCAACATAACTAATGTTCGCTAAAATATGATTAACAAAGTGTAGACGAAGCCCTTTCGTATGATACCCCACTTCACCTAGTAGCTACACTTCGATGTTTAAACACCCTTTCGACAAAAAAGGAAAAACGCTTTCTTGCAATAATTTTGATAAATAAGCATTATTTATTTATAACTATACTCACGTTTTTTTCACAATAATTGATGAACTTGCACACTTTTGCATGGAACCCAAAAACAAGGAAAAACGTATTAGGATCCACGACACTCGATGATGTAACGGTGCGGTATTGTTACGCATGAGTCATTTCATTGCGCTAGCGCACGTCAGACGACTTCCGTAACAGACAAAATATTTGCAAGTTCGTTTGTAACTGGACAGGCCCCTGACTTGACAGGCACGGCTATGACCCGTTATGGCTGCCTTCGGATTGTATAACATCACAATAATGTATGAAATTTTTATTGTTATACAAAAAGAGAAAGCGACCTCTATAAAAAACAAGTACACGTCCAATGATATCTTTGATTATTTAAATAAAGGCCATCCAACGCTGAGATTGAATTAAGTATTGTCTAGTCTCTGGATTGTTATTATTCAAAAGGGAGAAAAACGAAGATGCGCATTACCTGATGGGAAGTGCCCATGCCCACTACCCATGGGAACCAGCCACCCCAAGATTCGCTGATCCGTTGCTGACCTTTAGGACCCCCAACCTTGGTCCTCCGGATCTCGACACTCACTGAACAAATCGAAGTAATTAACTACTACTTCACGTCAGTGCACCTAGCACGACTTTTCTTGATACGCGTTTATTAGCTACGCAATTCAGTGCGTCTTTCTCCTACTGGGGTAGTTAGAAAGAGTCGCAATTAGTTACGTAGCGATATAACGCGTATCGAGAAGATTCGTGCTAAATAGGTGCACAGCCTGTTAAAAGTGTGGCCAGGTGTGGTCACCGGCCCAGCCGGCCATTCGTACTGCACCCAGCTACTGACTACTGTGTCACACTATAATCTTTTGTAATAAAAAGACAATGCTAGTAGCCACAGGCATTACTTGCTTTATTTTTATTTTGGATTGCTTATTACTTCGGGAACTAAAACTAATACCGACATGTTTGTTTCCAGTCAATTTCCACGAAAAGGTCCCCGAACGAAATTTGAAAATAAACATTGTTTTTGTTTTCAATTTTGAAAGGAAGACTAAACATGAAAGGCAGACGTGACAATAAAACATTCCCAGCTTTTTCGCCGATAGCAATTAAATGCCAGTTTGATTACGGCCGGAGTCAGCTTTGGGCGCGCGTCAATTCCATTCCGGACAAAGGACTCGGCACTCGGAACGCATGCGGCTTTCATGGGCTTAATAACAGCCATTCAGCCGCTAATGGTACCCATTTGACGTCACTATCTGAGGTGAACGCTTCGCCAACATGACACGATAGTTTGATTAAACTTAATTAGAACAATTAGAGCATGTAACAACGAAGGCCGTTGATTGTGTACAAGTTTGTTGATAAATATTTCATTTTTAATTCAAGCTTTTTACCCGACTGCCGCTTAAAGAAGGGTTTTGTTTTTCGAGTGCATGTATTTAATGTTCGTAGTTTCGTACTTTATAAAACAGTATTCCAATTTTAAAACAAATGCCATAAAATTGTTGAAGAGCATCAATGAAAATAATTATGTCGAAAAATAAAACATTTGTAAAGGCCACTGTACTAAGATTTTATTACAGACAGGTGAAATTAAATAAAGGTTTGTAGTTTATACGATACACAACTGAATGTTATCGATAACACATGTCAAGAGCTGCAAGTATACAGGGATAGACGTGATCGGAGTAGTTGTAATGATAACTGCAACTGTTCAGGTATTTTGTCGCACAATACTTTAGACACTAACGAAAAACTGTGAATTTAATCCCGTTATTTTTAAATATCACAAAACCTCTAACCATTTGCCACCAAACACGACTAAGAACAGTCTCGCTTAATTCAGCTACTGAACAACAATGATATCTGAACAAAAAATCTGTGTAAAACACGTGTAAAGCCGAGGCACATCGACATTGAACAAATTTTAACGTAATTTTTAAACCGTGATATTTCAATTAATGATGATAACAGACAAATTAAACAAAAACACTTGTAAAAATTTTGATAAGCTTGTTGCTGTAATAAATGAAACGACCGAATGTTCTCTTTTTCCCGTTATCAACGTTTTTCCTCTTCACAACAAATGTAATTTAACGGCGATTGTGAACTTATTCTGCTGGGCGATGGCGCAGGTAGGTATTCCAAGAATTGATTGATCTCATTTCCGTAAATAGAGACGGAAAGGAAACCATATTGATTAGATAAGGTAAGTACAAAAAGGTTAATGAATTTGTCGACAGAAACGGTCGCGCAAACGACAGGGCTTTTCGTTTACTTGTATTCCGAGTTCGGACAGACCGTTACTAGGGAAATTATCACGAATGTATGCAAGTTAAGCATAGGCGTAGTTAGGGAGGGTGGGTGATGCCCATATTAGAAATATTTTTACCTAACCCTATAAAAATAGTCTCTCAAAATGACTGTTGTTAGTTCAGCTGGAGGCGCCTCTCCTCTTAGACAAAATTTCTAGCTAAGCCAATGAAGATAAGATGTGAAATTAAAACAATACAGCTCCGTAATATAGTTTTAGTACCTATATATCAGATATGTCATTGAGTAATGCGTAAGAGTAAACGTGAGAAACAGCATCTGTCTTCCGGTTGGTTTTATATCCCCTTGGATAGTGGCAAATGGATAGAGAACCTGGATTCACAATCTTTATAGTAAACCATCAACTATATAATGCGCTAACCCCATTGTTTTGTATTGAATTTTCAAAAACTCGTATAAATTGATTGAATAAAGCACCTATCACTTGCTAAATGGCAGGGTTCAATTGACTAGCGCAACAAGAGTCATCGCACGAATGACCTAATTCGCGCAGGCTATCCAGTCCAGGTACACTTGGCTACACAGGTTCGACCTTCGCCTGTTGATCCCCCTGGCCGTCAAACTTGATCGGAAATGCCCATTGTACCGTGAGACCCTAGCGAGCCTTGCGACCGCATCGCATCCGCCGATCCGCCGAAACACCTAAAACAAAGTTCACAAAGCACATAAAAAACGTGAAGGTCGGCGGTCCTGCCGATGTATCGATAAAAAACGAAAACAAAAGAAAGTTTCGTCGTAAATTCGTTACAGACACCGTTTGTCGGGCCATCGCCAAACTTAACTTCGTTATTAAGGTAAGACTGGAGAAGTTTCAGACCTCATCGTGTTATGCAAAAAAATACTGTTGTCAACAATCTTCTACAATGAAGACAAAGCAGTGATTTTGGAACAGAGATTTGACTGTTCACTTTATTCGTCCAAGGCGTTCGCTGAAGAATACTTTAAGTAAATAAATAAATTACGTAATTTAGCCAATTGTTATTTTAATTCTTATGTGGAATAAAGAATTTTACTTCCATACATACCTACATACTTATTTTGGGTCAGTAGTAGAATGAATGCCCACATGTAGAGATTTTGTGGTCCGCAATATTGCGTAATCTCTACTTTATCACAGAAAACCAAAGTCGGATCATGATTAGTATAAAATGATCGACCAAAAGCGATGTGATCTTTATGCGACTCGGATATCTTGAAAAGTAGTCTATCTTGCAATTTATTTCATCCATACCCCTTATTTTGCTACTTATATAGAAAGAGCAGTAGACAGAAAAACTAAGATACTATCCCAGAAACTTACACAATCCAAAAAAGCATACGAAGATGCGAGTGAATCTAATTATTTTATTTGCCGCATTTTGTCTTTGTTCGGTATGTTTGTTCGTTTGCCCTATATTTTCACCCCACACTTACTTAAGAGAGCTAAGTGTATCAGAGCTAAATATTGCCAGCACTTTAATTTAAACACCTGAATTACCTATACTGAAAAATTCTAGCGGTTATGATAATACCAAGTATACCTAACGAAATTATTGGTTCGTTGCCGTACGCAATACCAATAAGCAAACAAAGCCAGTAGGTACAAAGTTACGGTAAACTAATGGATAATAAACGTCAATATACCGTGATTTAACTAAGTAATAACAACGATTCTCTCATCTGTTATTACTATTGTTATAAGTTCAACACTGAGCGAAATTCATTAATTAATGGCGTTAGAATATTAGATGTAGTTGTGGTTGCCATTTCTGTTTTTACTTGGATAGGAATAGTTCCATCGGCTCTAGCAAAAACAGAAATGGCCAGCTGGAGAGTATGCATAAGAACGGGCTGCCAATCCGAGTGGAATGCAGAAATACAGTTGCACGTTAGACAGAGAAATAATGTCAGCACATTGTTAATGGTAAATTCCATGTGGTTTGACGTGGACTTAACTAACCTACGAATAAAACAATTGCCAACGTGAGTCTAGATACGGTATCAAATACATTTAGTAATTTGACTCGAACAAAGAATTCCAATTCGGATCTCGCGAAGTGTTGATTTGTGGAAAAGTACTCGTCGTCGTCAAGACAGAGAACCGGTAAATTGTCCATGACATTGTAGTGATGTAAAACGGGCTTCAGGGAAATACAGTCTCATATGAAATGATAAACATTATTAATATTTCTTGATACAGGTAGACACAGGTAAATTTAACATTACGTAGGATGTGTACTTACTTACAAGACGACTAATACTTTTCGTGCTAACTTGAACTTTTTGAATTAAGTATAGTTAGGCCAAAATGAAAACCATTAAACATCAATATTTCAACAATGCTACGTTAGCGACTTAGTCTTTTGGTGAAGACGGCAGAGTAATCAAAAAATATGTATAGTTTTGTATATTTGGCCGACGGTGTTACATTTATTAGACAATCGTCTAACACTTTATGTGATATAGAACCCAAACTAAAACCACTTAATCGACTATACCTCTAAGCAAACTAGCACGACATGCACATTCTTGTTTTTCATTCCGAGCGGTCAATTCAAAAGAAAACAAAACAAACAAAAGTTAAAAGTAAGTTTACAATGGAATTGTGTGCTTATGCCAATATTCGCACTTTAAAAGATTCAATTAGCTTGCCAACACTACAGGCTTAAAATATAACTGCTTAGTATTTTCCCGTTTAATATACATACAACGGGTGGGTAATAATTTTTGCGAGCCACCACTCACCACAGTAGATATATAGCTAGCGCAGTAAAACAAACCTTTACAAACGTCTGAAATGACGCACTAATTCACACAGACACGCGCCGCAACAAGAAATCTAATGCTATATTTAAACAACTGATCCTTATCGACAATCGATTTGGACGATTCGTGGTCCTACTAATAATAGCGATCTTTAGATATTTGGATGATTTCTCAAATGCGCATTAATGACTGAAAAGAACAGAAAGGTCAACTTTGTTTTTATGTTTTATAAACACTAAATTATGTCCTTGAATTATTGTCACTGTTTACAGTCGCCAACTTGTAGAATAAACGCGGCATAAGCGGCATCGCAACGCAGTCAGGCCTAGTTGAAGTACTGCTCTATAATATATTATTTTCTGTGGCACCACATTGTACCACGCGCATCATGCATAACTTCCAAAGCATAAAATTCGCGAATCACAAGCGTCCTCACCATTAAACTTGATGGTTTCACTACCGACGTGACAAAATAACGGCTTGATACGTAGAAATTTTCGAGTACGGATCGCTTAGCATTATGGAAGCCTTGGCTGTGGTTGGAAGCGTGGTAAGGGGAGCCAGTGGAGTGGAAAAGTGTGTGTGCGTCCAGACGAGAAGCAACTGAAAGGTGAGGACGCTTGTCCAGACTATCTATAACCTGCACGGTTAACCTGACAGCCGTTACTCGTATGGCGTTAGTCTGTCCTTTTTTTAACTGGTTTCGTTCGTAAGAGACGCATTGACTTGGTAGCTTCCTAACCATTCAGGTGTAAGGACTTTCAAATGAAAGAATTTCTTGTGCACGCAAGATGATAGTAAATTTCATGTATTAACGACTCGTTTAGCTGGCAGCTTAGAATAATACATGTACTATACAAGAGCGTATTTACATGAGAGGTAATGAAGTATGAATGAATTGGAATAAAGAGTGAAATGCATTGCATGCAAATTTCGTAAGCTAGTGTGCATAGCCGATCCATCAATTGATAGGTTAACGGTTAAATGACAAGGTTAAAAACTAATTTACAGTTTGACGCATTTAAATTGCGGAATAATTAAGAAATTCCTTATCCCATTCCACGCCCACTCTGCAAGCGATGTAATATAACTTTAGTAATGCCTTAGACTAATTTCATTTCATTTATTGCATAATAGGGATGTCTCCTGGGTTAAAACAATAAGATTCTAATTAGTCCGTCAGTTAGATTATAGAAAAATACTCGATACGTATTTTTTTATTTGTCCATACGAATAATATTGACAAAGATACAGCACATTCAAATTCAGGAGTAGGGGCTCGTGACGTCACTCGATTCGTAAAAATTTTACGATATAATGACGTAGCGCGAACTTTCGCCGCTCTGTAACTTTGTTATTTTAAGTTTTAGAAGCAAAAGAAAAAATACGTATCTACTATTTTCTGGCGTTCTAAAAGATGGACTAATTATTATTTTTTTGTCAACATCCCAATTTAGCAAACACATAAAACACTGTATATTTACTTTGAACTCTCAGGTAACATAGAACTATCTTGAAACGCTGTCCATTTTTATAAATGTATACTTTTGAATTGATCAAAACAGAAGACAGCACTGTTCTAAACATTAGTCTCCCGGCAGGAGCCTTAGGGACAACACATGTTTAATCGTGGAATAAAGTGTAATAAGTCTTTAATTGAGTGACAGCAAACAGTAGAAGGATCCCCGTGGAGCTGCACCACCCACTATAATATTAAAGAACCAATTTATATAAATACATAGTGGAAAAACATTTTACTAAAACTATTATCATGGCGGTTCATGTTACCCCAATGTTCAAAGTTACCAATGGGTAACTTTGAACATTCAATGGAATGTAATTCAATTGTGTTTATACACACCCAACCCACATACGAGGTTGACTTTACACTCTGATTAATTAGTACTCTACTTATTTAATTAAGGTTAGCAATCAGTCTAAAGCAATTTGTTCCAAAAGACTCCTAATTTAAGTGAACTAAAATGCGAAACGTACAAAAATAATGATTTCCATGCAAATATTCGACAAACCTTTCAGGCATTCTAGTCTATGGGTGGAGTCCTTCTTTTAAAAAGCTACAAACCAATTGCGTTGAAACATCATCTTCGGTTTAATGTGTGGAGGAAAGCGCATTTGATACAATAAATTGCATACCCTGTGATTTAACCAGCAGTACGCAAGTTTGGTAAAATTTAGTATCATTTTACAAATATTCATTTCGCAAAAAAGGTATATTTGTGATCAGACCGTTACATATTAAATTGGTTACATATACCTTTTACATAGGCTAGGTTAGGACTTGTGACCACAAAAACTATAAGACGATGCGGCGGTAGGAAGTTTTGTATATTTCTGATCTTACTTGTTAATTTCCAATCACATCAGTTACTTTTAATTTATATTTAATATTAAACTCCTCACAATAGATAAAAAATGAACGCAGCTTTCTTGCAAAGGTACACAATAAAACTCCTATTACGTCACTAGAGCACGAATTTCATAACAACAACTTTCACGTTTCATAATATTGGGTTGAAATATGAAAATATTCATAATTTGGAGAAAATTGCTAAAATCAAAGTTTCGAAGAATTGTGAATAATTAAACTTCGTGGATTCAAAGCAAAAGTTCACGGGCGTCGCGGTAACTCTCACGTTTGATATTTAGATTGTCGAGGGTAGGATTTTCTTTGGACTCAGGTTTGCGGGGTCTGTTAGAGGTGTAAGCAATCCATGACGAATCCGAAAAGTTGAGATGAGCCAAGTCTTGCCGCCACGCGAACATGACCATTACTAACTTTTAAGTCTTTGAAGACTTGAAATCTGAGATTGTAGAAACAGTTTTAATGAATGTTCTTAACTAGCGACCCGCCTCGGCTTTTATCGACTTTCCTATTAGCTCTATTTTATTTAACGTTATGAATCTAAAATGGCTGAATTAGTATGCAAATATTGACAAGATTGCTCTAAACTTTCGAGAGATTCTTATCTCTATCCTTGCATATCTTTGTGCTCATATTTACATGAGTTACAAATATTAAATTTGTGACGAAGTCTTGTGTTGACGTCACGTCAAGTATCGAATGTGGAACCACGAAGTAAATTAAAATTAAAACAAATCTCGTTAATTATGAAGGAAATGTTTTTGAAGGGATGCACATACACATATTTTATTTTACCAGTCAACGTCTTAATTTAGATATTAAGAAAATACAACAAGTTTTCTTCGCATTAACTAAGGAAACTAAGGGCCCATTTACATGGAGCGAGTTCTCGTATGCGAGTTGCATTACATTGCGCGGCTTGATCAATCGATCGATTGCATCATACCTCGGTAACCCGCAGTGTAATGCAACTCGTATGCAAAACTCGCATCGCAAATGGCCCTTGGAATGGCCTTCACAAAAAATATCAACTATCAGTTTTTAATGTTCTCAACTTTTGTGAATGTCCCTGGGAAAAATAGTAAATTACTTCGAATTGCAACATTATCAAGGCACATCAGCAGGCTGTGATTACTTTGACCGGACCGCACAGGCAGGACGCATTCAGTGTGACCAATCTAATGCTGAACTCACATGGGAGCAGAATAGTGAGGCAGAACAGTTGACATTCGAGTATAGATCAGTCAACTAGTACAAACGGCGAGCAGCAACGTCCTGCCCACCGTACTGCATTGCACTGCCTTCGTTTGCCTTTATTATCAACATAATGCTGATTGCACACAGTACTGTTCTGTCTCGGCGTTCATCAGGTTGCCGTTGCCACTGACGATGCACGCACTTCTTTTTCTTTTAATATCCTAACAGATTTTCAAGGCCAACTGTAGGTACGAGTATAGCGGGACTATCTTCAGTTAGGTATTACTAGTGGAAGCATTCCAAATGCATGCGTGTTCGGTAGCAACTTTAAAATAAATTGTTCGGTCAACGAATTTAATGTAAGTCAAAAAGGAGTGGTGCACATGTGTAAGAGAGAAAAAAGAGAGCGAGGTGCGTCTTCGTCGATTAAATCAACAAGACTATAAACGACAGACCGTAGTCCACTTCTGCTAACACTACCTCAAATTTCCCATGGTTCCCCACAGCCGCCAGCCAATCCAAAACATTTCCATTTTAGAATTGCAAATGAGAAACAAGTCACGCCAAACTTAAACCTTCCCGACCTCCCGCGAGCTCGCGTGATATCATTTAACAGCATTTTTACAACTTCAAAGGTTTTATATGAAAATATGTAAAAAAATATGAGGCTTCCATTACGATGCGAAAGGAAACCGTGCGAGGTTTTATAAAGCATTAAATTATAAAGGTTAATGGATCTATCTCGTCTCGCTAATTCTCTCAGCGTTCAGATTATTACATAATATTTATCTAATATGCGACTAAAATATTTCTAAGCCACAAACTTCTCCCTAAAGGCAAAAGAATATGTCTATATTATACTACTAGCTGTTGCCCGCGACTTCGTTACACGTAGAATAATTTTTTTGCTATTCCGCGGGAAATTTGCATCTTTACGGAATAAAGACTATCCTCCGTGTTAATAAAGGGTATAACACGTCACTACGTCACGTGCTAGTAATTAAGTTTTTGTATAATAAATATTTATGATAGTCTTTAAGGTGTTTATCTGTGAGCCTATGCAGCCTGAAATAAACGTATTCTATTTCTATTCGGTTTTATAAGCTATATTTCTCCCAAATCTCATTGAAATCCGTCCAGCTGTTTTAGCGTGAAGAAGTAACAAAAACTTAAGTCACACACAAACTTTTAGCTTTATAATATTACTGTGATTATTACTTAGAAGATACATTTAGGAGGTGAACAGGTAAGCTTGGTATTATAATTCCCAGATACTTAATTATTAATTAACCTAATAAAGATATATATCCTTCTTCGATAGTAACAAGCTTCAAGATTCGCAACCGATATAGGGCGGAGCGTTTATTTGGTAGGCATTCCTTCGTCAAATACGTTAGACAATAGATTACTTCGAAGCTTAGTCATGTTTTGGTATTTTATAGTCAACCTAGAAACTGTCTGCCCATGCCACCCTAATGCATGTAGCCATTATTTTATTTTTTACTGCTGTGGCCCTAACCTAAGCTGACCCGTCCCTTTCTTAGGACACTAGTTTAACAAAGACGCAGGGAGGTCAAAATAAATCAAACCTGAGCCGGTCATGTTAGGGCTACTGGATCCTATTTGCTAATTTAAGTAAAATGCAAACAGTATGCATTACCGCGTTGTCAGACGACTCATATCATTCGTCTAGTATGGTTAATTGATATTCAAATATAGTAATAGGACGTAACGTACAACAGGACTATGAAAATGATTTGTGCTATTACGCAAACAATAGATTTCGGTGTCGACTATGATTATGTGGAGACTGGAGACGGCGCCTACGTGCCCGGCATACGTGACGTGTGCGTCCGAGGAGTCCCTTGTTGTGTACTCGAAGCAAATACGTATGGCTGCATCCGACCAACGTTTTCACATCCGTATTCAATATCCGAGGATATTCTTAACATTTTGTTATTTTCTGCGAAATGTATTCCTTTTTATACTTTTTATTTTACAGGGATTCTATTTTTGATTGTCTGGCAATGATGTTTTGGGTCTTAATTAAGCAAACAAAGGGTTATCTCACGCCTCCGCTACCCTTTTAGCGTGCCAAATTTTTGTTTCATTACGAAGGTTAAGTTTTAATTTTACCACCTGTACATGACATAAACGCCGGGCCACACCGGATGCGTATGCAGCACAGCTCCGTGGACACGCGCGTGCACACGCCGGTTGTAGTGTATGGAACTATATGTTTAGATGCCACGTCCATTGCGTTGCTTGCACGTAACGCAGCTCTAGGAGCGAGCTGGAGCCGTGCCGTATACGCATCCGGTGTGGCCCAGCCTTAAGTAATTATGCATCGTGCGTATGTAATCTGATCGAGCTGTCCGATTAGATTGTCAGATGTTTCCGATCGGACTAAGGTCGGACACCGCAGAATGAGTTTGCAAAACCTTTTCAAACACGGAATCTCATAAATATTCGCGAGTCAGCGCTAGACGCAGTGCTAGCAGATTATTTGGGCTAAAGGCAATTTCGCCGCACTTCGGACACTAGAAAATGCCAGGGGCATATTTGCTGAAGCGAAAAAGGTTAAGGCAAGGAGGTTAAATGTTCAGAGCACGGTTCAGCGGGCTCGCTTGAATTATGCATGTGGGTTATGGCTTATAGGTGAACTAGCTATTTCCCGTCTACAAGGGTAATAGGTGAGTATATTGAAATTCTAAATAATTAGAAAATGAGGGCCCGTTAGACGAAGCTACCATTTAAACCTTGAAACTTAATAGATAATGTTACATTATATAAAACTTTTTGTAAGAATGCGCGAGTTTTAAACGCATCCAACGAAAATCAGCAACCAGACTAATTTATTTAGTATCAACAATAGGAAATTATACTACAGATGTTTTAAATCAGTAACACTACATGGCAAGTGTGGATCGTTTCTCCCGCACTTGGCCTGATTTACGAAGTTTGCTCACATTTTAATCTGTGATGCCGAAGAGTCCAATTTAAAGAAATAGCGAATAGTTTAGTTTAAGAGATTCCAATCTTTAGCAAGAGTCGGACCTACCTTAGAAGCAGCTCGTTCACAAAAGCCAGATTCATTTCGGAACTGGAGACTTAACGAATATTTGAAAAGGAAGATACCGGCCTTGACTGAAGTCCGTCGTTTATTACTCGTCAAGGCATCTTTAAACGACTTCCATCTCACTCATTAAAGCTTACTGAAGTCAAAACATGTTTCGTCTTTATCAGTCATTGCGATTTTTGCCAGTGTTTTTGGAGGCAAGTCTAATTCTTAGATGGGATGGGATAGAAAGGGGTTAAGGGGGGGTTTGGAAGTTATGTAATTACGCGGACGAAGTCGCGGGCAAAAGCTAGTCGATCGTATTACTGAGAATAATTTAATCTAGGCTTGAAAATAGGTAGGCTGACTGGGAAAAAACTGCGCGATACGATTAAAGGCTTCTCTGGGAAACTGCTAGCGCAATACATTATGCTAATCCAACCTGATTTGATTAGTACGCTCAGTCTCAGAAGTAGCTGAACATTTTAGTACCTTGTCGCTGATGTGACAAATTCGAGCAATTTTCATTTTATACGTTACCACGACAAGGTTCTTAAGTGTTAAGCTACTTCTGAGGCTGACTGTACTATTAGGGACCAGAGTACATAAAAAACTTCCGTCAAAAAAATCTATAAAAGATAGTGAGAATCGTATTAAAATCAAGTTAGAAAGAGCAAGGAGTACGCGGCCGAAGATACGATGAAGACAGACAGGAACGGATAGCGACATTGTATAATACTATACTAGCGACTCGCCCTGGCTTCGCTTGAGTACAATGAGAGTGTAATGTACATAAAAAGTAAAATCCCTTCTGTCAAAAATTCTCTAAATGGAAGTGAAAACTGTATCAAAACCCGTAACTGAAATTCTATTTTTATTTTGTTTGATCTTAGACATTGCTGTATGATTGTTTATTTTATGTATTGTTTAGTATTAAATTGAAATTTTGCATGGTGTATCCGTTTGATCAAAATAAATGAATCTGAATCCGTTGCGTGGTCTAAAAGGAGAAAGCGACCAAATAAACACCATAACGATTTGGGACAGAGAGGAACGGATAGCGAGTTAACTTTATACTATGTAAAGATAAAGAGTGACACTTGACCGTTAGGTAGTTATTCAGAAATAAGGTACCTAAAGTAACATTGTCCCACATTCCGCGCCACTGCCACTAGCGACAATTTTAGCTGTTACGGCAGCATTGTTGCAGTAATTGTGCATTTGCATTTTAAATTACAATGCGGCATTGCGAAAACTACCAAGGCAGCGGAGGCTTGAATGTGCATATTATTTCCGTGGCCAGGCGTCCGGATAAAGCCGTGTCAAAAAAGACGATGTCCGGCCCGTTAAGTTTTTGTTAGGGTTTTATCTTTGTCCTGTGACACGAGCGCCGGACCGCTCTCCGCACTTCCGAAAACTCCCGTAAATCACGCATGAGGTTGGCCGGTTTTTTGTGTCCGGTTTTTGTAAACAATTGTTAGGCTAAAATGGCTGGTGAATTCACATCTCTGGCTTACCCCTGACAACCCTAATCCCTACAAACGTGTAGCTGCCTAGCTGCTCAGTGAATTTCAAAGCGCAACGGCAAACAGTTCAACGGCGAATCAGCTATCTATCTTCCTCACACATTTGAAGGCTAGCGCAAGCGAGCGAGATAGAGCGCGGCCTCGATGTTGAGCTTGTCGCCATTGATATTGCGCTTATAAGGTTCTAAAAAAGACCGCCACCTGAGTTATCGCGTTATCGCCTTATGTCAAACAACATCAAGAATGCTATTGAAAAATTATCGCGTACCTAAACGCTACACTTGGTTTAAAGGTTCATTACCGCGATAATCAACGGCGTTAGCCGTTAATGTGACCCTAGCATTAGATAATCACCCCCTGCAATGCAACAGCTGCGATGCCACGCGAATCCGCGCCGATTTTGAGTGCATTAATTTGTACATTTAAGATATATCTCTCTATGGACTTCTCTAAAAGGGTTATTTTTATGCTTAAGGTCTATAGACGTTTAGAGGTAACTTACTTACTACTGCGAGACACAAGCCTCGTCCATTATTATGGACTAGGCTTTCATCTTCAAGCGGACCCAATCACATTATAGCGGCACCCGTTTTTTTTATCAATTGAGCATAAGCTACAATAGTTAAGTTTTCTTTCCAACAAGGTATATTTCTGCTAACTAAATTAAAATAATGTGTAGGTGTAGTAGCGATAGCGACGAACAAACTACCTGCTACGAAACCGACCCCAATTTTGTTATAAGCCGACTATTTCGGCTGTTAATTTCAACAGTAATTCTGTACATCTCTATATTTCTTTACATAGTAAATACAGTCGCAATCTTCCGATATCTATCCTCATATTTTCGGCAACTAACTTCTTAGGGCCTCCGCTAAGTCGCGCGGGCACACGGAGCGGGTGCACGCCTATTGAAAAATAGTATGAGAGCGTCCGTTAACTTGCACCCGTTCTTTATATTATTATCCGCGCGACGTAGCGGACGCTCTTAATCAGGCAGGTACGTATTTTAATAAGGTTTCAAACTGTCATTTAGAGATTTTTTTACGGAAGTTTTTTATACACATTACATTCTCAATGTACCTGTGTGAAACCGGAGCCGGTCGCTAGTGCATAATATTAGTAGTTGACCAACAAATTGCTTTACATTAGTAAAGGTAAGGTTCAATGTCATTTGCGCAACATAAGGTCAGTCTATTTTCGCGTCAATGTGATGATCGACCGGCTTAAATTTTCAATAACAAGGAATTGTTGAAGAAGCAACTGGTCGGCTTAATGTGGTATTTTTTGCGTAAGCTATTATTTTACTTAGTAATTTATTACCCACGTTCAAAAAATTATGCAAATCAATAATGAATTCATTTATTTTGCAAGACAACGTAACAACGTAATCTGAAAAAAAAAATGGCCCGGTTTTTGTCTAAAACCGGGTTTTCCGAGGAAAAAACTAGTTTTGCATTACAACAAGGAAACCATATATATACCTATACGTAATATAGAAAACTAAACGTTATTTCAGTATAATGTTTGTTACGACTTTTCCGTATGCCGTGCCGACAGTCTGTTACCAGTTGCATCCGCTTAATTAAAAATCAAAACTGGTTTTCATTTATCTAATACACATTTATTTTATGATCCGCCTACATCGGTATCGGTAGGTCAGCTTGATTCCGATATAGGAATTTTTGAAATTGTTTATAAATTAAATATTAACTTTGACCTCGTATCGTCGGCATGGGTTTCAAACAAATAAATGTAGATATATAGGTACTAGGTACGCACGTCTGAATTTCCGTGAAACATACGCCTTGCGACTGACTGCATATTGAAATTATTATTTTTTTACTTTGTGGTCTTACATAATGCCAATCTAGAGTCTAGACCCTGTCCCACGCCCATGTATGAATACCCAAAGAAGACTTCTTCAAACCCCCTCCCTCCTAAGACTGCGTTTCCACCAGAGATGTGCGAGGATGCGTAACGAGGGATGTGTTTGTAAAGAACCAATGAGCCGTTTCCACCAGAGCTGTGCTGACCGAGGCGAGGTAAATGAAGCGATTCTATTTGATCTTACAAACACATCCCTCTCTACGCATCCTCGCACATCTCTGGTGGAAAAGCAGCCTAATCGCACAGTCTAATCGTCTCACGTAATAACAGCGCCCAACCACAGATGCAAAAAATTAAAGACTACAGTACCTATTTTAACCCCCCTCGCGAAAAGAGGGGTGTTATAAGATTGACGTGTATATCTGTCTGACGCGCAAGCTGTTTGATGGATTCAAATACTTTATTTTCAGGCATTTTATTTTTGACAATATGTATTTATTTACACAAAGTAAGAGGAAAACCAACTTTTTCATTTGATATCCAAGACATCAGATTGTTCGGTTTTTCCTACAAACTGTTTTTCCTCATTGTTCGTCATGGTCTATATCATCTACAAAAATAAACATATCTCTATAATTACTTTTACATCAATTGGTCATCGCAGCTGTTTTAAACTGCACTCGGAATTAAATGAGTCATGAACTATGGTGCTGTAATCACGAGTTTCAACATTCTATGTGATAAGCTTATGTCAGAAGATTACGAACAATTGATATTGATCTTAATACTTTGACTTAAGCCTTAAAAAGTTAAAGCAAATTGGTAGTATTATTTCAAAAAAAAGCATGCTTACCATCAAGTTCATAATCTAGTTTTTCTAAGTAATTAATAAAAAATTTGGTCCTAGAATAAACATAATGACAAGGGGTTTTTTACATTGCATGATACCACAAAACAATGAACTGTAAATACTTTTCATGGTGTATGATACAAGGACAGAATCAAAAGGAAACAGAGAAGAAAGTTAACATAAGGCAAAAAACAGAGGGCCTTAGTGTATAGCAGCAATGTCTTCCAGACAACCTTTGGATAGATGAGACAGTGAAAAATAACCAATGTAGTGTAGGCGGTGCAAACATAATAGGAAAAAAGCAATAAACAATAAAGATAACAAACCTAGATCTAAACTAGCAATACATACAATAGACCTACATACGTAAATAATTGTAAAATACATATGTACCGCTTTCAATACCAAGAACTTACATAAAGTGCACATTCCTTGATTAATCATAGACAAATGAGTAAAAAGCATTGCCAGTTCAGTGCATAGTAGGGTCAGCATCATAAATATATATATGTTACTAAGACGTCAAAAATATCCATACACATTAATGCCACTAAACGTAAGGTCGATGTATACATATTTTGACGCCATGGCTGCATATATATTTTTATAGCTGACTGTATATTAATATTCAGATCTCCAGGAATGTCCTTTCTTCGTATTTCTAAATAATATTCTAAATTCCCTTAAGACTATTGTGTAAGTACCCAGCACTCTCCATACAAACGGTGATAACGTTTTCCACAATCTTAACCATAATTTGTAGCCAAAGGTTTTTGTCTGTTGTCATTTTGCCTTAGAACTTGTTTATATTATATGTTTTGATTTTTTAAATATTCTTTATAGTTTTAAAAATATTCATGCTTTTTAGTATTATATGAAAGTCTTAAAATGCAAATATGTATTGTCAAATCCATAAAAATATAAAAAAATATATACAAACCTAGATCTAATCTAAGACATATTGACAACATAAAAAAAAATTGTTATATGTTAAGGTTTAGAGGATGAAAAACATTATTGTTGTTTGTATGGAAAGGTCTTTTTGGGGCTGGGTACATACGCCTCTTAAGACTTCTTTAATAGGACTAATGAGACAGACTTCTAATTTACAAGCAATATGAAGAACGGAGACTACCCAATATGCAAATATTGCCACAATATACATTTAATAGATGTTAACTTAAGCTAAAAGCTTAAGCTCATTTTATAACAACAACACATTGCTTGACAAGCTTTAAGCTAAAAGTGAAAACCCTATGCGGTAATTGAGAGTAATAAAAAAATTGTTACAAATTTCTTTTAAATCACAGAACGTAACATTTTATTTTTGTTAATTTAAGACCAAAATAAACAAGTTGGTTACATCCTCCTTGCGCCTCTAAAACATCACAGATTTCGTGAAACACCTATTAGTTTTTTTCATCAATTTTTGATTGACTGAAACACCTTTTTTTAAGAAATGTAGTAAGAACTTATCTCCATTGAGTTTAACGTTGTCATACAATTTAAAATATGTTATATAAAACTTAACCCTTCTATAATTATGTCACAAAAGTTTGTAGTTCTTTCTTGTAAGTTTTACTTAGTCTTTATAGTAAGTTTTATGAAGTAACCCAAACATGTGAGCAAAAATTGATTAGGGAAAACACTAACATTTAAAATTTAATGAGCTGAATATAGTTAATAAGGAAAATCAAACACTAGGCACACCAAGTTAAGAGTAATTTAAGCTAGTCCATATATAGAATTAAATACTACAAAGTAAAGTTCTATAGTAAATCCACCAGTGCTTTTTTTTTAAAACTGTATGGCACAGTGTAAGGCGTTAAGAGCCAATTAATTAAACTCTCTAAAGGTTATATCACAGGCAGAAGTTGCGGATATGATAGTGTTCGAGTGGATACTTACACAACCATTCCATAGGCTCCTTCGCCGATGTACTGCAAGTTCACGTATCGGGGCCCCACTTCGAAGACCTGGCCCCGAACAATCTCCGCATTGGGATTGGTACTTGTAGCGCCTGCAGCCTCAGCCATCGCAAATCACTCTCAGTAAGCGGGAACACAAACTGTTTACTTTAAAGTACCTCACACGCACAGTACTTCCGACTGCAGCATCCGTAAATGAGGCCACACACCAATTAAGTCTCAGCGATTTATTTTACAACAAACACTAAATAATTCACCAAAACAAACTGCTGTATCCGACCTACATTATCCACTATACAACGGAACCAAACCATACAGCTTACACTTGTCACAGTCACTCGCTTATCATTCTGGTTTGCAAGACTTCATGGACACTCCCGCACGTACCGTTACCGTTCCACAAATGAGTATACGCGTATAAGCATCTCTTTCACACTTATGCTAATTGTAATTTATCGCTTCCTTTCATTCGCGCGTGATGGAAGCATTGGCGTGCTTCATGATACCGGTTTTTAATTTTTAAACCAATCAGCGAACTACAGCTAAAAATTTTCAGAAAAAACGTTTGTTTTTCTTTAAATTCAAATACTATTTTAAAATAATTATTTTCTAAAAATATCGGTTTTTTTTTCAATGTTGCCATCGCAAGTACTCAATTTGTCAAGTTGACAGCTTTAAGGCGTATTTTGAGTAATTTTAACTGAGTTTAAAGTTCGATTTTAAATTGACATAAAATCAAATCAATATATTTTAGTTCTAATAGAAAGGTATTGGAATAATCACCAGTGGTTGTGTTATGCAGTAATATTTGCGATACCGTTTATAATAATAATAAAATAGACTAGTGTTTGAAAACCACCTTAGCAGGGTTAGTAAATACGCCTTTGTTTTGACGTTTGTTTGACATACGTGTATTATTCGGGAATTCGCGATCTAAATGTTTTATTTTATTTAATTTTCATCGTAACATAACAAAAGTAACTCGCTTTTACGAAATTTGTAAACCAAAACTCAATTCTGTCTAAAAGTTCTGGCAGTGCAGCAATGAAGTAATAAAAAAAGCATACAAATAAGTGACCTCGTCGCATCGAATCGAAGGACTGTCGGTCGTGCAATTTGTTTAGGTATGTCGGTTTGGTCAGGCAGTACCAGTCGTTACGGTCAATCTAATAACTGGTGTCCAAAACTGAGCAAGGTATGATGTTTCCCTGCATGTTTTTGTATCGCGCACTAAACGTCTCGTGCATAATGCGCAGTGTTTACTTGCAGACTCGCACTACTACACGATTTCTCACGCATTATTATGCAGTCTGTTGCGTGGCTCTCTATTGTGAAGTTGTGTCGCAAAGTATACTTTTTTATTTAATTTTTTAAAGCTCTGAATGCTACCAACCAGCCAGTCTTGTATTAAATAATAAGATGGTTATTGGTACCATTTATAAAACTAAACTGTGAGACTAATTACAACCGCTTACTCGCAAAAACTAGCTTTCGAAGTAAACACACTTGGTATGGTTTAATTTATTTTTATTTTTTCCTAGTGAGATTGATGTCAGATTTGCAAAGCCTTTAAATTTGGTTTTGTGGTTCTCGGAAGCTGCAACTGAATACCTGTTCCTCTCTAGTACAGAGTGAGTTAACCGTTTGTAAAGTTCGGGAAAGGGCTTGCCTTGCTCTATTAGTATTCCTAACTTGTCCGTAAACCCTGGTGTTGATGTTGCCATTGTAGAAATGTCCCATTATAAAAACAAACCATTTAACCTTTTCATACTTCACAGCCATTATGGTTAAAATTTCTTTGAATTTCTGCTGTATGTGTTGCTTTGTTTTAACAACTTTTCTGCCATGAAGCTATTAATTTTATTTGTGCTTAATTTTTTCTGTATTAGCTGTACATTGCAGTAAAATAATATCTGGTGATGAGCAGTAATTAATGCTCATTAACCCCTCTGTACCCATTGGTTTTTTTGCTGTAGGTAAAAAAAAAATACAGTAAACCTTTATAATCTGATTAGATATAATTCAAAACTGCAATAAAATCAATCAACAGAGGTTCCTGAAAGGTTAATGTCCACTACTATGCTGTCCCACAAAGGTTAATAGGTTCAAATATGTTCTAACCATTGTTTGTATTATGAAACATCCAATCTTAATAGATTGGATGATTCATGACCAGTGTTTAGACTTTTGGTAGCATGCAATGGTTCAAAAATCCATGGATTCATTATTGATTTGAAAAAAAAATTCAAAGTCAAAGTAAATATGACATTTGTCATACAATATATTATACATATTCAATACATACTTGACATAGAGTTCGAAAAATATTTTTAACAAATAGCAACTCCATGGATTCTAGGATCGCTGTATGATACTAAGAATCCTAGCCCTATCATAACACAACTTAAGGATGATGATGATGAGTTTTGATTATTGAGTTTTATACAGCCAAATACAGCCGAATAAATGCTAGTTTGTGGCAATTCCTAATTGCAATTTTATAGCAGTCTCACTTCACTATGAGAAATGAGAGTGAGACAAATACACAATTGCAACTAGAAATAGTCAAGGAGTTAGTCTACTGGAGCCAGTAGGGTGATTATGGCATTAGGATTGGTACTTCAAGAAGCCACTCTATTGCAGCCTAATGCCAGCTGCCAGTGACCTGTTTCACGAAGCTACAAGTTACAATTTTACAAATCTAAACAGGCAACATTGGTCATTATGCCCATTGCCATTGGTCATTATGGACCAATGTTGCCGGTTTAGACTAGTAAAATTGTAACTTGTAGCTTAGTGAAACGGGCCACAGGTCTGTGGCAATGTCATTTGTGAAAAACTTTCCTTTCTTTTTTATACAAGGTATCGTTTTTGAAATCTCATAATCTTAGGGAAATAGTCTAAGAAACATGTGTCCTAAAATGCATGGTTTTGGAGATAATTAATAAATTTCAATACTTTTTGTGGTACTGTCAAAGTTTGTACCCTATTGACATCAGAGTTCATCACTGTCTGGTCCATTAAACAGACAGTTTGATATTTTACATAAAATTAAGTTTATGAAAACTGAGTTTTTAAAGAAAAACTGTCACATTTCTACAGTAGTTAATTTGAAAATCTTGTGTGCAGGACAGTGTCCTCTCTTGACCGCTGTCTCTGCAGATGTAAACACAATGTGACCATTAACTAGGTTATACTTTTTTTAACAGCCCAAACTGTTTTTGAATGCCCTATTGTCGCATATATCTTGCCCTATTTGGTATGTTATTGGCTTGCATCTCATTATAATTATCTGTAACCAGCATTCACTTGTTAATAAAACAATGATATCATATTCAATACACTGGCCTAAATCACAGGCCATTTTAATTTCAACTTACTGCTACTATGTTAAGGTTTACTATCAATTGATGAGAACGCTAAGTAGACCTTTTTGTCCATACTGGAGGAATGTTTACGTTGCAAACCAAGGTCTTAAGGCATATTGTTCTTTGCTAATCGTGAATGGCACATGGACACATGTGGTTGCAATCAATGTCCTGCCATATTAAACTTGTTAATGTTGAGCAAAAAGTAAACAAACTATACATGTATCAGATCAAAAAATGATTTTGTAGAGGTGTCAGTTGGCATAAATAAAATAGGCTTAATTCGAATGGGCGTTCAAGTGTTCTTGAGCATTTTGAGATGAGTCTTTACTCTTGATCATTCCTTTATTTGTTTCATTGTATTTAAGTCTAATATACATAAGTATGTAGGGGCTATTTCTGCTTGGCTGTGGAATGTTTTAGGACGTCTAAAACAATGTCTTAATTCATAATTCTGTCGCTTCAGTATTGGCTAGCTCGGCCAGGCCTTACAAAATACGTGTAGCTGCTAACTACATAAGCAATGTGACGTTTGTATACGCGTCCATGTGTGTGCGTCGTAACTAGGGTTGCCAGGTGTCCGGCTTTAGCCGCAGATCTCGCAGGAACGAGGTGGGGTGGGGGGTGGGGTGGACGTTGTTAGGCTAAAAACCAATGTATCAGGCTACGTTAATATTTGCGTCCGGCTTTTAGGGCAAAATGTCCGGCTAAATATGAACCTGTGTCCGGCTTTTCTATTTTTGGACCTGGCAACCCTAGTCGTAACCCACCAGTTGTAGATGACGGGAACTGCAGTATCTGAACTCGGTGCGGGTGGGGCGGGGCTATTCTGTATGAAATGCTGTTATAATACAATCTATGGTGGTGGCATCTCCCTTTCTTATTAAACTACCTACTTAAACAGTGATAGGCTCTAGACAATCCTGAGCCAAATTTTGAGGGTTTGTAAGTTTTAAAACACCGCTCACTCGCTACTCACTACTTCACAGTTCACAGTCAGCATGGCACTTTTTACCTATAAGTTAGATAAAAGGGTTAATAAACCACATGATGTGATATGTGACTGACAACTATATAACGACCTCGTAATCGATGGGAACGCCCGATGGGGGATTGGAGGTGACCAGTGGCGTAACAATAGGGTGGCAGGAGGGCCAAAATGCAACGGATCCTCGGCCCAAGAGGGCCGTTGGTACTGGTACCTCTGTGGGCTTCAGATGACCGCGTCAATTTTTTTTTATATCTGTAAGTGGGTTCCTTATGATAGGTACTTAGACAGGGCCTCTGGGAAAGATAAATCAAACTTAGGTGGGTCATGGTCATGTGGGCCACTGATTGCTAGTCCTACAGTCTTTGCGCTGACTTAGCGAGCAATGCTTTATGTTTATAAAGCGTGCTACCACGATGGTTGATGTCTCGCCCTCATTACATCCTAGCAAACAAAATGGTATTAACGTGAAACTAGCTGTAAAGGTGAAGGGCTTTACCCAACGTTACGTATGCTAGAATTCTATAGAATATTTTGCCCTTGCACTTGCAGCACAAGTGTGTGATGTCGGGGGAGGCGCCGATACAGTCGGACGATGGGTTCCATACCCCAGCTTACCTGTCATGGCGGAAGCTGCAACTCAGTCGCGCCAAACTGAAGGCGTCGAGTAAAACTTCCGCCCTGCTTTCCGGTTTCGCTATGGTAAGTGCCTTACTTGATAATGCTGACTGCACACGGGGGCTGAAGAGTGAGGCAGTAGAGTGGTGCACAGTACTAATACATTTTGAACGGCCTCGGCGGTCTTGGCGTGCGCGTTTTAATTCTATTAGTACTTTGCTATCCCTTCTACTGCCTTACTGTACTGCCCCCGTATGAAATCAGCATAACTCTCACTGGCGTGGTGTGGAATAATCTAGATATGAGTGAAATCGCTTCAGCGACACCCTTTTCTTTCAGTAGGTACACCTATTCCTAGTTCATAGCGTTTGGCCTCGTTTGGCGTAAGGCCGTGGGTGAGGACCCGCTTCGCCAACGCCTAGCTAAGGCACTGGCAACTCTTTACTTTACTTTATAGCGTCAATAGAGACTCTAGCCCCAGGTCCTATTAGTGAATTACCGCCATACAGTTCGACAATCAAGAGGAGAGATAAAAAGAACGCCTCTATCTTAATTACTGTGTCATTTTTAACATAAAATACTTTATTTTGTACTTATATTGCTGTCTAATCTAAACTCTAAACAGCTTATTTTAACCAGAGCTAAGATTTTTAACCTTTTCATTGGAAATAATGTTTTGTTATCGGTTAAATGGTTAAATACGTTTAGGAATGTTTTACTACTTACTAAAAACTAACTTTTATGCGAGTGCAGATATTAGTACGAGTAGATGTGTTATAGATACGAGTACGAGTCGATATAAGATGTATGTACAGTCGACCTCAGAAGTAGCTAAACACTTAAGAACCTTGTCGCAGTACCGTATGAAATGAGAGTTGCTCGAAATTGTCACATTAACTGTCAGCGACAAGGTACTAAAATTTTCAGCTATTTCTGTGGCCCTAACATGACTGGCCAAGTTTAGTTTATCTCTATCTGCGTCCCTTTCTTATGACACTTGTTAGACAGAGACACAGGGAGGGGTTAAACTAAACCTGGGCTGTCATGTTAGGGCCACTGATGCTGATCGTACGAGTAGATGTCATTGAGAAACCTCTAGTGCACGACTTGTGCGCGAGATGGAACTGAATGCAGAAAATAAACATGAAAATTATTATCGGGGCCGTTCCATTGCACCTTGAATCCGATTAGAGAAAATTATAAAGTTTAATTAAAAGAAAATCGTGAGAAACGAGCGCCAAGAACAATTGTATCCAATTCTAACTTGTTGAAACAATAGAATTGTAATCAACTACAAGACCATTGATAACCAAAACTTCGATAATAGAGGCAGCACAAAGTACGTTGTTTTTATTGTCAGCTTTTGTTTGATAACCGGTTTTGTTCGCAGGTAGCTATGGTTGAAGTGCAGTTAAACCCACCAGACAATACCAAAGTGCCTACTTCGATGCTCGTCGCTTTCACGGTATGCACAACCCTCCTCGTCGCCGTCCATATGTTAGCCCTCATGATCAGCACTTGCATCCTGCCAAACATCGAAGCAGTTGGCAACCTTCACAGCATAGCTCTAGTCCACGAATCCCCACACGAAAGACTCCACTGGTACATCGAAATCGCTTGGGCATTCTCAACTCTGCTCGGGTTGATTCTGTTCTTAGTCGAAATAGCGATCCTATGCTGGGTGAAGTTCTACGATCTCAGCGAAACCGCGGCTTGGTCCGCTTGCGTTGTACTTATACCAGTTATGATAGTGTTCCTGGCGTTTGCAATACATTTCTACATGTCCCTAGCGACGCACAAATACGAAGTCACTGCTACAGGCATTAAGGAGTTAGAACTGCTTAAGGAACAGATTGAAATGGGCGACCACGATGCTAGGATGAACAATCTCACTCTACTCGACCAAAGCCGCGTGGTCTGAAACTATCTGATCCTGTTTTCCATATCCGTTTTTGGGATGTTATTTATTACAATTTTGGACCCATATTTATGTTAACGGTTAATATGTAGATAAGTACTTATTGATATTTGAGAAAACGTACTTAAAGTGCCAACTAGTTTGCAATAATTAAGATACCGGTAAAAATTGGACTCTGGAAAGATCGTAGGCATTGGACGTGATTAAAAAGAAGGAAAGAAAGATTAAATATTTTAAAAGTGATGGTTCGCTTTGTGGCTTTTAAAATATGTTACTGCAACGTAAAAAAAAATTTTTGAACATGAAGTGCCTGGAGATATCATAATTAAAGCATTTACATATACATCGTGATCTCAAGCTTCCTGAATAGCAAATGGTATCTAGGCTTGAGAATTCCATTCCGACCGCTCGTTGGCTATTCACGAAGTTTTAACCTTTTTCACGCCAAAGATGGATATATCCGTCAACGCGTACAATATTAAAGAAAAAAAAAGAACCTCTTTTTTTAGTGCGTTCAAAAGTGATACCTACATACATCCGTATAAGGTTAAACTTTTTTAATTTCAAGTTTTTTTTCCACGTAGTGTTGAAAAGGTTAAATTACGATCTTATAAGGTTGCCCGAGTCATGTTATCTCCATAAATACTATTTGCTCTAATTACGTACTAGTTTAAATTGTATTCGGTCTAGGCGAAATTTATAGACGGATTTCTGGAGCTGTTGCATGACATACGAATCTCTTATCATGTTCTCTTTAATTTAGGTTTCGTTTTGTTCACAATATCATTTTAGAAATCGATATATAGTGTAATAACTAATTTTCAATACAAATTGTACTTAGTACAGTGTCGCTAACTGACCGGCCGAGTTTAATTATCCCTTCCTGCGGCTCTGTTTGAATAGGGCCATAAAAAAGAGACACGCAGAATTAAACTTGACTAACATTGCAGTTGTTTTTGTAAACTGTGCAAAGAAGCTTCAATACATAAATATATGCTGCTGGTAAGAAAATTCCTACAGCAAATTCTTAATGGAAAAACTCACAAGCCTTATTTTTCATATGAACTTGAGCGTTTTCAAAAAAAGTTGTCGGGTTCTAACTTTGAATTATATTTAAATATACCATTTTTATAATCGTCGGTTTTGTGTCGTACAAAACATACGCGATTTGTTAATCGTAAGTTTGGTAACGGCCATCGAGCACCACCTAAGCACAAGCGATATAAGCTGTATATGAACTGTATAGAGACAGTCGTCTCTATGCAGCTACTATTCAACTTATATAGTGCTAAGTGTACTACTTGGGCAACCACTCGTTAACGCTACAGCTTTCAAAGAAAATGCTCACTTTTGCGTGAGAGGTCTTGACAGTTTATTGCAAATAAAATGACATTAAACCTTATTTATAACTAGCACTACGATTTCCTATTCGCGTTCGGGCATTTACGAAAACGAAAGATGCATTATCATGTCTATATTTTTTTGTTTGTTCCTTTTCTGTTTCTTCTTTCGTTCTCGCGAAGACTGTACCACGATTAGAAGGGCCTCCGCTTAGTTGCGGAGGCGCACGCTCACAGAAAAATTGTATGAGAGCGTCCGCTAACTCGCGCGGGTGCGGGTGTGGGCTCGTATTTATTAGATAGGCTGCACCCGCTCTGTAACGCTCGAATAGCGAATTGTAGTACGCCCATTAGTTTCAATAAGCGTTTTTGGTTGATTATAAGTATCTACATTATTTCCGTCGTTTATGAGTCAATACGAAGAAGTTCGTCCGCGAGTCAATTTAATTATGTATAGTATAAAAGTTGTATTAAAATAATCGAAATTAAATACTTCTTTGAAAGATCTCTTGATCGATGCAATAGTGCGAACAAAATCACGTAAGCTATTAGTTACCAGTTATTTTTACTTAAAATATTTCAAAATCGGTTTCATTTTACAGGGTTTTATTATTTTCTATTTAAGATTTGTGTATTTATCTGTATTATTGTTCACAAAGAATTGTATTACTAAACAAGCGTGTTAAAACGAATATAAACGTATCTACTCCGGAAAAAAACCGATAATAAAGTTTTGTACGTTCACATACACATTCCATAATCATCCGTCATCGTAGCTCAATGGAATACAGTCCAAAGTGGGGTATGAACAGGCTTTTGTACCAAAAAGTAGATTAATTGACGAAGAAGTATTATATTGTATGACCCAGCTAGTAACGTACCTATATCACAGAATAAATAATAGTACTAACGTGCAGAAACTTCTCTTTTTCGACCACCATTAAACGAATTTCAACTTTATGATTAGGCACAAAAAGTTCGTATTACTTCATAAACATTCGCCAGGCGGCATGCGTCAAAAGGAAGGCGCCGCCCGCGCCCGCCTTCCATCCGCAATGCCCTGGCGCACCGCTAGGGTTGGGCTGCTTACTATAATATTATCACAACACGCGACACAGTGAGCGGGCGCGCGCGCGGCAAGCCGGCAACTTACTGCGATTAACCTATGCCATAGGTAATGCGGCGAGCGCGCCTACAGTGCAGAGTGGAGTCCCCCTGCCTATATGCGACGGTAAGCGTCAATACATACCTAAGGATTTTAAACTCTTTTCGCAGTGGAGAGATTACTTGCCATTTTTGTAGCTCTCCCGAGCAGGGCCGGATTCAGGAGAGGGCAACCGGGGCCACAGCCCTGGGGCCTCCACATAAGAGGGGCCCCCACAATAGAGACTTCGGAATTTTTTTTATTGGAAAACGCGACTGAAAAAATTGACTATTAAAATAGAAAATAAATTTAGAAAATAATTTGCGGTCAGGGGACCTCCACTCCTTTGTTGGCCCGAGGCCGCCAGACCTCTAAATCCGGCACTGCTCTCGAGAAATATAAGCATGACAGCTACGCAATTGTGGGAATTAAATTTCTATAAAAAAATGCCCATGTGAGACCAGAGGAGAAGCCCTAGCACGATAGTTTTGTCGCGGACATGAAGCATAATATATTCCTTTCTAACACGTGAACGTGTGGGAAAGAGATGGACCCTTTAAATTCTAGTGTGCTACCGTTTCAGGATCATCCTGTAGTTTTCTTCTTCACGTGCCTAATTAACTGGGTCATACTGTATAACTGATTATGGAAAGCAATAAAAAGTTAATTGTAAAATTTACTTAATACAATAATTAAATTAACCCCCTCGTGTGAAACGGGGGTTTGTAAATCCTCTGTGATAATGATAACTCCTAAATAATGACATTGTATTGAATCTGTCAATGTATAGTCGACAAAAAAATTGCTTGGCCACTTTTCGACCGTATTACAAAGGTGGTCAAGCAGTTACTTGGTCGATTATACTTTAGCGTAAGGGAATCCTTAAGGAATATTTGAGTCCATAATTAAATTAACCATTGTATTAGTATCGAATTCAAGCATGGAATGTTTATTTAATGAATAAGTAAGTGAATTATGAATAAAATACCCGAATTATTCACCCATGCAATAAAATCGTGTTAGTTAAGTATATTTACTATCGAAAGATCTGTTATGGTTTCTTGCAATAAAATTCACCACATTTGGTCAATACAATATCGCAGTTTTTTGTCAATATCTCCTATTTTCATTTGCAGCCACAACTCGCTTTCTTCCAGGATCTTTCTGGAGTTAACTAATTCTTCCTGTAAATTATAACGAAAAGTAAAACAAAATATTTAAGCATTCAAAGCAGCAAAGGTTCTAGCATTCTAGCTTTTATCGCTGATATAAAGCATATATCTTTCTAACCGGCTACCGTGTGCGAGAGGGACAGTCGTTTAAACGTTTTATGCCCACGATAAACGCTACTATTGCACTGCACGCACGAGCGCCAACCGCCTACCTAAACCGCCAGTGTTTCCTAAGCTTTCAAAAATATATAAAAACTCAACCTTATTGCATATTAAAGCAGCTTTCTGCTCTTATCCCTAATTAGGTCTTGAGAGTTAATATTAAATTCTTTGGCTACTCACAGGAGGTACCGGATACTGCGTAGCAAAGTCACAGAACTGTCTTATAATGATGTCGGACATCTTGGATTTGACACAGATGTCGTCAACCCAGCAGCCCTCCTGGAGCTGCCCGGTGTGCAAGTGGTAGAACCGCCCGAGACCGCTTTTGATGTCGTTCTCCCAGTGACCCTCGTAGCGGTTACCGTTTTCTATACAATTGACAAATAATTAAGTTTGAAGTCATTCATTCATTCATTTATTTAATCCGACAGATAAAAAGATCAGATGAAGTGTTCATCAAGCCACACGTAGCGCGGCCGCTAGAACCGACTTTGGTTGCACATAATCATGAAAATATACTAATATAAAAGATACATTAATCATGATAATTACTTTAAAAAAATTAGCAAGTGGCTACTCGTACACAGAGAAGAGTGGTGAGTTCCCTCGCTAACCGTTAAAGATTCAAATATGATAGGCAAAAGCTTAAGATATAACAGTTATGTTATCAAATTGATAACTATGCAACTTGTTTAAATATGCCCAAAGCATATTAATAAACTTAGGTAAAATCACAATTATTACCTTGAACAAACATGCCCAAACCCCATTTCTTGCTTTTAACCCAATACCCGACGTAGAAAGTGCCATTATTATACCACATCTTTCCGAACCCATGTCTGTGGCCTCTCTTCCAATACCCGAAGTACATGTCTCCATTTTCGTAGTACCACCACCCTACGCCTTCCGGCTTGCCCCGTACCCATTCCCCGCTGTAGTCGAGCCGGAAAGTGCAGTTTTGGAGGCGGTGGCTAAGCAAACCAAAGCCATGTCTAAGGAGACAGAGAATCCAATTGTATTCATCAGGTACCTAGTTACAGATTTATCTACTAGCAAATTACCTGTGGCGAGACATTCGAATTCAGGACTAAATACCAAATTAGTAGGTTCGCAATTTAATTGATTAGATTTGATTCGATAAGATTTGGACCATACCTATACTCGTACTTACTCTACACGAACCTAGTTAGGTATACCTACATAAAAGCCAGATGGTCACCGATAAAGTGCAATGTACCGATTTATCTATTTAGCAATTTACTGCTTTTAGAAACGCTATATATCCAACATTTTTAGTAGCCTAGTAATTCGCGTTATCGTTAGGTAATCCACTGGGTAGGTAATGCTCCTGCCACTGACGTCACGAGTTAGGTAACGCTCTTTAAGTATTTGGGATAATTGAGGAATTAGCGGTTTGGGTATCCGCAACTCGACGACTTAATTGCGCCTATTTTGCGTGTTTTTAAGATAGGTAAGAAAGTTGTATGGAAAAGGCTCAGGAACTCGCCTGTACCTATGTACCTACTAAATATACTTGTGGTACCCTACCTGAAACCGCCATACCAATCCCCTTCATATAGTTTTCCGGTAATAGTAAGAAAAGATCCTTTGCCTGCAAGAAATAATCAGGCTTCTTATAGAGCTAGAGAGCCGGAGTCTATATTTTTATCTACCTTCAACTTATTTACCTTCCTTTACGTCTGCGTTCCAATCACCTTTATATTTATCAAACCTAGAAGTAAATATTGCATGGTGTAAGCCTTTCTTCACTGATTTCTTCTCAGCTGCTACTGAGAGTGGTTTAAAGTTGCGAGGATGCCTATAAAAAGGCATTGCTGTAATTTAAAAGATGCAAGACAAACTCTTGTAATAAATATTTACATTAAAATTGACATCGACACTTGTCATTTTGTCATCTAAAGTCAAATTCATACTTTTTACTATGACTGCTGCCTAATCCTTTGTCGTAAAAAAATAATCAATAGAAGGAACTTGAAAAAGTGTGTTAGCTCGTTATTACTACTTCAAAATATAGCAATTAAATTATTTTCGCTTTGACTTCCCATAAATGGATCATAAATGCGACTCCTTAACTCAACTGCATCACTTAAACTTAATATACTATTCTACATCTGAAATAAGGTTGAATGTAAAGGTAACTTTTTAAATGTGTACCTCAAGGGTGTATTATGTGCACCAAAGTCTTTGTACGCTTATTGAAGTTTCGCCACAAAACAAAAATAACTTCATATCTTAACTATACTTTAATAAACTATTAAAAATCTACATTCAGGCATTTCCGTGTGCTATTTTCAGGCCACGGCTCAAGTCCACTAGCTGCTGGTAATCCTCCCTAAAGCCTTGCAAGGCCAGTTCTTGTTGACTTTTCATGGAGGAGTTGGTTGCGATGTACTTTTGTACGCATTCAAGGCAGCCGTTGTCTAATTGGATGTCCTCTTCAGTAAGTCGTTCTTGTTTTGTCAACTGAACTGGTGTTGGCAGGATCTGGAAAGACCACGCAAATTTGAAAACGCAAGAAGATACAAGTATACAATCTTAATAAGCTTTTGTATAGTCTATTGAATGAGTTTGAATACTTGATTGTGCTAAAGTGCAGTCGTCGGGCCTATCACTAATTTTTGTAGTGCTCGTGCATAAACATGCAGATATCAATATAGGTAACAGGGGCTGCGGTATTCGAATCCAGTGCGGGAGGGAGCGTAGCCATGCTGTGTGCGATACTATTAAATACATTCTGTGGAATGTATAGTCTAAAGTAAGGATTTAATTTCATTATCATCATTGCCCTTATATTTCGTCTATTATAACTGTATAAATAGTGTGAAGGAACAGGACACCGGTTTTTGTGGCTGTGCAAGGTGTAAGAGGGATTGGCGTGCGGTGAATCAGCTCTGAATTGATGCCTTTTGGCTGGCTCAGTAGTGAGTGTCCCTAACCACGCTTCCGCTTGCCCTTACAACTATCTAACACCAATTTGCACCATTGGTCCCAAATTTATGGAGCTATTAATATTACAAACCTGTTTAGCGAGTGTCTGCGCTACGTCTCCATTAACTATATCGCCGTGTATTGCCTGTCTCGTGGCAACCAACAGGACAGCTTCTCTGACGGCACCAGACTGGAGTAGCTCCAACATCAGACTGTCAATACTTTGGTGCCACGTCAGGTAAAATACTAGCGGCCCAAAGTGTCTTGTAGACCTGAAAGCGATGTTTTGGCTATAAAATAGGGGACCAGGTAATGGATCAGCTACTGTCTTGGGCAGCCCCAAGACAGTAGCTGATCCATTTGTTTCGCCTGTTTCTTATAGGCAGTGGCGATAACTCCTCATCAGGTGACACATTAGTGTATCTTATTGTCCTCCTTTTTCCATTAAAAAAAAAAACAACATTGTGGTAATGATTTAATTTTGTTAGTTCTAATGCTTCTTTAGTTTAATAATTTTTGGAAATGTAATGGTGGGGTTTTTTTTTTCAGTTTAGGATAGTAAAAATGGTCAAACATGAATACATTACTAAGTAGGTTTAAGATAAATTGGCAGAAATTTACAGTGCAAAGTATAAAGTTATTGCTAAGAAAGCAACAAAGCATCAATACAATATTTTTGTATATAACAACATACTTTACCTTAGTAAATTGTATTTATTCTGCGAATCAACATGCTGGTAAGTAATACTGGTGACCTTCTGGTATGAGGGCTCATCAGGCTCGTATTGGATGCAGGCTCGGTCCAGGACAAACTCGTACTGGTCTCGGTCCAGCAGACTGTTGAATTTCTCCTCATCCGTAAACATTAGGGGCTCCTTTATCTTGCGACCGTTAATTGGGAAGTATATCTGAAAGTCAAACAGATATTTCTTAAATTATACAGTCTTAATAACCAGTAAGTACAGTCTCTAAAACATGGAAAACACATAACAGCGGCATCAGTCTATAAATTTGTCCTCTTTTAAATACTATTCCTTTTTCATATTCTAGCGTACTTGTAAGCTAGTGAAACCACTGCCTCTGTTGGTAAACCTTTGAATTACATAGTTAAATAATAATAGACCCCGAGAAACTAGTAGTTTCTCCAAAAAATCAAATAGAGACTCATACTTGTTGCCAATGGAGCACGAAATTAGTAGCAATTAATTTTTTTATGTCAGTTAAGTTTGTATTATAAGTATAGTAGCTATTGAATTTAAGTTTCAAGTATATTATGGATGTGAGAGGTACATACTCTTAGCTTGATTAAGGGTTTATATATGTTATCTTCTAGTTGTACGGGGGTGATTTATGGCCTCAAAAATAAATGAAACGGACTTGGCTCATGCACAATGTAAGGAATGCAATAACTGTACACACCTGATTTAACCTTTTCCTGATGTCATGATCACAACTTTGGAGTGTCCCGTCAGGTTGTCTAAAACATAAGGTAATAATACCATTACTAAAATATAAATTAGTAGAAATGGCCAATGTAGAGCTATGAAAGAAAACAGCTTATATTTCATTTTTATAATACTAATCCTATCCTTCCTTTTTGTTACATTTACTGCCTAAATTATTAAAAACAAATTATTACCACAAATAGCAGGATTAAGACAGTAAGTTTAACAAAAGAGATACATATCTTTTTCAAATTAAAAACTGACTTCATCCCTTAATGAGCGGGAATATTTTTTCCAAGTTTAGAACCATATCGCCGATTCAATTTAAAATATAATCATCTAAATTGGTTAACAAGTGCCAGAGATATTGTGTCAATACATACACAAAAAATTGTTAAATTGAGAACCTCCTTCTTTTTTGAGGTCGGTTAAAAATGATTATATTTGCCATTACTATTGATGACTTTAGAAAAAAAAAACGCAGACTCTATTTCGACAGTAACTTTGTTTGGTGGTTTGAAATTGTTTAATACACTCATAATTGCTTCTGAGGTGCATCACGTGAGGGAGGCGGTCCTGGAAAGTAGTAGTGTAGCACTTTTTGTCTTACATGATATTTAAGATTAAATGTTATTTGCCTCATTTGTCATCTATTTGTACACATTTCTATGCGCAATTGGCTGGCTAGCAAGGCTAGGCACATAGAGTACACATAGTTTTGGACTTTTAAAGCCAATGAGTGTTAAAAGTATGAAATTGTGATCTCTACATGTAAAATTCTCTCTTGAGAGCAAACGAATAAATAGTTTACCTTTCCACTATAATTCTGTGTTCATTATCAACTCCAAAACTTATATCTGTAAACATGTATTTGGATGTGTCGTAGCCAATAAGAGCAGAGTCTTGGGACAGGACATCATGAATGGACTGCTGAACCTGAAAATCACAAAGGACATTAAATAAAATAGTATTAACAAAGTAATTATATACAACAAGTGGAGAAACTAAATTTTCAGTTTACCTTAACAACTGGGGGCATCTGTAAAAGTTTTTCTGCCCTTTCATTTGCTTTTGCGACCTCAGCTTCCAGCTCTTCAGATGTAAGGAACTTGTACTTAGGAGTGGGTAGGACGGGGAGACCATTGCTCGTCCTTTTGCGGAAAACCTTTGCCAAATCGGGCCTCGTCAACCGTTTTAGCAAAGCCTGGATGTCTGACGAGAAGAACTTAGGCGCTGGATCTTTCTCTCCATCTAAAACGCATAAAATACGTTGGTAAAGGTTTTTAAACCTATAAATAGAAAAATTTTATACATTGCTGCTTACCGTACAATGATGGCACCAAACTCAGTTTTCTTGAATAAATGAGAAACAGTTGTGAATCATTATGTCGTAAAATAATAGTTTTAGCATTGCTTTGTGCAAATTTCTTAAACAATATAGACATTTTAGTCACAAACAATGTTTTGAGGAAACTAACCTAACTTTTGAGTTTTTTTTTAATGGAGGTTTGAATTAATTAGGGATGGAATGGAATCTATAAAAACCGGTAAAATGACAAGTTAGTGAAAATAGTTAAAAGAAAACAGACTGACTAATATTTACATATGGCAGCATTTTTGATTAGTTGTCTGTCTTGTCGGCCGTCTTATTGGTTAAATTCTTTACGCGCTTCGTTCTTCGTTATATTTATTTATTGAGATTTTTTCGAATATTTTCATATTCAGCTCGTATAATATTACCTTTGTGGAAGGTTTAATGAACTGCCGTTGCCACAATGTCCAAAAGGAAGGCTGGAGTTAACGATATCATTTATGAATTGGACAACGACGATATCGAACTCAGCAGTGAAGATGAAGGTAAACAACCTAAAATTAATCGTCAGGAACCGAAACCCGACTCTGAAATTGCTTGTGAGCAGACTATAGCTAAAGAAACTGCCTCAGAATGCATTACTATCGACTGTTCTGATGATACTATCGTGGTAGAAGCTTCGCCTATTAAAGCCCATAATGGAGGGAAAACTAGCCCCAATGTTATTCAAATTGACGACGAAGACGAACAACCAACGAAAAATGAGGTTGATACCATTGAAAAACAAAATAACAGTGACTCGAAAATTACAATATTAGATGAGGACATTATAGTAGATTCCCCAGTGTCGAATACAGACTTGGGTGTCGCGGGATGTGAGAATAGAACGCCTTTGTTTACAGTGCGCTTTAAGGACAAGAAAGTGGCTAAAGCTTACAAGGACAAGATAAAGGCTTTTATGATCAAGCTTATAAGACTTCATGATGAGGAGTATTTTGAGGGTTCGGGGAACGATACTGACTTAGAGCTGGATATTTGGCCGGAGGACTTGCAGGCGCCGGATATTGAACAGGCGCAGACGCCGCGGCCAGAGCCTCAGGATGTGCCAGATGACCAGGACAGTTTCTTTTTTGTTGACACAGACCCATCAGGTCAAGAAATTGATGATGTACCTAGATATAGACAGGTAAGATAATATAATTACTATTGGCATGTGTAATTCCACAAAAGACATGTTTTAATTTTAGCATGTGTAATTATTGCTTATTTAAGTGTGAATTTACTTTAAAGAGTTTGCAATTTTTTTGTCCAAAACAATTTATTTTGCTCATTGCATCAGAAATAACAAACTTATGACTGCTACCACATTTTTTATGTTGAGAACTCACATATATTACTCTTAAATTTCATTTTTGAAATGAGATAAATAGTAAACTACCGAGTGTGCATTGGTAGAATAAGACTTGTTGGCCAGAACCCATGGCCAGTGGTACCCCAGATGCTGATTAACATTTTTAGATCTTACACCAGTGGCTAGGGTAGCTGTGTCCATGACAATTGGCCCATTCTGCCACTCTATTGTTACACCACTGATAGAGTTTAAGATTTTTCTATTTAACTAACAAAATATAGGTTTATTATAATAGTCTTAAATGAAAGTTTTTATTTTAAAGTCATCTTTAAAAAAACAAGTTTTTTAAATATCATTACAGGCCTCTACTTTGATATGTAATGCTCCCGTGGAAGTACCAACCCCCCCAACCGTATTCCGCCGAGGGCCCACCTGCTTCAACTGTGACGGAGCACATCCTTTGAGAGACTGCACCCTACCTCGGGACAATGCCAGGATAGCTGACAAAAGGAAAATGATGGTGAAAGTCGGGTGAGATAAGAATTATTAAATAAGAATTAAAAATAAAATGCATTTTTTATTCAATATTTTGCTTACATTGACACAGGAATATCTTAGTTAAAAGAGAAAGTACTGAAGTGGTAGATTGTGCAGTTTAGATATATTTAATACAAATAAAAATAAAATAATTATGTAATTTGATTAATGAGTTGGTCTAGTCTAGTGGTTATATGTTGTAATTTTGTTGAAATATCGGGTTAGTGTTTTTGATGCAGTCTCAAATGTGAATGGCATCTATTAGCTTGAAAGTACACATTTTTAACACCAATTTGTAATTTTTATCTCAAAAAGTAGCATACGCAATTTCCATAGCAAGACTGAAAATCTGTTCTCTTCATTCTTATCAGGTTTTATTATTAAAGCTGCAATACTTTAATGGTACTTTTCGAAATTTACCTTGTGACTTTCCAGTTCCTTGCATTGACAATGTTATTCCCCATTTTGTTCTCTCCTTATATCAATATGGTGAACCTATTTCTTTATTAAAACAAAAAATGGGGATTTGTTTTGATTGTTATCGGTATTATTTCGCCTGGCCATGTTTAGGGCTGGCTTAGTCACTCCAGATGCAGTTAGGTAAGATTAAAATAAAAATCTTTTCCAGACGGTACCATGTAGAAGATGAGCAGAAATATGGGCACCTAGTACCAGGCAGGATATCTGGTAGCCTCAGGCATGCGTTGGGACTGAAGAGGAATGAGCTCCCCCTGTACATCTACCGTATGAGGCTGCTGGGCTATCCACCGGGCTGGTTGGAGGAGGCCAGAATTTCACACTCAGGGATCACCATGTTTGATTCTACGGTAATTGGTTTCTTATTACTTTATTTATAGAAATAATTATTTAAACCATGACCATTTGCTACTTGATGCCTCGTATAGAGGCGAAACGCGCGAAGATCGTGCAGTTTAGTGCTGGTGTTTTACTTAGTCTGTGTGATATATGTATGTTGCTTCGTGAAGAACCGGAAGAGGGTGGGTTTTTACATGAAAAATATACTTATGTCACAAGAAACGCAGTTGTTTGCACGTGTTTCGCGCAGCAGCATGTTAATTTGTGCCAGTTTGTTGACATGGACCTCCGCAACGTCTCCGACGCCTGAATCTGTTAATGGTCTACATTTTTAAAATCTTTTTTACTCGTTTTTATGGCCTGGACAGCTTGTGCTTAATTAAAATTATAAAAAAAAAATTATAAACTGTGCCTAAATTTCTTGTCACATAAATGCTTACCTAATGGTTCCTAAGACAGTTTCCCTGTATCTTCTATGGTTTCGGATTTCACAATCCTGTCCCAGTTAAAAAAATTGTTAGGAGTAGGGACCACAAATGAGGTGTCTTGAAATAAAATTGATTCCAATGTAACATTGAACAAAGACTATTTGTATTGTATCGTTTGCAGGGCAGCGCAATACAGGACCCAGAAGATGAGGAGGGGGAACTTAGCGAGCCCGGCTCCAAGGACAAGTTCGACATCAAGAAGATTCTCGATTTCCCTGGGTTCAACGTACCCGCCAGCTCGCGGTACCGAGAGGTAACAGTATTGCATCTCAGGAGTCGACAAAGTGGAGGGCCAAATCTGTTCTGTAGTTTGTTGTGATTGGTGGGTTCGTCTGCAGTCGTATGCGATGTGAAACTACTGTTAGAAGTTCGGCCTTTGTTTATAGTTTTTTAGTTCTAAGCTTGACTTGCGGGGAGTTCGGATATGCGGTATCTAGAGGACCTTTGACAGAAGAAACAAGTTGTAACAAACATTAAATGAAATTACAAGAACATTGGCCACTCGACCGAGCAACAAAATAGTGCAGTATGACTTTAATGTAAATTTTCCATTAATTAAAAGGATATCAGGGTGTTAAATAAAATTTTAACTTTATTTTATTTTTTGATCCAGGAAGCTCACATATTAGGCCTTCCGCCGCTGTCGGAGCAAGACAGCAAGATATCCATGCTGCAGATGCTGGCGCCTAACGCCATGAAGGCTTACAAACGCAAGAAGCTCACGTTCTTCCCTTCGGCGGGCAGGGCCGCCAACCAGGACGGGCAGGCTGAGATGGAGCTGGACAGCGGAGATGGTAAAGTCTACATTTAATCTTAATCTTTCTTTATCTACACATATATCATAAATGCTCTATAATGCGTTCAGAAACCGTAGGCAATGACCAGCATTATAACAACCAATATTACTATGAAATTTTTTCTAATTTGTTTCTAGATTTGTTCAAATTCATATTTTATTACATTATTTTAATGTGTACAGTCTATAGGTATTTAATAGATACCTAGCACTAGTAGGTAGTAGCAATGCAGGTCATTGCCCTATGGCTTCTGAACCCATCATAGAGTACTTATGATATGTGTGTAGATAAAGTAATGTATGCAACTGTACATAATTAGGTCTTAAAACACTCGTGTGATCCTATTATGAAACTCGCTGACGCTCGTTTCATAAAACCACACTCTTGTTTTAAGACCCATCATTATGCAACAGTTGCATAAAATACTATAACATAGTATAAAACGAAGTATAAAAAGTCGCTATCCGTTCCTGTTTGTCTTCATATCTTCGGCCACCATTAAACCACGCAACGGATTTTGATACGGTTTTCACTGTCATTCAAAAATCTTTTCAAGGAAGGTATTTTATGTAGATTGCATACTAGGGCCAAAATTCTTAAAAATGTCCCTTGTACATTTTAACGCATATTTTTTATTTATCCTGATATTCTTAAAATAATATGTTATCTTTAAATTCGAAATGACATACGCATACCCGAATGATGACTGTTATAAAAATATTTGGGGTCAGAATAAGAAAAAAACTATTGTTTGGTAACGCAGTAGACACTATTCTTGAGGAGTCATGGGGACTGGTAACGCAGTGGTAATTTGGGTACCAAATGAGAATTTTCTGTAATAAAAAACCCAGGATGGTGGGAAAATTCATAATAAAAATTGGGGCCCGGTTGAGAACTAACGTAATATTACTAGGAAAATATTTCGAGACTTCTACAATTTTGTAAAAGTGCTTATACATTTTAAATTTTTTTTTAGGCACTAAAAAGAATTTTGGCCCACTAATCCTACAAGTACAAAGCAGGGACAGGTCGCTAGTTTAATATGTATAAACATTAAAACGAAAATTCCTTTATATCGTTGCAGAAGTCGTAGAGTTCCCATCAGTGCCGCCGCTGCCGGACGACGCGCCGCCGCCGCCCCCTCCTCCCCCCGAAACCCCTCCCCCTCCCCCAGAGTCGCCGCCAAAAAACAAATCTCCACCCCCTCCCCCGACACCACCCAAATCCCCTGAATTACCTCAACCTGATAAACCTGATAAAAATGCTAAGAAAGAAGATTCAGATCGATTGGAATCTGACAACACTGAAGATGATATAGAAATAGTGGAGGTGACGGAGTTGAAGGATATACCGTTGCCTGAAGATTCATCACATATCACTATTGAGGATGATGAGATTGTAAGTACTACATTGTTGATTTGCTTTATAGCATCAAAACTATTGTTTAGTTGGGACATAACATTTACATTTTGCGGGTGGTAGGACCTTGTGCAAGGTCCGTCCGGATCGCTACCACCATCTTGCTCGCTAATCCTGCCGCTAAGCAGCAGTGCTTGCACTGTTGTGTTCCGGCGTGGAGAGCAAGACAGCCGGTGTAATGACTGGCACAAGAGGTATTCCATCTTAGCCCTCTGGGTTAGCAACGCATCTGCAATCCCTTTGGTGTTGCGGATGTTTATAGGCGGTAGTGATCACTTACCATCAGGTGCCCCACTTGCTTGTTTGCCTTCCTATTTCATAAAAAAAAAAAAACAATCTTGGTCTATTTTATAGCCTTTATTTATATGCTATTTAACATCACAGATGGGTCATTTATTGCCCCGGTTATTTCATGTTTTAACTACCCGATTTCACTATTATTTGTTTACAGAATAAGTCTGAACTAAGTAGCGGCCGGGGTAGTCCCTCTTTAGATGATTTAGAAGAGAAAAAACGACTTTTGCTCAACGCTTTGGAAAGCGACGTAACACTGCCTAACTCCCCGAATGTACCAATAGCAGAGACTGTCAGCGAGAAAGAAGTAGAGATAAGTGATGACAATACCCAAAATGATGATATAAGTCAAGTTGGTAAAATGGATTCAGACGTAGACCCCAAAACTGACTTAGAAGTTAAGGAACTTGAGGCAGTTAAAAAAACCGATCAAGACGTGGTAATATCCGATGATCCTTTGCCAGAAGAAGCTATTTCTGGTGATGCATCGCCAATAGTCGCCGAAAATAATGATGATGCCAATACGTCATCAATAAAAAATGCGGAAACCCCGAACAGAAGAGATTCTGAAGCAAGTGATAGTGCGAGCACGCCCACCATAGAAACAAAGAGGATAGTCAAAACGACTTTATATGGAACACCTGTCATGAACATAGCTTCCCCTTACGTCAAGCTACCGAGCGACGACAAATTCGCAAAAGACATTTGTGACGTCATCAACTTCGAGAACCTTCCTAACTCGACGGGGAAGTATAAGAAAATATGTAGTCTATTAAAAAAGGTTAAAAGCGAAGTTGACAGGATACACGATTCGTGATCTGACGCAACCGCTTCATTAGAGGCGGCAAGTCTTCATGAATAAGTACATTATAGGTTATATATCATGGTGAGAAATATATCGTGCGAGGCCGAAAGCGACGGCCCTTATATATTTTTAGTCATTACTTTAGGTGTTGCAGCAAGAGTTGAGGCGATGTTAAATGGTTACTTCGCGCTCGCTTTCGTACAGTATGAGCAAGAGGTCTATACAAACGTTGTCTAGTTGTGAGACCTATAGATGAATACCAATAATTAGTATACAAAGCTCGCCGCAGTCATTTGCAGCATTACCCAGTGAATGTGCTATTAGAGCGATTTCGACTCAAAGCAGTAAATACTGCCGAATGAAGTTGTTGCGGATAAACAAAAACGGCAAGCATTTATTGACCATTTTTGACAAATTTGGCTATTTATTCCATGGTAATTTTATCCCGCTTAGATTGTTTTCAATTTTGGCGATGTTTCCTTAGATTAAAAGCAGCTAAATGGTAGTCCTTTTGTTCCAGTAAGATTCCATTGATCACCTTTTACTAGAAAATAGGTGACAGTTTAATTGGATTATTGAATCAATCACGTTTTCGAAGGTGCTAGCCGCCAGCTGCAGCAGGTGACAAATAATTGTAGGCGAGTTTTCGTGCTATTATTCCAATGGCTAGCTAAGCTATTTAAATAAGCAAGTTACTCGACAACCCGGAATTTTTTAAAGCAATATCCTTTAATATACTGTTTTTTTTACTTGATGGTACTGTACTACGCCATACAAATGCCATGCAAGAAACAAATGCGCGTGGCGTGTCGTACTGTTTTCTATAATTAGTTTTAAGTAAAACAAATTGGTTATGTTATTCTAGCAATATTTATAAATTTCTTTGTAATTGCATTCTCGAAAACGGCTCAAACGGTTTCTATGAAATTTACAATACAGGTGTTTAGTGGTACGAAAAGAAAAACGTATGTAGCCAGGTCTCATATCTAAAAAAAATGTTTTCTTGGTGTTACATCTGTACTGAACAGAGTTCGGTGCCCAGGACTGATACTGAAGTGTATAAATGTTTGAAGTTCACGATGTAGAGTTATACAGGTCCATACCTAACGCCATGACGATGAGTTAGTTCTAAGATTCAAAGTATTTTTATACTTTTTCTTATGACACGAAGTTAAAAAAGTTTGGCATAAGGAAATAATCATAGATATTATAGGTAGGTACCTACGACTAAATATATTATAAAGAAAAATTATAAAGTTAAATCTCGGTCTTAAAGCCCTCGCTGCATTCGCGGCGAATTACAATGTGAAAAAATAACCACACTCGTGATGGTTCACAGTATTGTTCGCACACTTTACGAGAACGGATATTCGTTTCGGCATTCTGATCAGGGGCCGTTCAAGTATTACGTAAGCAGTATAGGGGGGCGGGGGGGTCTTTGCTGTGCTTATTTTTGATGACATGGGGGGTGGGGGGGTCTAGATGGTGATTACGTCAGCATTAGTTATTTACTTTTTTACACATATGGAACTGATGTGCATTATTCAAAATTTAGAGCACCAAGATGTTGAATGGTTCGATGAGATGAGAACAACATAGGCATTCCAAAATCGGATAAAAGTGAGCAGACATACAACATTGAGGAGCACTTTTTAATTTTCTTATTTCTAGAATTATATCTGCTGCTCGTGAATCTATAAAAAAACAATACATTAAAAGAAAAATATATACCAATGTTTACGTAAGCATGGGGGGGGGGGGGTAAGAGCTTTGATTACTTTTGCTGACAAGGGGGAAGGGGGGGTAAATAATTGTAGTAAATCTGCTTACGTAATACTTGAACGGCCCCTCAAGTAATACGAAGATGAGCCCAGAAGTTGCATTAGCAGAAGTTGCAGTAAGTTGCACATTAGTGTTAGACTAATTTACACTACATAGGCTCATTTGAGCCAACATTTGGAACACTGGTACCGCGCGTCAGTTAGAACATTGTTTTCGTGCGGAGACGCGTCGTTAGCGTGTGCTGCCGTGCGTGTTCTCTATACAAACCGAGGTACTTGCATACAACAACATTAAATCTGCCTCGCCGCGCACCGCGCTCCGTTGGTAGTGTGAGAATCGCGGAAATCTGTCCGCAGCATTTTCATCACATTGCTGATTTTTATTAGTATAAATGTTTTTTCTCTAATTTAACTTATGATGTACATTTATCCATGCTCTCCTACATGAGTAAAATATTTTATACAGTAAAATACCTTTGTGGTAAAGCCAGAGACAGTAAGTGTGGGTAAAACAGTCGATAAGCCCAGCGATGACACGAGCGCCTGAAGGTGCGAGTATTCAGCGATTAAAGCTCACCAAAATAGCCGTTTTTCATAGAGATTTGGCCATTTTGTGAGCTTTAGTCACCTGAAGTGCGATTTTTGAATCTCACCGGGTGACCAAAGCTCACCAAAATGCCCGTTTTTCATAGAGATTGGCCATTTTTGTGAGCTTTAGACACACGGTAAGATTCAAAAATTGCACCTCTGAATGTCGACAAAAACCGGGGAATAATAGCTTGATTACACTTATATTACTGCATGCGCGAGTTCGTACATTTGATGTGTAGTTGTAGGAACTCACACTTGCATCAATCAAAGTGTAATCGGGCCATAAGGTTCAAGCTCTAAAGAATACGCGAATTCCGCCCACATTCTTGGCATCGCGTGCGAATGTGCAGCGGGCTTTTGTTTCGATTTAATCGGTAAAATGTAAATAAAAGGAGTATGATATTATATTTAATTGTTTTGTTGGTTTCAGTAGTCTATTTCAATCGTCGCGATGTACTCTGAAATAAATTTCCTTTACAGTTTTACATAGCCAATTTGCTCTTGGAGGCAAATATCTGCGAACCTAGGTGCAAAATACGTGAAGCTATTGTTACTACTACATAAGTAACGCTTCACAGACATCCGTGTGTGCGTTTCACGCTAATTCTTTAATCTTTGTCAAACCACAGTAAATAAAAAAAAACCACAGTAAATAGCTAGAAGAGGTACAGTTTTACCAAAAATATATTGAGCATCGGCAGTATTCGTTTGCGCAGAGAAGCGCAGACCGGTTTCCGACAGTAGCCGAACGTGTGAATAATCCATATTGCACTTTATTTGCAAGCGCAACTGGCAGAGTATTGCTTGCTATGCATTCTTAGCTTTGTCCCGCTTACACAATTCGCACACTGTGGCGCACGGGCTGCCGCCATGTTGCTACGAAATCGATAGACCAATAAAAGCGCAAGAGTTTAGCGCACGTAAAATTCTACTTTATCATTGGTAGATCGAAATTTCTCGCGCTACTAAAATTGGTCTACTGCGCAGCTACATCGTGGCACAATATATTTTTGGTTATACTGTAGGTATCTCAAGATGGGGCCGATCGGTAGTAGTGCCCCTACTGTCCCGTGTGACTCACAGAATACTGGCATGAAATAATGGCTTGCTACTGCGTTTCAGCTGTTGTCTTGGGCCGCTGGTTCCCATGAGCAGCGGTGATCACTTCCCATCAGGTAACCCGCTTACTAGTTAACCTTTCCCCTGAGAAAAATAAAGGGCCTATTGAGCTACGGCACGTTTTTTGAAGCGTCAATCATGTCGCATTTTTTGTCGCATGTACTTGTGAAAAAACATGAATATTAAACTTGCATAGTGTTTTGTTTCAGCATGAGAAATGATGTAATAACCAATTCTGACAAGTCTTTTATTTGCAAAAGTGCTCTGTTCTGATAAATAAGGGCGCTAACAAAGATCATGTCAATGTTATTTTAACATAATATAACCTATTTGATGCAGGCTATTTACACATTTTAGTATTTTTTTTGGCAAAAGACTTACCAAGATTGGGTAAATCTTTTCTCATCCTAAACAAAACGAGGTATAGTTGAATACTTTGTAACGAAAATTCAAAATTTGACACTTTGTGTGCCTCATCCGCCACTGAGCGTCTAGTGTAAGTTTTTGTTACAATGAACGCAACAAAGCGTTGAGAGTTCACTTCTTAATCACTATGGAAGCAAAGACAGCGCCTCATGCGGAACCCATTTCCAACAAGACGTTTTGCTTGACAGAAAACTTACACAGGGCTCTGACTGCAGCGAAATTCTTCTGCGGCGCACGCCGCACGGCGCATACCAACTGACCCAACGTTAGCTATGTTTTTGTATGAAACGTGCGTAACATGCGCCGGAGTGGGATTCCGGCCCATCGTGTCTTTTTACCAAACACCCCACCAGATTGAGTTAGAGAGCGTACTACAAAATTAAACAGATTCATTGTCACAGTTGTTTTTATTTGTTTTTCATAATATTAATAAAAATCTCCATTGGTGTTTTGACATTATTCAAATAAGTGATTAAACCCCGCCCACAAAACAAAAAAAACTAATACTAATAAAAATTGATATTAATTATGCGTAATTACAGTTAATTAAAATAACATAGTGCTTTTCTTTCGAAATAAATTTGATTAAATATTATCTGAATACAGATACGATCACTTAAATATTTTAAACATACATAGATCATTTTATGCCTTATACATCTACTTACAAGTCAGACCTGAATAAAATTTACAATGTCTGTCATTTTTATAGACAATTGCACTTAATCTTTGCGACGAGACAAAATTTTATGACCTAGTAAGTTTCATCAAAACCAACAATGTTTTATCCGTGACGGTGTTAACAAGACTATCGCAAATTTAATCTGGCAAGTTCTAATATTTATTCATGTAGTATACAGTCAGAGTGCATTAAAATTGTCCAGTTCAGCCCTATCTGGACTACTTAAGAACGAAGAGCGATAATAAAATAGCCCTTGCTGTACAATCATTTAATTCTCATTTTGATTGTAGCGGGTGACAAACTTCCTTAGAAAAGCGTCTATTTTTATCTTGTACTTGCTAAAAACTCCGCTGGGCATTTATTGCAATTCTTAAAACGACTGGCAAAGTTGAAAACTTGCACACGTCGACTGTAATTACTCGTCACTACAGAACTGCACTCCGATATCTATCAAAATAATGGAAGATCACAATAGTTGAGATAACGTTACTATAAAAGCATGAAATTCTAACATAAATACCTACAATGGAATGATGAAACAGTTGAATGTTTTGTAGTTTTTAAAACTCAAAGCCTTATTATTGCATATAAGTAAGTAGTAAATTAATAAATTTCCTAAAGATTTAATGTAGCCTTTCAATCAAACAAGTTGAGAGGCGCCGTCTTCCGTGTAAATAAAAACGTTAGGAAATCTGATACATATACACAGGGGTTTATTTTGTGTGATATTTCTGTTGGCTAGAACCTTTAGAAAAGCTCGGCGTCTGAGTGCTGAATCCAGAATTAAATTCTCGGCGGCGTCGGAGGAGCTCCATCGTGATCCTAAAATAATGAAAACATAATTTGAAGCATCATCATATTTATAGTTTCTTTGCAGAGTATAAAAGGAATATATTCCTGTCTGTCCTTCTATCTTCGGCCACTTACTCTTAAACCTAGCAACGGTTTTTTATACAGGTTTTTATATACATAGCCGAGCGAAGCTGGGGCGGATAGCTACTTGTAAATGACATGGCTTGACCATCGATATGTCCTCAACGGGGGTGTCACCCGCCACTTGGGGCCAGGCCACACCGGTTGCGTACGCGTCACGTATGCGACACGGCTAAAACTAGCTGCGTGGAGCTGCGTTAGGGCGATTGTGCACTACACGGGAAAAGTAAAATGTAGGACAGTAAAATTGCGTATAATGCATAAACTAGTATAAGGGGCTTATTACACTACGCGGTATTCAGATAGTCTTAGTAAGACTGTCTAAGCACGGCCGAACCCATTCAGTCGGTCTAACTCTTAACACTATGCTAAATCTTAGTAAGACTGTCTGAATACCGCATAGTGCAATTAAGCCCTTAAGGACGATTGTGCACAACAAGGAATTCCATGGTCCGGCAGTCCGACTTTTTACCGTCCGATATGGCATGCTTTAAATTTATAAATATACTAGTTTATGCACACTATACGTAACGTACGTACGTACTGCTATACGTAATTTTCCCATCCGAAATTTTACTTTTCCCCATTCCGGGTCGTTTTTTTTTCCGGTCCGAGATGATAGCAATGAACCCTAAACTGCGCCGCATCTGCGACTAAAGACGGACAAGTGCACAAGCCAATTATACATTTTTTTCATGCCACATCGGACGGTAAAAAGTCGGACTACCGGACAGTAGAATTCCTTGTAGTGCACAATCGCCCTAAAAATTTATAGCGTGCCATATCGACAGTGGAAATCTCAAATGTCTTAAGGGTCATGTTCTTTAATGTCCCTTACGACATTTGAGATTTCCACTATTGATTATCGGACGGTAAAAAGTTGGACTGCCGGACAGTGGAATTCCTTGTAGTGCACAATCGCCCTTAGTAAGCGCGTAATGCACGCGTAAAACAGTTCTACAAAACTAGTTAGAGATGGGTTGGCATTATTAAATAATGTTGGTTTCAAATGGTTTTTCTTCATTAAAAGTAGATGGTTTAGCCGTATTTCTGCAAGTAGTTATTTATAGTATTTTCTTATGTTTTCGCGACTTGTAGACATTGAAATAAAACAATTTAAACGGTTTATATCGCATGTATTGTAACGAATCTAATTCCCGACGTTTCGAGCCCTTTACAGGGTTTGTATTCTAAGTTTTTTGTCAGTCTGCCCGTGAACATGAGACCTGTAAAGGGCTCGAAACGTCGGGAATTAGTTTCGTTATAATACACGCGATATAAATCGTTTAAATTGTTTTATTTCAAATAGTTATTTAATTTTGTAAAACACTGCCAAATCTCTGTTTGGCAAAGTATTGGTAGGTATTTGACATAAAAACACACAACATGCAAAAACTATGATTAAGAAATAATGACTGGTAAACTGAAATCTAAGTTAAACGTAGATTTAATTAGTACATATACTTTAAAATTATTTGTTAGATTCAAACTTCAAATGAAACGTTTGAAGACTTGCGTGGTTTTGAAAACTTGCGTTGACAACTTGCGCATACGTCACTTTACCTTATTTATGTCGCAAATGTGAGTTTACGTAGGTATGAGTACGTAGATATATTATTCATTAGTCTTGGTTGCAAGTAACATATTACGTTTTAATTGACCTGCTAACAGAAGTTTCCTATTCTATGTTAATAATCGGCCATGACAGAGAACTGTCGTCAAGTATTAGTAACGTAAGGCAGGGTAAAACAATCAGCGATAAACAATATAAAACGGTTAATTTTTTAAAATTGTTTAAATTTTTCTTAAAAAATTACGTTTTTTTTTACTTTTTCCTTCACTAAATTCGCGAAAAAAAACGCGAAATTCCCTATAAGTTTTGATTACCTTGTGAGTTGACTGATAGATTAGCGAAGTTAGCCTGCTAGAGTTCCTTTTTCGTTTTGAGCTACGTAACCCTAAAAACCGACGACGTGCGAGTCGCCGTCGCGCACCGAGAGTTCCGTACAGTTAACTTGTGCTTATATTTATAAAAATGTGTTTTCTTTCATTCTGTCCGTAACCGGCTCACAACGGACCAGTTTTTATTACCTACTTGTTGTTTTACTAGTTCTAAGTACTATAAACACACCAAGTTTGTCGCTTATATCTATTATAGTTACCAAAAAGAGCAAAAACCCAGCTACCTACTCATACTAGCCCTATATGACGTCCTTTAAACTAAAAACTAAAAAACGTAGAAAAAGCCTTTCCTGGGTATATGAAGACCCGGCTCTCCTGAAATATATTTTTTGTTTTTTATTATATCCGCCAAAATAATACATATTCTGTGAAAATTTTAACCAGATAGCTATCTATGGACGGACAAACCGAGTAAGCTTAGTACTATATGACCCCCTTAGCACCCTTTGAGCAAGGAACCCTAAAAAATGTATAATGCAGCGGCAACATTTCACGCATATTTATTAGCAATACACGTGCGGAGTTGCGATACTAACAATTATTTAAACAATTTTGCTGATAAGACCTAGCTTTTGCATGTTTTGTATTCAAATTCCAAGCCTAACGTCATGAACAGACAGTCGTAATAAAGTGTATCACTTCACTATCATCACGACATAGTAGGTATAAAGTCGCTATCCATTCCTGTCTGTCCTCAATTCCCATCATATCTTCGGCAGCTTACTCCTAAACGACGCAACGAATTTTGATACGGTCTTCAATGCCATTTAGATATTTTTTACAGAAGGTTTTTAAATGCATATTAAATTTTAATTGTAAGCGAAGACGGACCGGCTAAGCTATAGTAAGTGAATAAACCGCATTTGAGGATAACAACATACCTACTCCCGCTGCCATTACCTAAATAGGGTGTCATATTATGTCTTTTAATACTCGAATTTGAGTTTTAAAAACTATAACATTATAGCCTTATTTAGCATGGCAAACATTCGACTTAGACGGCCAACAGTATTTAATATGAGCCTGATAACAACAGTATGACTAAAAAACCGCTAACAAGTTTACAATATAGTCATAATTGATGTCTCTACAGATCGGGAGGGGGGGGGGGGGGGGGGGTGATTCTTGACATCGACGATGAGGCGTTTTGTCTTGCTCTATCGCGCTAGCATAAGTGAGTGAGACAGAACGATTCTTGGACATCTAGTTTGACGCATGCGCTTAGACAATAACAGAACTAAAATACTATGTAATGACAACACAAAGAAAAATTAGGGCTATTTTCGCTATTTAGCGGTAATGTGGCGAAACGAAAACGCAAGGCACGGAATGCTGATGTTGCAGGTTTAAGTCCTACCATTACCCTACTTTTTCTTTGTGTTGTCATTACATAGCATTTTAATTTAATAATTTGAATGTTAAACATTTAAAAATAAAAAACGAAAGAAATTTCGGTTACAAAAATTTAATAACAGAACTGTTATTCTCTAAGCGTCGAGTTGGACGTCGAGGCATTGCTGTCTCGCACACTCGTGTTGCGGGTGAGACTCGTTGGGAGTAAATGTTGAATACTGTCCCATCTAGTAACAGTGTGACTGTCATTTTTGTAGTAAAAATATTCCCAAAGAATCACAGTGTGACAGTTGTGGGTGTGACTCGACGGGAACAAACCGTAAATAGTACCTGTGAGTTGCGCTCCGGTTTTGCCGCCTCCTCTATCTGCTGGCGGCGCGGGCGCATCACGTACATGGCCACCGCTAGCGCCATCATCAGGAACACGACGAGGAAGCTGTTCCCGGCCGATTCGGGCCGCGGCAGCCCCGGCAGCTCGTCCACGCACTCCGTGTCCGTGCAGTACGACTGCCCGTGCCGCAGCTGAAAAAAAAAACCCCAATGGATCGTGTGGAAAGTTTAACACCTGCCTATAAGTGGACAATAGTACAGTGCCCGCCCAATGTGTTTAGCGGTATATGGGATGAGTTCAGCTTTGTTCCATCACTGTATCTATTTTTTCATTTGTTTTTTGTGCAATAAAGAATTTACATGCATACATGAGTAAATGCGAGCATAAACTTAGTATTTAAGTACCTACTAGTATAGTCGACCAAGTAATTGCTTGACCACTTTTGAACCTTATCCCTTTGTAATACGGTCGAAAAGTGATTAAGCAATTACTTGGTCGACTATACAAACAGCTCGCTGACGTGTTATCATTTTTGATCTGTCAGTGTCAGGTGGAGTAACTATACTGTTAGAGGGCCCGTGGTAATTGGATGGGGCCCTCGCCAAATGTAACCTCCCTTTCCCCCCAATATCCCGGCTATGGGCGTTACCCTATATTCATAAAAAAAATAACAATCTTTTTAAGCTAACAAATTTTTTGTCCCTTTCATTCGAGGGCAAACGTCCCAATGATAGATAAAGACATAAAACATGTTAACTAATAAACGTTTACAAAGCGTTTATGAATATGGGGGTAAGAGTGGAAAAAGGAGCCTTAATCTTAAGAAGCCTCCTGTGCTCATGGCCCTCTCGAGCCCCCTAGCCCTCCTGCCACACTCTTGTTACGCCACTGAAAATGCGGTATACAGGGATTCAAGTAACGCGAATTTTCATACTGAAGCGGGTTAACTTGGGCTGACCTGCCATTCAAAACAGAGGCCTATACGACAAAACTTACAAGTGCTACATTTTAACATATTTGTCACACTTTTGTATGAAAAACTTTGTCAAATTGCAGCACTCGTACTTTTTGTGATACAGGGGCAGGTTACAAGGCCATTGGGTTTGTTTTCTCTTTCTTATTTGTGAACCTGCCATAATACCTAAACTACTTCCTCGCTTACGCACACAGCTAATTTTTGGCTAACTACTGCATGGATTTTAACACATTTTTAAAAAAGTACACTAAAACCGGGAAAAGGTGACTTTTATAAAAAATCTTTCCTTTTAAGCCACGGAAAAATCAAGTAATAATGCATTATTAATCAAAATGGGTAATTATGTACTGGTTTTAGGACTATTATAAAAATAACATTAATTACATAATTAGCGTGAAAAAAATCCAATTATTGTAACATTAATTTATTACTCCATACCCAAGCATGAAGCCCATTGAGAGAAGTTTTTAATGCCAGTGATCAGCATTTTTTTTTTTTTTATATTTATATTTTTTATTTATCTATTATCTAGTGCCCAAGAAACAGGTTATACCCAGTTGAGAATCCAGTTAATTACAGGTCCATTTGTTAAATGTTTGAGTTATTAGTGCAGATTAGTATAAATTAAGTAATCAACATAGTGTTCTTTTCAGTTTTTCCTTTTATAATGCGAGTGGTAGGACCTTGTGCAAGGTCCGTCCAGGTCGCTACCACCATCTTGCTTGCTAATCCTGCCGCTAAGCAGCAGTGCTTGCACTGTTGTGTTCTGGCGTGGAGAGCAAGACAGCCGGTGTAATTACTGGCACAAGAGGTATTCCATCTTAGCCCTCTGGGTTGGCAACGCATCTGCAATCTCTTCAATGTGTCTATAGGCGGTGGTGGACACTTACCATCATGTGGCCCACTTGCTTGTTTGCCTTCCTATTTCATAAAAAATATCTAATTGAACAAAACATTGCATTTGTCATTGTAAATGGGGAACAGGTATGGTTAAAAAATATCCAGAAGTATTCTAGTTTACTTCTTAAATTAACTCTAGAGTTTATTGTTCTCTCTTATATTCGTAAGTATATTTTGAATAAGGTCGTAGGAACAAACTTCTGAAACTGACAATACGTAGAGTTGTTAAGTAGGTGTTAAGGTCGTTTTTAATTTCATTTATATACATACAAATACAGTACTGTGTTGAAACAACTGAGCAAATAATAGAAATAAACAGACTGGTATAAAATTAAGTGAATACCTATATACAACCAAATTTCTATAACAATTCACATTAGAATACACAAAATAACTAAAATTTTAGTTATTCTTGTATTTAAAAAAACTGTTCACTTTATGGAGTGAATACTTAAATAGTGATTGTATTTGAAAGAAATGTAATCCAACCAATTTTATGAATGTGAAAGTCAAAACAATTACGTTTGGATGTTTGTTCCTCAATCATGCATTAACGGCTAGACAGATTAAACTTGAATTTAATAGACAGATACAGACTGGTATAAAATTAAGTGAATACTTAAATACAACCTAATTTCTATAACAATTCACATTAGAATACACAAAATAACTAAAATTTTAGTTATTCTTGTATTTAAAAAAACTGTTCACTTTATGGAATGAATACTTAAATAGTGATTGTATTTGGAAGAAATGTAATCCAACCAATTTTATGAATGTGAAAGTCAAAACAATTATGTTTGGATGTTTGTTCCTCAATCATGCATTAACGGCTAGATAGATTAAACTTGAATTTAATAGACAGATAGATCATATTCTGAAATAAAACAGGATACTTTTTGCGTGGACAAAGTCATGGGCAAAAGCTAGTACTGAATATTACTGTTACTTTAGCATATGAGGTTCTTTCTGGTCCAAGGCCCATAACCTGAGGTCTGAGCAATGTATACTGTGGACTAGTTATAATTCAATACATCAATTTATGTCTCATACATTCAACAATACACTTTTAATCGCCATTCGAAGGAAACACAACTTATATAATGTTCAACCCACCCACATGCCTAATTGTAAGCCTGCAGTTATAGGCATAGCTGTTGATAAGAGTAGTTTCATATTCAACTGCGTTAGTGTGCGTAGCTGTAACTGTAGCCAATCATGAATACATACACTCATATACACAGTTATAATAAATAACTTCCTAAACCATACATACCTTTATATGTCTTAGTTGACAGCACAATATTGAATTGCAAAATTAACCTCTAAATAAATTTGAATGCTACATAATGCCAACACAAAGAAAAATTAAGGTAATGGCAGGGTCTTCCTGAGACCAGACCAGAGTCTGGTGTTCGGGTCCTGCCGTTACCCTATTTTTTCTTTCTGTTGTCATTAGCATTTAAATTTACTTGAATAATAATAAAAAAAAAGAAAGTAAATTTCGATAACAAAAATTAGCCTCCAAAGTAATATATTTTATACCCACTTTTGCCTGAGATTTACTGCATAGATTTAGCGTTACATACTAACTTCCACCCGAACTTTAACTTTAACCGCTTTTATGGTGGAATTTCCGAAAATCCTTTCTGAGTGCTCCTTTACAACCCCTGAGAGACACATGTTCCTAATTTCATGTATCTATCTTCATCAGTTTAGAGCTGTGCAATGTCTGTCAGTCAGTAATATAAAAAAAATATTCAGATATCAATTCATCTATTCAGCTTAGCCATCAAGCATGGGAATACTGCCTGTAATAGGCATCAGATGCCTGCCTCTTCTCATCAGAGGTTTTTCCAAACCGGTGGAAAATTTTATGACATTCATAAGTGCTTCCTGTAAGCTTAATCTGATTAAAAATATTTGGACTTGACAGGAATAAATACCATAGGGGTCTTATTTTATAATTTTAATTAGTTTACACTTTAAGTTTTAGGTGTTTGTATGTCTTTTGTTTATATTTATGCTTTGTTAAATAAATAAATTAAGTAATTTAATCCATTTAATGTTAGCACTTTATTAAAATATTATGTACAAATGGATCTCTTTTATAAATAAACTAGTTGACCTTTGACATCATTAGAGTTGAATTGGGTCATTGCTATCCCATAGGAACTTTGCCTTGTCCCCACAACAAAGTGTATTCTATGTTTTAATCCAGAGTATGGTTAATTGCTGAACAAGGTCTACTTGTCATTTAAATTTCATTCATACCCATCCATCCATGTAGGCCTGTTTGAAGAACAAAAACGTAAACGCCTTCACATAGTTTCATATTGTGATTTAATACTGTAGCCAGTTGACCGTAGTTATCACAATGCACTCAATTATTGTTTAGTAGCACACTCACAGATGGTGTATTTCGAAGGTACTCGTAGTAAAAGACAAATAATTAACTGCAGAGCAAAAAATACTGAATTGATCAGGTATTAATGAAAAATTAAGTTCGTTTTTGGCGAGTTTAGTAGCTACAGTGATAATTTTAGAAAACTTTAGGTAATAAAAACTGTCTGATTTTAAAGTAATAAACAGCAGATAATTGTAAACAATAAATCAAGTTTGAAGGAAGATCTAAGGCTGACAGTCACGTAAATACCTGAATAAAATTTTAGAAAAAAAAGGAAGCTTTAAAGATAGTCCTTAAGAAAGTTGGGTGCAGAAGGTAGAAGCAGAAAGTATGAAAGATAAAGACAATCATGTATGCAGACAGTTGGATAATTTATTTTGATAGTGTAATTTTGACAAAGTCCCTAGCAAATTTTGACAGGTTTTGCTTGTACGAGTCTCGCTATTAGTGGTTACGCCGTAAAGTGGCACTTATCTGTAATTGTAGTGGCGTATCGTTTCACCATTGCAGACACAAGGTCACCAGATAATACTTACCAGAGAAATCAGCCGCCGCATCGCCAGCTCGTGGTTCCAAATACACTCGCATGGGTCCATTTCGTCACCCATTTCTGCAAACGGATTCGCTTAAATATTTCAAAGAGAAAGGCGTACCTTACCTACTATGAGCATACAATAGATTTGCAATAAAAAATATGTAAAAATCAACCCAACGTTATTCACGATTGGAAAAAACCCCAATCAACTAGCGAGTTGATTACATGAACAATTTCTGAGAGATTAACAATGTTTTGTTTTTATTTACAAATACTGTTCTAAAATTCTGTGCTCAGCTGTCACGGGATTAGGTACTAGTTGGTGAAAGTGAAGACTTACTTGAATAGCCTTATTGTCCACGGGAGTACAACAACACAACAATTATAACTTAAACGTTATTTATACGAGTGTATCGCCGCCACCGTCTTATGCAAAACAAAAAGGAAAATGCAATTCTGGTCAAAAGATGGTGACGACTCGCGACGTCATTTTTTTCAATAGATGTCTGGGAGTTTTCCTATTGGCTAATCGTTTGCGGGTTTGGAGAGGGGATTGACAGTACGGTAGCAAGTTCAAGTAGAAATATTAGTGCACTGTACCTGATTTACTATACGAGGAATCGATTGTCAGCAATCGATTACTTTTTACTTAACAAATCAATTCTCATGGTTACGTCAAATGGAGTGGCTACGAAATACCGCCGAACGACTTAAAAATATGTTATTTCACAGAATTTTTATCCAGGATATCTTTCTTTTTCGTCTTTCGGAAACAAGAACGACACTTTAAGAGCGAAATAATATTAGGTAGTAATAAATATTAAAACTGATAATTCAGCGTTTCCGTACCTGTTTCAAAACAGTTAATTTTGGCTGGGATAAACTAAAACACGTTTGCGTTCCTATTTCATAACAAAAAAATACCTAATGTTTGTTAGTTGGAGAGAGAAGTCTCGAGTTATACCTACTATCAATTTAAGTTACATTCTAACACTACCAAAAAAAATAGCAATTTACTTAGTGACATGACGTAAGAGCTATAGACGTATTAATGGAATTTGTTTCAGTGAAAAATAGCATTTACGAAATTACTTAAGTAAATCATAAATTAATCAAGCGCTAATGATCGGTACCAGCTGTCTATGTATAACGCTGTATATGACAGTAACGTCGGCGCCGCCATCGCATTTGTAACAAAATGAATGTCTAACTAATGAAGTAGAATTAGGAATTGTTTAATTGTGTATTAATTTAAAACATCTGATTAGATACATATTACACATTTTTCCGAACACGTTCGTGGTTCTAATACTAAACAAAAAAATTACCTATAGTTATTAAGTATGTATTGGGATCTCACGATAGTTTTCTTTTTTTATAAACAACATATGAAGGCAAACAAGCAAGTAAGTGGGTCACCACTGCCTATAAACACTCGCAAACCAAGTAGATTGCAGATGCGTTGCCAACCCAGAGGGCTAAGATGGAATACTTGTGCTTGCAGTAATTTCACGCGGCTGTCTTGCTCTCCATGCCGGAACACAACAGTGCAAACACTGCTGCTTAGGATTAGCGAGCAAGATGGTGGTAGCGATTCCGGCAGACCTTGCACAAGGTCCTACCACCCGCTTAAAATATTTCTAATGTGGTATCATTTATAAAGTTGTGATGCGTTTTTTTGTATGTTTTAAGTACCTACATGAAAGACTACCAGAATCAGGTTTGGATGTAGAGCGCGGATAGTTTTTAGGTACTTAGGAGTTTATTAATTACAATTTTCACAATGAAGGACGAAAAAAGGTGTAAGGTAGATACAAAGGAAACTTAAAAGTCTCTAGTACCACGCTAGCGTGTATTACTTACATAAACGCATCTGTCCCTTTCGTACTCGCTTACTTGTTAGAAAGGGATATTTGCTTTATGTCAGCGATAAAAACTAGCGTGGTGGGGCCCCTGGTAAGTCCGAGATCTATAATAATAAGAAAAAACTCACCTATTTAGCTTAGTCTAGATAAAAATCTGTTACTCTTGGAATGCCTTTTTTACAACGGTTTTCAGGGTTACGCTTTAGAAAAGCCTGAGCTAAGTGTAAAAACGATGGTTCAAAAAGTTCCATTAGCGACAACTTTCAGATAATTAGGTAAACATTGCTTAGAAACTTTAACGGCTTTAGGGTAGCAAACGTCATCTCTTGAGGAGCAGCCTCCTTCTTCTTCTTGGAAGTTCTCATTCCCTTGGCGCAAGTTTTAGTATATTTACCAAATATGTATTAAGTAATAACAATGTGTAAAAATTTACAAAAACATGAGGGGTCTTAAAACACGAGTGTGGTTTTATGAAACGAGCGTGAGCGAGTTTCATAATAGGATCACACGAGTGTTTTAAGACCTAATTATGTACAGTTGCATACATTACTTTATCTACACACATATCATAAGTACTCTATGATGGGTTCAGAAGCCATAGGGCAATGACCTGCATTGCTACTAGCTACTAGTGCTAGGTACCTATTAAATATCTATAGACTGTACGCATTTAAATAATGTAATAAAAAATGAATTTGAACAAATATAGAAACAAATTAGAAAAATTCTCATAATAATATTGGTTGTTATAATGCTGGTCGTTGCCTACGGTTTCTGAACGCATTATAGAGCATTTATGATATATGTGTAGATAAAAGTAGCTTTGCAACCGCAGTAATGTGTTATTGAATCGTTGCTGCTGCGCGACTAAACCGCCTTACTAGTATATAGAGAGCACTGCCTTAAAGCCAGGGTTCGAAGTGATAATTATCATTGATTTGACCACCTGTATGGCACAGTGGCACATGTGTCTGCTTACTGTGCAAGAGGTCCCGGGTTCAAATCCTGGTATGGGCAAATATTTGTGTGACGAATACAAATGTTTGTACCTGAGTATGTATTTATTGTATTTAAGTATGTATTTATCTATATAAGTATGTATATCCGTTGTCTAGTACTCATAGTTCAAGCTTTGCTTAGTTTGGGGACTAGGTCAGTTGGTGTAAATTGTCCCAAGATATTTATTTATTTATTTGTAATTATCTTTGATTAGAGATAATTATGGGTTGATAATATCTTTGATAAGTAAGTATAATGAGTGAGGTTGATGAGAATGACATTCCACTCATCAATTGAATAAAGTAATTATGTAGTTGATTAACTTCTCGAATTTTGCTTTGCAAGTTTTTATTCACGAAATTATATTTTTTTATTAATAAACGATTAAGTATCTTGATTGTAAAATGCGTATAATTTATTTACTGAACCACTTGCTTCTAATGGGAACAATTTCTTTGCTAATCCGCGAACCTACTTGCTTCTAACGTAAATGTTGATATGTTATATCAGTTAAAGAAGGATTGCTAAGCTTATATCTGTTTGATTATTATCGTGATAATTATCGCGATAGTTATCAAACGGCTTATTTGTCTTGATAATTTCAAACCCTGCTTATAGCCACTAGTCTAAAAACCAAATTGGTTGACTGTAGTACTATTTATATATATTTACACTTTCTCAGATTCATGATACCAGATCAGTCACATATATAATGCTGCGAAATACCTCAAAATAAAATCATAAAGAAAGCAATCGGGATCTCTACAATAAAACATTTTATATTTTTATATGTCACTTAGTGACCAGGACCTTTCGTAAGAGCTTTGCACTAAGCTCCCAGAGTGCTGTGGGCGTGGTTTCAGAGAGGCGTGTCCAATAATGCCACGCCTTCCACTTGTCGCGCCCTCCTTTGGATTAATTTTACGTTTGGACATATTGGCTTTCATTTTTATAGTTGGGAATAAATGAAATTAGAGAAAAAGAAAAAGCTTGCAGGATTGTTCTATTTTAACTCCCTTTGGGCTTTAAAGCAACATAATTAATTTTTCAACGTAACTCTTATACGAGGGGAGTCTGAAAGGTTTTAAGCTTAAGGTTTTTTTAAGATGCCTTTGGTCCCTTGTTACTTTTAACTTTTAAAGGCATGTTAGTTATCTTAATAGAAAATAAAATGTGAAAGATGTATTTATTAGGACTGTATTAAAAAAAAACTTATATTCCTATTTTTTTTTCGTAACCGCCGGGCATGTTTAAAGATAGGAATGTGTGTGGAGGAAGCGAGAGAAGTATGCCAGGACCGGTGGTTAGCGAGTGGTAGGGCCTACCACCTACCACCATCATGCTCGCTAATCTGCCGCTAAGCAGCAGTGCTTGCACTGTTGTGTTCCGGCATGAAGAGCAAGACAGCCGGTGCAATTACTGGCACAATAGGTATTCTATCTTAGCCCTCGGGGTCGGCAACGCCTTTGGTCTTGCGGGTGTCTATGGGCGATGGTGATCACTTACCATCAGGTGAACCACTTGCTCGTTTGCCTTCCTATGTTGTATAAAAAAAATGAATACATTAGTTTACATTTTATACCTACACCATGTATTTTCTCTAAATTGAACCTTTTCATGCTTGTTTTGATCAATACAGAGTTAGTATATACATAGTCGACCAAGTAATTGCTTGACCACTTTTGAAACTTGTCCCTTTGAGGTACGATCGAAAAGTGGCCAAGCAATTTCATACTAGACTATACCTACCTATTGTACGTACCCACTTTTTAAGTGTGTCGATCATGTCAGAACTAATATACGTTCAAACCCTGAATTGAAAGCGGAACCTACATATTTACACACGAATGTTCGTGGTGGATACCCGACCTTAAATTATAATCCTTGTATTATAATATCAAAGTGAAGAAGGCGCTGAAGAATATCTGAATTCGTTCTAATTCTAACGCTCTTACCTTACAATATATGTGAGGACTATCTATGTACCCATAGGTAGGGACTTAGATTCATCAGTTACATTTAAAAAACTACTATTACACGGCTATAGTCTTTCGATAGACTCAGATTAAAAACGCTTCGCCGCCTTTTCACTCATTATCACATCTTATTATACAACAGTTGGGATTGGGATGTATCTGGAGTGGCGCCCGGGGGCGGGGCGGCGCCTGCGGCCCGGCGCCCGGCGCCCGCAGACTGGCGCCCGGCGCCCGCGGCACTCGACACCGGGCAGCGCGCCGTGCGGACATGGCGCGAGTGCTACGCCCGCCGAACCGCACGTAAGTAACTTCAACATAATAATTCAATTCAAAGATTCAGACTAAAATTCATTTAAAAATTGATGGTCACCCTTGTGTATAGTCGACCAAGTAATTGCTTGACCACTTTTGAATCTTATCCCTTTGTAATACAGCCGAAAAGTGGTCAAGCAATTTCTTGGTCGACTATACTTTAAGATAGTTGAGTCGACTTTGGTTGCCCTAAATAATTTAAATTAAAGGTGAAACTACCTTAAGAGTCACTACGCGCGATTCTTCTTACAAACGTAATCGTGTTTTGATTAACAAATTAAAGTGTTAAATTAAATTAAAACTTTGCAAACATAATTAGGTAAAACATCAGTTTTGACTGAAAAAAAAATCACACAAAAGAACTTTCTAATTTTTTATACTTATACTACAATGATTGAAGTTTTTTATGAAAAATCAGAAATAGTTTATTATCTGTGTCATTTTTTCAATCCGTTGCATTTCTTTTTCGTTTACTGCTCTATTTAAAAATTGTTATTTTTATATTTCCAAAGATTCATTTTAACCGTTCATGTAATTTGCACATTAAAACATAATTGAAATAGTATGAAAACGTTTAAGTTAGCTTGTTTTCATCGATTTTTGTTTTTAATGTATTGTAAAAACGGTAAATGAAACAAGTGATAAACGTTGCTTGAACATAGTGCAAACTCTCAAACAACAAATGATAGTCTCATTGGAATATAGATTTTATCCGAACCAACTAGCGATGCAGCTAGGTGTTTGTACAAATATTTGATAAAATAGTTTTTTTTGTTGTGTTGTGGATCTTTGATTGATGTGTTTTTGTATTTAATTGTATTGTTTTCTAATGGAGCTGACATATTCAATTCTGATCGAAAAAAGATAGTAAACCGGTCACGGTGAGTCGGTCTGACTGTAAGAAAGAATAAAAGAAAACACGTTTTTAGGAAAATACTTAACAACCATTTAGTACGCAACCCTCGTCGATTTCGCATTTGGCCGGTCTTTTTTGCGTCATATTGTCATATAATAAAAAAATATGTATGGCTATAAACCCCAACTCAAATCATTTGTACTTAGTACAAGTTTTTTGACAATGTTGTTCTCAAGTTTCAAGATCATACTTACATACACTGGAAAAACTTACTTGCAAGATTTTAGCCGAATGTACAAATCAAAGAACAAACACACAAACTATCAAACGCAACAAGTGGACTAAAAGTTTGAATACTTTTTTGTTAAAAAAAAACATTTATAATACAAGCTTTTTACTGGCGGTACTTTTTTGTTTGTTATCTGATCTGTTTCCTGTTATCTAGAAGTAAGTCAAAATTTATTTTTAATACATTGCGCCCTAATTGCGCCCGACTGAAACTGACAAACAAATAAAAAGCTTAATTTAATAAAATAATAACTGGTTGCAACAATTGCATCGCCATTGGAAAAAAGCTGCGCAGCGCTTTTTGGCGCGATCTAATTAATAATTATGTGATTATATGGTTTACGTGAATTTTGCAACTTTTTACTTTATATATATGAGTCAAGTCAAAATATCTTTATTCAAATTGGGCTTACGAGACATGATTTATGAAATGTAACTAAATAAGTATTTTAAATACACCACGGTGATTGCTGAGGATTTGATGATGACACTATCTTGCCAATCAAATTAAGAGAGAAAATAAATAATGTCAAAATTATGCCGCATAGAACTAATCATAACACGTGGCCTAACTAATTAGTGCGCAGAAAATGATTTACTTATTTTCATTGTTTCTAGTGTAAAAATCGAATGGCATAAAATTGCAAAATTGTTGTAGACGATCACTAAAAATATATTTATGTCCAAAGAAGATAGTAAAAAAAACCTGATATTTTAGAAGTTACAAAGATGACGAAGAAAAAAAAATCTTTTTTTGGTTTAAAATATGCTCATTCGAATCCAGATAAAAAAGCAGACAATTATAGTACGTGAGGAATTAGTTTACACTATTAAAATAAAGACGATTTAGTGTTGCTTCCATACAAATCACGCTCGTGACGTCTCTGGTGCTGTATGCAGCGCGATAGATCGCTTTCATGACGCACGCCCGTTGTCATTTTATTACTCGTGCTATTTCGAAAAATAATGATCGTAAAAGAAAACTAAAAAAACAAATTTTCTTCTTTCAACCAATTCTATCAATTTTGGCAATAAAAAAAGTCATTAGAATACCGAATTATAAGCTTTATAAGCCACCTTAAAGATTAAGTACTCAAAAAATTAGAGCTTTATTTTATTCGTCTCTGGTTGTTCCGGAGGGGTTTTATTAGATACTTTTCATGTATGTAAGATTTTTAAATTGTACTTAAATTGTGACGAAACAGACTGAAGAACCTTTTGTTGGATCACCCATTTGTTGGATCAGTTAAAGAGTATTTAGACATTTTTATTTAGTTTTTATAAGTATAGTTTGTCATTTTTTTATTTTTCATTTCTTCCTTTTTTATTTATTTTTGTTATGACGAAGCCTGTTGGAGACAAATTCATGTTGAAATTACAATTTTAATTTAGATTTCTTTATTATCCTGACATACCAATCTTAAATTTTGTTAAGTTTTAGTATTTAATAGTTTTTTTATTTTTATTATGCTGACATTCCCATCTTAATTTAGTTTTAGTGTTATTGTTTAATACTTTTTGTGTAATTTTGACGACATCAATATAAAAACATATAATTTGACATTGTACGCAATTTATAATGAATTTTGTATTGGTTGAATAAATAAACTAAAGTAAACTAAGCTAATTTTGATTGCTTCTATTGATTTGCCGAGGAGCCGCAGTTTGCGCATCCTTGCTTTATAATCTTTGTTTTAGGTATACGTCTATAATATCTTTGTTTCTCAATACACAATAAGTTACTTAGGTATTAATTTTGTGGAAAAAGGTTGGTTGACTGTACTTGATTCGACACAAGGCTCGGCTTGGAGCGTGTGACATCGACATCCAATTCCGGCGACGGCTGTAGTGCCGACTGTTTTTCGGCGACGCTGCCCGTGACGCATGACGCATGACGCTCTTGACTTCGGCGATCAGGGTTGCCGGATGATTTCGTGCCATTTCACTTATATTAACTAGTCAGGACTACTTTGCTGCTTGTGAAACTGGCTATGTCATGGGAAGTGCTTCATGAACTTAACTCTTAGGTGGCGAACTTTAAGAAAAGATCATATTTTATCTTACCCATTTTTTGAAGAGTTAGTCATCATATAACTTGGAGCTCTTTCTTTATTTTAAGTAGATTCTTTAAAAACTATCTTTACGGATAAATTGATAAAATAGTTATTAATTTCTTTAATGTCATAAATGTTTGATGATAACAGTAAGTAAAAATTGTTTACATGCGATACCTACGTGCTGAGATAGACTTTTTTATTAACATCCATCTAACAACTATCAAACAAATGTTTGCCCCTAGCGAGATTCAAACCAGCAAGCTTTAGTTTCATAGATACGGCCCCTAACCACTAGACTATTCCGTCGTCATTTAAGCACACCCACACTAAGATGCAGTTACCTCGTATTTTCATGTCAGTGTGTCACATTTACTCCGATCGAAATAACACCCAAATGTCCCGGTCAAATCCTGCAAGATTCAATTCTGGAAGATTCAATTTATACAATTCACAAAAATGAATATGAATTCGGATAAACCGTCAACCCTAACCCCGGTCACTCGAGGGCCCTCAGTTCGGGCTAACATTTGTCACTTGATTACGCACTCGTTAATGGAGAGTCCGGTTATTTGCGTCCGGGCAAAGAGCCGGTTATTCGTGTCCGGGTAAAGAGCTGGTTATTCGCGTCCGGGTAATTAACGGAAGCAAAGGTCAAGCACTTATGCTAAGGAGCCGCTTGAAAGGGTTCGTCAGTTGTTTTAGAACGTCTTCTGTACTATAATCACATTTAGGTATAACTACGCTACGATAAATAGATAGATAAGGGTTGTTTTAAAAGCTTTAATTTAGTTTCACTTGTCTTTCATGTTAACTTTAACCAACTTCCCGGTGTTCTGAGTTTTATACATATGTAAATCCAATGGACATGCAATATCATAGTGTCATTGAGCGGTCTATGATGTCTATGAAGTTGGAGCCAGGTGTCCAAATGAACTTTGCATTACAAAGCAACCCTATCGAGTTTTTACTCGTTCGATTTGATGTGAAATGTCGTGGTGTGCGTACCAAAAAGTGCCGTTATTAAAAAGCTTGTATCAAAAATGACTTTTGAAAAAAAATGGCGCATGGAATTAAGAACACAGTTAACCTTATCCTTCCAAAACAAAATTACAGAGCAATACAATACGTAAATGGCACAGCAAGTTTTAAGCATATTGAACTACATAACTGCCACTGTTGAGATTGAATAGATGTATATTAGAGTTCTCAAAGTCCCAGGTCAAAGAAATTGGATGGGAATGATGGTCCCAGCGGCCCTAACATGACAGCCCAGGTTTAGTTTAACCCCTCCCCGTATCTCTGTCTAACTAGTGTCATAAAGGGACGCAGAAGAGATAAACTAAACTTGGCCAGTCATGTTAGGGCCACTGGACTATTATTCATTGTGTTCTTACTTATGACTTTGTTACTGATGTAAGTTTTATGTCACAGGGTGGGGCGGCAACCGCACCAGCACTAATGTCTGTAAAAACGGCGACGCCGGGCGCCGGCGAGCGCGAGACCTGGGGCAAGAAGGTGGACTTCTTGCTCTCGGTGATCGGGTTCGCCGTCGACCTGGCCAACGTGTGGCGCTTTCCCTACCTCTGCTACAAGAATGGAGGGGGTAAGTAATGTAGACTTAGAACGTTAGAACTTCCATGGCCGCAGCTCTGGGGCGGCAATTGCGCCAATGGACCAACACGACAGGCACAGAAATAATTTATCAAAAGGCTGGGCAACATTTCGCTCAAAGAATTAGCATTGCCATCCAACGTGGCAATTTATTTACTTACCTTTAGATAAGTTTAGAATAAGATTTTATTGTTGTTTTTTTTGAAAGTTAGCATTTCAATAAACTTTGGCCTCATTAAAAAAAATATATACTCATCTTTCCTATACGTCTTCGTCAAAGTAGAGTCATAAGAAACCTTTTCTAACTAGATGCCAAGGCTCACATACACACGACCAAGAAATTGCTTGACCACTTTTCGACCGTGTTCAAAAGTGGTTAAGCAATTAGGTTGGTACTTAGTCGACTGTACCTGCGGCCCTAACATGCCCGGCCTAGGCAAGTCTATCTGAGTTTATCTCTATGTTATGACACTAGTTTGACGGAGACGCAGGGTTAAATTAAGTCTAGGCCGGTCATGCTAGGGCTTCAGCATTGACTTGGTGTGACTGTATGGAATGCAGAAGTCGCAGATTTAAATCCAGCTGGATATACATTTTTCTTTGCATAGCCATTACATTTGGCTGCATTTCATTATGCTACACTGAAAAAAAAAACAGTTTTATTACACGTAACTGGACCGCCAACTGTCCTGTATTTTACAGGACGTCCTGTTTTTCAGCTGTCATTTTGACCTTGTATTTTAATATGAAAAATAATACAGGACCATATCGTACCATAAACGCGTCGTCCCGTATTTTCTCCATGAATCCTGTATTGTTAGATCAATTGTCCTATAAAATGAGCACACGGGGTTGGTCACCCTACACGTAACCAAAGTTTTGTTACATATTACATTACTTACATTAAAAAGTGACTACCGAACTATTTGTAATTGTAACACCTTACCTAACTCCTTACCTAACTCTTGATTTGTAAATAACTCACCAAATGTTTACCAGTAGCAAATAGTTTTGCTAATTTAAACGAACTTTGATTATCTCTAACCAAAATCACGAGTAACCAAAGTAGTTCGGTTTTTCGTTTTTTTTTTCAGTGTATTTGTAATTACGTTATACAGAGACTTAAGTTAGGATTACATAGTTAGATTAGGTATAGAAATGTCTAGGCAAGTCTCAAAGTCTAACCAACATTTGTCGTGGAGTGCACGTGTTAAAATGAAGAATAGATGCGGCATTGTTCCTAATCTTCATAATCATGCCTGATAATGCATTGCATCACATCCACCTTACATTATGCCGCGAAGTGTCAAGAGCGCAGGCGAGTCGTGCGGTGAATGGAGTTAAGTGCCACTTGCGTCCCTAATTGTTCGAGCGAGTACTCTCCTTGTCAACTGTACTAGTATGTCTGGAGTGTTAAATGTGGGATCCCGCTTACATGGAGTTTTCTGGGTTTTTGTATTTTGTCCTAATTCGGATATGATGCCACTTAGTCTTAAGGGTCGGATCGCCTGTAGCCATAACATGACTTTACATGATTTAACTTGTCCCTCCCTGTGTCGCTGCTAAGGAATACAAACCCAGTTATCTTCTCTAGGAAAAGCCGGTTTTAACCGGTTATTTCTTAGTGTCAATAACCGGGTTTGCATTATTGCATTCCCTAGTCTCTGCCAAACTATTGTCATAAGAAAGTGACGGACATAGAGATACACTCAGATAAGCCAAACTTGGCCGGTCATTTGTTAGGACCACAGTAAACTCGCCTAAAATCGCGTTTCTATACAAAAGTACACTTTAAAACTGGTTCATAAAATCTGAATTATGACTATAAGACCACAGACAGACCGACAGAGGCATCGAATTTATAACACAACTCTTTGTTTTGCTTTGGGGTTTAAACAAAGCTAACCGTCTAATTCTCACTTAGTACGCGCATTACGCATAACTCTTCATTTAAAAGCGACACGACGTACTTAGGTACTTTTTAACTTATAAATGATTTTTAACCATGTGTAGTCGTAAATGGTAAGCATATTCAACATATAATTTTTTTATAAAACTACGGCAAAGCCAAGGAAGGGTTATGATTTTAGTAGTCTATGTATATTTGTATTTAAAATATATCTATGATTTATATATTTTTTACATTGGTTCATTATACGATAGTTTGACACACTACCACGCTTCTACGACCAATACTCACATAGGCAACTACGAAAACCAGGTTCCTGCACTCAAAGGTTCTGTAAGGTGAATTCATGCACTCAGCGCTGGAATTCATTAGGGCTGCCTCCGGCGTTGATTGCGTGCGGCGCGCCAGCCCTCGGCGCATAATAGCCGGTTAACAATCCGCGCCTTGTCGTGGTCTCGAGCAGCCCTAGCCTCTAATTGACGTACGTGCACTGAAACAGTTCAAGATATCGCGCGCACAATCGTATGTGGGTATGAGCATGTGCTTGTACACTCGCCATTAGACGTATCGGAGGAGCCAAGGTGCTTAAATGTTTAAACACTCACAGAACGCTTTTGACCGTCGGTTCATATGTATTTGAATACTTTTACCGTTTTGCCAATATTAAATGACGACTGTACATCCTAAGAATATAAATGATTGAGTATAAATCTACACTAATATAATAAAGAGGTAAACTTTGTTTGTTTGTATATAGGGGGTAATATCTGGAAGTACTAAACTGACACAAAAATTCTTTCACAAATAGTAAGCTACACTATTCCTGACGGACATAGGCTACTAATTTTACGCGAACGAAGTCGCGCGCTTCCGCTATTACTTTATAATTTAAAAAAAAGCAGTGTAAATTACAGTCAACAGCAATTACTTAATAGTATACCTACACAGTCGAAGAGGTCACAACGATCAAAGGGCAAAAGAGTTTGTGTATGTCTGTCTTTACCTATTCAGGTACTCGACTACTTCTGTGTTCGACTGTACGAAGGCAAATTTATACCTTAAAGTAGTCTCTTCCAGCTAAACTTTGAGCAAATAAATTAGTCAATATTATTGACAATCTGTTACAACATAGAAAGTAATGGTTTAATAGTATTTTATGCAACTGCTATATAATGAGAGGCCTTAAAACACGAGTGTGGTTTTATGAAACGAGCGTCAGCGAGTTTCATAATAGGATCGCACGAGTGTTTTAAGGCCTAATTATATACAGTTGCATACATTACTTTATCTACACACATATCATAACTGCAAAAAACCGTAACAGCAAAAAAACAAAAACGAATGACAACTAATGGCCGCCATGTATATTAAAAAGGTACTCTGTGATTCGATCTATTCGTCAAGACGAACGTTTTTTTTAAACCATAGACGAACGAATATAGTCCCTATTGTCATATCACTAGAGATCAAATGTCGTGCGTTTAAACCAAAAAAACATACTGAGTAGACGTTTCGTATCGATAACTGTTTTAATATCTGTGGATACTAGAATAGAGACCAACTTGAATTTTGACAGCTGTTCCAAATTTAAATTCATAACGTCACGAGCAGTCACGAGATATCGGTAATGTGATGACCAATAAAGAACAGATTTACCTACTACCACAGACAAGAAAATTCTTATAATGACATTGGTTGTAATAATGCTGGTCATTTCCTAGGGTTTTTGAACGCGTTATTTAGCCTTTATGATATGTGTGTAGATAAATTTAGCTTACAAGATTTGAACATAACAGCTTAAATAAAAGCTTGTAAAAAAAGGAATAATACAAGTAGGTATATCAACGCTTGAAATTACGGTAATCCGTCATACGTATTTCCATATAACACAGGCCCTCGTACATACCTAGTATAGGAATAGTGTATTGTCCTTGTGCTGCGAGTGACAAGATGTTCACGTCTTGTGAAACGGAAATGAGCATTCTGACGCAGCGTGGTCGTCCGGAACCGACCCAAATGGGATTTGTTTGCCGGGACTTCTTTTAGTCTGTTTAGACAAGACCTTACTGTCTCTTCCAAAGCCCGTAGCATGATAAGGGGGAAAATGCCCTTTTATGATAATGAACTGGTTTTATTCTGTAACTACTTAAATGTAGTATGTACCGACTTTAATTGTGCAAAGTTTGGTTGAAAAATTCCCAGTAGTTTCGCAGAAAAAAAATACAAGGCAATACATGTGTAAGGGATGCACGAGTATGTAAATGTAAATGTAACGGGCGAGTGCCGAGGAATAAAATGACCGCGAATCACAAAAAATGTATCCTAGCTGATCAATCGTACACTAATATTATAAAATATACTTAAAACTCCGCAAACTGTAATTCGATGCATGTACTGATGATACATTGACTTTATTGCAAGCTATACATGCATCGTTGCAAAAAATGACCATGTTTGTACAGAATTAAATAGGACTTACCAAAAATAATGACCATTAAAGTTTAATATTTTTAGAGAAAAGTCATATTAAATTAATTCTAATTAAAAAAACCTGCGGAACCGTAGGCCGTAACCAAACTTAGTACAATTTCACTGCTAGATGTAAACTGTAGGAAAAAAAACAAGTCTTAATATCAAAGAGCATTTTCTCTTCTCCCATCCTGCTACGGCCTTTATAGAGAAAATTCTACTAATAATAAATAAATAAATAAATAAATAATTAATTAATTAATGTTATGTTATACAAGAACGTTATATCGCCACTTTTTATCCCGGTAAGACAAATTCGTAAGATCATTTACAACATTAGTGGCACGCGAACGAAGTCACGAACAGTGCAAACTAGTAAAAAAAAAAGGGAAAAATAAATCATCGTATCGTTTAATACTCCAAGTGAAGCTGTAAAAGTCAGAAACACTAACACAATTAAGATTAAAAAACTATCAAATAAAATACTACAAACATGAAATATAATAAAGCTACGAAGTTAACTAATATTGTTATTTGAAAAATCAAAATACAATTAAATGCAATTAAAAATAAGTTAAATAAATTATCTGAAAGCTATGATGCGATTAATATAAAAATAGAGACAAATAAAATATAACTAAAATATAAAATTAAACCCAATATCAACAAAAATATGATATAACTTTATAAAACTATCGAGATTATTTTTCGCTCCCTGTGTCTTTTTGGATGCCGGCGTCTTTTTCTTTCTCTGCGTCTTTGTCGATCCCAGCGTCTTTGTCGATCCCAGCGTCTTTGTCGATCCCAGCATCCTTTTCGATCCCAGTGTCTTTGTCGATCCCAGTGTCTTTTTCTATCACTGCGGCTTTGTCGTCTCCTTTGTCTTTTTCGCTTCCTTTATCTTTTTTTCCTTTTTTACCCCCTTTTTTGGATTCTGGCTCTGGCGGCGGCGGGGGCTCGGGCTCGGGCTCCGGTGGCGGCGTCGGAGGCAGCTTTTTGTCTGGCCACATTCGTTGCACGTAGTCCACTATCGCTTGCAAGCTCACGATCGGCGGTTTCCCCGGTCGAAAAGCAAACACTGCTCCCAACTCATTAATCAAATCCTCGCTCAAGTCGACTTCCCTTAGCTTAAATTCTTCAATAAGTCGCGAAACCGGCATAACCGGCTCAGGAATCTCCTTCTGTAACTGCATCAAGAATAGCCCTATATCAACTTTGTTCTTCTTGCGACCCTTCATCATAACAAAGTCGATCCTTTTAATAAGCAATGGCCGTGGATCTGGGTCTTCAATTTCATAATTTTGCAAAACACCGCCGTAAACGATGTTAAACTTTTTACGAAACGTCTTGCTTTTAACGTTTTCGAGGACCTTAACAAAGTTTTTATCAACCCAGATACCATCCATCAACAAATTTTGTACCTTTACTCTGGGGCGGAGCATCGTTTCGATCACAAGTTTGGAATCCAATAGAGTTAATGGGTTGAACGATAAATTCAATGTCACCAATTTTTTACATTTATTTAAACCATCAACTATTAGCGGTATATCGTCGTTGCAAAACCTATTGTTACTCAGATCCAGATCTTTGAGTTTGGGAACGTTCGCCATTATCGCCTGGATAGCCTCTGCAATGCGAGTCCCCTGAAAGCTGTTCCAGGCTAAGTTCAACTCCTCTAGCACATCACTTGACGCGAGCTCTTCTAGCATTTTCGAAGTACCCGGCGCGTTGAGCATATTCCCTGAGAGATCCAAGTGTGTCATTTTATTTCTGTAGGATAAGCAGTCTAGAAGCGCTAAGGCTGTTTGTCTTCCTAATTTATTTCTGCTCAGATTAACGCGGGGGATGCTGCAGCCTTTTACTATGTGATCTGCGAAATGTTGACCTCCTTCTTCACCTAGCTCGTTCCGCGATACGTTTAGAGTTTTCAAAGTGCGGTTGACGATAATCCCGGTGCCAAGTCGCAGCATACCCGACGCTTGGATGCGACATCCAGTAAGGTTTAGTTCTATCAGAGCTGTGTTTGTAACCAGCATCTGTCCTAAATGGTATGCTGCATCGTCGGTAAGAAAATTATCAGTCAACGTAAAGCGTTTGACTGTTTTATTAAACTGAAGCGCCATGGCCATAGCTCGGACTCCCGTAGGATTGACCCCATAATAGCTAACATCGATTTCGTCATTGCACAGTTGTTTGTAGAATATTCGAACGGGGCACTGATTCATTTCCTTGCAGATGGCTAGGTAAAGTTCCATGCCGTCGTCGGGATATATGACTGGTTTTTCTGGAGAATTAAGTGCCTGTTTGATTCCGGGGTCGGGGACTGCAGGGTAGTTGTAGTAGTGGTGTCGGAAGACCTCGCTGTCTGACATTGCGATGTACTTGGCACATAATTCCCCGCTGCTCGGAGCGTACAGGCCCTGTAACATCAGCATCTTCTTCTTGTTTTCTGTCGGAATGCTGATCTCGAGCGACGACCACTCGCTCATCGGAACCTCTTCACTCGACTCCTGTTCCACTTTTTCATACGCCATAATTTCGACAACAGGAGCATCGCTGCTACTACTTGACATGATGCTGGGTATTCAGGGAGATTTTATTGTTTAATTTAAAAAAATACGTTTAAAATATACAAACAAATTCAATAACATGAAACATGTTGTGAAAACATGAATAAATATGAAAAACTTCAAAATGTCACGCTGAAAAGACGAGTTATAACAATGAATATATGAAATATTTCAATGTCAATGTATGTTGTTTTTTTAATAAGTATAAGGGATGATAAAAGAAGAATGTGAGTCCGCTAGTAGGTATATCCTGTTTATCTATGAGTAAGTTTAAGTAAATGGGGCTTTGAGTATTTAACATTGAGATGCCAAGCCGTATTATCACCTAACAATTTTTTCTGCCAATTTTAGCGGGGGAGACGGGTCTAGATGTTGCCCGATGGCTGGGAAATTCGGGATTGTCCTGGAATTACGTGTCTTGTCCCGTGCCCAGGAATTACACTTTATAGTCCCGGACTTCGAGTGTTACTATATTTTCAGAGTTCCTTACCTCAAAAGGAAAAATCCGAAAACTGTAAACAGTATCGGAAGTCTCCAGATGAGATATCCGAATAAAATCACAACATGCTGTCGGCAACACTGCCACGAATGCCATGATGTCAAATTTTGAAATGTTTACCCTATGTCTGTCAAAAAGCTTATTCATTTAAAATGTTTTTGGTGTTGTAAATAATAAATTAATTGTGAAGAAAATTATTTACGTGTGATAAAAAAATCCGTCTTTAGTGAAATTTGAAGTTTTTGATAGCCGTTTGAAGGTAAATACAGCACGATTAACCATTTTTGCAGAGATCGCTTTCACGATACGGACTAAAGCAAAATGACACACGATATCGCGGCGAACTGGTTTTTATAAACCGTTATGATTTAAATCACGGTTTTAGGACATATGCATTGGCAGAGGGGAATGCGTGCCTTGCGACGTCCAGTGGCTAAATTGTCTAAGAAATGGGGTTACAAATTTTCGCCGCTTCTACCGTGTGTCTTAACCACTGGAATACTACAATAGATTACTATTGTAGTATATATACAAAGAATATTTACAATGTGCAGCAGTGCGTAACTGTTTGATTTTAACAGTTTACGAAATGTTCATACTTTTTCTAATGTTTATTGTATTGATGGGATTGTAATAATGTATTCAATGCATTTTTTTAATAGTATGAAATGTAAAAAAAACTCCGAAGAAGTGTTTTTATGAATATTCTCGGATAACAGAATAATGATTCTAACTAGCACAATGATTTATCATCATATCAAATCTTAACAGACAAACTGAGTTTTCCGGCCTGATTTTTCTCTTACGCGTCGGTTTGGTAAATATATAGCACAAATTAAGTGAGTGGTGGCAGAAACCTTCAGTGCGTGAGTCGGTCTCAAATTTGACCGGTTTTTTCTCTAAACTATACTTACATGAACATTGGTAGCACACAGAGTTTATCCCCGACATAATGTCGCTTACGCTCACGCCGACTCGGTTGGAAGGGATATATTTTATTGCTTTATGTCCACGACAAAACTAAGCATACCAGGACCTCAGGAATGGCAAACTTTTTTAGCTTACGTGCCCATTTGCCAAACTAAGTACCTATCACATTTTTCTACAACTCATTGGAAAGAAAAGTAACGTCGCAATTTTTTGTCGCGTCCCACCTGCGGCACGCGTGCCATAGGTTCGCCATCTCGGCTATACAGTACGTACGTTTACTTTAAGTTTTCTTCTCGACATAAATATTGTTTTCAGTTTACATTGTTTCTTTGGACCATTACATTACATGATACTTACCTTCTATCTAAATCTAAAGGCAGCAATGTATTTATTCATGACAGCCGAAGTTAATTCTTGAAATATTGCCCTGTACAGTCAACCAATTTGATTCATGGGCCACTGTAGAACGTTGTCGCAATGGGTCATTACTAAAATATTCTGACATCTATTCAGAAGTCATTATAACATTTATTGTGAAAAGGTTCTATAGTGGCCTATGAGTCAAATTGGTTGACTGTACACTGTTTAACCTGGTTTGTTCAGCATCTGTTGTACTGAGCTGCCACGCGCCCCACCATTTTTGATTACCGCACGCCCCACGCAAAGTTTCCTAACACTTAATTGCATCCTGGTCTTTGGTCGCAGCCCTTTGCTGGCCAGAAGCCGGTAATTGACAATCAAAACGGCCTTTACGCGCCATGAGAAACTTCGTTACCGTCTCGATGTGGAGGAAAATTAGTAACGTAATAATGAGAGGGGTAATAAGATAATGTACTACCTAGTAAGGTCATTCCGGCGCGATCGCCGTCTCCGTTAACCTGATTATACGGCAATCGTGACTGTTGGAACGCCGTCTTTTGACGTTTGAAGCGAGATTGCCTGAGGAAATGTATTTAGTGTCGTTGCGAGCGCTAAAGCGTCGGGGATTTAATTTAATGTAGCTGGGGCGAGTGCTGGGAATGAAGTCGATATGTGGATGGTGTTATTTTAAATATCGAAGGGCGGAATATGAATGTGCGCCTTACTTATTGGTGTGTACGTAAATTATATTGAAAGCTCGATTTTGAATGACTCTAGAATATACTAGGACGTCCAAGTGTGCAAGTGACAGTTTAATTTTATTGTACTTAGGTATACTTCTGGCTGTGGGTTTCACACAGGTACAATCGGGTTGTATTGTACATCCAAACCTTCTGAAAAAAAATCTCTAAATGACAGTGAAAACCGTATGAAAATTCGTTACGTGTGTTCGTTAAGAAGGAGAAGGCGGCCGAACAGACACTATAAGGATTTAGAAAGATTGGAACGGATAGAGAGAGGCTTTGTACTAAGTAAAGAAGACAATGAAGAAGTAAAAAGACAGAAATAGCTGTAATCTTTCGCTTCTGAATGGTAGGACCGCACAAGTTTAGCATGCTCCTTCATAATGAACTTTCAACAGTATTCTAAACTATGTTTAGCACACTTTAATAAAATTTACGTATGACCCCGCATCTGCGATGTGAACGCTCGACCAGTTACCTGTTTTGCTTCTTACTTTTTTTTAAATGTATCCCCTTTTTTCATCTCTTTCTTACGTTTTGCCTACTTAATGTAGTATGAAAACAATAATATTATGTTCTCATTTAAGTGAATTATGGAGTTCTTATGAGAATAAATGTCTTAAACCATAAACCATATCTAAAATCATCACACACAGCGCTTTTCTTTTGTCTATGCGACAGTATGTACTAAGTTTACGGAATAACATAATGGCGTCGGTAAAAAGTAGTTATTTTCCCATAAAACTTTTACCTATAAATACTTATTAAGGTAACGATCCCAGTCATTGCCAGTGGCAGAATAATTGACGAGAGATAAGGAAACATAGAATAAAAACGGAGCGACAAGTTACCTTTTTACCCGACTGCGCGGCGTAAAGGAGGGTAATGTTTTTATCAGCCTATATAATTATGTATGTGTGTATGTTTGTTCCTTTGTGGCGATATAGAGACCAAACGCGCGCGACGATTTTGATGATTCTTATTAAGTTATGTTAAATTTAAAATTATTGATTCTAATGATAAAAGACACTGCAAATCAGAACGAACTTGATTTTCGCAAATACCCATATTAAGTGACCAAAGCGCTAGGCCGTCCTAATTGGCAGCTGGCCGGGGCCCAGTTGTGATTTCCTCCATAATTGATTGCGGGGCACTTCATCACAGCCGCCATTCATCACGCTTGACGTATTATGGCTGTTATGCCGCCCTTATAGCGCCTCGAAATGACTTATATCAGTTAATAGCTGCTGCCATTACGCACTTCGTCTGCAAAAACTATATGCTCTTAATTCATTTGACAACAAACTGTGCAGTTTTGTAAGTTACAACCAAAGACTTCTACTTATATGTACACTTCTTGTACTAGTAATATGGTAACATACTTAGATGACGTTAGATACAATATTTATAACATTATCGTGACTTAAGCTCGATAGAAATATATTGTTGATTTACCTCAACGTTTCGGCCATGTTTCAATGGCCGTGGTCTACTCGTGACCTACTCGTGGTCTACTCGTGACCACGGCCATTGAAACATGGCCGAAACGTCGAGGTAAATCAACAATATATTTCTATCGCGCTTAAGTCCCGATAATGTTATAAATATGTGTGAAAGTCGCGAAAGCTTAAAACAGTTAGATACAATGTATTCTAACAATCCATTTTCAATTTTGTAACACTCAACATCGTTACAGCTAAATAAGTATCTAAATTCTTTATCGTACAAAATCATAAAGAGATACAGTGGTGTACAAAGACGAACTTATCCCTGTAGAGGATCTCTTCCAGTTAACCTTTGAGGTTTTTTTTGTGGCCTGAATGTCTCAAATCGTAATTCTCGCGAGAGGTACGGGCGACTACGATTGCTTAGCAAGTAAAATGAATAGATGCATCATAAGGGTTATAATGAAGATCGAAGGGTCCATCGGCCCGTGCGACGACTCCGGTCGGCAGTTCGAACCACCACCACCCTTTGATCGTAATTTACTTTACTTATAGTTATATGAATATGAGAATGATCTAAACAACTAGCTCGAGTGGTCGCCACACGCTTAGTCACTCTGTCTGTTTGGCTCAGTAAGCAAAATAGAGAAAGACAGACCGAGTGACGAGCGAGAAAACAGAGTACCTTTGAGTAGAAAGAAGAATGTTTTGTTGATAAAAATAGCAAAAAAAAATCGGCAACTTGTGAGTCGAAACTCAAATGGTGAGTTTCTTAAATTAAGAATAAGAAAATAAGTTTTAAATGTAAGTATTCTGATTCGTCAGTATTGCTAAATTATGATAATCATGAAAAAACTTTGAACGAGGTGGTATCACTACTTTGATGGGTAATTGTGATGAGTGACTGGCAGTCGAAACGTTTTAGTAGAGAAATTCGAAGTTAGGTAATTAAACTTAAAGGATCACTTACTAAAGTACATCAGACAAGTTTGTGATATGTATTTCTATAGACAGTATGTTAAACAGCACGTGTGTAGAGGTACAGTCAGTTTCAAATGTAACGGAGTAGTTAAGGTGGTCAAAAATATCTGAATATGCCAGTAATTGATAATAAAGTCGAGTTCAGATATTTTTGAGCAGTTTAGAGAAAATATAGAGTTTACATGTTGGTTACGAATAGAAGTATAGCGTTTTGTTAGTAAACGAATTTTTAGTAAGTTTTGTGTACTTTTTTATCCTTTATGTATATACAAACCAACAAACGAATTCTAGCTCGCAGCATAGACAAATTCATTTAGTAGGCCGTGGCAAGCCGTTCATAAAAAATAATACGATAACTTTATATTTGTCAATATTTTAATGCTAAAAATATTAAAAGATATTTGTTGCTGATATTTAAAATTTATGGCCTGAACTAGCACTTAAAAAACATAAAATTAAATTTCATTTGTTTATTTTTATAATTTTAGACATTTATGTAACAGTTTTTTTTAATGTCGGAAAATTCTGTCGAGGAGGATGTGGAGACCCTAACTCTGTTCGAATTCGTGGAAAAGGAGTCCGTTGAAGAACCTAAAAGCGAATGGTCTTCGCTGTTAATTGAGAAACCAGAAGAAAACAAAAAGAAGCTATTAAATGCAAAGAATCTGTACTCACCGGGCAGTGGAGAAGTTTGTGCCAAATACATTGCGTTATCTGATAGTGATGTGTTTCGTCATTGCCACTACAACTACCCGGTCGTCGTTGATCCCGGCATCGAAGACGCACTCTTCACCCATGAGAAACCCATCGTGTATCCAGCAGATGGACAGGCCAGATACCTAGCTCTCTGCGCAGAAATGAGACAATGCCCGGTCAGAAAGTTCCACAGGGATTTGCTAACTGACGAGATCGATCTCAGCCACTATAGTGTCAATCCCTTTGGAGTCCAAGCGATGACCAAAGCACTGGAATACAACACAACTGTCACAAGGTTCTCCCTTGCTGACAACTTTCTTAATGATGACGCCTGTTTCCATCTCGGAGAACTTCTGAATATAAACTGGACGGTAACTGAATTGGATTTAGCAGGATGCCGCATTCAACCAAGCGGGGTATACCATTTAGTAGCTGGATTGCCCGCAAACCGTACCCTGATCAAGCTCAACCTTGCTGGAAACGAACTAGGTAACAAGGGCGGGGAAAACTTTGCCGAGCTCATTCTTCAAGGATGCACTATCTCACAAATTAATCTGAGTAAAAATAGATTAGGCCAACATGCCGCCTTGGCGCTAGCCGAAGCTATATACGTAACGAACAATTTGACACATTTGGATCTTTCTTGGAATCTGCTTAATACATCAAACATTACGAAACTGCTGGAGGAGCTAGCCAACAATAGCGTATTAAATGAACTTAATTTGGCATGGAATTGTCTAGAAGGCGTTCGCATAGCTAAAGCGATCCGACAGCTTATGATAGCTGCTCCTCTCACGATTTTAAATCTTAGTAACAATAGGTTTTGCGACGACGCCATACCGGTGCTAATATCACAACTACACAAATGCAAAGCACTTTTGACACTTGATTTATCCTTTAATCCTCTGACTCCTTCGGACGCTAATACTGTCATCGAGAAGATGCTTCAAAATACAGTCCAAGTGAAAAATGTTTTACTGAAAAACGTTTATGTTGAGAAGTCGTTTGTAGAAATTCTCGATAGAGTAAAGGAAATGCCGACACGAGATGACTTTAATATTATTTATGAGGGTGTGTTGAGCGATTACGAAATTACTGGGCCGGACATGCGAAAGTTGTTGTTGAAGAGAGCTGACTTCCTCAGCAGAAGTAGTAAGAAGAACAAAGTGGATATCACGCTAGTGTTCTTGCGGCTGATGAGGGAGCATCCAACGTCATTTATTACGGTTAAGAAGATGTTGCACTATTTCAAGAGGCACGGCGTTGCTTCGAACGAGGATTTAGTTACGGAGTTAGGGGAAGTTTTTGCAGGGCCTAAAGGCAAGCAACCTACCTTAGACTTGGACGCAATTGTTGACTACTTGCAACGGCTGTGGCCAGATAAAAAATTGCCAAAGACGCCTCCACCGGAGCCCGAAACAGAAACACTGCCAAAGTCTCGTCCCAAAAAAAATAAAAAAGGAAAGCGTAAAAAAACAAAGCGTGTTTGATTATTTTGTTTTGCTCTATCTTCCAACGGATAGTTTTATTAATGCTTTTTTTCTTAATTTAAACGGTATAATCTTAAGTGTTTTTTTTTTACTTATTATTTTAATCAGTAACGAAACAACTGGTATAATTTAAGCGCTTAAAATTGTTTTGTCTTCATATAATGTATGAGTTAATAAATTTTATGAAATATTTTAAATCTAGCTATCTATAATTAAGCAAAAAAAAAACTCACTTTAAGCGTCGGTTTTATCATGTTTTTCTTGGTAGGCCAAACTTTCAGTTAAGTAAGCTTATAGTTTGTCGGTCGAGATATACTTAATAGTAGAGCCAGAAATAATAGTCACTATAGCCCTACAATAGCCCTATAATAGTCACATTTCCGTCGGCATCGAGACAATTCCGATAAAGATCCATCCGGATGATTTAATGCCTACCGGTGGAAATCTCATAACACCCAATCATCCGGCGTCTACCGGGGATACCCGGATAATACCCGGGTATCGGAGACAATTCGATTACACTCACCTTGGCCCGCCGTCTCGAAGCGGGTCACTTGAAATACGCGAATTTGATTTGATTTTTTATTAATAGACTAGGAGACATTTAATAAGCTTATGATAAGTTTTCAAATTAAAAACCGATTTTATACATTGTATTTTTGTTTTACTGAGAAAAGTCGAGTGGGCCCTATTTTACTTGAGTAGTACATACTCGTATGTAGTTGCCGATACGTCTCAGCCTTTTCTACCCTTAGAGTTAGAATATTTTCTGCAAATTGAAATGAGACCTCAAGTATAAACTGATCCAAATAAAAAACCGGCTAAGTGCGAATCGGACTCTAGCACGAAGGGATCCGTACAATTTAATTAATATTTATTTTATTCTGGTTTTAGTAGTTGTTGTAATAGAGGCAACAGAAATATATCATCTGTGAAAATTTCAACTTCCTAACTATCACGGTTCATGAGATACAGCCTGGTGACAGACGGACGGACGGACGGACAGCGGAGTCTTAGTCCTGTTTTAACCTTTGGGTACGGAACCCTAAAAAAGAAGGCAAAAACCAACAATTTTATAAATTCAATCAAAGCCGCTTAAATAGTTCAAGAAAATACTTCCATCCAATGTGAATCGCAAGTTGCGTCTTACAGGCCCATTATCCTCTAAGTGTACTAAAAGTCCCCAAGTCACTCTTCGGCCGACTTTCACCAAGTTCCTTTACAATGCCTGCTCTCCCTTTATCCCGACCTGTTGCATCCGGCAATAAAGTAAATCCACTCCGGCCTCCCCTCGCTCGGTTCACTTGGCGGATAATACTGAGGAGGTTGGGGATTGTTTGAATAATCATTTCGGTAGTGCAGTGCGTAATATGGTTATGGATTTCTTGTGTAGCGTCGCCTTTAGCAATTCTTTGATCGTATTTTTTTTTAGCTTAATCCTGCAGATTGCATCCCTATAAACAATGATGAAGAACTCTCCAGACACGGACACAATAGAAAGTTCCTTGCTACGATGTCTAATATACCTACGTACTTCGCATGCGAACGTAATGAGCATTACATTCCTAGCACTGATTGGTTAGTTAGAAAAGGCATGTCTGTGTTGTCTTCTCCTAAAGACAACAACATACGTTAGTTATAACATCTACGTTAAAGTTATCTCTTAGTTTATCACTCTATGTATTACCAGGGCCCAATTTCATAAACGCGACAGGCAACAGGTGACAGTGACAGTTCGTTATACAATTATACATTGCTTGCCCACTATGATGTAAAGTCTGTATGTCTGTAGCGTTACTTGTCGATACAGTAATGTAAGGCGAATTGTCACTGTCACCTGTCGCCTATCGCGTTTATGAAATTGGGCCCTGATATTGTAAACTTTGTATCAATTTCATTAAAGCGACTTTAAATACGATCACTCACCCAACTATTGACTTAAATAAAGATGACATTTTAACCCAAGATTAGTTTTGAAGACTAGAGGTTACATAGCTTGATTCATAGTGTAACTCAGCCCTTAAACCGTAAATTTATAATGTATTAGCGACCTGCCCTGGCATCGTACGAGATGTACCTACATACCTTCCATAAAAAATACTCTACAAAACAGTGAAGACAAGAAAAAGTCACGTAGTCTAAAGACTCGTCAAAAGTTGCTTTGCCCGACAGGGTCCACGATGAACACATAGCTTATCAGTACCACCAGCCTGGGACCCAGTACTACAGTTGGTTAAACCTCAGGCTTGACATGAGATTGTATGACTGATGGTATTTTTATTTTTATTCTAATTATTCAATTACCATTTTTGAAATTTTAGTTTTATCTTTATGTAACTTCTTGTTTGTAAAAATTTTTTTAAAGTTATTTGGTTGGAAAAAGGCTTAATGCTGAGTTTCTTGCGCCGCATTCTTCTCAGCAGATGCCATTTCCGAAGCGCTGGTAGAGTCTGTAGTCTTATTGCGTTAATTGGAACGAATTCATATTTAGTTTTTTAATTTTTCAATTATTTTTCAAAATTGGGTAGTTTGTATTCTAAGTTTTTTGTCAGTCCGCCCGAGAACATGAGTCTTGTAAAGGGCTCGAAACGTCGGGAATTAGATTCGTTACAATACACGCGATATAAACCATTTAAATTGTTTTATTTCAATGCACATAGCTTAAGTTAACATCTGTTACACACATTGTAGAAAAGCAATAAAGTATTGAAAAAAGCCGTTTGAAAAACCGTACGTGGTTTAAAAGAATCGGCTGAAGATAAAAGGACAGACGGCTACGGAGAGTGACGTTGTTTTATATTATACAAGGATGCCTGTGTCAACCAGGCTTTAAACGCTGCCATTCTCAAGAGTCACCATAAATACCAATTAGGGTAAGAGAGGCATTTGACGGCTGTTATTTACAAGAATGCTTGCGATTGTGGCGCGTCTCGAACGGAAACGGCTCGTTCTCCGATTGGGCCATTCATTAGTCTAGTTCACGGCACGTTACTTAGGAACTGGCAATAAATGTGATAATATACCGTGCTAACTTGACAATCAACTCTACATCCGTCAGCGAAATTAGGTTCAAAATAAGAATTGGGTATGCAATAGGGCAAATACAAATTGATAAACACGATTCTTGCACCCTTTAATTTTTTTTAATTTGTTTGTAACTATTTGTTATCATACGAGTATATGTGCTATAAAAACAAATGTTTCGTGAATATTTCAACCCGTTAGCCAAATAATACGAGATAGCCTTTTAAATGTCAGATGGACAGACGAACCGACGGCGAAACCTTCGTAATAGTTGCCCGTTTCTAGTTAAGCTTTTGAAGCGGAACCCTAAAAATCCAGCCTTACCAATACTAACTAATCAATTCACATTTCATGTAGAATTCTTCTGCAAAGTGAAATTGCGAGCGTCTTAAAAGGGCAATTACGGACAATTTGCCGCTCCGGCGCGCAATGTACAATTATTGGCCCCGAGGAGCGAATCGACCGATTTTTCATACCCTAAGAGGATTATCTTAGCAAATTGTGGAAACAATAAGAGGCTGAAGTCGGCTAAATAGGGATAGTGAGTTAATTAAAATTGAGGGATGGAGATTTGAGATTTTCCTCAACAGCACCTACTCGTGCTTAGCATCAGATTTAGGTACGGATAAAGTACTCAAGAATAAGTAGTTGTATTATTCTGGGCTCGCTCTAACTAATCTATATGTATAACTGAGCGTGTGTTCAAGTATTCTACGGGCTTAATATTGTTTGTCCTAATGGTACAGTATTATGTGGAATTATCAATTGTCCTAATTTCCTTCCAGCTGAAGCAGAAAATATTTCAGAAAATCTTTAGGGTTTTAGTTTAGTTTAGTTTTGTTTATTCAGTCAATATAAAGTTACATTATAAATTGCATTGCATGTCAAATTACACGAACTTATACTGAGATCGTCAAAATTATATAATTATAAAAACTAAATTAAAATCAACTACAATATTTATAACACCATATTTGATACAAAATTATGAAGATTACAATAGAATGTCAAGGTAAATGAAATTAGTCTCCAATAGGGATCGTCAAAAACACAAACAAAACAAACAAATGGAACAAGATAAAAAAATCCACATATAACATATTATTAAATTAAATATACCTATCTATGTCATCAAATATTATGTCAAATTACATATAAAAGATACAATTAAAATTAACTAAATAATAATGTCTAGGTTAGGTTTATTTTACTATTTCCCTGAAAAAACATAGTATTAGTTTTGGGAAACGAGCATTATGTGAAACATTACAGTAGAACAATCAATATTATCCGAGCTTAAATAGACACATTTCTGCAAACCTTATTTGTTGCACTCGTCCGCCGCTAACCTTGGCCAAGAAGATTTTTGCTTCTACGGAACTGGTTACATCGGGGAGAGTTTTCTTAATACAAGGATCTAATTGATTATTTCTCCACAAGGGGCGTTCCTGGTGCCGTACTGCATCATGCTGGTGGTGGGCGGCATCCCGCTGTTCTACATGGAGCTGGCGCTTGGACAGTTCCACCGGAAGGGAGCCATCACCTGCTGGGGCCGGCTGGTACCGCTCTTCAAAGGTAAGCCAGATCTTGGTGACAATAAAAAAACTGTACCGTAACGAAACTATAATTGTACGATACCGCCGCTAAACACACAGTAATTTGCAGTTGTTTTTCGTATATTTATTACTATGGTTGGTTATATTTAGCATAGAGTTGGTTAGATTTGCACAATTTTTCCGTGTACGTACATTGTTAATAAATAGCAACTACGTATCTGGTAAACCTATAGGCTCGAACTGGATCTTAACATAATCTAACTTTCTTGTCTTTACCGACTAGACCATAATCATTCATTTTATCTCCGCCATATAAAACAGCAATTTTATTTGTGATCATTGGCTTCTTGTCATTCTTTTCTTCGTACAACGCTTAATTATCTTCTAGAGCTTTGATAGGCCCTATCATGTGGCTCAAAGCATAGAATAGATACTAGTACTCTCAAGGATTATTTATATCTCATTGCAGCTTTATCTAATTATCTTAAGGAACTAAACTTCATCAGCCATAGAACGCTGTTGCTAAATAAAGTCACTTCACACTCGTAAACGAACGCAAACTTCTAACAGTATGAACGTTAAGTTTACGTCGAAGATATAATTTACAAGCCTCGAATTTTACATGGTCGACAGAAATTATTTTCTCAACTAAAAACATCTATGAACTATCATGTTCCTTTAAGGAAAATATAAGAGACTCCTTTTCCCTGAGTAACTTAGACTCAACTCAAGTACAGTAAGTACACATATATGTGTATAAAGTGCAATGTAATATTATAAAAAACATATGTACGTAACAGATCCTTTTCTCAGCAAAAAAATGATTATTATGATATGAAGAGAAAATTATTTGTACTAAATAATTACAGTCTACAAGCCATTATTGCTATAGTTATACTTATAGATAGGTACTCTACCGAAAAGTGTTCATTTCCGACCCCTTTGAACTTCGTTTTTAAACTTATTACAATCGCGTTATTTAAGACATCGGAATAGAGTCCCAGTGTCTGCAATCTTGACTTATTACTCACTTATATCGAGCGAGGGTGGATCGCTACCCGGTGGAAACAATATTCTATACTTAAGTGTTAGTGTTTCTCTACGAGTTATGAAGTGAAATATTGTGACCGTTGAGTCACATCGTAAAATCATTGTTGAATGATACGGGTGGTTCATATTTCGAACATGCTAATTTGGTGTGAATCAATCTTTAATCAATGCAATAATCATAAGCAAAGTTATAAACATCCTTAGCAAAGTTATAAAGTTATACTTAATTATGTATCTTCTATTCCAAGACTTACAGATTAAATTTGTTTATAGTTCCTTGGTACAACGGTTCAAGCTGACGCCCGGTTTCTTGATAAAGGTTTAAACCGAAAGCCTTGAAAGTCTCTAACTAAACCTATGTATGTAACAGAAGGAAAATTATATAAAAACTTCTTGCAAAATATGCTACTAAAAGCTGATTTCTAATATTTTAACAAGCTTTTACTCGTATTTAGCTTGTATGTATGTATGTATGTAAATTCTTTATTGTAGAAAAGTAACAAAAATGACACGAAGAAATACAGTGATGTGCAAAGGCGAACTTATCCCTTCAAGGGATCTCTTCCAGTTAACCTTTGAGTGGGTGAAAGGAGTATCACGTATGTATATTTAGTTCAAATCTTGTTAGTCAATTTTGACTCACTTCTACATAGTCGTTGGTCTCCAAATTTGGTATGTGCAGATTTATACATTGGCAGTGGAATGAAAAAGTCCGTCAACAAAAAGCTTAAGTATATTAAAAATCTTTCTTTTAAAGAAAAAAATAGTCGCCACCACTGGTGACCCAAGGGCTGGCGCGTTCCTCGCCCAACGTCCAATACGTTGGGCGAGGAACGCCATTCAGAGAGGTAACGCCGCCAGCCATTTGGGCACCCTACCGAGAACCGGCTTGGGTGACATTTTTCATTTTAATTTTAATTAGATTTTTAACTTTTCTATTTTCTTTTCTGTGATGACTTTGTTTCTTTTTCTAAATAAAAACCTCTTTTAAAAAAAAATACTTATTTCTAATATACTTACCACATTCATTCCACTGCGTTACTAAAACACGGGCATTCCAAAACTTGATTTCAACGAAAGAAAGCCTCGCATCACCGGAGTTGATAATACCCCAGGCACTTACCCCATAATTGACACCATTCCCTTCCCCTAAGTGCCTCCGTATGGACTAAAGGGACCCGAAGATTTGCGAGGCTTACGCTCTGATTTCATTTGAGGCGGTCGTCACGTCGCGTGTAAAGTGGCTCCCCAATTTTTGAAGCGGAATAAAATTGGTAATGGAGTGGAAAGGTTTATGGAGAAAGTGATGACCGGTTCGGTAGAGAGTTTTTATATCCTGGTTTGATTTTTATGCACTGAGTTCTAGCCCATAAAGCCGAAAATAGTAGATTGTTGATCATGGGGCTAAAAATGACGTAAAAAAAGGTTAACCTACTTTTTAGGGCTCCGTACCTCAAAAGGAAAAACGGAACCATTATATTTAAATGAACGTTACTCGCTTTTGATGAGTTTGTAGTATAGACTTATGATTATTAATACAATAGAACGCTTTATCTGCGTCAATAATTTTGGCGCAATATTATGATTTATTATAGTTTTTTTTTATGAATTAGGAAGGAAAAACGAGCAAGTGGGTCACCTGATGGTAAGTGATCACCATTGCCTATAGACATCCGCAACACCAAGGATATTGCAGATGTGTTGCCAACCCAGAGGGCTAAGATGAAATACCTCTTCTGCCAGTAATTTCACCGGCAGTCTTGCTCCCCACGCCGAAACACAACAGTGCAAGCACTGCTGCCTAGCGGCAGAATTAGCGAGCAAGATGGTGGTAGGGATCCGGACGGACCTTGCACAAGGTCCTACCTACCACCACCAAGAGAGAATAGTACAGTAATGTGGATGTAGGTTTTAAAAAATAAACTGTATAGTCTCAGTCTCAGTACGAAGACGTTGGTATATTAAAAGAGATAAATACACGTGTGCTCGAGCTGATGGTCTATTTTAAATGACGAATCTACAAACTGACGAATTCTCAGATTTTAAGTAATTACAAACCCTAATATTATTTTTAATCATTTTTGTCTATGAGTTTTTCATTTAGTAACGAACAGTTTTTATTAGTAAGGGCACCCTACATTTCTCAAAGCACATACGTCAATAAAACCACGAACATAGTGTACCTAGGAGGGTGATAATAATTTTGGTAAAAATTAAATTTCGAATTATTAAAAAAAAAAATATTTATTTAATAGAGTTTTCGTATAACTCCAATTTAAATGAAATTGCCTTTGATTTGCAGTCAGAAAAAATGGCTCCTGTTATCAATTACATCTCACCATGTATGTATAACCGCAATCTGCAATCTTTTTGATGACTTATTATGGGTTTGTGCAATCTAGGTTAAGCTATGGTGTTATTTTCTGGGGAAATTCTACCGACTTCATGAAAGCATTTAGAATGCAGAAGCGTTGTATTAGAGCACTGGGTGGAATTTCTCAAAGAGATTCTTGCCGACAGCTGTTTAAAGATTTTAGAATACTCCCTCTTCCTTGCTTGTATATTAAAGAAATTTCCGTATTTGTAAAAAAACATCCACATTTGTTCGAAACTGCTATACATAAATTTAACCTGAGGAATAGACATAAGCTGCTAGTCACTTCTCATCGTACAACTGCGTTTTCAAAAAGTATGTTCTGGATGGCTGTTCAAATTTATAATAAAATCCCAGACTCATTTAAAATACATAACTGTGATAAATTTAAAAGCATTATTAATGACTGGTTATTAGATAAACTTTTTTATACCGTTCAGGACTTTCTTGAAAATGCTGGCAGAGTTTAAAAATATAAAATATCTATATATAGATTAGTAGTAAGTAATTAGGTTTTGTCGGTCATGGTTACCTATTTTAATCTTAGATACATAGAGATATAGAGAACAGGTGAATAAGATACTTTATGTGATACTAATACATATAAGACAAATATTGTACACCATGTTATGGTAGGCTGTAGCGAATACTTTTCTGTTTTAACATCTATTTCTACCTACAGTTATACAATAAAATATTTTGATTTTTGATTTTGATTTTGATTTTGATTTATACCTAGTTAATAAGTCTAAAGCAATACTATAGTTTGTAAAATAAATGAGCGCACACATTTTTGCACTTTTGCACAAATTTTCATACAGATTTAATTCTTTTTACCATTTTACCCAAATACATGCAAGAAATGAATTAAATGCTACTCTTTGTCAATCATTCAGACACATTTATACTTTGCTCGCCTGTGGTCGTTTTAACAATAAAACTTCTATTGTATATCACTTGTCCAGTTATATTGTATATGTGTCCATGTGTTATAAATAGAGAATCAACCAAATAAATCGCAAAAAGTACTTTAAATACTTATTTTAATCTGTGTACCTAGGACGAATCTATATTAGACGCTGTAACTTGCAATGTAACTCAAGACTTCTCTCTCCTACTAAGCTAGTTAGAATGTTACGTTACGACATATCAAAGATATTCAGCTAGGTATACTGAGTAGTATCGAGTTGCGGTACATCGTACAGATTCGTGCTAGGTGCTTTGAGATAGCTAAGTAGTAAGCTTAGTAAGTAAGATGGAATAAGATCTCTCCTATTGTGGCAGGCATACGTATAGGTAACGCGGTGGTGTTCTGTGCTACAAACTAACTAATGGCTGGGCCACACCGGATGCGTGTGCAGCAATATTCCAATTCGCTTCGTAGAGCTGCATTACGTGCACGCAACGCATGTGGTGTGACATCTCAATATATAACGCGTATCTCTGAACCCGTCCTCTATACGCATCAGGTGTGGCCTGGCTTTAACAAACTGGCTTTAGGTTACGCGGTGGTATTCTGTGCTGCAAACTAATAACCATTGCAGCAGGCATAGGTAACCCGGTGAAGTTCTATGCTGCAAACATGCTGCAAACTAACTAAAAACCATAGCGGCAGCCATAGATTACGCGGTGGTGTTCTCCGCTGCAAAGTAACTAATAACCATTGCGTCAGGCATAGGTCACGTGATGGTGTTCTCTGCTGCAAACTAAGTAATAACCATTGGGACAGGCATAGGTTACGTGGTGGTGTTCTCTGCTGCAAACTAACTAATAACCATTGCGTCAGGCATAGATCACGGGGTGGTGTTCTGTGCTGCAAGCTAACTAATTTAACTATTTTGGCAGGCATAGGTTACGCTGTGGTGTTGATAGCGTTCTACGTGGACTTCTACTACAACGTCATCATAGCGTGGGCGCTGCGCTTCTTCTTCGCTTCTTTTACCACGATGCTGCCCTGGACCAACTGCGACAACGAATGGAACACGCCCGCCTGCAAACCGGTAACCCCAGACATTGGTGCACACTATCTAAAAAACCTCTTTAGTTACAAAGCAAAAGAACTTTTGATCTTTTTACTTTTATAACGGTAAGTATAGCGGTAGAACCTACCTGAAACTTGGTTGCAGTACAAATAAACCGGCTTGGCGTCGGTGCTGTTCTACCATGCTCGTACAGAAAATTGACGAAAAGCAGTCGCTTGTTATTGCATTTCGTATAAGATATGGTTTTAACTCGTTCTAATTTGGCAGCATCGTGCAAAACAGCAGGAAATTAACAGAATATCTCTAAGGCAATTGTAGAGATTTATAATAGATACCTAACCTATTTTTGATTTAATATGCTAAGAATTTAATCTATTGACTATTGCCGGCACCAGTTCGAGGCGTTCTTGCAAGCTACCGCCAATCGCTCAGGCGCCAGCGCACACAACGACTCCGCTGCGCTCGCGGAGCCCCCCACCACCCCTTTCACTTCTGCCGCTTCTGAGTACTTCAAGTAAGTTATGATTTCTTGCTTATCGGCCACGAAAAAAATATGAAAATACCGTGGAATATTAAATTTCTGTATTCTTGTGTCAATAGTCCATTGGTTAGGGTTAGTCCATTTTAATTCAACAGTCTATGGCAACTCAGCTGGCGAGTGCCTAGATGTTTAAATAGTTAACACCTTCTTCATTTGTTACATTCGTGGGTGAAGTGCTCACTTTCCAGCCGTGTCACTTTTGTTTCTAGCCGGGCTATTCTGGAGTTGCATGATAGCCAAGGTCTGCACGACTTGGGCGCTATCAAATGGGATATGGCACTATGTCTTCTGGCGGTCTACGTCATCTGCTACTTCTCGCTGTGGAAGGGCATCAGCACTTCTGGCAAGGTACAAGGGAAAAGAAATGCATGAGTCCAAATAAATAAATAAGCCATTTATTTCGGACAGAATCCATAGAGGTTAGTTACATACAATAAAAATAATGATAAGTAAAGGCTGTTAGGCATGAGGAACGCAACGACAGTTGAGGTCATGCACACTGCTGCATTTCATGTGTGTACTGGAGTTACGTTCGAATTTTAAGAGGAGTGTGAACCCAGCGCTCTCCATACAAACGGCGATAACGTTTTCCACCCTTTAAACCTTAACCTACAGCCATGATTCTTTTGTATGTTATCATAATGCCCTAGAACTGGGTTTGTATGTTTTGATTTTTTAAATATTCCTAATAGTTTCAAAAATATTGACGCTTTTGTGTTTTGTATGAAACTCCTAAAATGCAAATATTGTCAAATCTATGAAGAATATAAAAAAAATCAAATCATACAAACCTAGTTCTAAGGCATAATGACAACATACCAAAAAATCATTGCCATAGGTTAAGGTTTAGAGGGTGGAAAACGTTATCGCCGTTTGTAAGGGAAGCGCTTTTTGGGGCTAGGTTCACACTCCTCTTAAAATGTTTGTTTTATTTGGCGCTGCGTATATATGTATGTGAAATCGTTCAACTCAACTCTCGTTGCGATACCTATAATCCTATAATGAATATAGCTCGTAAACTGTTGCTAGCGGTACATTAGAGGAATTAATACTGTATACCACTCACAAACTAAATGGAATAAAAATGTATAATTGTTGTAAACCATCATTAATAATAATTTAATGTAAAAGCCGAAAGAAAAAAAAGGAAATTTTGTAAATTATAAAGTTATTTTTTTTATTTCTTTCAAAATATGTTTAGTCGACCAAGTAATTGCTTGACCACTTTTGAACCTTCTCTCTTTGTAATACGGTCGAAAAGTGGTCAAGCAATTTCTTGGTCGACTATTCATTAGAATCCAGATAGCAAAGTAGCAAGTTTTCTCCAAATACCAAAGTAGTAAGTGCTCCTGAAAAGCATTGGTTGAATAAGGTATCGATTTAAAGCTACAGTAAATGTTTTCTGCTACGACTGCTACGCGTGCTTCGTAAATGCTACGACAACTGGCTACGCCAAACGCTTTCGTAGCAAATTATAGCTAAGGATGAACAAGCTGTAGAAAGCTCTAAAAAGGCTGAAACGTTTTCGGAAAATTAAACACATTAATAGTGTTGGCATTCTGGAAAATTTTCATCGGCACATAAGTAGTAGAGATGGACAAGTAAATGTTCTTGGATTTTTAAATTTTGAATACTTTGTAATTGTGGGTAATTTTCGCACAATACTGCTCATAGCAACTTAGCAACTTGATAATCGAACAAAATTAACGACTGGTTAAAAGTGGGTTTAGTAGTAGTACTTAAGTTCGAAATTACCAAAATTATTCACAAATTCTAAAAACAATCCCGTTTATGTAAATTTCAAAAGTTACCCGAGTGTTCAAAATTACCCGGGTGTTCAAAATTACCCGAGTTCACAAAATTACCTAAGTGTACAAAATTACCCGAGTGTACAAAATTACCCGAGCGTTCAAAGTTACCCTTGTGTTCAAAGTTACCCAGTGGGACAGTATTACAATGAAAAATTACATTCAAACGGCAGTTTTCGCAATAGTACTTCGGTCTAGCGATAGGTAATACATGCTATAACTAGTTTCCCTTGTTCTAATTACTCTAGCCTGACATTTGTTGCTCTTTTAGGTGGTTTGGTTCACGGCTCTCTTCCCGTACGCTGTGCTGTTGATACTGCTGGTGCGAGGCATCACGCTGCCGGGCTCGGCGACCGGCATCCAGTACTATCTCAGCCCCAACTTCGAGGCTATCACTCAACCTCAGGTATAAAATCAAACTATGCAATCATTTCAAGAAGTGACTTAACTGCCGTCGGAAATGCCAGTGGAATTCCCATAGTAAAAAAAAAAAAATTGCGAAATACATCACAGCTTTTAGATAGTATATCAAGTATCGCGACAGAAAAAGCTACATGAGATATATATCGCAACAAACTACGAGTTGATACTTCGATTAAAAGTGACAAAGCATTAATATTGATTGTAGTGTACGTATTGTAGGTACAGCAAGCAAAAAACTGGTCTACCACTTTCCCACTCTTTGGCGTGTTCATTAGGGTTCAAAAGTGATACCTTTTTTCTGGTCGACTGTAGTTTTTTCTTATTTGCTAGGTGTGGGTGGACGCGGCGACGCAAGTGTTTTTCTCTCTTGGCCCCGGATTTGGCGTTCTCTTGGCTTACGCGTCGTACAATAAGTATCACAACAACGTATACAAGTAAGTACAGCTATTATCTATTTCTTTATAATTCCTAAAAGACCTCTAATAGATCCTCATTGAAAAACAATGCTACGGCTTGCCATAACATAATGAGTAGTAGGAGTATTGCTACTTTAGCGACTTCGTTGCTAGATCTACTGACGGCTTTTGGGATTGCGTCAGCGACAAAACACTTTCAAATATGGGTGTACCCAGGGGGGCAGGGAGGGGCAGCTGCCCCCCCCCCCTGGAAATCTCGCAGAACATGTATAAACTCGCCTAATTACTAATCAAAGTGTAAACGGGGCCTTATGCTCTAACTTTTAAATAAACCGCGCAGTAGACACTGGCAAAATGCACGGTGCAATTGCCAAAAAACCGCGCGCGGCGATGGCGGACGAAGATTACCGAATCTAACATCTGACTTGCCCCCCCTCCCCCCTAGGCCAGAAGCTGGGTACGTCCATGCTTTCAAATATACGTTTCATACATTTTTCGATATTTAGGCCTAATTTTCGATATTGATAGCATATTTCTGAAAACTTATATGGTAGGGGTAACACATTTTGCACTTTTCAGCGCGTTAAGTGATATACGAGTACGTTGAGTTTGAACTAATATAAGTTTTATAAAAGCCGTAAAAGCCGAATGTTACTGGAAATAGTCATGTCACAGTTTTGAATACGGAACAAGGTTTTAAAGGTAAGAAATCATTAATCACTCCGCCTTTCCACAGAGACGCGATCCTGACCAGCGTCATCAACTCCTGCACATCGTTTATCGCCGGCTTCGTAATCTTCAGCGTATTAGGGTACATGGCGCATGCATCCGGCCGCCATATCCAGGACGTGGCTACTGAGGGCCCGGGACTGGTGTTTGTGGTATACCCGGCTGCCATTGCCACCATGCCCGGATCCACCTTCTGGGCACTGATATTCTTCATGATGCTGTTAACGCTCGGGCTGGACAGTTCTGTAAGTTTGCTAGAGTGTTAGAAAACTTTATTTAAAAGTTTGTGTTTGTATAAAAGGTGCTCTAAACTTTAATTTCTGACACAACTTTGGCACTTTTCTTTGACATCTACTCCAAACTTGGATTTATAAATGAACGTCTGCAGTTTTATTTTTACTGTTTGTTTCCTATGTCAAACTGTGATCGAATAAATATTATTTGCTGCTTAATAGTCATGTTATGTTACAATCCACTTTTTAGGCTTAAGTCTTTTCCGAATTTAATAGACAAAGAGCTGCGTTCGGTTATAGTTTTGATATCCTTGTAGTAATTTTTCGCTTATTGATTAGTCAAAACCGTTATCTTCTCTTTTATCTGAACAAAGTTGTGTTTCAGCATTTTTTCCCTCCCTATTCTTTCCCTCAACAATATCTCTGATTATGTCTTCTTGGATCTTCTCTACAATTGTTACTAAATTATTTTTCCCTCTTCTCATACTTCTCAACGTGAATGTTTCCGAAACTTCCAGTTCGGCGGCTCTGAAGCCATCATAACAGCCCTCAGCGACGAGTTCCCCCCGATTGGCCGCCACCGCGAGATCTTTGTGGCGTGTCTCTTCACGCTGTACTTCTTCGTGGGCCTGACCTCTTGCACCAAGGGCGGCTTCTACTTCTTCCAGCTGCTTGACCGTTACGCTGCTGGCTACTCCATGTTGGTCGCAGTGTTCTTTGAAGCTATCGCTGTGTCCTGGATCTATGGTGAGTTCTGCATTGTACTTCTTCTCATTTATGTGGTAGTTGGAAATACATAATAATACCATATTGTAATTTGTACAGTTCATTTTTATTCTAATTTTTTACCATACAAAATACAAAAATGATGGCATTTCTATGATCGAGCTCCTTGTTTCCTCGAGAGGAGAAATAGAATAGTTGGGATACTTCACTGTAAAACATCCAAGATATCACCGATGTACAGACAGCGATGTAGTTTCAAAAGTTACTTCAGACGTCAATTTAAATTTTCGATCCGGCTTTGTAGTCAACTAGAAAAATAATTCTAAGATGACTGACGATGATGACGACGATGACGATTAACGACGACGACGACGGTTGACGATTAAGATGACGATTGATGATTAAGGTTTCGAACTCATTAATTTGGAGTGTCTATATACTACCCCTAAGTACTAGTAAGTAAAAACTTGTGTCTCCATCAGGCACAGAGCGTTTCTGCGAGGACATCCGGGACATGATTGGTTTTCGACCCGGCCTGTACTGGCGCGTCTGCTGGCGCTTCGCCGCGCCCGCCTTCCTGCTGTTTATTACGGTCTGTATGGCACACCCTGTGTACAGTATACTCATGAGACGACATCCACGACATGATCGACTTTTTGCCTAGACTTTACCTTGTATAAGACCCCAATTTAAACATATCAGAGCGAACATAGATAAATAAGTTTAAGACGCATAATTGTGAAATACCTCGGACTACCAAACCAAAAAAACGCTAAGTATCTCAAAAATAATGATAGTGTGGAAAATTTTAATTAGATGCTATGCAGTCAATGCGGGTAACTTTGAACACTCGGGTAACATTGCACGGCCTTAAAGATAATTATGTAATAATGTAATTGACGAATAAGTCAAAGGGTAAATTATATTAAAGAACCAATGAATACCAATAAATTTAGCAAAACCTTTTTAAAAAGCAGTTTAATATTACCCGGGTATTCAAATTTACCCATATTGACTGTACATGTAACTCAAAACATTTACGACATTAACTTTTAAGTGTAGCTGCATAATTTCGAATGTCGTTCACAACTCTGACTTCTTCATCTCATAGGTGTATGGTCTCCTGGACTACGAGCCGCTGCAGTACGAGGGTTACGTGTACCCGGGCTGGGCCAACGCGCTGGGCTGGGGTATCGCCGGCTCCAGCGTGCTCTGCATCCCCACCGTCGCCATCTACAAGCTTCTCACCACTAAAGGCACCTTCGTTGAGGTTTGGTACACGTTTGTTCACAGACACGGTGTCGGGAGGGTAGGACTCCACATTTAGTATCAAAATGTCTTACCTTAATGTCTTGTCTTGTCTTACCTGGACTAACCTGTCAGGAAAAACAGTTCTAATTAGGTGATATGGTATGATTGTATGGTATGGTGCTTACCAACCAACAGTGATGGTCTGCAGGTATGGTTATGTGATATGATTTGTTATAAAACATTATTGCGGGTAGAATTTCTAAGAGGAATTTTTGCATTTGTTTTTGTATTTCTCTCCTGGGTTTTTCTGGAAATCTACACTATAATCTAATAAAAAAAACTGTTTATAGCGTCTCCGCATCCTCACAACACCTTACGCTGATTCTGAAGCAAGTCGCAGCGCCCACAACGGTATGGTGGTCTCAGAGAGTGGCGGCGTTCGCTTGACCTCAGCGGTCCACACACCAACTACGCCACCTGTCACCTCTCCAAGCCTGGCATCCGGCCTTGGCCTGGCGGCTGGCCCCGGCCTCACGACTGGCCCAGGACTCGCCACTGGTCCCGCGCTAGTCTGAGCGCAGCTCTCCTTTGACGTCTACTACGTGTAAGACACTAGGCCGATAAGGCTACAGAATTTTTGGTATAAAATATGGGTTGATGTCAAATGGAAGGTTTATAATTTGTCTACCGACCAACAACCACGATTAATTTTAAGCGTGTAACAAATAATTAAGATATATTTTGGTCTTTACATTTTTTTACAATTTTAAAGTTTTTTTAGCTAATATCTTAGGTTTTTTTAGTAAGTAGTTACTATCTATGTTACAATAAGATTTATTGATTAGTCCAGATAAGCAAGCAAAACAGCAAGTCGAGGAACAACGATTAGCCGGTAGATGGCCGCCTGGCCGGTTTTGTTGGTCGAAAGTTGTTTTTTAAAACAATTTAGTTTTCGAGATTTTTTTTTAATGCTTATTTGGATTAGATATGTTTTATATGCTATTTGCGAATACTCTTAGAGAAATATTGTGCTGTGAAAGAAGATATTATAATGAAAAATATTCATAGGTGAAGTTAAGAAATGTTTTGTAGTATCCTAGAAGCTTCACGCGATATCCTTGAATGTTAAAATCTGCATTAGGTAGGCGTTAAAGCTTTGATATGTTGCCTAGTGAAAAATATTTTTTGTAACGTGAGTCAAGGTATAAATGAAAAATAGTTTACAGCTTTAATATGATTAATTTAATTGATAGGAGCTTAAGTGTATGAAATATTGAAATATTTTGTGTGTTGAATGTAAGTGTAGATAGATTCAAACAAAGGAATAATACCATTTCTAGAGAATTGTAAATACTATCTCAATCAAAGTAGGTATGTAAGTATGCGAGTGTGGAAAGTTTTATGAATGAATACAAGTTTTATTTGTAAATAAGTAGGTGCTTTACAACTTAGAGAGAGTAAAATCCAGCTAGATTTTTAATTTCACTCTAATAATAATCATTTGGGTATTTTATTAGTTTTAGGTAGATGTATACAACAGAATAACTCAGCAAACCGTCGATGTGTTAGCAGTAGTAAAGTTAATTTTATAAACAGGTTATTAATAAAGTGAAAGCATAAAGGTTGACGCTGGAACAAATATGTATTAACGCAGATTTCCCATTTCATTAGGTAGTTGACAAATTCAAATGATATTATATAATAATTGATTTTGTGAATGCCTAAATGTTTTTTCTCTCATACTATAGAATAGTATGTAAGGATTGTACATTTAACCAAGAAACGTGTATTGATGCATTAATATTTAGATAGAAACGTAGTTGGAATATGCGAACTTAGAGTAGTTTAAAGATTTTAAAATATATTAAGAATCTTAACATAAAGGAATTATAAGTATTAAAATAAATTGGTAGGTAGGTACCATTGATTTGAATACTTATTTATTTTATATTCATAACGTGAATTAATAATGTTCTCTTGAATTAAATAGATGTACCTATCTATTCCGCATGCATAGGAGCGTCACAAATTTGGTTTACAAACATAGCATAAAATAAATAAATAATTCAGTGGAAAAGTGAGAAATAAAGTAAGAACATGGATGGATTCTTTGAAAATTGACTTTGATTAGAAATTAAGGACCTTCCCAATAATTCCCATGTTGTTCTGTTGTGATCAATAACGAGCTATTGTATTGTATGGGAAAAAATTGTAACTTCATTTACCACTTTTTTAAAGCTTAGTTTTTCGCGCTGTACTATCCCCTTTTTAATGATTTAAAAGTAAATGTTTTTTTGTAGTTTTAAGGTAACTATTAAGGAAAAAAATAAAATGCTGTGTAGATAATAGAAACAGTAGACTAATTAAAACCTAGACATTGGTGTGATAAAAAGTTCATATACCCACGAATAGGATACTGATATATATATCAGCAATATTATTAAACGTGTTATTGTAGAAGTCAAGTAAACTTTACATCTTCATGGTTGTACCTATTCAAATCGTAAAATAATCTTTTGAAAATCTTTATGTCGTATTAGTTTGAATGTCGTGTAACGGTGCTCCATTTTTTTAATGTTTTGGTTAGTATTTATTATTTTGGGTTACTATTCTTCACTCCGTCCTGGGCAATGCGGACTGCTGAATAGTGAGATATTAATATTATACTATTATTTTAAAAACGCAATATTTGTATTAAGCAATTCCATTTTAATTTTAATTTTAAAGATAGTATTATGAAAGATTTGATTATGGAAGGTATGAATGGTATGCACTCACGCTTTACAATAAAGGAACATTTTATCGTTGGGACTTAAGTATTTTTTACACATTAAATTAGGTTTCATTCAAAGTCAAAGTTATAAAAAAAACCGACTGACCTGAATAATTTTACTTGTAACATTAAGTATAGCATTCTGGACTCCGAATCATAATTTTTGAAGGCTTATTATTCTTGTAATAAATACAGACGGGAAATTTTACCTTATTTTTCTATTTAAGTCGTACGTATGATAATTTGTTCCTTGGTTTATTTATCGATGTCTAAAGTATAACCCTTATAATAGTCGCAGCTTGGAAAACTAAACCAATTATTGAATCTTACTATTTCTAACTAGTTGTTGGCCATCGCAATATTTAAAACTATTACGATTAGAATTAGTTTAGTTATATTCAAAAATTTTGATGTTAGAACAGTTGATGTAGGCACCTACATGTATGTAGGTTTGTGTTATTCATATATCTAGCTGTTGATGTTATTCCGCAGATCCGTAGTCATACCAGCCATTATGACTATTGATTATTAGAATAAATAAATCTGTTTATACTTACTGTATACAGTTTTTTCATTAAAAAAATCCCTACAATCACATTGGGTAACTCTGAACATTTAGGTAACATTGAACACGACCTTAAAAAAGTTGACCTTGTAGTTGGCGAAAATATCATAGGGTGAGATGGGATTAAAAAACTTATTATTAAAAAAATATATATCGTGGTGAAGACACTCTGTGAAAGTTATTTTCTAGGACGTTTAATGTTACCCTAGAGTTCAAAGTTTACTAGCACTAAATATTTTCATGTATTATCAAACCGCGAATAGAATAGCATTGGAAAGTAACGTCAGCACACCGTCATTTCATGGACTTGCGTCAAGTTCCATTCCTATATCTATGAAATGAGAGTGTGCTGGCGTTACTCTCCAATGCTATTACTCTACTAATCGCGGTTTGATGATATTCAGTGTCGCCCGTGCTGCACTGTTATTAGTCGAACTCGTCGCTTTTGAGCTTAGAGAATCACTCCTTTGCTACTAAGACTAAAATGAATCAAGCGACACCTAATCACAAATTTATCAATTATATTATAAGCAAGTTGAGCTATGGGGACTAGAGAACATATACTACCTAAAATAGATGATCGTTTACCAAATATCTGCCTCAAATTAGATTTGAACCCGCAACCTCTAGCTTCCTATTAATCAGGGTCACTATTAACATTAGCATATTACTATCAAACCGTGACTAATCACGGTTTGATAGTAATATACTAATGTTGTAGTGAATACAATTGGATGGTAACGCCAGCACTCTTTCATTTCATAGACTTGCGTCGAGTTTCATTCCTATATCTTTGAAATGACTGTGTGCTGACGCCACCCTCCAGTAGTATTCTAATCACGGTTTGATAACACAGAAAGCACGTAGAAATATCTGAAAATGTACTACTTCCCTCTCTAATAATTACCTACCGTTGATGTAGGGAATGAAGATGCTGCCAGTTTTATTATGTCCATCTTTCTGTGGATTGGTGGAACCACGTCAGGAAGTGTGACGAGGTTTCGATTTTTAAAACTTTTAATCGATTTAAATCGATTCAATATCTTTCAAAGTTTTAAATAGAAGTTAGTAAGTAATTTATAAAGTAGATTATTACGCCAGCAAACATTTGCATGCAAGAATATTGAAATCTACACATCTATACAAAAAACATTCAAAACATAAGGAGTTTTGTAAAAAAAGGGAGATCGAAATTGTCTCCTTAAACTCGCAGTTAGATTTGCAAAATATTTCTTCATTTGACATTTCATCTGAGTTTGACAATGACAACTGACAGGCAGAGCGAGCTGTATGACAGATAGTTGAGTTGCTTGCTTCGAGGTTGCTCGTTGATCTTGTAAGTGTAATTTTCAATTGATTTTCTGACTAAACACTGCAACAATCAACATGGAGCCGAAAAGTGAAGAGAATTCCGTTGAGAAAACCATTTTCGATGCCATCGCTCAAGGCGACTTGGACTTGTTCAAGAATATCCTGTCTCAACATAAGGGGAACGTCGATTTCTTCGACGAAAATGGCATGACCGCGCTACAGCATGCCGCTTATAAGGGTAACAAAGACATGGTGCAATTGCTGCTCGATAGGGTAAGTAATAAAAAAACTTAACATTTTGATCATGTGTGAAGTTTTTGTCGTACCCACGAGTCTTATTAAATTCGCTCCGTACGTTGCAGGGCGCGGACGTTAACTCTGGTAAACATGAGTACAACTACACGGCGCTGCACTTCGGCGCTTTGTCTGGGAACTCCGACGTTTGCAAGCTTCTTCTCGACGCCGGTGCCAAGTCAACTGCCACCAACTCAGTGGGGCGCACCGCCTCGCAAATGGCTGCATTTGTCGGGAACCATCACACTGTCGCGACTATCAACAATTTCTTGCCTCGCGCTGAGGTCTCCTACTACTCCATGCCTCAAGGACAACAGGCTGAAGCCTATCTACCCTCTTTCCTAGTGGATCCTCTTCACAAGTTTGTTCTGGGAGTCAACATTCACCCTGTTAGGTTAGCTCTCAATTTGCAGCATATACCTGGGCTGTTGGAGAATGCTGACAAAATAAGTAAAGTCCTTGAAATGCTGTGCAAAAAGGAAATGACACGGGGAAGTGACACCAATGAGGTCATGGCATTCAAGTACCACTATCTCTCGTACATTGTGCGAGAGATACACAACATCAGAGACAAGCAGAAACCGTCAACTGAGGAAAAGAAGCATGACATTGTAGAAGTTTTTGCAAAAAAGCTCCTTAAGCCTGGCAAGGATGGAGTTTCCTTGGATTTAATGGATACCTTCCTAAAAGATTGTGTCAGGGAATTCCCATACAGAGAATGTACCACTTTCCACCAAATGGTGTCCTCTTTGACAAGCAAAGACCCTCCTGCAGCATTGTCAGTCATAAATTGTACTATAAACGGACAGCGGGGCTTTGTTGATGCTATCCCTTACTGCAGCACCTGCGGTGAAGAAAAGCCGGCAAAGAAATGCTCTAAATGCAAGTCGGTGCAGTATTGTGACCGAGAGTGCCAACGCCTCCACTGGTTCATTCATAAAAAGGCTTGCAATAGAGAATCTAGTGCCCCTGCTCCCGTTTCTAATGCAAAAGCCAACATTGATACTGGGGAGCTCAGCACAGAGCTTCAAAACCTTGTAACCGGATAAAATTTATAATAACTGTAGCAAATTAATGTATGCACCAAGTCAAGTGGTTCCAATTGATCAATAAATGTATGTACTGTTAGTAATAAGTAATGGCTATTTCCTTTCAACTTATTACATTTTGAAACTAAGCTTGCAATTCCTCATTTTGTTGTATTTAAAATACTAAATGTTTCTGAAAGTGATGTGGTTAATTAAATTAATTTAAATATCAAAAGTCTGATTCTTTAGTAACTATTTAGCACACAGCATTTATTTTAGGCTATAAGTAAATAGTAATAAGTCTTAAATGAAATTGAAAGTTAGACCACAGTTAGACTTATTGTTATGCTGCGGAGATTAAAGAAAGCCAGTACGTGATGAAATATCCTGCTAGCGCCACCTAGACGCAGCTGGGATAACCTCAACGTATCCGCTTTCGTGTACTTTCAAGTGTGCACGTATTGTGCGTGGATTGAGTTCTTATTTCCTTGGCTGGAACCTAGATGGCGTTGGCGTAAGCTGGACATTATTTCAAGTTGAAGCACTAGCAGCTAGTATAAACAACCAGTTTATGATTGGAATAATATTGATATCGCACCTCTATTAGAACAACGACGTAAATGCAAGTTTGAAGATTTTAGAGAAAACGCATTTGAACATTTTATTTCACTGTTATCACTGTAACTTTTTTTCGTTGCGTGATTAGTAATAGTTTGAATAATAAAATAGTACATGATTATATAAGCCTTTTATGTGTTTATTTTTATTTTTATTTAGTCTTGTATCTTTTTGGGTATCACAATTTTATTTAAGGAGTACCTACATTTACGTCATTGTTCACCGAACATCATTAAAAACCCTCAACTTTGGCAAGCAATAAGGACATAAATGCTTAATATTGATTATTAATTAAAATCAAAAATCAAACTTCTATTCTAATAAAATTGTTTAAATAAATGTATAGGTAAAATATAATGTAAGTAATATATTTTTAATTATAAGCAGCAGTTTTACTTACTAATAATCAGCAAAACAGCCAAAGGATACTTATTGGTAGAGAATTAAAACTTAAAGTATGCATTTACATTATTTATTTATTGAAAAAGGAAAAATCACCATTAGCAACATTTTTAAATGGCCTATTTTTGGTTGTGATCGTCCATCAATACTTTGTCCTGTTTGGTTGTCTTATATTGTCTTATCTTTATGTACTCGGAACTAATGCTTCATGTGGTACAAAAGCTTCTGCTCGAATCTCATCGTCATCTTCTGAACAGTGATGCCAGATCTCCTGATTTTTCGGGGGATTTACTGATTTTTCCAGAATTCTACTGATGTACTGATTTTAAATAAAAATCTACAGATTTTTTCAAATACTAGCTTTTCTTGTAAATATGATATGTAATATAAAAACCTGAGTGAAATGACACACAAAATTATCATGGTTTGGTTGGCACTATAAAATTGTCATCGTAAAATGGACTTAACAGGGTGGATACATAGTTAAGCTTGCTCCACAGTCGGCGAAAAATTATTACATGACTAAATTAAATATTACTTAATAGGATTCATGGAGAAAGCGATGCCATCTTTATTTCACTTATGCGTATTTGTATATGATATATAATTTTTTTTATCAAAAATGCATCTACTGATTTTTTGAAACTTTTCCCCATACATCTACTGATTTTTTCTAGTTGCATCTTCTGATTTTTCAAAAATGGACCTGGCAACACTGCTTCTGACCTAGATGAAGAATAGCTACTCTCATCACTACAACTACTACTGCTAGATGCCGGTGGCTTAAACTAGTCAGAATCAGTTCCTGAAAAATGGCCATTTATCTCGGAATCAGACGTATTCGGGGCCACTTCAGTGGTCACTTCTTCTGTGGTGTGTCTCATGGCATGCAGAGTCAATGTAAATCCTGAAAAAAGACGTTTTGGCTCGGAATTAGACTTCTTCTTTGTCACTTCGATATCTTCGCTGTTTTGTTTTCTGTTCTGTTGTCAGTATCTGAAAAACCATTACAATCTGGCCCGGAATACGACGTATCCGGTGCTGCTTCTTCAGTGCGTTCTGTGTAACATGGTGTCACTGTAACCTCAGTACTTGGTACTCAGCGTGGTACGTCATAGTCGGTCATGGACTTTGGGATCTTTGTTCTCATTTCGCTCGCAGGAGAAATAAAAAAATTAATTTCCTTTTAGCCAAATTGACTAATCTGGCCCCACGAGATTCCATTGTTCTGGGAAACAAAGACCTAAAATACAAATAATACATATACATTTTTATCAGCCATGAACAACAATGATCTACAAGCTACAAAGGTCGATATTGCAACAAATGTTTTATTTTTATTCAAGTAGGTATAATACTGACATCACATTTAACACAGTTAAGTCAATTTCGTATTAATAAAGAGCCATAACTTGGGAACAACAATGACTTAATTGCTACAAACGTCAATATTGTAGTTAATATTTTATCCAAATTTAAGTTAGTGACACGCTAAGATGACGTATAACACATTTAAGTCAATGTTGTTTTATAAATCGCAAAAGAATAAGGCGTAAATTACCTTTGCGTCGATATACATCTGCGAGACAACTGGCTTTCTTCGATCTTCGCGAACAACTGACCAATCAGTCATTGTACATTCCAATGGCCGCTTCAAAAGTAAAACGACGCAAGCCCTCTGGCGGAATTTTACGGGAAATACTTGAAAGTCAATGTAGAACTAAAAAGTTCGATCGATTTTAAACTTGTTCTTATCATTAAAGTCAATTTTGAAAATTTTGCATTTACGTCGTTGTTGTAATAGAGGTGCGATATGTGATAAAAAATGTGTAAGAAAATTTGTAATATTTCCGTGATAAGCTAGTAAGCAAGTAGTTGCGCAACGGGTGGATAATTATAACAAGGTTGGTTTTTTAAGGTTCTTTAGATATTTGCTTAGTAATATTATAATGTTTGCTGAGCTACTGCAACTTGGTCTGGCATTAGATCTTATGGAATTTTGTACTTAAAATAGAACCTAAACTTCGTCCCCCAGGCTGGCACCTATTTTATCAGTACCTATAACATAAGTAAGTTCTTTTTACTAGACTGTGAGTTATTTGTAATTTAGTCTGACATTTTGATATTAATTTCTTCTTTACACACATAGTATTAAAGAAAGTCGCTATTCGCCTCTGTCTGTCCGTATTCATTGTATTTTCGGCCGCTTACTTCTAAGCCACGCAATGGATTTTGATACGGTTTTAGCTGTAATTTAGAGATTTCTGTACAGAAGTTACACTACACAACGTACAATACATTCCTATTAAGTTTTCGTTAGTAAATTGCACCCTTAACCATTCCATTAAAAAACCACATTCCCATTGAGTCACTTTTCTTGACCTTAATCGAGTCGTAAAAAACGTAGAACTATTTCTAGCGACCAAAAACGGTCTCGTACCCAATACCACAGATGCCAACTGAGGTCTAGGCAGCTCAAAATTGTGTTCTGTCCAATTTGGAGCATTCTTAGTTCTGGCTTGGGATATAATTGACGGAAAAGTTCTCGAAGTTCGTTTTGCATCTTTTTAACGTTCCCTTGCTCTAAATCTTAAAAATGGCATCTGCGCAGATATTATGTCGCATCATCTCAAGATTATTTCCATTAAAGGGACGCTTCAGGCGCAAAGTGCTTACGCAGCGCTTGCTCTGTCTCGATTGACGGCAGAGAAAAGACAGAGGGAAAGATTTACACTTCAAACTTCATCTTCGGCCTTGCAAGTTATTCTGGAGTACTTTCTTTACACACTCTTTGGTCCTTAGCCTCCCTTCTCTATCATCAGGCCCTCGATGGCAGTTATAACTCGGTTAGGTATAAAATTATAATTAAGATGAATAAATTAAGTCCAAACACTAGGTAGTTGCTATAAACTGTTGAGGAGTACCCTCAATTGTCTTTCGTTTCCATCATCAGATCAACTTCAGGACTCGTATTTTGTGGAGGAACTACCCTAGCGGGCTCATTCAGTGATTAATACCATCTGTTTAAACTTTGACTTTAGAATAATTAAAACAAAAAACTATTTAAATTATAAAATTGTATTTATGATAGGAATCTTATACAAGTAAGAGTAACTAAAATATTCATAATAGAATCTCATAATTATGTACAAATTATAACTAAGTAAGTCACAATTTTAACAAAAATTATGATATAAAAAATTTAAGCTTTTTTCGTTTGTAGACAATCAAATTAGATTACCATCATACTTAGATATGTCAACTTAAGGTATGATAGTTTTCACAAACGTTTTTTCCTATTATTTTACATAGCTAGGTATTTCTTTTCTACATCAGATTACATTTTACATTTTTTTTAAGCACTGGTTTTAAAAACGTCGTTTTTTCTTTGCGTTTCGCCAGATCAATAATCCATATTTTGATATAATTTTATTCTATGCAGATCAACTAACTATAAATATTATTCTATTTAAATTTTATTTTTACAAGGCACTGTTATCACAATAAAATATATCTCAAGTAACCTACGAGGTAATTCTGAAGTCACATAACATAAAAATATCAACAATATTTACATTTTTAAGTATCTATTGCGAATAATGCCCGTCGAGCGCTGGCCTTAATATACTATCAACCAATGATATTAACCAATCTGAATTCTATAACTCTAAAATGACCACCCAAGTGGGGTCATTTTTAAATTTGGAGCGTTCGACACTCGTCAGCCGTGCGCCAATCAGTGCCGGCTAAAATAACGCTCTCGTTTCTGATTGGCCCGCGGCTGGCGAATGTCGAGCGCTCGAAAGTCAAAAATCAACCCGCAGGTTTAATTTATCCTCTCCTTCGTCTCTGTCAAACTAGTGTTATAAAAAAGGGGCGCATATAGAGATAAACTTCAATTGGCAGGTCACGTTAGAGATACTGGGCCACTGTAGAACCATTTCACACTAAATGTCGTAATGACTTGTTATAGCTAGAGGCACAATAATACAGGGATTCCGATTGGTTTACTCCATGCATGGAAATAAAATATAATTAGACCACTTTTCTACGTGTACAGTCATTTTATATACATGTAACTAAATAATTAGGTGCTAAGGGTTCCACGCTTGTAGGACACAGATTCCGTAACTCTAGATCCTGTTTGTAAAATCGTGGTAATGGTACTCAACTCATGGCTTCATACAATATTATATTATAGCTCCGGTAAGTATAATCGATTACAGCATTTAGCAAGTCGATTCTAAAACGGCGTAAAAATCCAGCTTTAACTTATAAGGGATTTACTTAAATACAAAAACCAAATCATCCTTCACCTAACAGTGCGCTTATAGTAAAACTTTTAACTCGGCGGCACGGCGCCGGCGCAGGGCCCGGAGGGGAAGGCACAGCGGGCGGGGGAGGGGGCATAGCTGGCGCCCAACCAAACGCTGCCATATGCCCGGGCCATAGACCTAAAGGTATCGGCATATGCAAGTGGCTCAAGTACGGGAGTTCAGGAGGGCAGAACGGTGGTGGTGAAACGTTCTCAGGCGAGGCGACGAGCGGAGCGGGCGATTCCACGAGCGGAGGCGATCGCGGCGATGAGGACCGTAAGCTGCCTTCCTCTGAGCAGGAGGAGGCGGCGTCAGAGCAGGGTCGCTTAGGCTCCGGAGACTCGTTAGACTCTGTACTTGTGTCCGTGTCGACGTTCTTCCGTTTGCACTTGGACTGGCCGCACGCCCGGAAACCTTTAGCGAAAGGGTTGTTGTCGATCTTCAGCTTCGTGATGCGATCATTCTGTGGACAAGGAAAATAATAATTAGTGAAAAGCATAACACGAAAGCTGGGCATTAGAAAATGTTATTTAAAAAATATGGTAAAAAAGACCCGAGTTATATATTCCATGAGACGCCAGTCGACAATGGCCGAAATTGCGGAACAGTGAATGTGAGAAGTCTTCATAGATTTCCGAGAAAACCCCTTTTAGCGAACATTATGCAGGCTGCTCATCTTTGTAGGTCCTACTGATGTGCTGACAGAAAATTCCCAAAATTATGAAACGTTTAAACATTTCCCTAAACATTATCTCCTTTTTGAGAACTTTATGCAACTTGCCCATTCCTAAATGGTAACTGATTGAACTGATTATCAATTAAGGAAACATTACTTTTTCCTTTGAATTAAATTGGTTTTGCTCAAATGTCTAACAATCACAAATACATGATTACCTATGTTCTAACATAGGTAATTATTAGGTAGGTACATAACCTATATTATATGTTTATTTTTTGAATGCTTTTTATCGTTCTCATTAACGTGTTACCAAGAAGTACTGAATGCAAAATTATACTTTAAAATTTCGAGGCATTCAAAATCGTCGTGCTAATTACTGGTAATTAGAGAAAGTCGCATCTAAATTCGATTAAACGGCATCATAATTAGCGTCTATCTAACTCTAATATCTTCTTAACCTCGTAAACTGACGTAAACCTACTGGGGTTATTAGGGTCATTGGATCTACGGCTAATTCCAAACAATTAGCACCTTTCATGAGAATTATTCTGGGAAATTGGAAATCAAATATATAATGTATAGGGAGTTAAGGCCACGCACACTGCAGCAAGTCACTTGTGTACTTACAGGATAGTTACGTTCCCATTTTAAAATTATTGTTTTCTTTTGTATGAACTGGCCAAGCACTGACACAGTTACATTATTTCATTTCAATTATTAATACTGATGTATTACTTTTTCAATTTAATGCGACTCGTAGAAAAGTCTAAGTACTCGTATTTTATAATACAAGGTGATATGTAATTTTTTTGTCGCCCTGTGAATAAACTTTGCCAGCCTAGTATTTCAAAAAAATCGACTGAAAGTTTCTGTTAATAATAAATAAATATGCCTGTAAATTTACTAATATGATCATGAAGGGTCAATGATTGGAAAATACTTAGTAAATAGTTTTAAAATACATGGTTCATAGTGGTTATAGCATTTTTCTGAAGGATAATTTTGCGAATCAATACCTACCTGCAAATTGTTAATCGACAAACCTAATGTAACTGTATCACCGGTTCGACACAGAGTTCAAAATGGGGAAATAGATACCAACCAAAGTTGACGTAGTTCTCAACGGCTGCCGGAACGCACGGAGACTTTCTTATCTCGTTCGAGAATGCAATTTAAACATCCGTTTCCGCATACATCCCTAATAGCTTGTAAGGGATAATTGTCACATGTGGTGTGGCGTGGCGCGGCGACAGCCCAATTAGTGGGGCGCATGCGCGGCGCCGGCGCACGCGGCCGACCAACCACGGGTAGCGCGAAATTTGATACACCTACCTACTCGGAAGCTAAAGTTTGCTATGACTCTTTGGTTAATAGATTTCGCAAGAGATAAATAATTTGACATAACGACCTATTACGAATAATGTTGTGTGTTTTATGTGCAAGCGCATTCTAGCAAGAATTGCAATTAGCGCCTGAAACAGACACTTATCTGAGTAAAAACCACTTGGAATTAAGTAACATTTTCTTAGTCATATCTTCGCTATTTCCAAAAGATAAATGATTTTGAAGTTAAAAGCACTTTCATAATTAGAATGAAGATGCAGCATATTCTCGTGGATAGGTATTATCTTGTGATTAATTGAAAAAAAAATGTAGTACACACCTAATGGTAGATGATTGTCCTATTTGCTCAGCGTAACTTAAAAAAATATCTAACCTGCTAAAACCCTTCAGCGAGTGCGAAGTTTTTTTCAACCAACAGTTATCTAGCAAAATCCTGACCGCAAACAGTCACCGCGGTATGCGAAAGTCACTTGTCAATGATGTTTACCGGGTTTGATAAGACGGCGCCGGCTCGGATAAGACAACACCCGTCGGGCTAAAAAATAGTGCTAAAAGCCTGTAGCAGTACCTCCAAAGGGCACTGCTCAAGTTGGTCGATTAGCAGGGTGCCCGAGCGGCGCCGCCCCCGACCCGCCCTGTCGCCTGTCGCCCATGACGTCACGCGACAACCTCGCAGGCGTTTTCACTTTTTGCGTGACTGTTTCACATATTGGCGACTGTCGCCAGTTTTTTGATGTATAATTAGGGCCTGGCTTAACTGGCTCTGTTTCAATATTAACTTAAGGTACCTAACAAGGGTCCAGACGGGCCCGATCAGCACAGCGAAGCAGAACTTTTTTTTATTTGGCTGGATATTGGTGCCACCTAGTTACGCTCGGCGTCGGCTACTACAAAAGACATTTTCTAATTCGATGGTAATTCGCAACAAAGCTTCAGCCGGCGGGCGTCCGTCTGTCCGAGGATAATGCGCAATGATACGCCGCTGGCATTGTCCGGTCCCGTTACCAGGATAATCCCACAAAGTCGCCGATGTAAATGGACGCGGCGAGCGTTCGCGCCTCGCTGCAGTCAGCATGAAAGGCGCCGCGGGAGCAAAGACGCCGCGACCTAATTACGGGCCGAGGATTATGCAAGAACGATGCGCCCGCGCCATTGTGCTCAAAACAAGCAGCGGGGGGCTACTGTAACGGAGTACGAAGGTAACTAGCTAAAGTACGTCTATAATTGAAGTATCGAATAAATCGGATTATAGTCGTGACCGCATGTTAGTTCAATGTTATGTTAATATTTGTAGTTACTTTGAATTCTTGCCAGTTAAGGATTTCAGTTTCAATGTACTTAATAGACATTAACGTCTGTACACACCGGGCCCTTATAAACGGACCTTCGAGTATAATCCGTTCTTCAAAGGGTTTCAAAAGCCAAAGTTTAATTATACTCTTAAATTAATCAGACTATTGAGTAGCGGTATCAGCAAAAGACTTTCGCCGAATTTCAGACAAAAGAGCTGTGTATCATCTCCAGTTACATTCTTAGAAAAGTAACTGTTGCTCTGGTAGAGACCCTCAAGTGAAACAGTTGAACAGTAAATTAGCTATCTTTTGTTTTCCTAAGTATACAATGACCACTCGAGTCGCAATCGGCACCATGTTTTTATCTGTTAGCTTTTTTTCTGCCACCACGATAAAAGCATTGGCGCCTTCGTCCGAAAAAAAATGGTCATAAGTGCGAATCATCGCTTGTTCCAGGAATTTGAGGATGCTTTCCTGGAACTTAAATGTGTGATGATATCACTAGGATTTCCCGAGTTGTGTTAGAATTAAATTTATATGACTACGCATAAGGTACCTACCTACGACTAAAACCTTTGATAGTTAATAGCATTGCAGTTTTATAATAGAGCCTACCAGCACCCTGTACCACGAAAATTACAACTGCTACAAATCGACATAATTGTAGACTTTTACATATTGTTTTTTTACAAATATGTTAAATATTAGGACTTGTAAGTTTTGTGGTACGGGCCATAGTAGTTTATAATTCATAATTATTTGAAAAAAAAACGTATGACAAATCCAGTACTGGCTGTTTTGTGGATCTGAAGTCTAGCTAGAATAGCATACCTATGTATTTACTATAAGTGGAGTGTACCTACCGCTAGATGGTGGATAGGTATATAGGATGTTTGTTGTTAGAGAATATGCATTGAAGGGAGGCCAAACGTCGTTTCGTTTCATATATTCTTCGTCATATTGTATGGGCGACTCATTAACGGTTACTTTACGGAGGTATATTTATATTCCTTAAAAAACACTGATAATTAAGAGAAGTAAATTACTTGCTGCTGAAGACACAACTAACGTGCTTAGTATTTGGGTAAAAGAGACTCTAAGTTTAAGTTGAACTAACCACAGTGATTTAATGAGAGATCAAATATTTCTTGGATGGGCAAAGAGGTTTCTAGGGTGGGTATTGCCCCCATTGCCCCTCCTAGTTACGCCTATGGCCTTGCCTCCAGGAGTTGAGGCAAGTATAGAGCTAAATTCCCGGTAAACATAACATGTATGTATTTAAAATTTAAATTCTTTATTGTACAACAAAAACATAAATGACAAATGAAATACCTACAGTGATGGACAATGGCAAACTTATCCCTTAGGGATCTCTTCTAGTTAACCTTTAAACGTAATAAGTATGTGTGAAAATCGCGAAAGTTTAAAACAATAAGCAAAGGTTTAATCAAAGTCAAAATCTTTGTTCGGGTTAGGCTTACAGGAAGGAGCTATGGTTGTCAAAATTTACCACCGGATCGGAAAACCTCCGATGAGAGAAAAGATAACGAAACTCCGAAAAGAACCGAAAAAAAATATCGTAAGGAGTACCAACCTGGTAAGCCGTGACGGCTATGAACTCCGTCTCGGGGAAGGAGAAGGCGGCGTGCGGAGCGCCCCAGGCCAGCGCCGCCGCGTCCCGGGCGCGCACCACCACCACCCGGGGCCGGTACTTGTGCATCGATGTCAGCACCATCTGGGACAAAACACGATCGCCATTAATACGGGATTCCACTCATAAACCGAAAGGGTAAAATAGTCGTATATCTATGAAAACATTTAAGACGAAAGAAGAAAATTAAAAAAAAAACTAAGTAACTAAAACACTAACTAGGTAATTTCTTTTTTTAAACTAAGTAAGACTTTTTAAATACGTCGATTTTTCGGTACTTGAAAACACCTACATAGTATATTTCGTCAAAATCCTTAAAACCGTTTTTAAAACGTTATTATATAGAAACAAATAAACAGGCAAATGCATAAATACTCCTAGGATAATATGTAGTATAGGATTATTACCTACTACCTTAGGCTTCAGCTTCGCACGGATGCAATTTACTAACAAAATTTTAATTAAAATGTATTGTACCTACATAAAAACCATGTGTTAAAATAATCTCTAAATTACAGTAAAACTGTATGAAAATCCGTTGCGTGGTGTTGTATACTATACATAAAGAAGATTAGCTAATAGGAAGGTCCGCGCGCTGTAATTTCCAAATTACAGCTCGCGGGCCATAATTGGCCGTCGAACACTGTCGATCCGTCCAGTGCTTTCCCAAAAACGCATCACATAAAACTGCAGTACCTATGTTGTCCAGATGAGACGAGTGAAATGTAGAACAGGTAATAATAGCACATACAGCAAATCAACACACAACTAAATGGAAATTACTTACCAGTGTTCAGTGTTAAATATTCCTAACAACTACACAAACTAACCCAAATATGTAAACAGCAAACAGACGTAAAGCCTGATACATATTGGCGACGACTGTCGCGACAGTCTCAACTTGTGACTCCGCTTGTGTGTACAGGCCCTGATGGCACTTGACAATTCGCTACCTGCAGTGCGCGGGCGCCGGTCGAGAGCTCTTGAGAGCGTAAAAGGGTTTTGGTTATTGTTTTAAATTGTTTCGGGTTTTGAGGTAACGCTACTTGATTTTAAAGTAGTGCTATAGTGGTTTATAAAAACAGTTTTGAAGTACGTGTGATGGTGTTCCAGAAAACATGAGACGCCCGGCATAGCAGCGGAAGCTTAGTTTGTTTCCCCCGAAGGACGAGAAAATAAATTAACAACAAAAAATATGTGTAACTTTAACGCAAATAAATACGTAGGTAGTACGTTAGGTGTTAGTATGATTAGAATAAAAAAACTTGGTACATACGCGTTGCGTACTAGTTTAAATTATATCTTCTCTAGATGCGACGGAGACCATTTATCAAATTACAACTTCGCCAAATAAATCAATTCTGAAAAACACTCGGTTACGCAAACACATGTCACGTGAATGTCTGCAGATAAAGCTGTCTAGACACGAGCTAATTGTGGCTGCCGGCGTTTTTGCTTTGCACAAGTGTACGCGCCGCTTTACTCGTCGCCTACGCAGAAAAAAGTTAAAATAGACGCCCACGGACTGCGGGACTCGTATTGTTTATAGATATAAGCATTATACGGTCGATTGCATCAATAAATTACTGTATATTTTGTAGTGATAAAAATGTAGAGCTTTCTAAAATTTACAAGCTTCCTTGCTAGTTTATGCCGTAAAAAGTTTTACCGTTGATTTGCCTCAAGTTGTTTTTAGCTTTGCTTGACGTTACAGTAATGATAACGGAGTTTCAAAAGCAGATAGTTGCCTAATATAGTAGTGAATAATTAGACTGTACAGTCATAAGCGCCAACATCTATACAGTCAATCTTCCATAAATATGTATACACAGACCTTATGCCTCTAACAATAAGGTTGATGATTACATAATTTTGACAGGTTGGGAAGGATTGGCTGTATACATGTTGGTGCTCGTGACTGTACCTGCAGTAAATGAAAATCATCTTGTTTTATTGACATTAATTGTGTGTACTTTCAAATAATCGCAACACTTTGACAATCATACTGGATAAAGGTACCGAAAATGAATGCGTATCATCAATTCTGTGTTTACAAAAATAGTCGAGGAGTAGAAAATACAAAATAAAAAGCCAACTAAGCGCGAGTCGGACTCAAGACCAAGGAAGTTGCGGGTGGGACCAAGGTAGAGCACAACACTACCGCGCACATAATATACTTTTGACAGTACATATAAAAAAAAAGGTTTCTTTTACTTTAATTTACTCCAAAGTCTTTAGCGAACGTCCGACTCGGAGATACTTTGCCAGTGTAAGTTTGTCGTTTGTAGGTTTTACAACTCTTACGAAAGAGCAAAACAATATCCTTAATAACCCCCCTTTCTGGCAGCAGTCAACAATACATTACTTGTGTTGAATTTTATAATTGTGACCGACATGAAATCACATATTATTTGAAAATGTTAATCAAAAGCCTATGGTATCACTACGATTTTTAAAATATAGAGGTTTTTGAAGGTCGGATCGGCAGGACAGTCGAACGGTGTAGGCTTTAAAAAGGTCCCCTTTCGGTACAGAATGATACAAAAATTAACCCTAAAAACTACTACGAACTATTCCCAAGAATTTCAAAAAACTAGTAAATCAAACGTATCAATCGCAATGGTTCGGGACGGTATCTGTGGCTTCAATCAGGTTTGATCGAACACGCATCCACTTGATGGACGAGCTACCGGACGCGGCGAAACTTTTGTCTGTCCGTCTGTCAATCCGTCCGTGCGCGAACGACGTGAAACGGATAGACGTGCATTAATAGAAACTAACTTTTCACTGTGATTTTTGGGTGCATTTTTGTTTTAAAGAATTTTAGAAATTGTCGTTTATATAAGGTATTAATTGACAAGATTCTGAAAAATACGAGTAATAAAAACGAAAGACAATCATGTCAGCTACTGGTACGTTGTCCTACGTGTGTCAAGCACTGAGACCACCGACATCTGCAAAATCTTCAATATGCTGGTTACAAATGTGAGAGCAACGACTGTAGAAATATTTAACAAACATGGCCAGGTGAAGTGTCACACTGGAAGTAAAAAGAGAGTGTTTCCATCTTGCAAAACAACTGAAAGCAGAAATATTCGGGGGCGCCCGTTTAGGCATCAGATAAAATGCCACATTTACACGTGTTAACAAAAAGGGGATTAATGCCGCGTCTACACATGCGAGAAGATAACGCAACCCTTACACGGTTGAATCTATGTCGTACAAGATTAATAAGATAAGAAACAACCGAAAATCGGCCTCAGGATGCGAGGTCTTTCCTGTCGAATGGGCGGCGAAGAAGGATAGAAAAGCTTCGTAAGGGAAATGATTACTTACTATTATTACGTTATTAAGCTACCACTTTTTTATTTGAGCCTTTTTGGTAACTGTGCCTTAAAAAGGTGTAAAACCACCAAAATTAAAAAAGCTCAATGGGTTAATTTAATATTAATATTACCGCCAAAGTTTTTAATAGTTTTTATTTAATTAGTATAGTAGGTTTATATATAGTTAGTTTAGTTTTATTGTATAATAGTCTGTCTGTCATGCAGCTATGTCATTATACGACACTAGTTGGATAAAGCCCGACAGAGGGATAACTTAAACTTCTGCGGTCATGTTAAAGCCGCAAGTTGGATAAAACAGTTTTCTACGAAACGCTCATTTTCGGTTTTCCTTAATCCTTTGACACGTAGGTGTTAAATTCATAGAATTACTAAGTCGGATACCTTCTGCGACAAAGGACCCTTGGGGTACAGCGATAGTCGGTGCTCCTTCATTACAAAAATCTTTCCTAATCTTTGACCGGCTTGTTGGCAATCTCTTCAACCCACACCGACTTCTAAAGAAGCACGTCATTGGCCCTGATATGACCGGCCCAGGTTCAGTTTATCCCTCCCTGTGTCTCTGTCGAACTAGTGTCATTAGAAAGGGACGTCCATAGAGCTTAGGTGAACTAAACTTGGCCACGTAAGCCATGGTAAAGCCACAGGTAGTTACGTCAAGTACTTAAGCACTTTCTTAACACAAAGCACAATTAGTTAACCTTATTCTCACTTACTAATCCCAGGGTTATTATGGTTAATCCCTCCGCGGTAATTGCCTTTAGTTAAGCGAAAGTTTACTAATTCCTTCTGTAATTAGGAATTGTTAAGAATATTATGAGAAATGTCGTCTGTGCGGTAGCGTCTTCTTAGTTTTTGGTATATACGGTATATATTCAATGTATCATTTTTTTTATTTTGAATAGAAATTCGTTTTAGTATTCAAGGGCGTTAAAAATGTCTTTAATATTAACAAAAATTGATTAATTTATAAGTTTTGATTAAAATTCGATCGTGATTTAACTATTTACTTTAGTATGTAACTAAATCAAAAACATAGTGTCCATTCAACCTGGCAAGGCAATTCTACTTTATTCCATAAGCGCAACAAAAATATTAAGATGGCTGTTTTCGTAATGCTTTTAGATCATGATAAAGATTTAAAATTTTAAACGCTTATAAAACAAACTTAGATGTAATAAAGTCAAATGATTACAGCATATGTTCAACAATTCATAACACAGTCACCGATCAAAGGAGTCCCGACGCCAAATCTGATATCTGATTCCCACCTACAGGCACTCTTGACTATCCCCAAGATCCCAGGACGAGGATTATCCTTTGAGGTCTTTAAAAAACCGGCAAAAAGGGTAAACAATACACAGGAGCATTATCGCAGGTGGCGAATTCTCAAGTGCGCAGTCAGCGAGGCGAGGAGGTTTCCACACCAACGAGCTGGCTCCCTGTATGGTACAGCACAATAGGACCTTATTCCACGCCTTACCGTCCAAATACAGTGGACACACTGAAGTTCCAACCTTATTTTATAAGATTTAAGCGCTTCAAAGTTAGACTTGATAAAATTGTGTGGTATAAGAACTACCTATTACAAAGAAACCGCCAGGAGATCATTGTTTACACGTAATTATTTATTATTATGGATTGTTGAAGCTGAAATTATCACAATTGGGGTGGGGTTACTTTTGTGAAGAAGCTGTGTATAAATTGGAGCACATTAGTAGCAATGTAATTTGGTAGAATTTGTTGATATGAACCTTCGCAAAATAACGCCTGAACTGAATGTATTTTTATGGAAGCTTTGTTGCTATGCTGTTACATTATAGAGCATGTTAACAATTAAAAAACCAAAAAAGCTTTTTCCTTGATATATTTGCCAGAAATTAATTTGTAGAAACTAATTATCGCCCGTTCCCTAACGAGTAGTAACATAACTAAGACTCCAATACGCTTCGTTACTAGAACTTCTTGAAACATTTTAACCTATTACTTGGCCTCACTGTTTTTGAAATATCTATTCAGCTATCATAAAGATAAAGAACCATCATAACGTAAAAAAAAGTTGTAATGTCAGGACTTTTATTTAAACACAAAACATCGTAGCGTGTTACACGGGCGGCTACGTCCGAACCGACGCGGGCGCAGGCAGCCGTGCGCGATCTTACCCCGTGTTGTGAGTCGAGGATATGTTGTGATGTGTACGTCCGTGTTTCAATTTACTATGATTTAGGTCAGGGTTAAAAAATACTGGAATTTATTCATTTGTCGATGTCAATGTTACGTTGATTAGTTTTTTTTGTTTTTGTTTAGGTTCTCGGGAATGTCTTCACGTTTGATCAAATCTCAGCATCGTTATGGTTTCCCTGAAGTTTCTATGTGAGCGTCTTTAACACTATTTAGTATTGTCTTTATACTAGCTATCCGTGTAAAATCTTAGTAGAGATAAAACACGTTTTAAAACAATAAAAAGCAATTATCATGATCAGGTCTTAAATTTAACATGTTTTTGTAGCACACACGGAGTTGTTACCTTTTCTCACAATTCCGTTTCTTGAACAAACAAGTTATAAAGCAGAATTGTGCTTAGACACACAGCGTCATTAATCGAGGCATTCGAGGCGTGAACCGCTCTGTCCAAACACTGCGCCCGCGCAAACAAATGCAGCGCAAAGCCTTCATTATAATGTCTTTCAGCGCATTTGCTCGCTGACGAAACGATAAAGCTTCGGCCACACTGGAGTTGGTTCGCATAAGGCTTGGTATTGCCAAAAAATTTGAGCTAAATGCAATAAGTGAACCAAGGCGCGCATGAGCAATGACAGTGCAGACTTAATTAATAGTTCCCAAAACCGTGTTTTCCTGGGTAAAATTGGTTTCTAAGACGTATTAAAAAAAATACTGGTGAGCTATTAAATTCGGATAAACAGATGCTATGTTGTGAAATACAAAAGTGACGATACCATGACGGTGATAGCGACGGCATATTTTCAAATAAAAGATTAATAAAATTTCAAAATAATTGCAACTTTGGATGTAATTCTATCAAGAAAAGTTTTAGCTATCGTGTTTCTGTCCGGCACACCCACTTGTCACGTAGTCTAGTTTCCACGTGATTATTTTTAAATTAAACGAATGAATATTAATGTGTAAAATACTTGATAAAAAACTGTCATTGGGCATTAAGCGCGTGGTGTGGCCAGCCGTAGCTTAAACCGAGTTCACACTTGCAACTTCAATGACGCGTATCGTGATCGCTATAGTATGGATTCCAATTCAATTTTGCGAAAACTAGCGATCATCGTATGCATCATTAATCGCGATGGGGATAAAATACGGCGTCTGGTAAATACATGTCGCACCCTTAGAATTAAACCGACTCAATTCTGAATATGATATTTCCCAAAATTAAACCCTATGTCTTTTAATTAAGGTGATATTTTGGGACGTGTATTATTCAGAAATGGGTCACTTTAATACTAAGCATGCGATGTATGGACGCAGCTTTACTGTTTAGTGTTTTGAGTGTAGGATTGATAATTAAAATTATGTCATCGTGGCAATGGTGAATGGGCATTTGCTAGGCAAGCGTTCTTCATATTATAGCTTATTGTCATTTACCATCAGTGTGAATGTGGTCAAAATCAAAATTCAAACCTATTGAACGTAAAAAATTAAAACTGCTAAGCCGGTGTGGCCATAGCCTAACTCTTCTCCTTAAAGACTCCTGCGGCGAAGTGAAATTATAAACAAATCTCAACTTTACCATAAGGTGCTAAGATAGCTTTTGTTAAGCCAAGAGCAAAAGGTTACCTTATACTCTTAGTTTGCTTAAACGCCGCATCGCGTGAACAGTGTTAGTATAAATTGAATTCTGAACGCATGCAATACAGCTCTGAACTCGTTGACTCTTGCATGCAGTTACGTCATTTTATTACAATGACGGGTACAGTGCACCTAGCACGAACCGTCTAGACACGCGTTAACCCGCTACGTAACTCAGTGCGTTTCGTTCTATCTAGCTCTGTGAGAGAGAGACGGGAGAGACGTAGGTTGTGAATTAACGCGCATCGAGAAAGTTTGTGCTAGGTCCGCAGGAGGCGTGGCCTTCGAAATTTATGTAGAGGTAGTGTGCAGTCACGACTGGTCTCGACGAAGAATCGATTCTTGTCTATGGATTTTTTGTGTTTGTTTGTGGTTCTAGCGAAGTCGCTTTTAAGTTCGACTTTATTAAGCTCTTGAGTGGAATCAATCTCAGAATCGATCTCGACCTTTTGATGCCTTGGGTAGATGAGAAATAGAAATGGTTTATTTCAGAGATTGTGGTATACAATAGGTACAGCATTTATATAAATTCAGTATATCCAGCTAGCTTTAACGTAGATACCTGAACTATATAAGAAGTTTCTTGGTTTTTTTTACACATTTTATCAGTGACCAAATCAATTAAGAAACAACACCAAAATTTTCATACGTTACGTAATTATTTATATTGCTGAAAAAAATTAGCGAATTTGCTGAAAATTTTACTTATACTTGAGCATTCTTGAGTTCTGTATAAAAGGTTGTACTGGGATAGTATTATTAATTATTATTTACGAGTAATATTTTAGTCAATAAACGTCAAATCAAAGACGCGCGCGAGTAAGGATAAGATTGGATTGACAGCCAGAAATTTCGAAAGATAAAAAATATAGCCTATGTCACCCAGACTACAATTACGAACCGATTGATACCTCATTCATCAAAATCGGCTCAGCCGTTTAGGGACTACAGTGGCACATACATAAATACAAACACATACATAGGCTGCTAAAAACATAACCCTTCCTTTTGGCTTTGCCGTAGTGGTGTAAAATCGCAAAAACGTGGCAATGGGCTTCTCTGATTGGTCGATTCTTGCGCTTTTGCGTTTTGTACGCTCGTGACTTCTGGCTGTGAATAGGGTGACCAGCCCTGTGTGCTCATTTATCAGTACATGTGATCTAAAATTACAAGACTTAAAGAAAAATACGTGACAGCGCGTTTATGGTCTGATTGTCTGTTACGGCATTTATGGTATGGTATGACATGTATGGTCCTGTATTTCTGTTATTAAAATACAGGACACTGCCAAAATGATAGCTGAAAAAACGGGACATCCTCTAAAATACAGGACAGCTGGCCCCCCTAGCTGTAAGTCTAAGGATGCGTCAACCGGACAGATCCAGCAACTAACTCAACAGGTTCGTTTGAACAATGACAATACGCAACCGTTCAAAGTTTATCAGCGGGACAAGGCTAGAACAATTATCTACCGAAACAATAGAAGCGATTACCGGTATACGGGACATTCTTTGCCCATAAGGACGGCGTCGCAAATTAGGCTTATCTATGAACATTCTAGAAATTATGACTTGTCTTTAGCTATCACTTCTTGTAAGTTAGTCAAAAGGCATCAAATAACTTGTGTGTGGTCCTATTTATTTGATTTTGGGATGACACAAGAGAATGCAGAATATTAAAATGCAACAGTTAATATGAATGGTAATAATAATATTTAGTGAATATGCGCAGAAAAAAAATTTGCGGTTCTTTCCGTTTCTTGATTCAGGTAGGTAAGCTTTCAGCAAATCTTCCGTTTGGAAAGTAAATTCAAAACTGAGTATCCGTTGGGATGGAACTTGTACCCGTTGTGACCTCCCTCCCCCCCTCCCACCAATTAACGGAATCTAACCGATACGTAAATATAAAGCGATGATTAAATTAATTATGTATAGAGTTAAGAACAACTTAAGGAAATATTGCATGAGCTAGACTTTAATTGATTTACATAACAGATCAATACTGGTATACCCTATGACTAAGATAAGTAAGTATAAACGGCCTACATAAAAGACACATAGTGTACCTACCTATTGTTCGAAAGCCAATGATAAAATAGCGCGGTTAAATGTTGATCAATCGTTTATTATTACAACTACGTTTAAAAATATTGCAAAACAAATCGTCTACAAAATATTTACTATGAATAAATGATAAATTATAATACATGGTTTACGTGGGGACTTCCTTTGCATCGGTAATAGGTATATTAAATATTGAATTATCTACTTACATGCCCCTGCGCATCCATAGTGTTATTTGTCAGCTTCAGTTTGCTGAAAGATACGGGGTTCGCGGTCCAGTGGTGCCCAGGCGCCGGCGAGTCGGGATGCAGCATGAGCCGCCGGGGTGATTGGGGCTCCGCGCCCCCCGCCGCCGCCCACGCGCCGCCCGCCCAGCGCCAGCGCCGCCGCCCCACCAGCGTGAGCTCGAGCAGAACACAGTAATCTTCGCGGGGGTCCAACCCGGAAAGGGAAATGCGGAGGGACGGGAACATGCGGCTGTAACAAAAGAGATTGCGGAATTAGAGTTTGATTATTTTACTTTTACCATAATATATGAATAAATCTTAATTCAAAAATACTTTTTTTAAATATATCATTTTAGTTTAAACATACAAAAAAGGAAGGAACACTCCTAATTCCTTTATTTCAGGCGTTAAAGTATACCTAACACTCTTGAAGTATCATTTGCTAAAAACTGTTATTCTTAATAATTTTGCTGAATTAGTAATCACTATAAATAAACAGGGAATAACAAAATATGTACAAAACAATGTCCATTTTGAAATAATAAATTATTTATTGATATATTCGTAGGACAGTTTTTTAGTTCTTCTTGGACAATAAAACGAACAATGATCCTATAGGTCGAAGACGACTTAGTTAAGGTTGTATGAAACTATTGGATCTAGGCGTGATCGATCGTTTTGAAAGTATTTAGGGGAGACTTATACATTTTTATCTCATACTGTAACATATGTGCTATGTGTGTTCCACGGTTGAACAATGACTTACGCGGTGGTTAGTATCGGAACCGCTGTCGCCATTTATACTATCGCTAACTAACTAACGCGACTAAATGCCGCAGATTACAGTGACAGTGTTACCCAAATCATGGTGGAAAGTCCTTCATGTGCTCGAAGGTTCAACTAGTGGACGTGTCAGGTAAAACAGAAAATGAATAAACCGGTAAAATGCTGTCTGTCAATATAGTTAAAATCATTTGCATGTATTTAGATGAATTTATTTGGCTTATGACTGCTAATTGTCATAAAGGGAAATGCAGCCAGCATTTTACCGCAGGGGACAGACTTGGGAGATATTTGTACATATAATTAAGTTTTTGTATTTTTTATTAGATTAAGTTATTCATATTTCATTAAATGTATCATAAAGGGGTTCGAGGTACGTGTGAGATGTTAGAGGTTATACTTAGATTTCTAGTTTTACGGCAAATCAGACAGTTCACCAAGTAAAATCCCCAAAATAAAGCCATTATAACTCCACTTTACGGGCTTGTATACCCTTTATTTATCAAGCACGTCCCCAAAGCCCCTCAAAACAGTAAACACAGACATTAGTGTCGAATTTATAACATCTTTGTTCTGTCAAGAGTCAAGATTGTGTAGGTTTTGTCGTCCATAAAGTCCTCAAAAGAGGAATTGACAGTAAGCAATCAAAATGCCTACTTCGAAGCGTGCGAGCGTGGGAGGCGTGTTTATATATGTCCGTTGACAAAGCCTCTGTCCAAGCCGACTTAACACTATTCAACAACAACAGACAAATCTATCTAAACTTACTTAATTCACAAACAAAAGTCCATAAATTCCAATTCACAACCCGAAAACAAAGGTGATAAACAAACATTTCCATTGGACAATGGGGTCAACATTTTATCGTGATTATAAAGTGTGTGATAGAGTAAAAGTGTTGGTCAACGAGGACCTTTTGGCACCCGTTTGTTCGGTAATAAACCGGTAGTGTCATAAAGTTGGATGCATCTGGCGCCTGCACTATCGCCCGGAAAGAGACCGCCCAGCGACTGATTACCGGTTCATGAGACGTAAAAAACGGTGGACCAAAAATTGATGCGGATTTTCAAACTATAATCAGCCTTTTTTAATGGCGCGTTGTAAATTTGAGTGTGTATTGCTAATTAATCAAATTGATTTTAAGTTTATGGCTTGAGAGTTTAAGTGGGTTAAGTAACGTTGAATAAAATAGAACGGATAAGTCTAACAGAATTGTACCTAAGTAACTATTTCAGCTAATACCTATAATACATATTTTATTGGATCTATTTTTTAATTTAACGGTGTTACGCAGTAAACAAAAAAAAAACAATCGAAACACCGAGAAAAAACTTACACACGAATTAGTAGAGGTCCAACCCCCGATAAAAACAAATGGCTTACTTGAAACCTACAGACTTACCAAATACGCATAAATCCGCCACTACAATAAAAGCGATAACTAAAACTAACATTCAAAAACTATCCAATTTTCACACCAACCCAAAATATAATTAACTTAATAACAAAACTTAACCCAACCTGCCAACACTTCAACAACCAATAATCTACGCTCCATAAAAACCCTTTTTCACGCATTCCATTATTTAAAAAGCCGAAATAAGTACGTCCATCAGTCATAACAGCCTTATCAGTCTCCGGGAGGTCGCTAATGCAGGCCGCTGATAACACGCCGACAGAAGCTCAATTAACAGCATCAGAATTAGCCGCCATTAAATGTTAACGATGCCCGCTACCGCCTTACGTATCGAGGCAGCGACAGAAACTCGGGATATGGAGCACTTTGCTGATAAATCGGAGTGAAAAATCATACGTGTGTGGGTGTGGCAAGTACACATTCAAAGGTATACCTATACCTGCTCACAAGAGTATTACGTGACAAGACCAGAGGGGCGATTCTCGGATCACGCGAGATCAATCTTGCACGAAAACAACTGTCAAATCCCTTTGAAATCTGTAATTTTTTTGACGTATCTCGCACGTGAGATGCATCTCGCATGTCCCGATAATTGGGGTCCAGACAATATTAAAACTCTTTATTGAAAAACTTGATCTTTTCCTGAAATAAAAACCGACTTCATACGCAGGACTTCTAATGACACTAGAACCTATTTAGGTTAACATGTAGAAGGTGACTCATCCCTTCATTATAATATACTCAAGACAGAAGATGTTAAGTATATCAAAATGATTAAGTTCATGACTTTATTTTGAGCAGAAACTTAAAATAATTGTCATGGAACAATTTAAACAGTTTTACGGTTTTATGTTGCAACGTCCTAAGTCCTTTTATTCAGGTGTCATTTTCACCGTCTGACTTAAATTAGGTCAGGCTTAAATTGTTTTTATTATAATGTCTACAAGTCATAAAAACAATAAAAAATTATTACTTAAGAAAAAATAGTGTTCATTTTTAACGTTTCAAATTTTAACTATCACCAAATGCGTCAAATCAGTAAAAAATGCTACACAGTCCAAAGTAGTCCCACCAAAGACAATGTTTACTGAACTCTTCCAAACTTGTCATACGGTTTACAAATATGTGTTCAATACTGAAGTGTGTGCGCCGACGCCTCTGCTGTTGACCGTACATTGACAAATCCGTCCCGCTACTGGACATGCTATCAGTACAGATAGCGCGTTATGCTTGAGACTTTTGAAGTCACCGACGCAAGCAATCGAGCATGCAAAATGTCTAATGAGATAGGCAAATACTGAGTACTATTGAGTATAGTTGAGATTAGCTCAAAATTAGTTTAATAGGAATAGGTTGAGCTATCTTTTGCTAATAGTTATGTCTGCGGTTCGCTTTAAGTGGTATTTGAATCCGGTGTAGCGTAAGATTTTATTTTATTTTACTAGCCTATGTAAGCAATTGATTATTTAGATATGGTGGATGATAGAACTTTTTAACATCTTAGGAAAGCTTAGATACCTACTTATAAAAGTAAAGATCGGAAATTACATTACAAATAAAGGGAAAGCAAGACAGCCGATGTAATTACAGGCACAAGAGGTATTCCATCTTAGCCCTCTGGGTTGGCAACGCATCTGCAATCTTCTTGGTGTTGCGGGTGGTGATTACTTACCATTAGGTGACCCACTAGCTTGTTTGCCTTCCTATTTCATAAAAAAAATTGTAAAAGTTAAATTAAATTTATTAATTTCATTTGATAAATTGACTCTGAATCTGTATAAAGTTATATAGTTTCTTTACTAAAACGAAGAACCCTTTTGATCTTATATAAAGGTAACTAAATTAAATCTTTTATTTTGACGTTTTAATAGGTATACACGACGCAATGTAAATGTAATAAATTCCGGTCTCTATAAAAGGAATTCTAAACTGTAATGATTCAACCAACAAGTTTGATTGAAAATGCTTCCATGAAATATACCTATCAATTGAATATGCTCTCAGTCTTACCGATGGCTTTACTTACGCGTTAGTAAAGGATAGTAATATTAAAGGTATTTCTACATTGTAATAAGAAATTGAATGGGCTGACCTGCCGTCGCGGGCGGCGGGCACAGCTTCAACCCAAACAATGGGACCACCAGAACGTTTGAATAAACTTTAGAGTGGGTCGTAAATCGGTAACAACCCGCCAATTGCCGCACAGAGGCGCGAACAACCCTAGCCGAAACGGCCACATCCGCTCTAACATCCGCACTCGAAAACATTCGGCAAAAACCGATTGACACAGCACTAGCCGCGGATGTCGCTCAAATTTATTGAAGCTAAAACGGAAAAGATTAGTTTGCTCAAAAGCTGATAATTGGTGATATGAAACTGGTTATGTTCGTAAATTAAGCCTTGCTCAAGTTCATTAAACTTGAAGGCAACAACATGAAGTCTGTTAATTAACATGTTAAGATTCTACGCATCAAGTAAGACTTAAACCAATTGATTACGCTCTTATCTGCCGTCAGAGTAACGTTGTTCTCTATAAATTTATTTCGTATAATTTACGAGACGTTTACAAGTAGCGATAGATTAGTTCAGGCCGTATTGACCGCGTCACTTGTCGCCGCTGTCCCTCGCCCTAACCTACCCCACGCTACAGTTATCTTTACTGCTAATTTCATGGTCTTTTTATCACCCAAGTTCAATGTTGAGCAGCAAGGCGTCGTTAACGCGACAACCCCGCCGTTGTCCCACGACATCTGCTTCATTTACACTGCGGGTTGTAACTTTAAAGATAAACAAACTCTCCAATTCTCGAGAGTCAAAACATAAGAATGCATATATCCAGTCTAACCCGTGCTCATTAGCGCACACACGAGAGGTCCGGCCAGATTTTTTCGTCCGCCCAGATGTGAGGCTGAGCAAACACTCCTCCGTAGCCTGTGCTGGTAAAAAATCGGACACCTGGAAGTGTCAAATTGTTCACTAACCCTGTGAGAGCGGCCGTGTGAATCGGCGGCCGACGTGTTGATCCCACGACTCGACCCTTCCACGCTTTTTGTCTCGTACCACGAAGCCATAAGAAGCGGTTTCAGGTACTTATCAATTATAATCGCATGACATTGAATCGTAAACATGGAATCCTAATGTCAACAAATAGTACCGGTTTTTGTCTGAGTTGAGCACTACAAAAAATGGCGTAATCTCATGTGTTAATTGCAGCTTCGCGTGCAGCTATCGCGATAGGCACTGGGGCAGTGTGAGCGACTGCACACTGGCATATGACAATAGGAGGTATTGCGCGGCGCCGCGCGCGGGCGCAGCCACAAATTGATATAGCCCGCGGCCGAGGCAGGCCCCATCATTGTTGTTTTAGTTAAGTGGGTTGTTAGCCAGAACGGAACTGATGTCGATGAATCAGCAACTAATACCGATCACAATGCTCTCCGCTACACATCAGGGGCGGTTCCGATATAAGTACTATGTTCATTCTCGCAGCCCAATATCCCTTTGTGATACGGATGTTAAAATCGACAGCCAATAAATTCGCGGTCACAAAAAATAATTACTGCTTTCAAAATGCTTCCACAAGGTTTTGTGTTTGTAATACCCTAATACGAACGCTCCATATGCAGTTCGGGCGCGCCTTCGCAAACCAAACAAACTACACTTTTAAAGAAACACACTCGTAACAAAACAAATAAACCAATTTAGGGGCGGCCACAAAAAAGTCTCGGAATCGTCTCGAGCGATGCATCGCCGTATTAGCATATTGATGGGCATCGTCTATCTGTCGTCCTTTGTCTAAAATCAGCGACACCACCTTCAATCATAACGATCGCGACAAAAAAACGTTTTATTGTATTTTTTAGCGGTTTCTGCCTGTTTTTGCAGACAGGTGGTAGAGCAACAACAGGTAAATGCGTGCGTCAGAGTGAATTCTAATGAGCGTTGAGTATCGTATTCGAAGATAATTTTGAAGGACGGGTTTACCCGTTAGTGTAGTTTGTCGGGAGGCTAGTGCGCGGCGGGAGCGCGGGCGGGCGTGAGTCGGGCTGCGCGGACAAAGCTCGCCCGCAGCGACTCTCTGTGACATGTTTATGCGCCACTCGTCGCCAAATTTACAGCCTCCCGGACACCGCCGTAGGAGAAATTGAAAATTTTTAATCACCGCGCCGGCGCCCCTTGAGTCTCTCGACAAGGTTGCGTTTAATTGCAACGAGATTGCATTACGGCCGCAAATTATAAAGCGTCAGCCTTTACCGCTGCTAATTAACTTTTGATGTTAGGTATCCTCATTGATATTGCCGAAACGATATCGGCAATCAGTGTGATAGCTTTAAATATTGAGATTGGTTTGATTTAAGGAGCTGAGGGGCTTAATAAAATTTAATCTTGAGTCTTAATCCGTAAGAATAAGGATGTGGTTCTTAAATTGATTGATTACAAAGTGCTACTTTATTTCGAGTGCGAAATTGATTACGTGCATACTGGAGGCGCCGGCGCCGGCGCAGCTCGTAAATTGCGAGGGCAAGGGCCGAGAGCGCGCGTAAATCAGTTGACAGTGCCGCCAAAGCGCAAGCGCTTATCGACGGCCCATCTATAGCCTATTATGCGCCTTTTGACGCCGCTCTAACAACAGTTCGTTTAGATACCAATAGAAATTTACGGCGCAATTGATTGCAATGCACATAAAGGGGTACCGACCGTTACACCAATTTACTGCTACGTCTCGTGTATGTTTGAACTAAGTATTCATAAGTCCTACTTAGGCAGGTACACTTTCTGTAACCTTAAAAAGTAAATTTTATTTTTGGGTTTTGCTTTAGAGTCACAGACGTAAGTTTCATAACATTTTTATGTTGGTGTTATAACTTATAAGATATTGGTGGATAGATGTAGACTTGATGTGGTTAGGAGCGTTACGTGTTTTATTGAACATATTATAGAAATTAAGAAGAAAGCTAATTTAAAAATGACGTTTCAATTACCTAATTGAATTAAATAAAAAAGGATCTCTAACTACCTACCTACCCATAATCACGCGTGAAGCGATTGTAGCTCAAGCGCGAGGGACAGTGGCGATCGCTCGTTAGCTCCCGACCCCAAAATAAATCACTGTTTTATGAGAACACACCATTTTTTAACCACCAACTTAATGAAATGCGAGCGCAGTATGGGACCCGACTAGTGACATTAAAAACGACAAACCATAAGGACGGACAGTTTCTAATTATAATCCTGTCAAAGCTGCGATATAAGGAAGAATTGATGATCACCTCAAACAAGAGATTTTATCTGAGATAGCGATCGGCGAGATAGTAGCTGTTGAATCGTAATAGCTTATCGTGTTTTTCTACGTTCGGCTAAATACAAATAAATGTTGCGATGGCCTTGTCGATTTGGGACATTATTTAAAGGGGCCGACTTCACAACTTATGTAAAAACCAGCAATAAATACGACACTTGGTTATCCTTGCCAATCTAATCACATGTAAAAAGCCAGGAGATAGCGGCAGGTCTGTCACGTGTCACGTTGAATTTAATAACGCTAGTAGGTGATACGGACAGCTGTACATATAGAAAACACTTCCTCATCATCAATTGCCGTCGGCCAGGTCATGATCTGTCAAGGTTTTTATTTTGAGTGTATGTAATATAAGTTTGATTATCATGTTTGATTTCGCGAATTTACCTATGCAATGCTTTTTCCTTATTAATCCTATTTTCCAAAAGATCTTCGATTCATAGCTTTAAAGCTAGTGTGTATAATATATGCAGTGTGCCAAGTTTAGTATATCGAGTTTATCTTTATGTGCATCTTCTCGTACGATACTAGTTCGATAGAGACGCAGGGAGAGATAAACTAATCCGGGGCTGGCCATGTTAGTATTATAGGCATAGCTGAAAAAGCAGGCATTAGTCAGAAAAAACGTACTGAAAATAAGAGTGCCTTTCTCTTAATCCATTATCTAATTCTCATAGTTTACGAAAATAATTTTAAGAGTTTTATCTGTATATGATCCCTTTTGTTACAATATTTCATCATCGTCATAAATTTAAGTGTTGTGCTCTCATTAGTTAAGCGATTTGGCACGTTTTTTAGCCAATGAATTGAGCTTCCGACACGTAATTTTTTTTTTAACTTTACAGTCTCGGTCTTCTTCCACCTTCCCTTCTTTGCGTTTGAAATCTATTACATTACAGACGATTGAAAACAGATGAGGCCTCTCGATACGATATGACAATTACATAAAAATCCCCTTTCAAGACATTTAATATCGCCAATAACAATCACACGTCCATAAGTTCCAGTAACAGTTATTAATGTATGACCTGTCAGCGCACGCGGAACCGCTCGCAAACCGCGTCCAACACAACAAACGACTATCAATCAGGCACAGGATCTGCGCTCGTCGTACCGTGATGCCGCGATCCCTAGAACCAGCTACTGTCTTCTATTACGACCTTACCACTAATGAGAGACATATGTCTTTGTAATATGGTTCAGTTTGGTTCTTGGGGGCGAATGAATGGCGCCAGTATTTTAGGATTTTCGAAGAAGGGAGAGATACGGCGCGGATTAAAGCTGCGCGTACGCGGGCTCAGTGACGCCGACAAAGAGGCCGCCGCACGCGAGTCTGCGCCGATTCACAATTTAGCCAGTGTGTGTTAATTGATATTAATTTGGTGTGTGTGGCGTAAGTAACGTCTATCTAGCGTGTAACAAACCCTAAGGAATCTAGCATAACTTGGAGGGCTCTATGTGGCAACATCTCAATCGTAACATGTGTCGTGTAAATGATAGGCGAAGGGTACACATCTCATTTAAAAAAAAGAACTAGGCTAGAAACTGACTATATTCTTTCCGTGGCCCTAACGTGACCGGCTAAGTTTAATTTATTTTTGTTTATCCCTATATGCGTCCCTTTTTATGACATCAGTTTGACAGACGCAGTGAGGGATAAATTAAACCTGAACCGGTCATTATACGGCCACCAGTATAGATCGATAATCAAAACTTATTTAGCATACACAAGCTTACCGAAACAAATGACCATTTGACAAACGCCGGGGCACTGTAATCCGAGACAAGTTCCGATAAGCCGTAACCATGACAACCCCACACAAAGCTAAAGCTAGCAAAGGAACGCACACGATGTCCCCAGCTCCTGTCATCAGCCTCATTGCATAATTCATTCACATGAAGAACTAAATGACAACAGGTCGTTCATTAATCATCAGCTAGCAGTAGCAATACACTTCAAGACCTACGACATAGCTGCCATCATTAATCATGATTGTACCTGCATAGGTAGCCACATACAAGACATACGGTATGTTATATAAGCAAATATAACTAATCGTATGAGAGGCTCTCAGTATGAGCGAGTGATTTTTTGCATCCATATAGCAATCGTGACTTAACTACGGAATCAAATTGAAGAGGATTTGACTCCGATGGGATTTAGATTAGGTCACTACTGATTTCAAAGTCTTCAGTTGTTGTTACTTATTAGCTCTTAATTATTACGTAAGTATTAAAACCTAAGTTTACTAAGTTAAGTTCTACTAACATTAAAATATACTTTTTTTTTAAATGTTGTCAGAATAAACAAGTAGATTCGGACATGTAAAAGATATATGGCCTACTTGCAAAATAAAATTTTCATTTTCATTTAATTTTCAAAGTTAACTTTTAATTTTTTATTAACATAGTTCGACAGTGTCATTTGCAATGCAGACATGCTGAGTCTTAGGCATTTTGCTACTGAGGAATTTTGAGTTTTAGCCGTTTTATTTTTCTTTTGCGGGTGGTAGGACCTAGTGCAAATTCCGTCCGGATAGCTACCACCATCTTGCTCGTTAATCCTGCCGCTAAGCAGCCGGTGCAATTACTGGCACTATAACTCAACGGGGTGGACACATAGTTAATCTTGCTCCACAGTCAGCGAAAAATGATTACATGACTAAATTAAATATCACCTAATAGGATTCATGGAGAAAGCGATACTATCTTTATTTCACTTATGCGTATTGGTATATGATTATAGGTATACAAATTGTTTTTTTTTATCAAAATGCATCTACTGATATTTTGAAAATTTTCCCCATACATCTACTGATTTTTTTCTAGTTGCATCTTATGATTTTTCTAAACTGGAGCTAGCAACACTGGGTGGCAACGCATCTGCAATCTCCTTGGTGTTGCGGGTGTCTATAGGCGGTGGTGATCACTAACCATCAGGTGACCCGCTTGCTTGTTCGCCTTCCTATTTTATAAATTAAAAAATTAAAAAACCCTCTCACGAAGTTAACAAACCCGTACGAAATAGCACCGTGACAATCCCTTCAGTCCCGCTTCCTCCGCCCCCATGGCCCGGGCCAGTACCGCGAATCGCGCCAAGGCTGGGCTAATGTGTGGAGTTCAAACGCGCCGCGGACGCGTCGCAGTAATTAGTGGATGGATTGCGACATCCCACTTCGTGCTATTGACATTGAACACTTGTTACACATTTCACGGAAACCGCTGGTGTCTCGGCTAATTTGTCGGCTTGTGAGTTCTTACATTGTACGTACTAACACTCTTTGCTTTCGAACGGTAGTTTTGTTACATTGCTGCGCGTCTGGGGTTTTTTGGCAGCGTTTTTCGAAGCATCGTACGTTTTATCATGGCTACCTTTTTCTTTAGACATTTGTAACATTTACTAACATTCTCTTTAGTATCAACTTACTCGCTATGAGAGTTCACTCTAAGGTGCATAAAGCCATTTTCTGTAATGAAAAGTATGAAACTATTTTCTGTGTAAAACTAGAAAGGGAAGATTTTTTAGAATTTTCAATTAGACCACCGAGACATTCATCAACAATGATCCTTAACGATTGTTAAGGATCGGTAGGATGTACCTACTAACTTTGCTTGAGAATAACGATCAGTGTTACATTTTGTAACCATTTCCACACTTTTACTCGTGCTATTAATTACTTATTAGTACTTAAGTACAGTCAGCTTCAAAGACTTGTATCGGAGCAAGTACAAAGCTGTAACTATCTGCACTCGACTTTAATGTCAAATATTATGTTCGGGCTTGTTCAGATATTTTTGAAAACCTTGCCCACTTCGATATATTTGAAGCTGTGAGTACTACAGATACACTTACTGAACTAGTTTACTGAAAAATACTGTTTAAATTTACCGAGAAATTCCGTCACACCAGTTCTCTCCCACGTCTACCTAGAATCCTTAAACTTCGTATTCATCAAAAGGTCCCATCAGCCCCCGGCATGACACCGGGACGCGTTTATGCGGGAATCGTGGGTCCCGATGACCCACCCATCCGCTATCGCACGGTAGCTGGCGATAGCATCGCGATGCGCAAGCGATGCTATCCGGCACACGATGCGCGGGTGGCACACCCACGGTTCAATCCTATACGTGCACGAGTAAGATACCTAAAAGAAAGTTGTTAAGTTAAAGCTACTTTGGGTTTAGGTGGATGCAAAAGTTATTGGCCAGATCGAATTCATTTCGTCTATTAAAAAATTATACTTCGTTGACTAATTGTTGAATTGTTCTTAGCTCATTTCGGCGGAGATTCATCTCCTAAGCCTGTAGATTTTAAATTACTTATATATACTCATATCATATACACTGGGACACGTCCAAGCTGAAAATTAGCGCTGCGAGAGTGCGAGCTCCTGGTTGCAGCACACGCTGAGCCTAAGCCCGTTGCCACCCTGATTTTGGTCCTATGTTATTATTGCCATGTTTTGTTTTATTTAATGTTCTTTGAGTATTCATGTGTTCTATGTAGGTGTATCCAATGGCAAAAGGCTTAATTTGAATGGAGATATTTTAACGTTTGATCTTTGGGACCATGCAGTATGTAATCTTACTACAGGTAATCAAAACCTAAGATTTTCCAGATGTTTAACAACTGCTGTACCTACGTATATACATATTTAAAAAAGACAATTATAAACAGCATTATTTAACCTAGGCAACTTTTACATATTTCCACAAAATAATTACACAAAAACTAATTAGTCTTTTATTTATTTTTCCTCCTATTCCGTAATGTTATTATAATGGCTTGAGGGTTTAAACATACAATTTGCAACTAGGCGTGGTTTTAGCCCTTTCTGACTTAAAATTGTTAATATTTTTGCTGCCCAACTGTCGCCAGAAGGAAGGCTATGTTTTTCAAGTGAATGTATATATTTTAAAAGCGGACGGGCGCGACTTCTTTCGCGTGAAATTAGTAGCCTATGTCCGTCAGGGATAGTGTAGGTCTCTTTTAGTAAAATAATTTATGGAAACGGTTACATACAAACAAACAAAGTTTACCTCTTTATTATATTAGTGTAGATTAGTGTCGATGTAGACTATCTGTTTCGAGCACAACTTTAGTGTTCGTCACAAATAGGCACTGTCGTCATCGTTTTACGCAACATTTGTTCGTTTATGGTTAATAGGTTCATTCGTGTAATAGTAAAGTTGTTATAAATAATTCGTTTTAAGAATTGACATAATAAAAGCGTGTGCAAAGTAGTACAATTATCATTAGTACAATTAGTGCCTCGTTAACCTACAATCAACCGTTCGAATTGATGGATGGCAGTATTTATAATGTTGCCCATTGAAACAATATTAAAATTATAAAAAAAATTTTTGAGAACGTCTCGAGTTAAAAATAGTATTTACCAATTACAATACTTACATACCCAAAAATATGCGATATTCCACTTGACACCGTACATCATGGTTATGCCAAGTTTTACCAAAAAATTACCAAAGAAAATAAGCTATTCAGTTAATCCTTTATGACGCACAATATGTACGGAACTAAGTTTACCATAATTTCATAAAAACGTTTAACAAACTGATTCAATTTGGCAAACTGATCTGGCAAAATGCCTTTATTTCCGAAACCGTAACTATTTCAGGAATTTTATAAAACAAACCTTATGTAACCTATAGGGTTCTACACGATGGTTCTGAAATGAATGCTAAACAGCTTAAAATTTCAGAAAAAAAGCAATTTGCCAAATTATGCAAACGTTTTATGAAACGATTGGTCACGGCCTTCAAGGCTTCAAGCAAGAACCTAGTCAGCAATGAGACGACCTGCTGCCATATTTTACCATATTTTTATTCTTACGACTTTCCAACAAGCAGCTCGATACGAGGCATGCGCGCACGCACTGGCGCCAGCGTCACATTTACATGTGCACGACGACACGCCCGCGCCGACAGATTTTATCGAGTCCTTTGGGAGCCGGGATGCTGCTAAGATCAAGCCTTAAGGCGAGGCCCTACTGCACCGTTATTGGAGATTAAAGTAATATGATTGCTGTTGAATGCAGGGAAATACATTGATTTTGTATTTTATATTTTATTTATTGTTATTAACTGACATTTCAGGCAACAAGCTTGGCTTGTCTCTATTACTCGTTGTTTTCTACACCGCCCACAACTTTTCTGATTATGCTCAAAGGTTGACAGGCAGAGAATGCCTTAAGGCATTAAGTCCGCCTTTTGTACATTTTGTATTTTTTGTGCAATGAAGTTGAAACTTTATGGGTCTCCGCCTTCTCCTTCCAAACCACGCAAAGGATTTTGATACGGGTTTGACTGTCATTTAGAGATTTTTACGCAAGTTTTTTATGTACTTTACATCTTACTTGTACCAGAGCGAAGCCAGGGCGAATCACTCGTGTAATTATACACTCAAGGATGTTAACGCTAAGCTGTTGTACGGCTACTCCAACGCGTCTAATGATCTTGCGTGAAATGTAACAAATTCATAGATCTAAGTATAGAATGTCAGATACGACTCTTACTCGGATCGTACGTGAAGCGTTTTTTACGGTCGTTATGATTGACGACGCACCCTGTATACGCTCATAACCGCTTCTTAGAGGCAGGGAATGATCCGCTTAGCACCGATACAGGATTAAGTTGACGGGCTGCATTAAAACCACCATGCATGCATGGTTTCGACTGACCAGCTGTCGACATCCACAAAAGAAGACTTTTGGCCGAAAGATGTCGCATTTCGGCGGTTTCGTGGCCGGTTAACTGACACCACGAAAGTGCTCACGTTACAGACTTCACGTGCTTGAAATTATATATTTTGTTACAATTAAATAAAAATAGCCGTTATAGGAGGTGCGCTACATATATCCATGTAGCGTGACAGCATTCTTTTGTTACTTACTAATTTGTTTTTAGCTTCATGCCGGGCACAATTACTACATTATTTCTAGCAATGCCCAGAGGATTCGAAACACCACAAAAAACCACATACTCAAACGCCTAAACGCTTCGATTTAAAAAATTACACCTCGTTGAGTGTCTTGTCTTGCCGGTATCTTCTCATCTGAGGTTTTCCCGAACCGGTGGTAAACATGACATTCATAAGTGCTTCCTGTAAGCCTATTCTAAAGATAAGGAAATTTTGACTTTCGACTTGACTTGACCTACAAAGTTAACTAGGACCAAGAGGAATAAACCACTCGTTATGAACACGTAAAGCCATAAGCACGCGCACGTGAAGACTTGTGTCGGGTGCTGGTTATCTTCAGCCTCCTCTGTGGGCGACGGTAGCAGCGCCCGGCACTCCACGTCAGCTCGAGTGCCTCGAGAGGTGCACGTGATTACTGACGTCAAGTACCTAGCAACTGGTTCATTAAATGGACAATATTTTTAGCTAGGTTTGAAACTTTACAGATATACGTATTTATAAAATTACACGTACTTTTTATCTAGATTTAATATTAAAAAAAATTTTTAAAGGAGTTTTATTGTGAGAAATGACATTGTTTTGTCGTCATGCCTACAACCAATAAAGCTCGTTGCGGTATGTCTTTGAGTTAAGCGATTAACAAATTAAATTAAACGTTGTAATTTGTTTCTTTCAATAAAGCATTAGTTGACACCGTTGACGTTTTGTAATTTTAAATGAACGCAGAATCGTTAATCAGGCACACTTGATTACTGGAATTCGGCACCCCGGATGCCTCCGCTGCGCACATTAAAATTTGTTAGCGAACGTTTGTGGCCGTGAGAATTATTCCCGAGTTCCACGTAACATGGGTTAAATGCTTGTATCGGAAGATACCGATCTAACCCGAGCTGCTCGTTGGCGCCATAAAAACAAAACATCTTCAACACGACCACTTTCTTCCCTAAATTATTCGAGGAATTTACGACGTTTCGGCCAACAAAAATGTTACAACCTAATGAGAAATTATCATCAGCCCGCTGTCGTCCGGCAAAAAACAAATCATGCGCCGAACGCTGGAACGCGTATTTTTTACATTCTAAATTCGAATTATAGTTTTCGTGTTTGTTTTTTCACGAATCGTCGATTGTTTTAGACCGTGGTGGCAAGGTGCGGGAGCCGGCGATGACTGCGCGGACGGATGATGGATCAGCGATCGTGCGCGCGTTACATCGCTGAGCGCCTGCGGACTTGTCGAGTCAGCTCGTTTGATGGGCGCAATGGAAGGCGTCCTGTGACAAATGACGCGCGCTGGCTGCTCCCTGGAGATATGACGGGTCGCGATATGATCGCTCGGCGCGTGCTTCGGATGCCGGGCCTACGTTTGCTTCTTTTAGCCGGAATTACCCATTACATTCAATGACGCTACGCTTTTGTCCAATGACAAAATGTCCCGTGATTCCGTGTGAGCCTTCATTATAGTAAACGTTTTCAATCAATTTAAAAGGTGTACAAACAACTTCGTTGTAGATAGGTATTAAGGTGTTTAAAGCAATTTACAGCTCAGAGGACTTTAGCACTTAGCCGGCGAACCTCGCGCTAGATTACACAGTATAACAGAGGGAGTGGTTAGATATGTAATTGACGTGGCGCGCACGAGTGCCTATTGCGTTTACTCAACGTTTTCAATCACTCCTCAAATCAGATAAAGTCATAGTCAAAAATTATGAAGCATTATGTCAGTTTAGTATTCGAGTAGTGCGGTGCGGTGCTAAGCGGGCCGCCGATAATCAATATCTTTGATCTGAGCCGTTGGCGGTTCTACGGCGAGCCTGATGTCGCGTCTGCTGGCGGAGAGTGACGAGCGCTGGCCGTGGATGCGGCTGTCATAATCTGATTATTAGTGCTGCGTGCGCTGGGCGGGGCGCGCGGCGGGCGGCCGGCGGCGCGGCAGGCGGTCGGCGCCCGCGCGCCTCCCGCTCGCGCGCGCGCGCGCCGCCCCGCGCGGGACAGGGACCGCGCTATAGCCACGCAGCGCGCAGGCGACAAACGACCCGTGGTAAAACAAAAGGAATGTCGGCGGCGACGCTTTGAGGCGCCCGGCGCCGGGCCCCGCGCCCTAATCACCCATTTTAATTACGACACAGATCGAATCAATTAATCGGTATTTCTGTTAAAACAAGCGCCGGAATGAGCTTCGCCCGCTTGTATGATACGAAATCGTGGAGACGAGATCCGAGGCGCGATTACATCTTTCACTCATAAACGTTTTATAGAATGCTGTTAAAATTCGTATGATTTAGTAACGCGCGACACCGCTTAATGTAGAGTTGAGATCACCCGGCGACGCGCGCGCATCCGCGGCGCGCGAGCCATGCCGATGTAGCCTCGGACGTTTTTAATTATAACTTATGATTTTTTCGAGCGAATTCGGGCGCGCCCTTCCCCTCGAATAACACGAGAATAAATAACGAGTTTTTGTGTTGTATGTTTGTTTTTAAAATGGCGGGAGGTCCGCGCGACGACACGCGAGCGACCTGCGCCGCGCGGGCGCGCCCATTTGTCATATTTCGGTTTGGAGAAAAAACAAATAGAACAAGTTTAGTCTATTCTAACCAGTGTTTGTTTGTAGGACGGTTATTGAGCGTCGAGTATTATCTGGCGCGGACAAATGGGCTTTGTCAGATTCGTCAAATTTCCCCAACATTTTGTGTTTTGCTAGACCTAATGTGACGAGAAACTTATGGCGCGTTGCTTGTTTTTTACTGATGGAACTCCAAAATAAAATGTAAACAGAGCAGGGTAAGGGCAACTTGATGAAATCATTCGATCCTTGTTCACAGTCATCAGAATACCCACATTAACACTTTTGGCTCTATCTTTCTAGTTGTGTTTCTAACTTTATACTGTTTATATCTTTTTCAGTGTATACTCGCTAGAAGATAAAAATCATTGTTCAATTTAAATTAGGTTATTTGTTTAAATTCTTTCCCAAAGTCTTCATAAGCTACTAATAGATAAAATGGAGAAAGTGATGGCATACCGTAGTTGATTAGATAAGTGTACGAGTATGTACAGTGAAAAGTTACGGAGGAAAGGGCGGTATATTTGGCGTCTACTCTGGCCGACCTTATTAAACCTGTGCTGCACTGCTGATTAACCTGTCTGATTGGTAGGTAATTAAAATCAATGAGATGTCTTAGATAAGTTAAAAGCAAATGAGTTTATAGGTACTCCTGCGTCGTAGCAGATCTACGCCGTAGCTTCGTCATGGACGCCCGGCGACGCCCTTATTCGTCGACACAGGTAGAAAGGTTGTTAGCTTCGAAAATTCAAAATTTAAACACATAGAGCAAGATGGCAGCCGCGCGGGCAGGTGTTAACTCTGCCGCAGCCAGCCTGCACAAACGAACCGCCCAAATCCCCGTGTTTGCGTTACCAATTCACCGCCCGGCCCACTCGCGAACATCTCGCCTAATCAACGTACAAACCGCTCCAGCTATTTGAACAACCACTAAAAGCACTCTGACTCCTACTACAGTTTGTAATTTGTGTGGACGGGGTTTCAATAACTCAATTACGTCTAGGGCTCAATACGAGAAATAAATGAAATATTTTTGACCCATTTCGGGTCGCATGGCGCCAGGACCGGCGCCGGCGCGCCCCCGGCCGCTCTCACGCGGCATCATTAATACAAAACAAACAAAAGTGACCTCTAGACGGGCGCGCAGCTAACGAGATTCACCAAACGGCCGGATAAAGCGGTAAATTATTGGAATGCTAACCGCTCGGTGGTCGCCGCTCACGAAAAAAACGTGTTAAGGAGATGACAAGAGCACGGATGAGCTGGGCTAATTATCCGCAGCGCAAAAAGCGAGCGGCGACACGGCGCAGGCGCGCGGGACAGTGCCTGGGCATTCGCTCGCCGAACGCCACCAGTTTTTGCGGCGATATTTAATAGCAGCAACGCCGGCGACACGACGTGTCTTAGCTTTCGAACAGTAATTACACGCCATTAATTACAGTGGATGCTTATTTTTATTCCGGTGCCGACGGCGGCGACATTCGTTATCGATCAAACTTTCTTCTGCGCACGGAGGCAGGGCTGCGAGCGACTACTAATGAGGAAATGGATCGGGAGGCGCTGCGCGGGCGACGCGGGCGCGGCCGCAGCCCACTCCGAGAGACCTGTGTAATTTCTTCACTGCTCGCTCCACATTATCGATCCCGAAAAAAACATAATTGAAGGGGTACCATCCTAAAGCAAACAAGCTTATAATAAGCTGTAATTTGTGCTCGGCCATTTAGAGAAATGCACAAATTGCCGAGGCAGCTGTTTGTTTTGTCTATGACGGAGGTCCGGGCTCCCAAATTATCCGTTAACAAGCCCCGCGTCAGATTCGGCAGCCCTAATGGGTTTTCGTTAAGTTTTTGTTGTTTCTTTTTGAATTTATGACGAGTAATATGTTTTCTTAAATTCGATTCTGGAATTGCGACAGCTGCACCGCTTAATTGACTAGATGGTTAGTCGGAGTGAGATAGTTAATAGGTTTGCGTCTCGCAAGCCAGACTCGTTACAGAACTGGCAACGTTAGAGCGCTAATTCAGAGAAATGCTTATTAAGAAAACTCACTTTCCAATTAAAGCAATGACTTCTAAATTGGGAGTAACGCTGCTTCACATGGCCTTAGAATCTAAGTCTGTATAAAAGGTAACTGTACCAGTGGTAGGTAGGTACATTGTTTTTAACACCTATTTCACATCACTGCCTCTCGTTTTCAGGAACCCGTTTGTTTCCGTATCGTCACGTCAACTATTGGGGCACTGTCAATAACTGGACCTTAATGAAATGAATTAATTGTTAACATTTAATTTGTGATGAAACGGCTGTGACATGTTTCATATGACCAGGGAATTCGATCCCGGGATTCGTTGTATGACCCAACCCCGGGATCATATGATGTGACACAATTAACTCAAATCATAAATTTTAATGCTATGCAATGGCAACACAAAGAAAAACTAGGATAATAGCAGGCCTCGAAAATGCAATATCAGCTAATGCTAGTTTCGCACTCGCACATTAAAAAATTACAATCGATAGAAATATCGATTACCTACAAAAATCAAATCATAAAGCTTTATTTTCATTAGTCCGTCCTTCGAGTGACGTGTTTTGAGCATCGAATCATGTTAGATTTAGTCATAACTAATTAGACATTTAGATCGAAATCTGTACATAATTATGGCCAGTTAGGAAGACTCGACACGGTCGGTGGAACATGGCGAGTATTAATAGCTACATTAATTGCTCTTGTATTACTAATTAATGGTTATAATTCCTAGTAATTGGCTAAATGCGGAACCTTGTGTTGCGCAGACGTTACCGGCGAATGTACGTCTAAATCCTACCACACGCGCAAACACCTATCTAACTTAAAAAGAGTTGGTGTGTATTTAAAACTGTAAAACCTTTAATATAATGCTAGCATACTCATATCAAAAGTGTCTAAATTTTAGTCGACTAAGAAATTGCTTGATACTTTTCGACCAATTTTTTTTTTACAACATAAAAAGGCAAACGAGCAAGTAGGAACCTGATGGTAACTGATCACAACCGCCCATAAAGACCCGCAACGGCAAAGAGATTGCAGATGCGTTGCCAACCCAGAGCGCTAAGGTGGAATAACTTTTTGTGCTAGTAATGTCACCCGCTGTCTTGCTCTCCACACCGGAACACAACAGTGCAAGCACTGGTTAGTGGCTGGATTGTGCAAGATGAGCAAGATGGTGGTAGCGATCCGGACAAACCTTGCACAAAATCCTATCACCCGTAATGGGGATAAGGTTTAAAACTGATCAAGCAATGTCTTGTGGCCCTATGACCGGCCAAGCTTAGTTTATCCGAGTTTATTCTTATGACACTAGTTTGACAAAGACGCAGGAAGGGTTAAGTTAAACCTGGGCCAGCCATGTTAGGGCCATATTGTTCGACTATACAGTGCGACTATAGGTTCATCAAGAAAAACGGTGATTGTTTTTGTTAACCGTCTTTTATTACACTTAATGCTTAAATTATTCTGTAGTAATAGTAACAGTGCACCAACCACGAATCTTCTCGATACGCGTTAACTCGCTACGTAACTCAGTACGTCTCTTCCTAACTAGCACAGAAGGTAAGAGACCTACTGAGTTGCGTAGCGAGTTAACGAGTACCAAGAAGGTTCGTGCTAGGTGCACAGATCATTACTTCGAAATAATTTAGACAGCAAGTGTACAGTCAGCTGTAAAAATATATATACAGCCATAGCGTCAAAATATGTATACATTGACCTTATGTTTACAACAACAACAAATGTTCTTTACCGTACACCGCGAAAAAAGACAAAGAAAACAATAAAACGAATTAGAAAGGTAGGCGGTCTAGTGGTATAAAGGTGTATAGATATTTTGGACGTCTTGGTTACGTATATATATTGATGATGCTGACCATACCTAAATCACTAACCAACTTTACGCCGGTATTTTGCATTTTTGATAATGTCCACGTACCGTTTCATGGTCGGAGCTAGGACTGGGGTATTGAGGTTAGCTTAAGAGTAAATAGGACTCACCGGCCTCCCTTGGTGATGATCATCTCTGTGCCGATGTCGTGGAAGCGCCGCCAGAGGTCGCCGTTGAGCAGACGCGCCTCGCACGCCGGTGGCTCGGCCTCCGCGCCCAGCCGGTGCTCTGAGCCAAAGGTACACATCAAATATTAGGTACACTGAAAAACCTGTTTTGTTACACGTAACCAAAGTAACTATCGAAAAAGTGACTATAGAACTATTTGTTACAGCTTACTATCACTCTTGATTTGTAAATAAATCATCACATGTTTATCATTAGCAAATAGTTTTAATTTAATAACCATTAAATAAAATCACGTGTAACAAAATTAGTGCGGTTGTTTTTTTTTTAGTGTAAGGTGAACCTGACGGGCCTGAGGGGGCACCGACAGCCAGCCTGCTCAGTAACAGTTGGATTGCAGAAAAGAAAACTTCCCATCAGGTGACGCGCATGCTCCTTTGCTTCTCTGTTAGATAAAAAAAAACACAAACGAACACAGTCCAACAAAAACAAAATGATGCGATGAACACAATCAAACGTAAAATGGAATAAAAAAATTATTTGAGTTTGAAAAACATTCCTTTTTTAAATTAAAAACCGACTTCATACACAGTGCTCTTAATATATATGAACAAACAAATATAACTAGTCGAAAATGGCTATATGTAAATCTAAAATATTTGAAGAGTTCCCTCAATTTTTCATCAATCGTAAAATCAGAATTGAATTTGGACAACATTTGGGAGTATTTTATTTGTTGCAAATTAAAAAATTCAAGTCTGTTTTTATTATAAATGACGGAGTTTTGAGATAACAAACATAAAAAATATATTTTTTTTAGTCAGCTGGTAAGGCTTAAGCAATTGGTTTTGAATAAGCCAGTAAGTACTTAAAATTAAAAACAATTGTATCTCCGAAATGTCTACTAATAAAATACTGTTCGGCGTCATTCTGTGGTACGGGTGCAATCCTCAACATTGCCGATCTATCCGAACCAACATTAACGAGTTGTAAGGTTAGAAACGTCGTTAAAAGTCAACTGCGCCCGAGTTATCATAATACGGCTTATTTACGACTTCCTACGATTCCACGCGACGTCGCGCCGCAACATCAAACGCGGCCGAACTTCCCAAATATCATTAATATTTTGATAGGCAAATAAATTCCGTTAATCATGTCATATGTTATTATTGTATCATATTATATATTGGCATTGGGATGGATGAGAATTAGAATTTAAACATGTCTAGTTAAGCCACCTGCCTTAAGGCTTGGTATATGGTCAGAGAATGTGAGCGGAATGCAAGAATGGATTAAAAGCGTGGGCACTATTGTCCCGTGAATGGGAAAGACATAATAATAATAATATCTTGGGACAATTTACACCAATTGCCCTAGTCCCAAGCTAAGCAACCCTTGTGTTATGGGTACTAGACATCGGATAAACATACTTATATATAGATAAATACATACTTAAATACAAATAACATCCATGACTGAGGTACAAACATTCGTGTTCGTCACACAAATATTTGCCCATACCAGGATTTTAACCCGGGACCTCTTGCACAGGAAGCAGACACATGTGCCACTGTGCCATACAGATTGTCAACAAAATTGACACCAAGAGTGCGATTTTTTAATCTCACCGGGTGACTAAAGCTCGCCAAAATAGTCGTTTTTCATAGAGATTTGGCCACCAAAATAGCTTTAGTCATCCTGTATTTCTTGAATAAGTTTCTAGGCCTATTTGAAAATGTTCTCTGGCATGCCACTAGGCTTAGTTAAAACACACTATCTTCTTTAGTATTTTCTTTGCATAGTATGAAACAAAGTCTCCAAAATATGTTCCTGTCTGTCCTTTTATCTCCGGGTTTTATCTTTATATGTAAAGATAAAGATATAGAAGAAGACATACGAACATTGCAATATTTTTTATGAAACAAGAAGGCAAACAAGCAAGTGGGTCACCTGATGGTAAGAGGTCACCACCGCTTATAGACACCCGCAACATCAAAAAGATTGCAGATGCGTTGCCAACCCAGAGGGCTAAGATGGAATGCCTCTAGTGCCAGTAATTACACCGGCTTGCTCTCCACGCCGGAACACAACGGTGCAAGCACTGCTGCTTAGCGGCAGGATTAGCGAGCAAGATGGTGGTAGCGATCCGGACGGACCGTGCAAAAGGTCCTACCACCCGCAAAGTTAAACAGAAGTTTTTAATAACCCTCCCGGCGGTAGTCGGTTAAAAAAAAAGCTCCTAAACTAAAGGCCAACTAAATTATATTAAGTAAAGTATAAAGTGAACGATTAACTTAATAGATTAATAAAAAATATTAAATAAATAACCGTTAATCGTGTTCGTGGTTTATTGTGTTAGCACGAAATATTATTTCCGTGTAGCTAATTAGTTAAGGTTTTTCTAGTCATAAGCATGCTAGGTCGCTCCATCTTGTTAATGATGTACACGAATGCTTAATTTCATGCAGGTGTTCAAAAATATATATAAATCCTTGTATTTTTGCAAATAAATATTATGTTTAGTTTATTTTAGTTTAGTTTGAATAAACTAAACTGACAACTACCTAACTTGACTGATAGTCAATAGAAAGTTACATTATAAATTGTATAACATGTCAAATTACACGATATTACACTGAGGTCGGTATAATTATACGTATAATAATTATAAAAATAAAAACCAATTATACATATTCGGGTAATTTTATGAAATGAAATTATTTTTGCTTTTTTTTATAAAATAGAGTTGTAGTTGGCCGCATTAAAATTTGCAATTTAATTTTGACCCACTTCCTGCGGTCGGATTGCTTCCAAATTTGGTATATGTGTGAAGATCCGATGATATTTCAATAATAAAGTACCTCTAACGAAAAAGCTTGTACTAAAAATCAGATTTTTGATGTAAAAACTCTTTTGAAGTAGTTTGAGGGCGCATGCGACGCAAGAAGCCCGTTGATGTCTTTTCTATGGGGGTGATTATTACGAACTTGTTTTAGGTATTCATCATTCAAAAAAAGAGGCTTACAGCATCTTAGAGATTCTTTTTAAACCTATAGGTACGTGTCGTATAATTGTGTCAGTAGGTTATTATCTACTAAATATTTATTCAACTCAAAGATAAAAAACACATAAGAAAATAAGAATTGTTAAACAAGTCTATTACACAAAAGGATGCGATAATTGAACATTGCATAAAAGTTAAATATGAATAACTTAACCTAATAAAAATGTATATCTACTTATATATTTTATTAATATAACATATGGTTGAAAATTTTAAATACTAAATTAAGAAAAACGAAATAATTTTATTTTCATTAATTGGAACATGATTGTTAATTATTTGAATGGTCGCTTTATGTCATTCCAAATCGATTAACTGATAAATTATTATTGTAGGTTTAAAATTAAAATTCCATATTTTTAAATGTAACAAACTAAGCCTTAAAAATCTGCTTCAATCCGAATAAACTAATATCTACCTAGGCAATGTAAGCCTGCAATATAAATGCAATAGAATAGATAATATAAGTATTTGAATCACTTTCAAACATCCGAGTAAAAAATATAATCATTAATTTTACAATACGTCCGAGAAATTAATGTCTTCGAGACAATAAATTTGGATTTTCTTTACTTTTGTTCAACTATTCTTAGTATTAGTATTAAATAAATGTTGGAATTGATTCCGAAAAAAGTCGAAATGGAATCACAATTTCTGTTAAGTATTTATAAAGTGAGAAATAAAATTAACAAACAATTTAAAAATATGTCGATCTGAACTAACTGTATGCATATCTAAGTGTTATAATTAATTACCGTAATTACGTGACAATAGCATTCGCTAAATTTACTTATAAATAAAACCGCAAAAAATGCAAAATTTTACATTACGTTGCAATAATAATAAGTTTTATTGAATACAACATAAACAAATTAACAAAATTACTCGTAAATCTCTAATATTGTATCCCCTTGTTTCACCGGCAAACGATTCACCGAATGTATCATTTCGCAGAATGTCGCACTGTGTTGTGCTAGTCATCTAAACCCTAGCACACTAGGATATGTGTCGGTTAGAAATCATAGTGTATACATATTTATTTATTTATATCATTAAGTATATCCATTTTTAACGAGTGGTAAGTTACAGCGCGGTAACTTAAAGTCTGCCACTCGCGGTATTAGTTGACCAATATAGTTTTCGATTTTCATTGCCTCCTTGTAACATTGCGTTTTTTTTAATACAACATAGGAAGGCAAACGAGCAAGTAGATCACCTGATGGTAAGTGATCACCACCGCCCACCGATAACACCATCAGACATCCGCAACACCAAGGACATTGCAGATGCGTTGCGACCCAGAGGGCTAAGATGGAATACCTCTTGTGCAAGTAATTTCACCGAATGTCTTGCTCTCCGTGCCGGAACACAACAGTGCAAGGACTGCTGCTTAGCTGCTGGATTAGCGAGCAAGACAGTGGTAGCGATCTGGACGGACCTAACACAAGACCCTACTACCCGTAAACCCGCCGCGTGATACTTCAGATACTTGACATTCTATCTAAAGGCGGCGATATTTCGTTTTGAAGATTTCAATATAAATTCATCTAATTTGAAGTTCTATGCAATTTATATTAATAATGTATGTAACTTTACATTGACTGAATAAATAAACTAAACTAACCAATTAGTGCGAAAGGGATGATGGGTTATGTCCTCTCTCTATAAACGTTAGCATACTCGTAGATACATATTTTATATGCTGCCAATGCAATGCAGGATGTCAACTTACGAAGTCCACTGAGCGACGCGGCATGCAGCATTTGTTGCCTGAGCAAATACTCTCCAAAGTGTGCCTGATCCATCATCATTGTACCACAAAGTCTAGCCACTTCACAGTATCATAACTTAAAAAAACAGTCTTCAAAAATTCTCAGAACAAAGTTTACACTCGCGACAAAAAGTTCATAATTGAAATGTCAGAACGTCTTCACGGAACGACAGCTGCGTTTGTACTGAGTTGTTGTGTGAACGCGGGCGGCGCGAGCGCATGGCCACACCCCTTCGCTCTGATTAGTCGATGTCTAGCCAATGGTAGTGGTAAGATAGAGCCTCCGTAGCATTGGAGTGCGCTTTCCCGGAGCTTTCCGCCTTCGCTTTGCCACATCGTGATTGACATTCTGTTCGATTCGATGCGTAGGCGACGATGAGCTTTTGTTTTTTTGATTTTTTTAACGTGAAGAAGAAGAATTTTGAAAAGAGTTCAGACGTTTTTACACGTTAGCGAACTGATGTATGACGTTTCATTTTCAGGACGAATATTGAATTTGACGATAAAGAGTTGAACTTGAATTCAAGATGTTACACAATACAATATCGGAATACAGATATCTCCTTCGAATACAGATTCACAAAACATTATTATCATTATATGTATTTATCATGCCCCTATTTCACCAAATTTACTTATGTCTGGTGACAACAAAAACTCAGAGCACATTACGTATCCACTATAAGTCTGGCAATACAAAAACTCTTAGAGTTAGCCATGTATGCCGAATTGTCGTTGCCACATGTCACCTGTCCTGTCAGCTTCGTGAAATAGTAGCCAGATAGAATGAAGATGGATGAATAAATAATAATAAAAATGTAAATATTTTATGTTTTTTTGCGGGTGGTAGGACCTTGTGCAAGGTCCGTCCGGATCGCTACCACCATCTTGCTCGCTAATCCTGCCGCTAAGTAGCAGTGCTTGCACTGTTGTGTTCCGGCGTGGTGAGCAAGACAGCTGGTGTAATTACTGGCACAAGAGGTATTCCATCTTAGCCCTCTGGGTTGGCAACGCATCTGCAATCTTCTTGGTGATGCGAGTGTCTATAGGCGGTGGAGATCACTTACCATCAGGTCACCCACTTGCTTGTTTGCCTTCCTATGTTGTATAAAAAAAAAATATCACGTGACAATTCACACCAATTGACCTAGTCCCAAACTAAGCAAAGCTTGTAATGGTTACTAGACAACAGACAAACATATATTTTGACATAAAATATATTGCAATTTTCAGTAAGAAATAAAAATATTTCTACTTAAATTCCCGAAACTTAGTGCCCTCTTAGGGTATCATGTTCACGGGCAGAGTGACAAAAAAGTTCAGGTTTCGCGGAGTAGCAAGGTAATTTGTTCTAGTTTGTTGATATGGACCTCTCAGCAAAGAAAAACCTGAATCTATTTAATAATGACAAAAAAGGTTAAAGTATATACTACCCAATTAGAAAAAAAGAAATCATTCATCCAATTTACGCAATAAGACAAGACAACATACTCTACCAGCTCTTCACAACCAAAAATTAAAAAAAATAAAGCAAATAAATAATCAGAATAATAAAAATACAACAGTCATTCAATTTATTGCCTAGCCTGAAATGCAACTAATTGATTTTAGTTTTAAGTTTAATTGTACCTACTGTCCTTTCTCCATCTATTATTTTTTGAATTAGGTATTTGCATTGTAAATATTATTTTTGATTCGGATGTGAATCGTTGTAAATGGCATCCTTAAGCTTCTGACTTACACAATGCCCAGCTGATGAGCAATCTGTGAAACAATGTAGTTTAGTTACTCCAAAACTGCATAATCGCGTGTCGCTTCCTGCGATAAGCAGTGAGTAATGTGCAACAATATGCAACCAGCTATCGTTGTTATCAGTGGCTTAGTCAGCGCATTAGTGAAGCCTCAAGTAATTAGTCAACAGCCGAAGTGAAAGGTTACGGGTAGCAACACATGTTGATTTTGCGGAAGACTGCGTCATGGCGTAGCGCTGCGATGCTCAAACTGTGCTCTGCGGAACCCAGAAGCCTGAACCACAAAACTTAAAAGTGCTACAATTTAACACTTGTAACAATTATGTCAAATTGCAGCACTTGTAATTTTTGTAGTACAGGGGGCAGGCAAGGCGTCTGAGTGGGCTCTGCCGCAATAATAGCCTCTGTTTTTCGTCCTGTTCCAACAAGACACTTTACGTAAAACGGGACTCACAGCTATTAGACAAAAAAACTCATTAAATTACCTATAGATGGTGAACTGACTGACTTCCGACTCTCTTCTATCGTGCCTGAATAAAAATCAAAATGAAAGCAGTTAATCAAAAAATACAAAAAAATACAGCTTTATAACCCCTCATGCAGACAAAAAAATTTAGGTACAACGAAATCAATGCATAGGTAAAAATATTTTTAAACGATTCATGTTAAAGAATGATCATCAAGGTTTTGCTCATTTTAGGGCTGTACGCGAGATTAAGTATTAATTATTCAAAAGGGGTTCAATGATCAAAAGAGTTTGAGAGCCACTGGTATAATAAAAGCCAATGGCCTTCGTAGAGTCTTAAGACAATTTTCAATACCATAAAAAAATGTTAGCATACTTACCATCTATAAGTAATATGATTAAAATGCGAATTTAAATAAAATGGCATCTAATTTCATAAACATCTCTAGCCTAACATATATTCAAAACAGGTATCAAAAGTACCTAATTGCAATTGTGATACAATTCGGGGAGAAAAAAGAGACAAATTGTGATCATGAAATTAGCCCTTCTCATGCGTTTTTAAAGACTTGATGCTATATGTCGTGTACTTAGGTACAGTTAGGTGTAAATTATATGAAAAAATAAATAAAAACTTTGACTTTAGATCCTGAATTAGGATTCCCTGGGGTACCAGCTAAGCAAGGTTGAAAAGCGATGTTTTACGAAAACCTACGTTCATACGCCCTCAAGAGTTTGGCCAAACTTCGGACATGGCGGGTCTTGAGACCAATTAAAACATGGCCGCCAATTTTCACGCTTTGACGGTACTTAGGTAATATTGTCATCAATAAATAAGATCTGGCTTCTAATAAGCAGTTATTAAGACACCGAAATACCTACCTATCACTCTATTAAAACACAATTAGCCATTAAGATTATATATTTTTACCCTATTAAAACAGTAAATTAATCACCAAGTTCGTAATTAAATCCCCAAAAATATGATTTAACCACCATCTTGCTCGCTAATCCAGCCAAGGCAAGACAGCCGGTGCAATTACTGGCACAAGAGGTATTCCATTTTAGCCCTCTGGTTTAGCAACGCATCTGCAATATCCTTGGTGTGTCTATGGTCGGTGATAATCTTACCATCAGGTGACCCACTTGCTCGTTTGCTTTCCTATATTGTGGTTATAAAAAAAAATGATTATTCAATGTTCAGGTTAGTCAGAGGTGATAATTATCAGCTTTAACGAGAAAGATTAGTTAGTTAGATTAGCGAGTGAAAGGTTAACTAAAAGACTGACATCCTAGACATCCCATTAAGTAACACTAAGCGGCTTAATAGATTCCGGGGAAATCCGAACAAAGGAAGGGTCGTGACATGACTCAAAAGTTCCTATTCCCATGACTCTCATGACGCCTAAGTATTGAGGATTCTAGTTCCCACGGACTTCCTATAGACTATGACCTGAAAGAAAGAACCTGAAAGACACTGTTTTTTTTTTAATATCTTCGTTCCTTTTTCAAATTTCATTTAATAATATTATAAGTTTTACATGGGGTTTCTGTCAAAAGTTAAATGTTTTTTTGTTACAATTAATAAAATAGGTAGGTCGTCACAAACACAATTAAATGTAATTTAAATACATTTGATAAATTGTTAAGTTTCATTATGGTAACTTTTCGTGTTTTTAGGATAAAAACCTAGAGCTAACATTTGTGTCAATATCTGTTGTTTATTTTCAGATTTAAGTCTCAAATGTACATAGAAAGCGCATTGCACACAGTTATGGCATTAGGTAAGTACTATATATCAATACCTATGTGAAAAAACTTAACAAGAAACATTCAAATGTTGATTACCAATTATTTCTTTAAAAAAAACTTTAGGCTTATTTCGAGCATTTTCAATGCTAGTACCTACATACGAGGCCGTCTGAAAAATTCGAAGCCTATTTAATATAATTTGAGAAACTTATTGCCCCGTGTACTCCACTTTCAAAGGCAAATTATGTTAGGTAACATGACATGATATAAAATTTAAAAATGAAGTTATTTATCTACCTACCTTCTTCATTACTTTCTCTATCATTATCTATTCTATGCTTCTGCATCTTAAATTCTTTAGGTACATAGTATAAATTTGCTATCCGTTCCTATCTGTTCTTAATCTTTGAAGTCTATGTTCGGCCGCCTTCTCCTTCAAAACTTAGCTTCAAAATCACGCAACGGATTTTGATACGGGTTTCACTGTCATTTAGAGATTTTTTTACTTAAGGTCTTTATGTACATCACAACAACGATGACCCAGGTTTAATTTCAGGAATTCAAATCTGAATTCTTGCTGAAAAGAGTCGCTTTCCTTCGTTTTCGCGGACGGTTGTTAAGACATCCAGAAATTTAAAAAAAAAATCAAATAATAATTTAATTTTCGATTTTTTTCTCTTTTTGTTGTTGCAGGTGTCTATAGGCGGTGGTGATCACTTACCATCAGGTGACCCACTTGCTTGTTTGCCGTCCTATGTTGTATAAAAAAAAAATGTCACACACGTCACTGAACTAACGTACTAATTTTAATGTTTTATAAATTGATGTTAGTCTCTAAAGTATTCTTTTCTATAAGCCTATGCAGCTTGAACTATTTTTTTTTTTTATTAATTTATCCCTCCCTGCGTCTCTGTCTAACTAGTGTCAAAAGAAAGAGACGCACATAGAGATAAACTAAACTTGGTCGGTCAACACAAATACAGCATATTTTAACTACATGTTTGGTGACAAAGAGGTTAGCGGAATTTGAATTTCGAGACATTCCACTCCTAAAATAGGTCGGTAGTGGTAGTAGGTTGTAGGTAGGTAAATTAAAAAAAAAAATTATGACTGCTTAATATTTTTTTTTAGTTTCATTGGTATACCTTAATTGCATTTGCTCTTAACAATGCACACTTGAAGTTATTGCATTTCTTAATTTATTTACTGCTGTGTAGAGCAATAAATTCCTAAGTCAGTACATTTTGCCCACCTAAGTAGAGCCATTGTTTCATTAGCCTTATCATTAGATAAAGCCCGTTGTAAAAGAAGCTGCTTTAGTAGCACATTAGCGTTTATCGCACACATAAAAGCATGCCTCCTTCTCGCACAAACATACTGGTTTATATTCACAAAGTCCCTGGGCTGCAGCCCAAACTACATGGCGAGATACTAAATTTTAAGTCAATCTGACCATTAGAAATTGGTTTTAATCGATTTCCAAGATTGAATAACAAGGTGAAGTTAATTTTTTGTAAAAAAAAAACCCTTTTAAATAGGTTCATCAGATCATTAGATCAGATGATCAGACAGACAGGCAGATTGGAACGTCAAACTTATTACAACCATGCAAGAAGCTATTATACAATCTTCTTGCAAACATGTAACAACGCCCTTTGCCCCAGTCCTTTGTGGTAAGACAAAATCATCGATGGACAAAAGTGTGCTGTGTGCTTTCAGCGCAACTCCCATCTAGTGTACACTAGAGAAAACTATTCGCCTGATTGCTCATGAGCTCATAAGACAGCTGGACGGCGTGTATGATACTGACAATTGCTTTAATATTTTGTTTTTACGCAAGATGGCGCAAAAAACTACTTCAGGAAAATTTTAAGTTGCCAGTGATAAAAATCTAACGATAACTTGTGTTCCAACTTTTAAAAATTAATAGTAATCATACATGAACTGTTTGAGTTTATTTCGTCAACTACTTAAGACTTTAAATAATTGATTATTGTTAGTAATTGTAATCTTAGAGTCCATAAAATAAAAAAAGTACAACATTTTCACACACGCAACACTGGCGTGCCAAAATGTCAAAATAATTTTTCTCTCTCCGGTTGCTACTCGCTATTGCTGTAAATTTCATAAAATTATCGCTTTTTCAAGAAACAATGCTTTAGGAGAGTGCAAACAAGACAAATCCAAAGTGCTAGTTTTGTGACAATGATAGTTTTACCGGGGTAAATCGGCGTAGTAGGAGTCGGGGCGCCATGACCTGACAACTGAAATTGGGCAGGAGTATAATAATAACAAAGCACTAGTTTGTGTTTACTGGCACACAGTAGTTGAAGATGTTTTCTAAATCAATGACGAGTAAGGATACATTTTTGGAGCAGACGAAGGCTGCGCGGGAGGAGCGGGCGTTGGAAAAGAAAAGGGAACACTCTGCAGTGAAAATACAGGCTTACGTGAGAGGATGGCTCGCAAGGAGGAATTTTTTACGCATGATTTTGTAAGCAGAAAGTCTTAGTACTTTTTTTATTTTTTAAATAAGCCTATGTTAAACCTTTTGTCCAATAGGAGTGCAATTGGAATGTGTAACTGGGGACATATTTTCTGCCAATGTTGTTTCAGGACATGAATATAACTGGAGACTGAGCGGAAGGCCCCTGCCCTAAAACAAAATGAAACTTGTTGTTCAGCAAAAAGATACTTTGACAGGGGCCGTCAACTCATTCCCTAACTGTAGATTGTTTTTTTTTTGGTCATTATTTGAACTTATGCACAATCTAGCTTATTTAATGCTCATAACCAGTTAATAAAAAATTGACTCAAAATTTAATTTAAACCATGTGAAAAGTATTGTTTTCTTAAAACCAATGATTGAACCATTGATCCAATGGATCAACTTGGTGGTAGTAACTATTTTGCTATTAGGGCTTGAAATTTGGTCGTAACCTGTTTTGAGTACTTGCTTAAAAATAAGTAATATCATATACTAATTATTTTGTAATAAATAGAAGTCATTGTTCTCTGATCTCTGCACTAGGCGCTTAAATGTGCAGATTCCCTAACAATATTTTTAATCAGCTGGAGATCAAACTTGGTACCTTGCAATCTTGAGTCCACCCCCTGCCACCAGTTTCTCACAATATTTGTTACTCTGGATCTTTACTAAGTTAAGGCTGAACACTGTCTCAGAGTCTTTCAGTTACCAACAAAAGTTTAAACATCTCTCTTCCAGAAATGAGTTCGACCAACTCTTCCCAGACCACACTAGCTCTCAAGATGAGACGCCACAGGCTCCCGAGCTCGTCCCAGCTCTGGAGGTCTACAAGGCCACCAGCCAGCTGTTCCTGGTCTTCAAGAAGGAAAGGGACAGGAAGAGATTTGAAAAACTCTGTAAATACATTGTGCAGAGTCTACATTCAGAGTCTGTCAAGCTGTCTTATGTGGGAGTGTTTTTGAATAAAGAATACAGGTAAAGTAATGAAATCTCTGTCACAGCCATTTAATTGATAGTATACCTTAAGTGCAATGAACAGATGGGGCTAGCCATTAGTGGCGCAACTGTACTGTTTGAAACCCATGGTAAATTAATTAGATGGCGCCCTTCCTCAATAAACGCTAGGATCCTAATGCTCTCCCTGCTTTCTCGGGCTGGGGTCTCATGCCAGGGGCCCCCTTTTGGGCCATACTCTAGTGATAGATCTATGCAGACCCGCGCAATGCATTCGGTGGCTTCTGCTGCCAGGGCGTTTTGTCAATTAAATAGTTGTAACTATAAAACGCAGTGTACATAAATAAATGTACAGTTTTTAATTATAAACAAGCAAACTGGAGTTTACTTTTGCATTTACAATATTATATTAAACCTAAGCTAATCATTCTAATCATTGTCTTAGTCTCTAAAATTGACCATACAATTGAATAAAGACAGTATTCAATTTACCTATCCCTTGTTCATATACGCTCAGTCAACCTCCATTTGTTAACACGTGTTTTTTCTTCATCTGTCATTGTGATGGTTTTCTTTGAATGAAAAGAATGGATAAGGGGATTAGTAATATGACATGACATAGTTAGACTACTTACACAAATCTAAGTATAAGTAACTATAATTTGATTTCTAAGTTTTATTTCTTTGTTTCGATAACACAATTATCCGTATATTCCCCAGTCTCCGTTGGATAGCCCACATCAAGGACCTCCTCTACAAATGCTGCATGTACTTAGAGGAGCTGAAGCCAGAGTCTCCCGTGGACATGCAGAGCATCCTCGTGTACCTCCATACCCTCGTGGCTTTCACGGCCACCAACACCTGGGCTCTGACCCGCCTGAAGAACTTCGAGAAGCTTCGCGGCGGCATGATGCAGCTGTGTGCCAACGTCATGGGATCCTTGTTTCATAAGGGATATTATTTGACTTTGAAGGTATGTAATAATTTGGCAACTAATCAGGGTTCGAAATTATCAAGATAATAAAGAGCCGTGATAATTATCGGATAATTATCCGATAATTATCGGATAATTATCCGATAATTATCACCATTATTAAAATATCATTTGTTAAATTGTTTCATAAGAAATATCGATGGTTTATTGTCTCAAAACAAACAAAAATAACATTCGAGTTCACTTGGCTTTACGTAACACCAACTGACATTTTTTGTGAATTGGGGGAATTCCCGTGTCGCGACTAGACGTGCGTTCGGATACACGTAACAAGTGCGGAAATACACGTTTGGATACTTAGAATATAGTTCTATTGCACGGGCGCAATTTTTTGTTATTATCAAGTGATAATTATCAACCTGTTATTATCATGATAATTATCGTGATAATTATCGTGATAATTATCATTGATAATTATCCTTTCGAACCCTGCAACTAATGGCCGAGCCATAGATAGATAGATAGATAGATTCATTTATTTCTTATTGAAAATTACATGAAATTCAGAATGTCGTACATAACCAATTCACAATAAGATCGTCAAAAAGGTAAACAAAATAATAAAAAATAAAAATATCTAGAAATAAGTCTAGAAAATGTCGAAATGTCAATAATAAAATATCAATATGTCACAATAAAAATATAAATACAGACTCACAAAAGGTGAAAATGTCATAATGAGCAAAAAATAAAATATAATTAAAATGAAACAAAAACAATCGGGTACACAATAATAAATCAAAACAATAAGAAAAAATAATAAACTAAAATGTCAAATTAAATTAAATTAAATGTCACTAATGTTTTCATTGTACTCTTTGACTAAAATGATTTGTTAAATAATTTTTTTTTACTGTATGTGTATGCAGCTCACTTTATAGTTATGCGTTACGCAAGCGTATCGCAGCTCAACAAAGCACTCTAAATACTAAAATTACATAAAAAAATAATTCTGAAGGTCCGAGAATCTTTGCGAGAACAGCTAGAGTTATTCTGGCCAGAGGCGTAGGGCGAGGGCGTAAGGGCCCCAGGGCACGGCATCGCCTAGCCCCTTTGTAGCTACGCCACGGAGCTGGACCCTTGCGCCACGTGTACGCAACCAGTACGGCCTGGCCTTTCATTAGTAGTGATCATCGATATAAGAAGACAATAGATCTGCTTACTTGTTCGGATTGTTACAAGCCTAGCGTCACCACTTTGCGACGGGGTGAAGCAGGTGAAGAGGGGCTTTCAATATTTAGCCATTGGTTCAACTTTGAATCTTATCATAAGTGAATAAAGTGCTTCTAAGTTTTCTAACTAGCAGCGACACAGGCGTCGGATAGCAGAACTAAAAATATGACGCCAATTTAAAACGTACAAAACGCAGAGCTGTTTACTTGATAATTGGCACATACAGTTTTATTCAGGCTATCCAGCTTAGTCTACCAAATAGACTTTGGTCGGCTACTCTGTCACTGCGTTGTACACAGTTCTATAGTTTTCTCATTTCGATGGTAGTGATGAAACAATGTCGCTATTATGATACCGATATGAATGACGAATAAGCCGTAATCGTCATAGTGATGCCTACTGGCATTAAGTCCGCCAATTGTATTCGTTTTTGTTAACTGTGCAATGAAGCTAAGCTAAATGAATAATCCATTAATCTGTTTTATAATAACGAATTATGTTAAAATTGCTTTTAAAAGGACTTCGGGCTTGATAACACTAAGCACTACAAAAGAGTTTTTATCAGTTATAAATTATTAATTTATATCGCCTTATTTATTAGGTAAAATTATGGTAAAACTTAGCCCCTAGTAGATTTTACAGTGCCTATTGTAGCAAGTTGAATGAAGCGCATCGCATGTCACATTGAATAGATAGTGGGACATGAACAAATTATCAGGTCAAGCCACTGAACTCCATTATCTTTAATAGTTTATATCAATAAAATGGAATCATTGCAATTACAGCATTTCTCAATTTATTTAACTGTTTCTATTATACAAGCTCTTGACAATCTATACTGAGGAATAAATTCATGTTGTAAATATATACTATTTATGGTGGGCTTTTTTTCAAACATTTAAATTTGCAATGCAATAAACACAAATGACTCGGCAACCAGCTTCACCAACATAACAATAATACCTAATATAATTTAAAAAAGTTGTTTGGAAGAGATGGCTCTCAAGCGATAAGACCGCCTTTTGGTCACCTATATTTAAGATTTATCTGTACTTCTGTGAAATTGTAATGTGGTATTCAATAAACCATATTGTGTTGGATAATAACCCCTAATTTTAAAAGTTATATATTTAGACACCGCTTACCTGTTTTCAACAAAAAAATACTAAGAACCACAGCAATGAAACCTTACACTAGGTCCTACCCTACCACCTGACTATGATTGGAATTACAGAAACAATATCATCCAGTCCAGCACGGGACTAGATTGACATACCAGATCACTATACCACAGAATAAATAATAGTTCAGAAACTTCTCTTTTACGACCGCGATTAAACGAATTCCAACTTTATTACCACGGTCAAAAAGTTCGGATTACTTCATACACGATGGCGTGGGTCGCGCCCGCGCCCGCTTTCCCCCCGCTACTCCCGGCGACACGCTAGGGTTGCGCGGCATTCGTTTTCAATTACACTGACACGGCGAGGGCGAGCGAGCGGGCGCGCGGCAAGCCGACAGCCTACTGAAATTTGCCTATGCCATAGGCAAGGCGGTCGAGCTTACCTACAGTGCGGAGTGGAACCCCCTGACTATACTGGAATAATGTTAACCAGCCATAAGTCAAGTTTTTTCTTTTCAGTCCCTCCTACTCCGCGGCCTTTGCCGTGAGAAGGTATGCCTCAAGAACGTTGCGTTGACAGCTGTGGTAACGCTCTCGCTCCGTCCGCTGGTGTCTGCCCAGTTCTCAGAGAAACTGCTCACCATGTACATCATACAGATACTGTCGGTGCCTACACTGGTGTTCCACATGCAACAGATCTCCCCGGAAGTAAGTGAAAGAGGGGCTGCTTTTAAGTCTCAACTTAATCCCTTATAAGGCGACCAGAAAGAAAGAAAGAATATTTAATTGCTAAGAATACAAATACATACAAGTCTTCATATAAACTGTGAGAACAGTATTCATTCAGTATTACCATATAGGTTCTGAGAAGTACTCATCATAAGCTGCTGTGTTTCTGGCGGCGCTTCTTCATAGCAGAATCTTCCATTTTCCAAAGCGCTGGTAGACTCAGACATGTAAAAGAGCCTTTATGGCCTACTTGCAAAATATTTTTTCATTTCATTTTCAGTCTTTTTCAGCTTTTATAAGATAACCCATTATTTTAGCATTATTTTATTGCATTATTTTAGCGGCTGGAGAGGTTTAAACCGTATGCTCGCTGGACGTAGGATAAAAACGAAATTGTCTAATAAGTAAATGGGTTTCAGTTTAGAGTTCCTTTCAGACTACAACGCTCCCTAACTAAGATAAAAAGTAGTTACGGCATACATTTCATGGTCTTCAATGACAAATTTTATCATTCTCGACAAGTTTTATCTTCTCACGAACAGTACTGTACAATTTGTGTTCACTGTACTTTCTTGATAATGTCTAAGTAAGCGTATTTTGTTTTCCAACAGTCCATAACCGTGTTCCGGACACACGCGATGTTCGACAAATGCTTAGAGTTCCTGAGCACTGATCAGAACATGCGCATAGTGTTCAACACGCTCGAAGGGAACTATGCTCTGTGCCTGCTCGCCAACCTCGTGCAGCTGGCGCACTTAGAGCGCGAGCATGCGATGGCGGAGAGTTACTATCCAACCTTTGTGGTGAGTAACATTTTCTGGGAGTTCCTGAGCACTGATCAACATCCACACAGTGCTCAAAATTTTTGAAGGTTAGTATAAGCTAGCCTTCGTTTCCATCCGGCTCTTGACACTTTAAACAAGGAACTTACGTGAACGGAAAAGAATGTAATAGTTGGCTATTAACAGCGCGACGCGAACATTGCGCTTTTTATAATTTGTTGCTGTTTGATCATCATTCTAATATCTACCTTATTTTCAATGCCGTTATGCTCTTGTAATCTGAAAAGTTTACAGACTGTCTTCCCTTCACGATATCCATACATAGCATCTTTCATTCTTAACAAAAAAGTTACATAAAGAACTTGCTTGTTTGCAGTGCCAGTGTTCAAACGGACTTGAAATTTGGCAGTATAAAAAATAAAAAGCTGTATTCATAGATTTTTAACATTGTATCACAAACATATGATCCGAACGTTTCTCGGCCCCGCAGCTAGTGGTGACCCGCTTCCTGGACTCCTGCCAGCAGTACGTGGTCTGCAAGAAGGGCAACCTCAGCAACTGGCACCCCGTCCTGGGTTGGTTCTCCCAGAGTTTCGACGCGTACCTTCCCCCGGCCATGGGGAACCTGCGCACGCAGCTGTCGCTGCTGTGGGGAGCGCCGCTGCTGAAGAAGATGCTGGCGGCGCCTCTGAAGGAAATGGTGGACGCGGGGGTCAGCGGGGAGGAGGGGGCGGGGCCCTCGCAGCCCTCGACTCCTGTGCAGAGCAACAACCCTGCCGCTATCATAAGGAGGGCCTTTGAAGCTAGGACTAACAGGTAAAATATAAAGGGATATCTGGTCTGTCTTAATGACTCCCTTAAGATTTGTCAGTTAGTTTATGAGCGTTGCATGTTGGATGCCAAATTAATTGAAGAGACATACCTATAATTATACATGCAGGGTGTAAGGCCCCACTGAAAACCCGAGGAGGAGTGGAGTCCTTTTTCAGCATCAACCGTGTTATTTTGTAACTGTATTCTTTGTTTCTTATTCTTTGCTGATTTAAACATTTTCTTTCTTGCTTTCTTTCTAAGGGACAGTGTAATAGACTGAAGCCCTGGTTTCCGAGTATTATTCTGAATACACCGCATGAACCTTTTTTATGCTGAAGTACGTTATCTCCCTATCTATCTTCACAATTAATTAATGTGTCTTTGAAGTAAAGAAACAACATATAGCCAGAAATAGGTTTGTTGATTTGAAGTTTAATAACTTCAAATCCGACCCGATAAAAAAAATCATACTTCCATTAAATTTCCAGAGCAAATGCCAACAAAAACTACAGGAAACTGGGTTCTCCCGATTGTACCAAAGCAGCTTTAATATGCTCGATGTATCACACGTCACTGCAGACTATGACGCAGGTGAAATTAGACATTTTGACAGGTAAGAATAAGGTCTGAAATCTTAAAATCACGAGCCATTACTATTTCTCGTTAATAAGTGTACTCTGTATAACAAAAAAGTACTTTTACAGGCCTTTGCAACCAAGACGAAATATTATACTCTCTGTGGCAATTCCTATGCACATTGGGACCAAATTGTGGACTGAAATCATTTCTCGATCTCCTAGCTGTAAATACCAAGACGTCTGCGCCGGAGTTCCAGATGCTTATACTTTTCGCGGATTGCATGACGCATTACGTTACGTGAGTTTTTTTTTTCTAGCGTTCTTTTTACCAATGCCGCTGGGCAAAGAAATGTTTTTTTCTATGCCACTCCTGTCTTTTAATATCGAGCGTCTTCCTGTCGATTTTCTTTAGCATTGAGTAAACTTGCTGCATATGTTTAGCTATGATTGAAGCAATTCAATATAAAGAATGGACCGGGTGGTAGGACCTTGTGCAAGGTCCGCCCGGATCGCTACCACCATCTTGCTCGCTAATCCTGCCGCTAAGCAGCAGTGCTTGCACTGTTGTGATCCGGCGTGGAGAGCAAGACAGCCGGTGTAATTACTGGCACAAGAGGTATTCCATCTTAGCCCTCTGGGTTGGCAACGCATCTGCACTCTCTTTGTTGTTGCAGGTGTCTATAGGCGGTGGTGATCACTTACCATCAGGTGACCCACTTGCTTGTTTTCCTTCCTATGTTGTATAAAAAAAAAAAAAGAGAAAAGTAAGTACTAATTTCCGGCGACTTAGAATGGTATGGGTTGTTAATACCTAGAAATATGCAATAATTAGAGATGAAATATACTCAAAATGTAAACTGTCTACGGATTTAACTTCATCTAAATCGATACGGCGTGTATTAATTACAAAGTGGCTGTAAAATAAACTCGAATGAAATATGTTGTTGTTACAAGTTTATATTGTAATATTATTTCTCCTTCCAGGATTTTAGACGATATGGAAATGTATGAACAACAGGAGCCGTTCAAGCTACAAGACTTTGTAAATATGTCACAGTTCCTCAACATGTTCGTTTATAAGTCTATCATGAACCAATTATTTGGTGAGTACACTTTTTTTTATTTACGTCTAAACTTTGGCAATATGTAAGAAAAAAGCGATTTATCAAATAATAGTCCTAGTCCTCTGAAAGGTTATTACGTAACCTTCACTTCCTGAAACTAAAAACTTTCAGCCATTTCTTAGGGTTCCGCAGTCAAACTAGGCACCCTTATAGTTTCGCTATATCTGTCTGTCTGTGTGTCACACTCACTTTTTCTCGAAAAGTTTAAAACTTCCAAAGCTAAAATTTTGCTCACGTGTAGCTATCTATCCCATAAACGAGGACCAAGAATAACATTACAAAAAAAAATAGTACCTCCCGTACATGTAAAGCAAGATTTTTAGCTTAGAAAAACTAGTGTGATATTGTTGGATAATCAATACTCATAAAATCAGTATGTTATTTATAATTCATTTTAGGATTTCGGGTACCGTATCGAAATGAATGAGCTCTAAATGAAAACTTTCGTATGCTTTGTGAATGACCATACAATTTTTGAAAAACCGATAGTCATATTAAACAGCACCGCATTGATTTCCCATCAGATCTCAAGAACATCCAAAGCAATGAGCTGTTCGCGTCGCTTCATACTTTGCTTCTGGTGCTGTACCGCCGCGACTGCCGCCGCGCCTACACTCCCAACAACCACTGGCTGGTGCGGGAGATACGCGAGGGCCAGTTCATGGCTGATCTCGAGAAGGGGAAGAAGCCCCAACAGGTAAGCAAATTACCCTCCTTTACGTCGGGTCAAAAGGGCAGCTATACTATATGCTATCAGATCTCAAGAGCACATGAACATTTGTTGGTGTCGTTCTATATGTTAGTTTTGTGCATAACACGCAATAAACAATGTTGATTTTAACTTAACGTTTTCCAGGTGTTGGTGCAGAAGACTCCGCATATGATAGCACACGGCGAGAGAGTGAGACTGTTCAGACGCGCAGTTGCAGACGAAAAGGTAAATTAAGAAAAAAATATGTGTTATACAGTTTATTAAATCTTACTATCTATAGAGCTCAATTACCACTGATTCACTCACTGGGTCTTTGACATGTTGTTTTGGAGAGATGTGAAGGGGTAGGGTAAAACTGGAACTACAACCACATAAAAGGAGCTCGCGAGCAGAGGTAAAATACGAAACCGACCTGTGCACCTAGCACGAATCTTCTCGATACGCGTTAACTCGCTACGTAACTCAGTGCGTCTCTCTCCTACTGGGCTAGTTAAAAAGAGACACACTGAGTTACGTAGCTAGTGAACGCGTATCGAGAAGATTCGTGCTAGGTGCACTGAACGTGGAAAAGGACTTATTGTGAGGTGCAGATCTCAGAAACTATAAAAGATACGGCCAAGTTCCAAAACTAAAGTCATAGAGAATTACCGGTCAATTTTTTTTCAAAATGACCGAATCAAGATGGGCGCCATACAAACTTTAAACGCGAAAATCTCGAGCGCCAATAGAGATAGAGGGGGGGTGCTCGACCAAATGTCACTCAGGGAGAGAGGGGAAATAAACATTTCCTCCCCTCCGCCTCCCCAGCGAGCCCGAAGGGCGAGCTCCGCGTAGGCGCGTGCGTTGAAGCGTCCTCTGGACGCGACATACTCTCGAGTCACTTGCGAGCCCGGAGGGCGAGTTGCAGCGTGAAGTTGCAATTCATAATATATGTTCAAGACTTTTGCCGACAAGTACAAGTGTTTCCTTGGCGCAGGTGGTGCTGGGGCTGACGGAGCGCGCGTGCGGCGGGCGCTCGACGCTGGTGACGGTGCGGCGCGCGCGGCTGGTGGAGGACGGCTACCGGCAGCTGGCGGCGCTGCCCAGCCGCGCGCTCAAGGGCTGCGTGCGCGTGCGCTTCATCAACGAGCAGGGCCTGGACGAGGCCGGCATCGACCAGGACGGGGTCTTCAAAGGTTTTTTACGATTAGAACTAGTGAAAATGATAATCAAAACAATATTTTGCAAGCAGGCCATACCCTTTTACATGTTTGGGTCTACCAGCGCCGCGGAAAATGGAAGATTCTACCTAGAAGAAACGCCACAAGAAACTCAGCAACTTATTTTTTCTTCCCTTTTCAAAACACATGTCCCATTAAAAAAAATACATGTTTCTAGTTTACAAATTTTTCTCACTGAAAATTCCTTGTGAGTCCACCGGGAAACGTATGTACCACACGACAACTTTTGAAGTGGTGATATCTTTATAACAGTAGAGCTGTTAGCGGGATGAGTTGTTCAGAAATTTAAACGAGAGAACTGACAGTGTACTCGAAATATTTTGTATAGATACCTACATACCACGAACGTGTTAAGATTAAAAATTATTTTGCAACACCGTCGAACCGTGGTATATTAACAATGATTCTATCGCGTTAATGTCTCATTTGACGATATAAATATTCCCTCGCAGAGTTCTTGGAGGAGACGATAAAGCGCGTGTTCGACCCGTCGCTGAACCTGTTCCGCGCCACGAGCGAGGAGCGGCTGTACCCGGCGCCCACGTCCTGCCTGCAGGACAACCACCTGCAGCTGTTCGAGTTCATCGGCAGGATGCTGGGCAAGGCCGTCTACGAAGTGAGCTCGAACTTCCGTTATGCTGATTCCACACAGGGGCAGAACAGTGACGCAGTAGAGCGGGCAGAACAGCACAAAAGTACAGGCAGGTAGTCCTTAGGACATATTAATAAAAACGGATCACTCACGTATTTTTAAGTCGAGAATTACCCGACATGTTTCGGACCAGACCGTGGTCCTTAGTCATATGAGTCCCCGCGGCGGTGGCGCGACGACGACTGCGTACCGAAGCCCTGACAGCTCGGTTGCTCAGTGCAGGCGGCGCGGGCGGCGGCGGCGAACAACTCTCCCCGTTTGCTTCATTATTTTTAATGTCAAATATAGGGTTGCACACTAAACTAACCACATCACTCTCTAAAGGCTCGGACACACCAATCCCTGAAGTAGTATTCAACAGTGGTGCTTAGGACCTTGTGCATGGTCCGTCATACCATCTTGCTCGCTAATTCAGCCGCTAAGCAGCACTGCTTGCACAGTTGTGTTGTGCAGAGCAAGACAGCCGGTGCAATCACTGGCACAAGAAGTATTGGGTCTTAGCCCTCTGGATTGGCAACGCCAACCAGTTGATCCACTTGCTTGTTTGCTTTCCTACTTTATAAAAATTATGGTTTTTATGGTTTTTACAAAAACATGTTTATTGGTTAATCTTAATTCCGTCTATTTATAGGGTATCGTGGTGGACGTGCCGTTCGCCTCGTTCTTCCTGAGCCAGGTGCTCGGGCAGACCAACCAGGCCTTGTACAGCTGGATCGACGAGCTGCCTTCCCTGGACCGGGACCTGTACCGCAGTCTCACCTACATCAAACATTTCCAGGTGACCCAGGGCAGACTGCGAACCTCGTTATCTTTATCTTTACATAGTCTACACTAAACTGTACTAACCTACATCTACACTAATATAATAAAAAGGTAAACTTTGTTTGTATGTAGGATAGGTATCTCTGGAACTACTGGACCGATTCTAAAAATTATTTTACTAATAGATAGCTACACTATCCCTGACGGACATATACTACTTATTCTATGCGAACGAAGTCGCGGGCGTCCGCTAGTTCTTTATAACTGAGACCATATTGATTGTTGATTGTTATAAATTATGTTATCCGTTAATCACCAGGATAAATATTAGGCTATAGTATGAAATTAATTGCGACCTAGTTTTGACATTGAATTGTGGTGAAACGACGAGTACAGAATATGAAATTCCCACCCCAAATTAATATCAGTAAAAACTTTTTCAGGGAGATATTTCAACGTTAGAACTTACGTTTTCTGTGGACGAGGAGAGGCTGGGTGAAATCGTCACTCACGAGTTGGTTCCTGGAGGGAAGGCCATACCGGTCACCAACGAGAACAAGTTAGTACAATCGAAGAGACATGTAAGCCACCATTAAAGACGGAACGGAGCAAGTGTGGTTCTGCGGGTGGTAGGACTTTGTGCAAGGTCCATCCAGATACCACCATCTTGCTAATCCTGCCGCTAAGCAGCAGTGTTTGCACAATTGTGTTCCGGTGTGGAGAGCAAGACAGCCGGTGCAATTACTGGCACAAGAGGTATTCCATCTTAGCCCTCTGGGTTGGCAACGCCTCTGTAATCCCTTTGGTGTTGCGGGTGTTTATGAGCGAGCGGTGGTGATCACTTACCATCAGGTGACCCAGTTGCTCGTTTGCCCTCCTATGTTGTATTAAAAAAGTGTCATTTTTCGAAAGGGAGGCATATTGTATTTGTATGCACTGAGAAGTTGGTATATTTATCCCTTTCAGGCATAGACAATTTCTCTCAGTTCCCTATGTGTGTGGAATCATGTTACGGTTCGCTAAAGTATGTTTTTAATCCAATGACCATAGTCGTATCATCCCCTATTAGACATTTAGCCAGCTAACTACCTGTCAAGTGTAATTTTCATCCAATGTAGCGTAAATACAACTTTCGGTCAGAGCTGATGTAAACAATGTAACATGGAACAATCAATAGATTTAGGCGTTACTTTGCGGAGGTCCATATCAATAAACTGGAACAAATTGCCTTGCTACTCCGCGAAACCAACATGACATTGTAACATGGTCTTAATTTTCAGAATAAACTACATCCATCTCATGGCGCACTTCCGTATGCACACGCAGATAAAGGACCAAACCAACGCCTTCATCAAGGGCTTCAGGACCATCATCAACCCTGAATGGTTGTCTCTGTTTTCTACACCAGAGGTATGTTTTCGTATCGTCAATTACTAGTGACTTTATTATTTATATCCTTTTTTTATCCACTGCTTCGCCGACATGATATTATTTTATATGTATTTACGGGATATCTATCTGTTTGCCAAATTTCTTAAATAATAGTTTTGTATACAACATAGGAAGGCAAACAAGCAAGTGGGTCACCTGATGGTAAGTGATCACCACCGCCTATAGACACCTGCAACAGCAAAGAGAGTGCAGATGCGTTGCCAACCCAGAGGGCTAAGATGGAATACCTCTTGTGCCAGTAATTACACCGGCTGTCTTGCTCTCCTAAATTAGTCCAGACGTTAATGCGTGATTGAAGAACAAAAACCCAAATATCTAAACATCATCATCAAGGTGAGACCAGTAAGTGAGACTACTTGGACGAGAACTAGTTAAAATCCCGAGGCTTCAGGCCAGTTTAGTCTTTTCGCTTTCACATGTCTGTACAGATATTTCCGAATTTCAATAATATGGTATGTTATGGAATAGCAATGGTTCCAAATTCGAAATCTCTCGACTTTACTGACACTTTTAGTTCTCCAGGAACCTATTGGCTGATATTTACCAGTTAACACCAATGTTATGTAACATTTTTGGTAAAGTTTAATGTACGTTTTTTCCACAGCTCCAGCGGCTCATCAGCGGGGACAACGTGCCGCTGGACCTGCGCGACCTGCGCCGCCACACGCAGTACTACGGCGGCTTCCACGACTCGCACCGCGTCGTGTGCTGGCTGTGGGACGTGCTGCAGCGGGACTTCACCGAGAACGAGCGCGCCATGTTTCTTAAAGTGCGCCGTGGACATTTACTTATAACGTGCTTTTGCCAGCCGCTTCGCCCGCGCGGGTTATTTATACATGTTACGGGATTTTACGGGATAAAAAGTATCCTCTGATTAATCCAGGACGTGACCTATCTGTCTGCCAAATGTCATCTAAATCCGTCAAGCCGTTAATATGTGTAAAACTGACTAATAGGGGAATATAATAATAAGCTTACCAATGTCCAGTCAGTATTAATTTATTTATCACATACATATCACCATTAGAAATACTTGATGCAACTGACAAACTAAACATTCATTTTTTCAAAACAAAAGCAATACATAAACATTAATAGACAAAACCGAAGAAAAAGGTAAAATACATACAAAAAGAAGGTCTGTCGCCAACAATGTGGTCGAGGAGCAAACATCCGTAATTGAAAAATTATCACACTAATTGTTCAGTTGTACAATCAGCCTCAGAAGTAGCTAAACACCCTTGTCGTAGTAACGTATGAAAGGAGAGTTGCTCGAATTTGTCACAGTACTGACAGCGGCAAGATAGTAAAATGTATATACCCGTATATACGTATGTTTTAGCGATTGAAACTGATGAACTCTTCGTTGTTTTCCAGTTCGTGACGTCTTGTTCCAAGCCCCCGGTGCTAGGGTTCGCGCATCTCAAGCCGCCATTTTCGATTCGATGCGTCGAGGTGGGCGATGACGAAGACACTGGTGACACAATAGGTATGTATTACACTCACTTCCAGTAGTCAGATTGATTTCAAATTTGATATACACACATCAAATTTGAAAAGCTTCAATGAAAATGCAATAATAAAATTTAATAAAAAAAAGTTATATTAAACAAGTTTTTAGAGTTTCGTACCTCAAAAGGAAAAAAGGAACCCTTATGTATCTAGGATAACTTTCTGGTATTTCCGTCTGTCAAGACCCTTTTTCTTAGGGACCCGTGGAGGTATTGAGTTGAAATTAATATCAAATACGCAGGTCTGCAGTGCCTTGGAGCTGTGCAAAAAATCAAACTTCTAAGTCAACGCAAGCATAAGATACAGCCGTTTAAGGCGCTTATTTCATACATTCGCAAGGGAATCAAAAACCTATAGAGTACTTCTCGTTGATCTAGAACCATGATATTTGACAAGAAGCAAGAGAAAAATCCCAAAATCGTAAATTTGCACTTGGTATGTGTGGGGACAAGAGTTATCCAACGCCAAAGTCAAGTTTGTCCCTCAATTCACCTTGTTAGAGCAATGTTCGATGCTTATTAAGTTGTGCGCTAATCCGACTCGCATTTAGCCGGTTTGTTTTACAAAAAAACTTATTAACAGGTAGCGTCATCCGTGGCTTCTTCACGATCCGCAAGAAGGATCCCCTGAACCGCCTGCCGACGTCGTCCACCTGCTTCAACCTGCTCAAGCTGCCCAACTACCAGAAGCGGAGCACCCTGCGCGACAAGCTGCGCTACGCCGTCAACAGCAACACTGGCTTCGAACTGTCCTAAACAGTCCACACAACGTTAATCGCCATTTTATGAAAGTTGAAAGGGTGAATGTACCATGATTCATTTTTAATCCCATTTGTATACGTTAGCAGACAGTAGAGACACCGAAAGCGAGGCGGAAGCAAAAACAATTGAGTTGTCCTATTTTGTATGAGTAAAGATGCCACGAATAATCCGCTGCTTTTTTAACTATTCGGTATTACATCGGAATATTGCGAACTATTTTTTGTCTCTTTGTAACCCGTGGAACAACTGAACCGATTCCGATAATTCATTCACTGATAGAAAGCTTCACTATCCCTGACGTACATAGGCTTCTAATTCCACGCGTACGAAGTTGCGGGCGTCAGCTAATTATAAAGACTGACACGCGTCTATTGCCAGAGCAATACGAGCTTCTATACCTCATCTTTTTGGCTTCCATCGGTAAAGGCAGTTTTGCTGCTGTCTGTATAATCGTTGTTTTAAATTAACTTTTTCAACGCTAACGTTGCGTAAAAAAAAGACATTAACAGGCCACGTTGTCATAATGTCAAACGCGAACTTGAACCTTAAGTGTATGCACGTAGGTCGGTGTTACACTGAGTAGGTCGACAACTATATGGGTCGGTAGCGTGGTAGTCACGATAGCTGATGACGCCTTTAGGCGTCCTCGGCGTTGAAAATTTTTTACCAAGCCTCCATACAAACCGCGGTAACGTTATTCACCCTCTTATGGCCGGTTCCTATATTCAAACAACGGATCGTTTAAAGTCAAAGTGAAAATATCTTTATTCAGATTAAGCTTACCGATTTTGGTATAGTCGACAAAGAAATTGCTTGAACACTTTTCGACCGTATTACAAAGGAATAAAGTTCAAAAGTGGTCAAGCAATTACTTGGTCGACTATACATGTTCTATCGGACGTCTGTCCAAATCGTCTGGTAGATAAAACTATAGTTGTTTGAATACAGGAAAACAGCATTAAACTATAAGCCAGATTTTTAAAAATAAGCTATTGTTATTGCCTTAGAACCAGGTTTGCATGGTTTGATTTCTTTTACTAGTCTTTATATATTTGACAATATTTGCATTAAAGAGTTTATGCAAGACAAAAAAGCGTCAATATTTGCAAAACTTAAAAAATCAAAACCTATAAACCTAGTTCTGAGGCATAACAACAGCATTTAAAAAAATCATGGCTACAGCTTAAGGGGTAGAGGGTGGAAAACGTTAAGGCCGTTTGTAATGAGAACGCAGGACGCACAATAGTGCTACATCGTCTTAAATCGACCAAGTGATTGTTTCATCATTTTTGAACCTTATCCTATTTGTAATACGATCTAAAAGTGGTAAAGCGATTTCTTTGTCGATTTTATAAAAAGCATAAACCTACGGAACGAATGATACGTAAGCTTTGTTAAATTGGAATTTTTATAACATTTTGTGACGATCGATGTAAAAATAATTAAAAAATAACGTTATATTGGCGTGATTAAAAAATACACCTTGTACAGTCAGCAACAGATAACTACACAGTCGACGACGTCAAAAGATCTCAACTCTATTTCCTAAAGAGAGTAATGTATATATTTTTGACCTCTTCGAGTGTCAGTAACTTTTGCTGCTGGCTGTACACTAATATACAGTTCCCGGCAAACTTCTTGAGCATTGACCTTGACTGCGCACTAGCCGTTCTAGTACAAATGTGTATGCGCTAACATATCCCCTCCACTGGATTTATGCTCAAGATGTTTGCCTGCAACTGTGCCTTATGTTAATTTATATACTGTACTCAAAGATAAGCTTTCCTCTCACTATTTTATCTTAGTTAATACTATGATTACGGAATTTTAAAAGAAGCTAGACTACGCCTAAAGTCAAAACAATTATAAAATATACGCATACCGTGGAGAGATGAGTATAAGACAGATAGAGATACCAAAGCGTCAGAAAAAAAGTGTCCTGAAATTTTGAATTCATTAAATGCAACTGTGTTGTAATTGTAATAAAAAATATGTTTTAAAATTTAGGTAAACTTTTTGTCAATCAATAAAAGCTCAAACTTTTTTTTAAATATGCAAAACTATCTCACCAGACAGACGTTCTGTTGTTGCAGACACGAAACCTCAATTTAACAGCCGAGAACAATTTAACGGGAGAAAGAAAAACCCTTTTTTTACATATTTATTCAGGGATATTTTCCAAATTTTTCATTACCTTCAAACTTAATTTAGATTCAAATTAAATTTAAAATGCTATATAACGAATGACAACACAAAGAAAAATTAGGGTAATGGCAGGATTCGAACCTGCAACATCAGCATTCCGTGCCTTGCGTATTCCAGTTTCCGCCACATTACCGCTGCCTTACCTTACGAATTTTTCAATGTGTTTCGTCTTTACGGTCATTACATTATTGATATTTTTTTCTTTGGGTAAACTACCCTCGGTGTCATTTATGAGAAACTTAATCAAGTTATCTCATTCAACTTGGTCATTTATGAATGCCCGTTAGCTGACGAGAGATGACGCCATTTGTTGTTAAATTATTGTAATCGAAATTATTTATTTCTAAATTATTCGATTTTTCTTTTTGTATGTTTTTTAACTTCCAATTTAAATTCTGTCCGTGAATGCACTGCGAAAAAAAGTCTTATAAAAAAAGTTGTCAGATAAACTTTTGCTTTAGCGTTGTATTTTATATAGTCTCAGACTTCGGACTCTAAAATTACTTCTCTGTTCTTTGATTATTTTGGATTTCTCGCCGGCAACTCAAATTATCTAGTGTTACTATTCAATTGTCCCTTATTGTATATCGTTTTATTATTACCTTGTATAGATACGAATATACTTAAACAATATTGTATATTTTACAAAGCCTCAAAATTACTGATACGAATTATTTATACTGTATTCGTTAAGAATGTTAGTTCTTACTTAATGTTAGATTACTGTCATGGATTAGTTGGTTATTACATAATTCGTGTGCGTGTGTGTGTTAAAATTAATGTATGTTTAATATACGAAATCGACCCGTCTGTATAATGCCTGGTTACACTCGCGCAGAAAAGGCGCAAACGCATTCCCTTGTGTTATGGTCCTTCCACATTCACGTACGAACGTCCGTGACCTGATGTGGAGACGTGACTTTGAGGTTATCGTTACCGCGTAACGTAACTATGAATAATAACTGTGGCAATGTAAACAAACCTTAGTCAATATAAAGATAAGATCCAGAAGTGGTTGAATCGAGAAGTGGTCCAATCCAGAAGTGGTCAAATCGAGAAGTAATTAAATCCAGAAGTGGTCAAATTGAGAAGTAGTTAAATCCAGAAGTGGTCAAATCGAGAAGTAGACAATTCCAGAAGTGGTCAAATTCAAAAGTGGTTAGAACTTGTCAGCAACCGTCAAAAGGGAACATTGGCTACAAAAGTCAGTGATGTCCACGTACCTATTTAAACCACAAGTACTTAACTAGTAGCTTATTTCATAAAAAGCTTGTTGAGAATATTATTTATTTTATTTTTTTACTTGACGTGGTGGATTTATTTTAAGTTATTTTTCTCATTATTAAGGTTTTTTATATTAGCTAATAATAGTTTGTAATTTTACTTTTCATCTGAATTTATTTTTATGTTTTAAATTCTCATATACAAAACAAACTAGAACGTGTTAAACGCTACATATTATTATATTTGCCCTGATTTCTTCTACGTTTTTTGTTTTGTTTACTATCATTAGTAAATTAATAAAATTATTGCCAAAATTTATATGGCAGATTATTTACACTGTCTACAATTTCTATTGAAGACAACTTTACGAAACTCATCCGCAACGCTTCGCTTCAAGATAAAGCATTCAAAGTATTGTAAAAACAAAATGGTGGGCAAAAATAAAGTTGGTTCTCCACGAATCGATTGATAGTTCATAGTTTTCAGAACGTTCGTTCGTCCGTGACTGCGATTGGTCCGCAACTGCCGTTTACGTTCGCGCAATTTTTGTGCGCGACTGCTCGGGCGCATAACCTGTGTACATAGACAATAATGCCATTTTAGCAACTTGTTATACACTTGAATTCCCTGTGGTATGAAATTAGTTCTACTGGCATGTTTTTAAGATTATTATAAGACGAATTGCAGTTTTTATAAAATAACGAAATGACAAGAGTGAGGTTATGTTAATTTTAATTGTTTTAGAGCACTTTGTAATTGTTATAGTCAAATCTTTGTAATGAACGCCTATCGTTTCCTAACTATAATGCATTTTTGGTTTCTACCTCTCATTGATTAATTACAGATGATATAAACAGTTCGTTAATTTTATACCTTGTCTGTTAAACTGTACTGCGCGTTAATTGGTTGTTATAAGCAATACCAGTGACGCTATATTCTAATATTAATATTCTACCAATAAGATTCAGAAGCAGCAAAGTTTTGCAGTTTAAAAAATAAGGTCTAAAATACCTATTAATCTTTGTTACACATTTTAATTACCTACTCCCTGCAATTTAGTTTCATGCCATGTTTTATTGTCTTGACATAACATCTGAAGTGCTAGCGTGCTGTTTTTCCCCGACTGCCCAAAGGGGGGTGAAGGTTTAAGCAACCAGTGATGTAACCTTTTCACACCACATCTAATCGGTCTCGTGCTCAAAAAAAGGCTTTTGAGTCGCGTCCAGCACGCCAGCGGACTTTCTGGTTCTGATAATTATAACATAAATGCCGGATTATCATCGGAATTGCCATGAATTTTTAGCAACCGACCCATGGTCATACCAAGCTATCACACCATTCCTCATGGCAGTTGTTTTCCTGTTAGTGATTCTCAATACTTCGCCCCGAAAAGTAAGTGAGTTAGGTTTTTTTTATGCCCGAAGGGCCAATTGCCAAGAAATAGGCGGGGCTTCGTCATACTTTTATTATAAGTCTTTATTCAATGTGAGTGAACAACTTGGTCTGACTGTCAGCCGGTTGAGGAAATTTGAATTGGAAAAAGTATTGATGAACAGATATATCTGTCAGTGGCGTTTAACGGATGGTGACAGATATATCCGTCACTGTCAATAAAAATATTGAAGTTTTGAACGCACAGGAAGCGTTCAAAAGTTAAAAAGATAAGAATCGCACGCTAGCACTCTAGAACTACTTTTAGATTGAATCTAACCCAGAACAAAGATCGTATTTTGTAGTGGTGTTTCCATTTTGATTTATAACTTTTAGGTATTTACTAACTTTACATAAACTTAAACATGAATCATTGTAAGGAAAATTTTGTACTAGCCACGTAAATAGGTATGTTGTGTAACACGATGTGATTCTCTGTGATAATATAGTTGATATTTATTACAGTTGACTATTATTTCATACCACCCCATGACCCATAAACACTGAACGTTAGATATAGTCGCCAAAGTAATTGCTTGATCACTTTCGAACCTTACCCCTCTGTAATACGGTCGAAAAGTGGTCAAGCAATTTCTTTGCTTTTCTTTCTATACATCAAGAAATATAAAAATTATAAAGACACTGTCATTTATCTACATCTACACCAATTTACACTAATATAATAAAGAGGAAAACTTTGTCTGTTTTTTTGTGTGTAGGGGGTAATCTCTGGAACTACTGAACCGATTTCAAAAATTCTTTCACTAATAGAAAGCTACACTATCCCTGACGGACAAAGGCTACTAATTCTACGCGAGCGAAGTCGCGGGCGTCCGCTAGTATAATATAAAAATATTCCGAAATAGCGATTTTTTTCAAATTTTCAAAATAGCCGTTTTTCATAGATTCGAGCATTTTGGTAAGCTTTAGTCGCCTGGTGAGATTAAAAATTGCACCTCAGGTGACTAAAACTCACTAAAATGGCCGAATCTCTATGAAAAACGGCTATTTTGGTGAGATTCAAAAATCGCACTTCTGATCCGAGAGGTCTTGTTCTGTCAAAAATACCAGATACGAAACGAAACGATACCCGAAATCTTAAAATGGATAATACATTACCTACTAGTAATGATTTTCAAGAGTCATCTAACGATACTTGATACTTCACTCGACATTCTGGGGTGAAACAGGTATATTTCACCAATGGTTTACGTGTATGGAAGGTAGGTACTCTAAAAAATACCAATTTTATTCTTGGTTATTGTGCATGGGATCAAGTGTTATTCAACTATGTAATCTTCATAGCTTTCAAGAAAAAGTGAGTATGAGACAGACATACAGCAAAACTATAAGGAATTTACCTAGTTGACTACCAAACCCTAGAAAGCTTGTGACGAAAAATCATGCAACTAGGTGTTACTAAATTTAAAATGCTATATAATGAATGACAACACAAAGAAAAATTAGGGTAATGGCAGGATTCGAACCTGCAACATCAGCATTCCGTGCCTTGCGTATTCCAGATTCCGCCACATTACCGCTAGGTGTTACTACTATTTTGGAGTCTGTAGGTAGTCCGTTAGTGCTAATAATCAAATTTTACAGTTTCGCAGCTTAAAATTACTGGAAAGTATGCCAAAGTACGCCCCAGTAAAGGTTGTGTGGTGGAGAATACGAAAATTATTAGCCCGCCTTTAAAAAATATTGTAGGTACGCCATGTTGCTTTTGTGTAATCATCATCATCATCATCATCATCATCATCATCATCATCATCATCACAGCCACAAGAAGTCCACTGTTGAACATAGGCCTCCTTCATGGATTTCCAAAGTGACCGGTTGAAAGCAGCATGCAACCAGCGCCGTGTAATACTAACTTTAAAACTTAGTCCGTCACTACAATAACGAGTTTTTAAGAATTAAAACTGAACACTGGAAAAACGACATTGCTTAAAGTTGTGGAAAATTCACAAATTTACTTCATCGAGTACCTACCAAGATGAAAATCACACCATTTAGCCCAATTAAAAAAAACATGGTTGCCTGCCCTTAGCTTGGCACATTTCTTACTCGGCCAAGTTTTGTGTTGCGAAGACACGTTGTTCGAGAGTCCAGAGTCCTAAAATCGTTCAAGGTTTCGTTTAGAGTTAGATTTATAAAAAAAAACTAACGACATGAACGATCGCATTTAGAATGACCGTGGTCATCTGAAATCGAGGTGAATCAGTGGACCAGTCAGGCGGCAGTGGCCCTAACATGACCGGCCAAGTTTAATTTATCTCTATGTGCCACACTTACTTATAATAGGACACTAGTTTGACAGAGATGTAGGGAAGAGTAAGTCAATACCTGTTAGTACGTCTAGCACGCGTGCTTATTTTGTCGCTTATCCCTCAGTGCGTCTCGTTTCTACTCGGCTAAGTAGAATGAGACGCGCTGAGCGACAAAGCGAGTCGCGATGTGTCGTGCTAGCTATCTCCGTCATAGCCGGTCATGTTAGGACCACAGAAAAATTTAACACTTGAAAAGCTCAAAAAGAACCAAATAAGCTCATTTTTTTTGACAATTTAGGGTCATAACTGTCATAAAAGTATGACTTATTATGACTCATAAGTAGGTAAATCTTTTGTCGTCTTCGATATATATTTGCTACAAACTAATACAATATATACAATTACGTATAGGGTAGCACTATATTGCGGTTTTCAAGTCCATTCTAAACGCTTAGTACTGTGTAGAAATTACTTTGTACTGTGTTTTACTTGTACTTTATACTTACACAAATTAAATTTAAATTCAGCGCGGAATGCCAACTAACGTCACCATGGCAACGTTACGGCAAAATTGGTTTGAGAGTTTCCGCTAGGTGGCGCTTTACTCTAACTACGTGCGGAAGGCCTGTGCGCCGATAATTATTTCGTCGATACATTTGATACTGGCAACTTGTAGTTAAACTGATTTTTATCTGGGCATTATGTTTGTTTTTTGGATTATACGTATCTTCTTTAAACATTAATTAGAGATGTGAAAATTGTTTAATGTTTTGCTACTACAGAATAATTAACTAATTAGGTGCTACTTTGTCAACTATTAAGTAGTTTATTATTACATATTTTATGCCAAAAGACATAGGGTCGTAGTTTGTAAACCGAACTCAAGTTCTAGTTTCATACTAACAAAAAGTAAGACCCCTAGAGTTAGTCTGATTAGTAATGGTTAGTCCTTCAATGATGCTTGCAAAACCAAATCATTTGGAACTAAACTTGTTTAATGATAAAAAAACATTTTATTTAATAAACACATCAAATTAAATTACAAACAATCAAACTTAAAAACTAACATTAAATAATAAACATAGGTATATTTAGACAGTACAATTAATTAATTAATTGTACTTGTTTAATTATATTATAAACTAAGATGGCAACCTTTTGGCTTTTCGTCCGAGTGTTATTGTTCAATTATAAAAAATGTTTTTGGGATAGAAATAGCAAATGAAAAATTAAAGAGCTACAGTACATAAATCTCTAAGGTGAGGACTATCGAATCATAATATAATTTGGACGACTTAAAAAAACTTTAGCTTCTAACGCTTGGGGGTTGGGTTATTTCATGCTTTTGCAAATTAATAACTTTTTTTTTATGCAACATAGGAAAGCTAACAAGCAAGTGATAACTAGTGATTAGTTACTAGGATTTTATATAGAATGTTATTCTATATAAAATGAATCAAAATTACTTACGAATGATGGCCATAAGCAACCGAACTTCAAATTTAGATATCAAGCCAAACACAAATAAGGTTTGTTAAATGAGGAATTTTCCAAATAGGTTATTTACATTAATTGAATGTTTTACCACATGGCTTTATATCGGCGCAGTGCTCTATTTCATTCAGTGGACGAATCCAAGCCAAGCGAAGCAGCTGTTTATCGCGTCGTCGCCATTGTTGTTTGCCTTCTCGTTCTCGCAATCCCTTCCAGTCTCGCTCGATTCTCGTGGCGCGTGGACGTTCGCGTAGCGCCGAGAGAAACATCACGGTGTCCTTCTTTGTCCAGAATTTTAGATCTGGAATCGAAGAGGCAAACGCTAGTTTGCATACACGTTCGAACATAGTCGCGTGCGTGACCAACTGGTGAAATCTGCTGGTGTATTTTACCCCATCGTGTGTGTGCGTTCAGTGTTCCCCGCATAGTCGTTCGAGCATGAATAATAAAGAAGCAGCCGGTACCGTCGCGTGGATTTCGGGAGGGAACTGGTGACCGGAGCGGAGTGTGCGTTCCGAGGGTTTGTTATGAGCCAGCGGTGACGGTTCGCCGCTGAGCGTTTGGATGGCGGCAGTGAGCGGCCCCGCGCGGCACTCTCGCGTGTCCATGAGTGTGTCGATGTCGCTCATGCAGGGTACGCCGACGGCGTCGCAGGGCGCCATCCTGGCGGCCGCGGCGCCCTACTACCAGACGCCGGCCATCCCCACGGACGTGCAGCCAGACCGGCCCATCGGCTACGGCGCTTTCGGGGTTGTATGGTGAGTCACGACACGTCTACCTCCTTATCTAAATCCTAGAGACAACTTTGTAAATTTCCGCAAACGAGCGCGAGATCTGGCATGGAACGTTGGACGTCCCTTTTTGTCTTATAAATGCGACGGCACAGAACCGTTGGACTCTTGCCTGTTCATGACCGTAAAATTTCCTTGACGTCTCAGTTATAAAGAACAGCAGAATTAATAGTGCTCATTGTGATTCGTCCTTCAGAAGTATATCAGTGTAGTTTCAAAGTGAAATTTCCTGTCTAGAGGCACGATGGAAGTTTTGATGTTGAACTTTCAAGTTCAACCCATTTAAGCTTTTCAACTGAACTAAACTATTACTAGAAACATTGTTTATAAACAGTTTTATATTATTCAGCAGCTGTAACATGAGTAACATAAAGATACCTCATTTCTCAGTGGTTCTATCTTACTATTGTCATAAGAAAGGAATGCACTGTGGGATAACTTAAAGTTGATCAGTCCTGTTGGCCACAAGGATGGTTATGGAGCCAATGGTAACACTTATTCTAGCTATTTTTGGAAAATTGAAGAAAAAAACAATTATAAGATTTGAAGATCTGGTATTCAACTTTTAAACTTGGGCACAACAATGTTTTCCTTTTTTATTTAAAAAAACAACTTACTAACTTTATATAGTCCAAGCACAAGTCAGTTATTGTAAGCTGAATTAGAGTAATTGTTTAACTTGTCTATTTTGTGACTCAAATATGTAAGTACCTACGTACGTACATATTTTTAACACATACCTAATTATTGTCTAATGTTTTCCATATTTCATTAGTCCGAGTGTTTTATTTGCAGTAATTGATTTTTTACTAAAACTAAATGTTTTTGGCATGTAATGGTCATGAAACAGTCCTGACCTAACCTAATCGATACTCTTTTAAACATTGTGAATAGGTAGTGTAACGAGTTGTCTCAAACAGCTCGACCACCTAACATAGGCACTTTAAAAAATACTGTTGCAAAACTATCTTTCACTCTGCATATATTTTTATCCACTGCTGAACTTATGCCACTGCCACAGATTTCCATGACACCCTTGATACCTTGCATTTACTAAGGGGAAGGGGGAGTGGGGATCACGGCTCTAAGAAATAAGAACTTTGCCAACACACCAGCTGTAATAGTAATCTATTTATTGATAGCATGACCCCACCATCCTCCATCAAATTTTGCTGTATATGTCCCTGGCCATGGTGTGTTACTGAACATCGTTAAACCATATGGGAAATGTGGTTTTTGCCATGTCAAATGATAGGATTCTTCTTCATATCTTCATCTTGTGCAGCACTTATTTAATTATGCTCTACTTGAAAATATCATGAGGGTAGGTATAAATAAGCTTTTAAGTTCAATTTATATGAAGCGAACTATTAGCATATCATTAAGTTTGTTTGTAAGAGAATTTTGAGGATTTGTAAAAGCTTCGCTAGTTAAAAACATTGTTAAGATTTGTGTAATATTTTCATATATCATTAATCATCATAATATATTATCAACTGTGATTGTGATTAAAAAAAATTATTTAGAATTGTCCTGAATTTTGAATCGGTAGTTAGATTAGTGTTCGTTGAAATATGGCAGCTGTGGTAGATAGCTACTCAACATATCTAAAATCTTTTGTTTATTTTCTGACTCTATTTTTTTTTAAGTATTTTATAAATTGATCAAATCAGATTAAAGAAATGCACTGCTGGAATACAATTTGTAAGTTATGTTCAGAAAGTAGTTATGAAGAGTATTTCCAATCATTACCATTATGACGATGACGTGCTACCTACAAGCGTATAAAAAAGTGAGTGAACAAGCACTAATATGAATTAACAAGGTTTTTTACTGTTATGGTGAATGGCCATTACAGGGTGATTATGATTAAATAAAATTAAAAATTACATCTCTGCTCCGACTACAGTTTTCCAATACCAAAGAGCAATTGCAGATTTTTTATCACCCTGCTAGAATTTGAGACCATGATCTAAGCAAACTTAGAAGAACCTAAACTCGGAAATGTAATCTAATATGAAAACTAAAGGTTTACAGATGTCATGACCAAGTAAATGTTATAGTCAGATCAGAAGCAATATCATCTGGTGTGAAGGCTTTTATGCGATAAATCTTTCGGACAGGACAAATCAAGCCCCGACCACATGAGGCATCAGAAAATGTATGTCATCTGAAAACCCCAAGTTTTGATCTCGATTTTATTTCTGAGTATAGAGGATTTGATTTTGCGGTAACGCTAGAGAGAAGGAAACGCCGCCAGAGACACCGAAACTGTTGGTAAAATAGTTGATTGGGCATACCAGCGGACCCTCGGCGCGCTGCGGATCCAGTACAACAATGCTTTCAGGATGTTGAGGCTACCTCAATCCTGCCGGGCTTCAGGCATGTCTGCGCTTGCATATATAGACGAATTTCACGCTATGCGAAAGAAAACTGCCTCGTTGCTCTGCAGACTGCTAGCTGCAACAGCTGCACCACGAAGAACGTGATAGCAGGACGTTTTGATTCGCCCTTTATAGCTTGTTGTGTCCGAAGATGCATCTTGCACACAAAAATAGTGTATGAGTATAAGTAATGTTTAAAAGTAAACTTTACTAAAAGCCAGACCATACCGGTTGCGTACACTTCATGCGACACGACTCGAAGCTAGTTGGAGCAGTGTCGCATAATGCGACGCTTACGCTTACGGTGTGGTTCGGCCTTAAGGGTCTGTGGTCTGAAATAAGTTTTTTTTAAATCATGCATGCAACATTCCGAATGACTCCTACTAAAGCATGTTATGGGTAAGATTTATGAGATTTAATCTGCTTGCTTATTAAGCCTAGTGCATCTAATGATCGCACGATTCAGGACGCCACCCCACCGCCACGGCGAGCCGCATCTGAGACTGTTGCATTGACAATGGGCGAAACTGCAGACCATTATAATATCTTCGACGCTTACAGCCCATTGTTGTTTTCACAATACGACGAAAGCGTATTCAACACATTTAAAGTCGGTTACCAAATTTCAAATTACCTTTATCTGTGTTGAAATTAAAAGAAGACGCTTTACGTTACGGTCATCCATTAATATGAAATAAAACATGCCGTCAATTTGAGCGGTCGAGATTGACGATTTTTGCATTAATGTCATGTTGCTATAATGGACGAGGAAAGGTTAGCTAGATTTTATTATCCATTGACAAGATATAAAGGATAGCCTGAAGCTGGATTTGTTTTTGTAAACAATCCAAACTTCTTTAACAGTTTAACAATCAATAATTCGCACTAACACTGCAGCTAATACCCGCCCGCGCGCCAGCATTTAATTCTGTTTTTAGTAGTTATTCCTTGAGTTAAACATCATAATAATATCTTCACGGCGAATAACCTGTCTGATTCACCTGCTTGCGACTTTCCAACCTAATCTGCATTAATAAACGTGCTTGTGACGTAATTTGCGTCAAATGTATGGATCTACCGTCGATTTGCTTCCAAATTACCTTTAGTTGCGTACGTGATCCCACTATTTTGAAATTTCGCTCAACCACTATAGAGACTCTCGACTCAATTCACGTTGCAGCCGTACATTGCCAAAAACAAGGCCAACTTTGAGTCAAATGTCACGTGCAATTGTGACCGAGCACGGACAGTGATTATTGTCTGTGGTCGCTTCGGTGATCGCAACGACCAATTTTTGTTGATGGCTTGAATGGCACGTGGTACCAAATACCACTAAATTGGCTCAAACAAATAAGGCCAAGTTAAAAGTAAATACATAAGTAGCATAAGGCTATGCTACTATTACTCCATAGATATAGGCGTTACTTAGCGTACGATGTACGAACGATCATACTAAGAAAGTGGAACAAATCACCTTGTTACTCTGCGAACCAGAGAGGCCATCGAAATAACAATGAAGTCGCGGCTTTACCATGGTTTTCTACAGTGCTAAGTACTGTCAGTAGTTATTGGAAAGGACGTTGTTTGATGTAGACTTTGTCGTTTCTGCTGAATCAATAACAAGGAATGCCCAAACTTATTACGTTTACTGGGACCTAAAGTATGCCCAAGATTGTACATACGACATGTTGCGCTATTGTTTCTTGTAGTTAATTACAGATCCAATTATTTGAATTCTGTTTTTCATGAAAATCATGACAGAATTGTGTCCATTGTAGTAAACAACACTGTTCTGTGTGGCTGACTGTTCGAGTTCCAAGTTTTACAACATCACGAGCCGCTTAAGATGTGAGAAGGTAATAAGGTATTCTATTTGATTTCAAACAATAAACTCTTGGCTAACGACGTTCATCATAGTAAATAAACATACAGCTAAAGTCGTTGAATTGTTAACACGTGCTTCAAACTAACTTTCCAAGCGATAGCAACGCAGTTCACTAGCAATAATCCGCAATGCCCTCTGTAAACACGTGGTGGTTGTATCAGCCGTTGACTAGTATTTGATCTAGTGTGAACGACATAAGAGCGGTTTTCAATATTCATGTTTCACGCAATCGAATGCACATTGCGCGTACCTAGCGACCGCAGCCGTCTTCAATTGATTCTACACTTTGTTCCTCTACATTACGTCTGTAGTTTATACGGTCGCGAGTTCTGTTATCGGTATTAATGCAACGCCTGCGTGTTGGCCGTCTATTCGACTTTCGACTTTGCGTTTGAGGTTTAAGGCTTGTTTTGTGGACGTTGGTTACGAAGCGGTTCGTCGCTGAAGCAGTGCAGCGGGGGTTGTTAGGTGGGTAGGTATGGGTGGACGCTTTGTGTTGAGTCGTCGTGCGTAGGTAGGGCTCCGACGGCGCTTGCCGCGTCGATTGTGTGTGAACGACCGCGACGAGGGGAGGCGCGCCTGATTATACCGAGCCCGCGTCGATCGCCGGTCGAGGGCCCTAAAACCAGACCCGGAGCCGACCCGGGCGCCGCGCTCCCAGTCCCCAGCACTTACACTCGTTCGTTGAATGTAAATTAGGGCTTCTTTTAACATAAACATTTTGGTTATGTTCTTTGCTGTGGGCACTTTAATTTATTCGAACATGACTTCTTTGCATTTCGTCCTTTTGTGTATAAATATGTAGCTCCACAAAAATAATGAAAGATGATTTGGGTCGCGCACAACGCGTTTGTTATTCCTATGTTCATCGCCACTTGCATTCAGGTGGTTTCGTCATTGCTTGCCCGGTGACCGTCGCTGTGGTGTGATGGCCATGCTATAGTCAGGTTGTCATTAGAACAATTGTAACAACATCAGGTCTTGTAAGTCTGGAGTCTTTACCTCTATCCCATTTGCTAAACTTGTCTAGTTAGTCAACAAAGAAGCACCCATTGTGAAGTAAATAGCTACAAGTCAAAAAAAATGCTGTGCCTGTCGAGGCCGGCTGGCATTTGGGGGAATCGATCATCCCCGACTGCGTAGGTGTTATTGATTGGAACTAAGGCTGCTAATGCCGGTGGCATGAATACACAAAAATCTATTCACCCTGGGATGTAAAAGGTCATCTGGGGCTTTAAAATGTCACTCTTATAGGTCGAACGCTCTTGAATCGAGGTGGAGTTAAGAGGCGTTACTTTTTTATACTTTTTTTTACTTAACACTGCAAAAAAAACCCGTGACTGCAGTCACCATATAATACAGCAGAGCGAACGAGGCGCTAACTCGGAAGTATTAAAGCGTGCTGCGTAAGATATTTCAGAGTACGCCCTCGTATATCGCTGACAAAGATACTATTCTAGCCAAGAGCAAAACGCGCCTTTTGTCGTATCGCTAACCGCATTTTTTTAACCCCCGATACAACAGAAAGAGTTTTAAGTATGTCTGTCCGCCTATGTTTCTCTGTGGCCTCAGAGCTGCGAATCCGTTAAACGTAATTCAACGTGGATTTTTTTATTTCGTAGCGGTTAAACGAGATGGTTCTGACTCCAAGCCATGTTTGGTGACAAACTGGTTAGCTTAGAGATGTTTGGGGTATTTAACTTTGAAATTATGTTGAGGGTAAATTCAAAGGTTAAACTTTGTTTTCTTTATTCTTCTCGCGATAATTGATAATAGAGTCTCACAAGACAACAAAATGGGCCGCCGCAATTTATGCTAATCGTTCTCGCAATAGAGAACCCAAAAGTACCCGCGGATTCTATGAATCCAAACAAAGCTATTCTACTTTTTACTGGCTTACAGTAGGCTTTCTTTAATCTGATTAGCGACCACATCATCTTACGTGGCTGTGGTTTCCGCCCCAGATCAAACCGACATGCCCCGGCCAATAGTATTGGGTATCTACTAACTAAATTAATTACCGTGGGGGTGTAGGTTGATTGATCGGCTGGTTGCGGGCGCCGCCTGGCCTGGTCGTAACCGTGAGTTTTATTGAAGCCTTCTCTTAGAACCTTAGACAGCTTTAAAGTGGCCGCTCACTAGTTTTTAATGATCGATATTAATTTTGTACCGTGTATGGCAGCGAGCCTTGGGTTTTATCTTATGAAGACTGTCTTTATGACTAGAAAGGTCGTTTCAAGTCCACGTGACACTGCTCCGGCGATCAAGGGCCTTGTGTTCCTTAGCAATGCCTTTGAATGCATCTGCCACCCGTACCACAAAAGTTACTAGCGCTACAATTTGTCATAATTGTTAAGTTTTACAGACAAAAATGTGACAAGTATGTTAAATTGTAGCATTTGTAACTTTTGTGGTACAGGCCCCTGTGGTACACTCCAACAACGTAATAAGTGGATACAGATTGTTTGAGTATTACGTTTTATGAGATTTGCATATAACATACCAATTTTAAAGCCAATCCAACCACTAAAACTCTTGTCATAATTCACTGGCAGGATTTCAACCGAACAATATTGATAACAAACTGACATGGCAATTTAGATGAAAGCTTGTAAAAATCGTTAAAAAGGTATTTATTTATTACAATACCAAAGCCTTTTCCGAATAGAGTCTATATTTTTTTGGACTCCGTCTGTTTCTATTTGCTTGAATATGCTATTTCATACTGGGTCTGTGCTACGCCCCTTATAAAACATGGCTCTGTGAAAAACTCTCTACTTAGCCCTTACACGGTGCCCTATTTTTTCTCAACGAAACATTAAATCCTTTTCACTCTTTATTTCTGACAGCATATAGCGGTACACCTCTCGTGTTTTATTTATTCTTATTGGATACCTGTTTCATATCAGCAAATCAATGGGCAGAAACATAAAGGAAAGGGGCTTCATTGTGTCGCAGTTAATAATAGAAACATTTGTATTTACTTACTGTGCAGCTACTTTCTTACAGAATATGCGACTAAAGGCCGACCCTATCTATACCTAACATTTTGCCGGCAAAACGCCTCAAGTAAAAATTATTCAGTAATTCTCACAACTTAAGTAGGTCCCAACGAGGTATTCGGCTTACTTCGTCATACGTTTTATCAGATGCCTATAAGAGCTGTGACGTAGGTACACACGTACCTAATGGCGCTTGGGTTAACGTTGCCTAGGTCATGAAATCTTTACTCCAATCTAGTTGCGTGACATTAAAGCAAAACTGTATTAACGGTTTTTATAAAAAGGTTTAATGCTGAGTTTCTTGCGGCGCAACCTTCGCAGCAGAAGCGCTGATAGAGTCCGTAGTCGTGTTCCATGAATTGAAAGAATTTCATTTTGAATTTATTGTTTTCAAAATTGGTTGGTTCGTATTTTATGTCTGTTTTGTTGTAAGCTGTTCTCATCACAGTCGCCCTTAGAAGAGATCTGAAAAGGGCTGAAAACGTTGAGAATTAAATTCGTTTCAATATATGCGATGTTAACCATTTAGGTTGTTTTATTGCGGCATTAGTTGCCGTTTCCACTTCGTTACTCCAACACTACTAGACTCTGGTGAGTCTAGTAGTGTTGAACACTCTTATGCTCTTTAGAAACGTCTCAACCGTTTTATGGCGATATTCTAAAGCTAAATTTTTTTATTCAAACTTTACGAATAAGACAAAGCGTCGTTGGATATAACATGGACTTGGGTTTAATGACGAAATGAGGAGTGTTATGTATGATCATGGAATTGCGATTAAAAGAACACACAGAATGCCACGGCCATTTCCGTGTTGTCCGGACAACTTTATCATCCTTGTGGTAACTAATAGTTTATTTGCACAACCATTAGCCCAGTAGTCAATTGATGATTTAATTATAGTATATTTTATGATGCCTGTTAGTTATTTCAAAATAAGTTTTATCAATCCCGTCTTTTCGCATTTCATTAACTATCAGTTGTGTCTGCACGGATCAAATTCAATGAGAACGATTATTTTAACCCTGTGGATGCTATGATTGCTTTTTATATTCTAGTAGCATATCGTATCGTATATTTACATCCTACGTTCCATTTGATTTGATCCTTGCCTCCAAGGACACCCTGTATCTTTATCATCATTTTATCATGTATCAAGCGATCGAATCGATACCGTAAGAAGTAATTGATGCCCTAACCCCTAACTAAATATCATCAATAGCGGGCAACAATAGAAAGTAAAATCATAAGATTGCAAATTAGATGATCAGAAAAGGTCTGTACCTGATTCTAAAGAAGCTGCAATGGACAAATGTGAAGGCTGGAGAAAAATAACTGGAATAACTGTCTGGATTTTCTCCTGCTGACAAATAATAATAAAAACCTTCGCGTTCGTCATCTAAATCCGATTTCGCAACTCGTTCCGTTGTTTACTGCATATTTGATAAGAGTTAAGGATAAAACAGTTCCTTTAGTTGTACCTACAGCATCCGTCTGGTCGCAGCGTCAGCTCTGATATAATATACCTGACCTATTTTGATAGCTAACTTATTGATGCCGTCAATTAGACGGGTTTTATTCACGGCCGTGTCGTGTTCGCGTGTAATTAACGTTACAGCAAACATAAACTACGTGTGTAGTGCCACGTATGTGCTTCTCGTTTTGTCGCTCAGTTCGACCCTTATAAACCTTGTATTCTACCTTTGGTGGCTCATCTACAGTCTTCGATCAAAGCTTGGCGCCCATCATGACAACTTGACCCTTCGACGCAGCGCCCCTGCGACTGCTACGACGCGGCATCCATTTTCACGCTTGTCGCGAAATGCAAAACTGTCATAACACACACGGCAAACTAATTTGTGATACTAGTTCAAGTCATATTCACGAGATAGGCAGTCGTCGCGTTAGCACACGCGTATCGTTACTAAACTAACCTCGTTTAACGAGGTAGACGATTTTAAAGCGCGTCATTCTAAACGGTAGCCAATTAAGCCTCGAATTAACTAATAAGATCATTGAATTTCAAAGATTCGTGTCAAAAATTAGGTGGAGTACTGTATCAAAGGAGTTTTTGTAAAGGACTAGCTTAGATCAAATTGGGCTCGGCTGTTATCTCGATTAAAAGTAATCATAATATTCACAATTATAAATATAACGGCCGCGCAGGCCAATATATCTATCTATAGCATAGGTACCTACAGGGAACATTTTGAATATCGGTTTCAAGTCGATATAGACTTCTTAGAAGTGATATGTAAACCGATTTAGAGTAAACAATGCTTAGTCTGCCTTGCGAGGGTTGAATATAGTGATTTATAGAATTACGTACACCAAAAGTTTTATTTTGATTAAATTGATGTAACTTAATAGGCTGACTTATATATTATGTATTTGCATTTCTCAGAATATATGTATATGATTCTTAAAATAATCAGTTCACTATTTTCGTTACCTTTTAGCTAGTAATGAAGTATGTAACTGGCTACGTTTGATTGGAGATATATGTATCATGTCATAAGGCTTACTATTTTGTTCAATTTTAACAGAATATGTACAGAAACAGTAAACTCGCGTGTGGTAGAACCTTGTGCAAGGTCCGTCCGGATCGCTACCACCATCTTGCTCGCTAATCCTGCCGCTAAGCAGCAGTGCTTGCACTGTTGTGTTCCGGCGTGGAGAGCAAGACAGCCTGTGTAATTACTGGCACAAGAGGTGTTTCATCTTAGCCCTCTGGGTTGGCAACGCATCTGCAATCTCTTTGGTGTTGCGGGTGTCTATAGGCGGTGGTGAACACTTACCATCAGGTGACCCACTTGCTTGTTTGCCTTCCTATTTCATAAAAAAAACTCATGTTCTGAAAATCGTGTAACACCTACATATATCTTAATGCCTTAAGGCATTAAGTCCGCCTTTTGTACATTTTGTATTTTTTGTGCAATAATGTTTAAATAAATCATAAATAAATAATATATTTTAAGAATGAAATACTTGCGATAGTTGAAACCAAACAAGATGTATATTGGTAACGCAACGAGAGTTGAGCTTATGCATACTTGTGTAGGAGAGTTTCGTTCGAATCGTTCGTTGGTTTTGTATAGCAATGGGTTGTGTGTGTATACCTGGGTGTAAACAGCTTGATTGAGATCTAGATTCAAGCATACTATTAATTACGTTTGCTTTTCGCGGCACGCCTTAAGTGTTGGAGCTTGGTGGCGTGGGAAAGGGCACGCAATCGCGTTATCTTAAAGATTATCGCGTAGATAAATTCGCCAGATACTTATCTTGTAGTTATTCCATCATGAACTGGTTTAAGCAGGCCCTTTTAAGGCGCTTTGCCGCAGGAGTTAGAAAAATTTGTTAAATTTGAAATAGTAGTTGTGAAATATGATTAGGTGTGGTATGATGTTTAGTTGAAACATTCTGTCAATCAACATAATGTGGTATCTTCTTTCCTTAGTAATGCGGAAGAGTGAGAAACAACATCTGGCTGGCCCCTATTTCACCAAACTGACAAGGGACATGTTACAACGCCAGTTCGGTACACGTTGCTAATTAAAGGAGGTTTTGTATTGCCAGGCTTAAGTAATGGATAAGTATTATACTCTGAATTGTATTGTATTTCATAGGCCCGCGGTTGGCGAATGTCGACCGCTCGAAAGTCAAAAATCGACCCGAAGGCCTATGCTCTGCTTACATAATATCACATGAGCATTATCGAAGAATAGAGGCCCTGGATAGTTGTAAGTACAAGTAGGTGCCTATATCGATCGTCAAACGTTAGCGCTAGCTGTATCAAATATTCCGAAGTATCTTTCCACATAGCAAATAACATGTTTTTCTAAAGTACCTTTTTAAAAGAATATCTTAGGCCATAAATAATTCTGATCCAGCGGTAAAGGCCCAACAACGTTGACAGAAGGCCAGTGCGTGTTTGCATATCGCGTTTACGTTTGTTTTAGTAATCTGCACTCGCCGGTGGTCGCCGCAGCCGGCGATAACGGCTCGTCGCCGATTTAGGACGATTTATACGGCCACGTGCGATAAATTGACGATTTCATCCAAACTATGAGGGCTGATAACTATGTACCTAATTGTAAATCTTGGTTACATTTATACTAAACAGTATTGAAGCCCCGAAGATCAAGCAGCCACTAGATCGTTTGAAATTTATCATACCTATATTTACTGATCATAAACATATTATACTTTACACCTACACTATTTTTATTGACTATTTAACTAAAAGATAGTGTGATTTGGTTATTCGAAGATAAACACATGATAATTTTATCCCTGGTTAATAAAAAATAAACATTTCGGGCTTCGGGTACAAAGCAATCAAATAGATCAAAGCTAAGTTGATAGTTCAGTAAATAACCAAAACCACGCCCATAACTAGAAATTTTTGTAGAAGTTAATTTATACTTTTCCTATTTGTGTAACGGTTTCTGCCATTAAAACAATCACAGAAGACATGTAGATCTACCTACATACACCAAATTAAATTGTATATAATCCTGGCGCGCTGCTACAGTTAATTTCGTGTAAACAAAACAAACTGTTATATTGCTAATCCTTTAAATCCCTCGGCAGATGAGATGACGTCCAACATTGGTCCTCGTTTATCTCGACCGCCAAAAATAGGTCCGGTTCGCTTTTGTTCCGTTGCATAATTTACTCATCGCAAATAAACAGAATAATTTATATATGGTTTCCCTGAAAGTGTTCTAAAGCAGGCTGTGGGTGGGGAACATGGAAATATATTAAAATAACATCTCGGAAAAGCAATCAGGGCTGAGTCGGGCTTTTGACTTGCATCCGAGCAACCTACGCTGAAGCGAACACGTGCAGAAATAGTATGATGTAACCTGCGCGCTTCAGCCTGGCAGCCTTACTTACCCATAATTAGTTGGTACATTTTCCTAAAGAAATTTACCGTTTCCCTGTGGCTAACCCGAATATTAACATGTTTAAATTTCCACTGAAACTTGTCCTGTTACGACGAAATAAAGGAACAAAGAATATGAATTTTGTTTATTTGGTTTTATAGGTCGAATATAATAATCTGAATTACATGTTTTTGAATTAATGCACATTTTTAGACCATGTTGTATGTTTACAAATAACACGTTTATGTTTGTAAATTGAGTTTGTACGGGTTGTTGCGGCACAAGTAATTCAATGTGCGTCTCATAACGTAAATAATTTGTAAATTACCTAACGTTGAGTTGAAATTTGCTGAACTTTGAGATTAAACATTGGCGAATGTGCCTCCCGTTTATTTATTTCTTGTTTCCTTCAAAACCAAATCTGATTTGCTGCCTTCGTCGCCGGCGTTTCGGTAAACCACACTGCGTCGCGAGCTCCTCGCTTTATTTATACCTACATAAAGTAAAGTTACGAGAAAATCCAATTTTATTTAGACCTAAATCGTTACTTCAGTATGTTTGTATTTAGGACCCCAGAGTACGTCTATTAAATATCAAAATGAACAATGAGCCTCACTCTAATCGATCAAAATTTTATCTATTTGAATGTAATGCGAAGATAGACGTTTGTGTGCTGCAGCATAATTCGACTCCTCCAGTGAATAAAGTTGGATCTTCAGGATGACAATGACTTTAATGTCTGACTTATAATTTTTTTTCTTTATTAAGTCGGCAAGCAACTTTTTGTAGATACTGTTTAGCCTCCTTTAACAATTTATGGTCTAATGCAAAAAGAAAAAGAATAAACACACATCAAACGTAAGCCATGGTGTCATTTCCTCGCTCCCGCTAATATCAAGGTTAAACATGGTCCTTCGAGCCGGATTTCATAGAAAAGTATAAAACAGTGACCTATTAAGTGAATACAGTAATTATTGCAGTGAAAATCGTATTATATAAAGTATTGAAATTATTGAGAAAAATTGTGACATTTGACATCTACGAAAATTTGAAATTTGAAAGTTGGATTCGTGAAACAAGGAAACAAAGTCAAGTTGAAAAAATTGGTGAATATTGAAATTTATTTACACTATTATAACAACATGGAAGCTATCGAAAATTGCATGAAACTTCAATTTGATTTATTAGAAAAAGTAGAAAAAGGACACATAAATTTTAAAAAGTCGCCTAAAGACAGGATTACATTGGGCTATTGCCAAGGTCGTTTAGAAGCCTTAGAAACGTATTGGGAACGCTTCAACAGCACCCACGAAAAGTTAATTTTCAACGTTTCTACCGAAGATCGGAAAAAGCTCGTGTACTTTGCTGAAGACGTGTTTGAGACGCTCGAAGAGAGGTATTACACATATAAGGGAGATCTCAAAAATGCACTTTTTAAATTAAACATAAAATCTGAAGATCAGCAACGACCAAACAAATCGTGTAACGAGCTCAAGTTGCCGCATATCGCAATTCCATCGTTCAGCGGTAATTACACTGAATGGCAATCATTCCACGATTTATTTACGGCTCTCATAGATACAAATCCGTCACTTCAAAACGTGCAAAAGCTGCACTACCTAAAGGCAAGTTTGAAAGGAGATGCAGAAGTTTTGTTGCGACAGTTTTCGATCACCGAAGAGAACTATGGTGAAGCTTGGTCGGTGCTTAAGAAAAGGTACGACAACAAGAGGTACATAGCTAACTCGATTTTTAAGAAGTTATTTGGTCAGAAGGCGTTACTTCAGGAATCAGCCGCAGGTTTGAAACAGCTGCTAGATACCTCAGTTGAATGCATGAATGCACTGAAGGTTCTAGGATTGCCTACAGCACATTGGGATGCAATTGTCAATTACATTGTCGTTTCTAAGATGGACGCTGGCAGTCATAAGCACTGGGAAGAAAGAATCAGTAATGATGATGTAGAAGATTTTCCTAGCTTTCAAAGTTTAAAGGCGTTTCTTGAGACAAGATTCCAGACTTTGGAAATGGTAGAGCCAGCCTGCAAGAGTTACAGAGAAGCAAACCCGAAGACATTTCACATCGCAGCCAATGATATGACCAGAGACTTGCATTGCGCATTCTGTCAGGAAAATCATTACATCTTCAACTGTAAGCAATTCACCAAGCAATCTATAGAAGAGAGATACAACTTTGTAAAGAACAACAACCTGTGTTTCAATTGTCTCATACCAAACCACAAGATATTTCATTGCAAACAAAAAACATCATGTCAAGTATGCGGAAGACGTCATCATTCTTTATTGCATAGAGAAGCAAAACAAAGCGAGGAAAAGCAGGGAAATAAGACAGAACAAACAACAAACAAAGAAGTAACAAAGATAGTAGCACATGTCAGGTCAAGTGAAGAAGAAGAAGAAAGCCACAATATTTTGTTGGCTACAGCACTGGTGGGCGTTAAGTCAAGATCAGGAGAAATTCAGGTCTGCCGTGCCTTACTTGACCAAGGGTCCGAGGCTTCATTCGTCACAGCGCGGTTAGTAGAGCTGTTAAAGTTAGATAAAACAGCAGTCAGCGGGACGGTCTCCGGATTAGGTGAAGGTAACAACATGTGCATCAATCAAATGGTGGATTTACAAATCATGTCGAGGCATGAGACTGATTTCTCTGTTAAGGTAAATGCTTATGTATTAAAGTCATTAACACGTAGATTGCCTAGTAGGGAAATTACAGGAGATTTCTGGCCTCAACTTGATTATATAAAGTTAGCGGACCCCACCTTTAACAAACCGGGCAGGATTGATATCCTTCTCGGAGCTGATGTTTTCGGCAAAATCATAGACTCGGGTTTTAAGAGAGGGCCGGGCGAGGTAGTTGCTCAGCATACACACTTGGGTTGGATTTTGTCAGGTAACACTAATACAACATCTTTCAGTTCACAGCAACATATCACAAGTTTTCATATTACCAGAGAAGTGAAAGAAGACAATGATCTTATACAAAATTTCTGGGAGGAAGAAAAAGATTTTAACGAGAAAACTTGGTACAAGGAGGAAAGGAACTGTGAAGAAGTTTACAAGACTACAACAACGAGAGACGGTCCTGGAAGATATAATGTACACTTACCTTCAAAAGAAAGTATCGAAGATACTGTGACGTTATGGGGAGCTATTATGCAACAAGCTGTTGGAAGATTTGAACAGCTGGAAAGGAAGTTTGATAGAAATGAGAAGTTAAAGAAAGAATACACAAAGGTTATACAGGAAGGTCACATGAAGAAGGTTGAGAAAGAAGATCAAGGAAAGGCAATTCACCTTCCACATACTGCTGTGGTACAGGAGGGTAGAGATACGACCAAAGTCAGAGGTTATTCTTTGAAGGAAAAAGAAATGATTGGATCCACAATACAACCTGGACTTAGTAGTCTCATTATCAACTGTAGAGCGCACAAAATCTGTGTCACTGGAGACGTAGTTAAGATATATCGTCAAGTGAAGATGACAGACGAACACACAGATTTAGATCGTATAATGTGGAGAGATAAACCCTTTGAAAACACAGAAGGCTATAAAGTACTTACCGTCACGGTCGGAACAGCAGCATCCGCACCTTACCTAGCAGCACTCACACTTAGTCAACTGGCCAATGATGAAGTTCAGACGTATCCACATGCAGCGATTGTAGTGAAGAGATGCTCCTACCAGAACGATTTGTTGACAGGCCATGAAGATGAGACTGAAATGAAAGCACTCTGTCACGAGATTAACAGTTTGTTAAAGGCAGGGGGGTTTGAGTTGCAGACCTGGTCGAACGATTCAGAACTGTTGAAATTTTGTCGCGATGGTAAAACACTCCAAGAACCTGAAAACAAAAAAGAAAGAAAATTAGACAAGGTGATACAGATTTTGGGATTAACTTGGGATAGAAAAGAACAAACGTCTATAATAACAATCTACCTACCTGAATCCAAGGCACCTGTAACGAAAGGATTGATAGCACCAGTAGTAGCCAGTCTTGTCCAACAAACAGACGACCGCAGGTGGCGACACGTCCAGTCAGTCGACAGCCCAGCAGATTTCGCATCAAGAGGTGTAAATTCGAGAGACATGACAACTAGTGGTATGTGGTGGTCTGTACCAGAATGGTTAAAGCTAGTTAAAGAAGTTACAAAAAAGATTATTACTGGGACAGATTTAGAATCAAAGAAAACATTTCATGTCAGAATAGAGGAGACATCGATTTGGGAGAGGTTTCCTTCAATGTCCAGACTAAAAAGAATGTTGGCTCTGGATAAAGAGCTCTGTAGTTTAAAGATAAGTCTAACAAAGAAGAAGTTATACACACTAAAAATATTATAACATAGAAAGGAAAATGTTACCAACGTTATCAAGACAAAGACTAAGGAACGAATAATGGGAATTAACTGAACAACGTGTAAGTCTTCAGCAGCCATTCTTCAACAGTGGTGTATTAGGTATACGAGACCTGCGCAACTAAAGATATCTAAAGGACGCGGACACAAGTCTACAAAGGGTTACATTGTTATATTTATCTAGGGGTTTTCATTTATGGAGGCTGTTTGTTACAAATCTAACAACACAAGTGTTGAAAGCCGCGTTCCGAAGATTTGTTGTGAAGCTATTGGCTTTTAAAGTAGAATCACAACTTCACATCCTGGTTCGGGTTAATTAGTTCTGGTGACTACTATCAGGGTAATGGAACTCCTTCTTAGGAAAAAAACATTGTCGAGAGGGATTTTAATGTCCACACAACCCGATGCATAAATGGTGTGCGGTTCACTTTATGTTGGTTATTAGTTTGGAATATTGTCTAAGTGTACACAAATACATAAGCATTTACAAGTTTTAGTTTTATGTAAGGTAAACAAATTTATGTATGATTTGATTTCTGTACAACAGTACTTGATACATAATTATTTTACACCAAATTACAGTCCACTATGAATCGAACGAGTAGTTGTATCAAATATTGTTTTATGGAATAGTAACATGCTGATGTACAGGATGATTTATTTTATGTGTATAAACATACTGTTATGTCATGACTACTTAAAGTAGTATTGTTTAATGCTTCAGTCTATTGTCAAATATGAATCTAGGTACTAGGACCTTGAGTTTGCTTAGATTTTATACCTAATGTGCATAGTGAGTAGCACTTTATGTTTGTAAAGTAGTTATACTTTGGTGGGCGGTATGTTTAGCCTCCTTTAACAATTTATGGTCTAATGCAAAAAGAAAAAGAATAAACACACATCAAACGTAAGCCATGGTGTCATTTCCTCGCTCCCGCTAATATCAAGGTTAAACAGATACGACTTTGATAATGTGACAATCGAATTATAATTTGTTGATTGACGATGTCTATCAAAATGAACACAGTTGTACAGCACACCTGTATATGTATGTACTGTCAGCAGTAGAACACAGTCGAAGAGGTGAACAGTTTTTTTCTATATATGACTCTATTGTCAAGAGAGTACGAGCTTTGTAGAAAAGTTTGACCTCTTCGAACTCCCACTATTCAACTACTTGCTGCTGACTGTATATTTGTGTACACAAAGCAAGTTAATATGACAAAGCTCTATATTAATATTATTTTGATAGAAATTAGTTGTTTTAAATATATTTTATGTTTACTAGTTATCACAAAACCGGTAAAATAGTTCATGCGCAACAGGGAACATGCGCTGGAAATGTTAATCTGGTTAAGTGTGCATTTCATAATGAACATTAATGAATGATTTACATTATTAGTGAATACCCAAAAGGTAATGGTGTCAGTAAATAAAAACCAAGTGGTTGGGTTCTATGACAATTAATTAAAAACGATCAGAAATGGATTTGTTGTTGACTAAGAGTATTTTCAAGAAAAGTAAAGCAATATACGCGATATATTAAACCGTTGAGAAATTGTTTATTTCACAATGTCTACAAAAATATTTAAAAATGTATAAGTCTGTTTTAAAAATCACACCATAAATACCACAATGACGTCATTTGAGTTTCATTTTTCGATGAAGCGTTTTTGATCCAACTGCTCGATAGCCATTTCAAAAAAAAAACAGAGACAGTATTTAGGTTATTTATGTTTTATTGATTGTAGTACTTCATAAAGATTCCCAAAGTTCTCTATCACTATCTCGACGCCGCTTGTTATAACCTGATCCCAACCAAGGCTATTCTGATAATGGTTTTAAAATGATTCAAGTTTTTCTACGAAAGCAGTTTAAAGTTCATAGATCTAACTTTAAATGTTTCTAAGCTAGCAGAAAGTACTTTTACTACCCGTTAGTGTACCGTCTCGTTTAATTGATTACGAGGAGCTTGCGTAGTGAAACACATGCGTATAATGTCATTAGAGTTTCAATTCATCGCTCGAAACGCGTAAGTGATCCATTCACGTTGGTTATCATAGCTACACACAGTTCCGGCGGGGATACAGTTTGCTTTGGAAACCGTCACACGGGATCCACATCTACACCTCGCCCGCGTATCAGGTTCAATCAACTTCACGATTTTGTTTATCGCTCCACATTACACTACGTTATTAATATATCCATATCTCAACTCGCGTGTTTCGCCGCTCGTTCGTGAGCCATTGACATTGGCAGAATCGAGGCGAGATTTCGAAATAGCACGCGCTAAAAAGCGTTTAATACGTTTACCTATCCCGTAGGTTATTGGCATCGCAGGAGTTTAACCAGGCGGCGTTAACCCCATTGCTGTGGGTATGTGCTGTACTGGTTATATTTGGCAACGCGCATTTAAATATTTATAGCGCCATCTAGATTGTGCGACGTTATTTGTCCCCCATATTCTATGTCGCATTTCATTGTGCTGATTTTGAAACGTAAACAAGCACAGCCACGTGGTATTTATAAGGCGGAGTGCGAAAATTATTCTGGAACTGCCCAATCGGAAATACCTGTTGAGGCGTACACTGTCCATACGTATTAAACACATACGCTGTGTTTTTTTCTATATGACTTAGAGATATTTTATCATTATTGGCCTATTTCAGTCCGCTGCTATAGATAATTAAACTCCTCCTAAGGCGCACGCTGCTCATCTTATATAGTGCTGCAAATCACCGTCGTCCCCGCTTCAAACCGAAGCACGTTCTATCTACACTAAGTATGCCTAGTCGCGATCTCCACTAAAAAAACCATTTATATCAGTGTTTATTGGTTCTGCAGCATAATTATGTAACCAGTCCGCTATTTTGCACGTTAGCTTGCTATCCTTTGAGCTATGTCGGTCACTTTCGTTATCTGCCGGATTATTTCGCTCCGAATTTTGTCCTTAAGAGAAATTCTGAGCGTCGCTCTCTCCATGGCTCACTGAACGAGTTTAAGTCGGTGGACTATACTTTGTCCCGTATCTCATTATTGGTAGGACGCAGTGGTTAAAAACTTTCGTTTTCAAGCTTCAGGCTCCAATAACGTCATTCCAGTCCCAGCCTTCGACGAAGTGTTTTCAGTACAACTGCTCAACAGCTTTCTTCAACTCGTGAAATTAATTAATATTGGCGGTAAGTTTAAAAACACAAACGTTAAGGTTTGGAAGCTCTGTTAATTGTAGTAATTCATATAAATTGCGAAGGTTCTCCATTGAGAGACGTTATCAGACAAGTGACGTAAACAGAGCATCTCTGCAACTGTCGAACAATCGACAGCTAAATTCACCCATCAAACATGGACTTAAGCGTTATGTTCGTGGGAACTTCCCACCGGAAACGTTAAGGCATATAAGTATAGGTATATTTTCGCATATTCCGGATGCAAAAAATTATCAAATGGCTTTTTATGTTTAGCTTATCTTTTATTGTTACATTATGTCCACGGGGATGGTGTTATAAATTAAAATGCTTATATTTCAATAGCAAAACCAGCAGTTTTTGAAATTCAGACTTCTAAACTGCGAACGGTACGCAATAAATACGACGGCACGTAAACGCAAGAAATACATTACTTGGTATTCCACAAAAATATTTTTGCTGAATACTAAGGTCAATATGGACATAATTGTAATCTTATTAACTACTTATACGGGTATCGGCATATAACAGCAACGTGTTCGATTACCTAAGTACTTCGGCGTCGTAAAATAATAAGTCCCTACAAATTAAGTCCCTTAGACCTTCGGTACAAGGCGGTTTAAATTTAAGGAAATACAATTAAAATTCGTTTCATTTGCTCACCGGCTTTCCTAAATTACCTTCTGCGTCGAGGGTAGGTTTGAGTGGGCGGCCCCGGTCCCTAGCCGAGGGGGTCGCAACCATAATTTTTATTTCCAGTCACATTCCGGGGCTTCGTCTGCGGGCCCTGTGCTTCGGATATCTTGCTTAACCTTAGATATTTGAAAGGCTAACATACGTGCTTGTCATCTCGGTTATCGCTACTGGACTAGTTAAAAAAGACACACTGAGAGACAAGGTGAGGCATGGTTCGTACTAGTCGACCTGTTAAACAAAAGGTTTATCAAAAATTTATTTTAATCGTTAATACTTTTGTTTTTATTTTATATTGAAATTAAATTCATTTAACCTTTTCCATAAAATCTGCAATCTACACTCTATTCGAAAGGGATTTATGAGTTATTTATCGCGACCTTATTTGTTCTAATTAGTTTAATTTTAGAGGTAAATAGAGGTGTTCTGAAGTCACATACGTTCTTGTCCTAGTTAATAATATCTAATTAGCCTTAATTATAACACGGTTGCGTAAATGGTTTTGTGAAAACGGTAGCCGATATAACAAACCATGTTGTATTAAAAGATGGCATAGAGCTAAAAACGCTCGAAACGTGACGCAAACACCATTTCGACATGGTCCATGATACTTTTTTAATACTCGAAAATACTTTGAAACAGATCTAGACCTGATTTGAGCCCCTGTTGGCAAAGATACTTATCAATAAGCATCTTTGTCAAAATAAAAATAAGTTGTCACACAAGTAATGTAAATGTGTAAGCATTAACAAATGAATATACTGAAAGGTTATTGCAAACTTGTGTTTTAACGCGAAACCTGTCTGACCTTCGCAGTATAGATACTACGTGTCAAGGAGAACCGCGGTGTATCTGCTATGAAGCGTAAAGTAGTATTTTCTGCCTCCCAGTGCTTGCTGTTTGCTAAGTACTTTCAAACCAACTAAAGAACCTTTAAAAGTCATCCCTAAAGTAAACCGCAGGATTAATCCTTAGAAGGTAGAAAAACATTTTTACATTTACTCCCAAGAATTCTCTGAAGAATTTCTCCGCCCCGAAATGAGGTGTACGCAGCTCCGGTACATTTTATCGCGTCAATAAAAAAGTACTCTTAGTTTCCATACAATCTACCTCCCCATGTCTGTTTATACTGCTACAGCTATAGTATCGATCACGTGGGCTATCCGCACGTTGCCAGAGCTCCCCCGAGGCGTGGTGCGTCAGTGACGTGGAGCCGGGGACCGCACACGGCGTGCGTTCCCAATGCCCTCCCGTCCTTCGATTGCGACCATCAATCACTTCCTAATTGAATTTATGAACGTTTGATCATCGCTTGTTGTGCTAAACAGCCGGATGCAAGGTAACCGAAGGTAAACAATAGCGGACCACAACGTCAATTTCTCAAAATGCTTCCGAGTTGCGTCGTGGCTCCAGGTCTGAAATCGCAATGCAACATTTTGACTTGCATCTTCATATACTCCCTGACCCTCCATGTTTTATTCATTGACATTTCAGAAACAATATTTGCCAAAGCTTTCATAAATAGGTCGCATACGTATAGTATAGCATCTGCATTTTATACCAGTGAACGGTACTTTTTAATATGCGTGTTTTTTTTTAAATTTTATTGTTTAACTCGCTAAAGATTATTATCTCTGGAGAAAGTGAACAGGAAATGCGGTCCGTGATCGCGCTGGTTTCCCAATTTGCGTGTTTGTGATCGCAAAGCGTAACCATTGACTCTGCTCTTACCTAGTTACGATTATCCATATAGTTACATTAAATATGTATTTAAATTATCTGTTGTACATGTTATACGTAGAGACTGATGTTGTGATGAAACCTTCCAAGACCTGCTAATGAATTTCTAAGACTTTAATTATCTACTGGGAAGATCGAAACAGCGCTGCTTGCCGAACTAATTGAATATTTGTTCTAATATTAAGAGTAAACAATTTTGTATTCGCTTAACACGGACACTATATCGTACGTTTTTAAGTTTCTTAAGACAATACAGATAAATTAATAGCGCCGCGCTGATAACATTCAGAGTCCACAAGTGCCTACTTACAAACATTTTAAATTCGTTGGTTAACGACCACTGTGCTTTGTATGCAAGCGGCGTGACCCACGTTTCCGTTTTTGGGTCCATGTGAAAACGTTTACACAATGTCAAATTGCCTACCTGCCGTTGCAAAATACGGCCTTCCTGCTTGCCCGGCCATTGTCGCTGGGGCTGCACATGAATAACTTGGCGCACCGTGCTGAAAAACTCTGTTCTGTATGGCTAGCACGACACACCGCGACTAGCTTTGTCGCTCAGTGCGTCTCTTGTGCGACAAGCGACCAAATGAACACGCGTGCTAGCCGTTCTGAGCCAGTGGCTCATCGCCTGCTGTTTCAAACAAACTTGTTCAAGAGTACTCCAAACTCCAAACGCTTGCTTAGACGAATACAAAGAAAACAAAATGTAGAGTGTCCGATTTTATTAACTTTACACGTCTTCTCTTCCACATGAGCTAAGTGAAATAAAAACAGAGCTAAAACCTTATTTCGTTTTTCATTAAATTATATGAATGACGGTTAAACTTGCACTAGTTTCAGCATTTTAAACGTAATTAACAACAGTAAACGTGTGCATGTTTAACGTTATTAAAAGTAACGTTCCAGCATAATAAAATAACTTATTATGCTAATTTGAGGAAAAACTAAAAGCCATCTAAAAAGAGGTTTGTTCAATTCGTCTTCAATACCACTTATTTAAATCAGATGTACTCTCTCGAATTTCACATAATTAATAATCTTTTTCAAATTAAGTATCATCAGCACACTCTTTCATTACGTTAATGTACTTAGTTAGGTACCATTCAGACGCCGACGAGCGGACCGGAACCTCTTGGTCATCGTTTGGTTCAAATATGGAATGACATCACGGACATTTCGTCCAATTATAGTCATTAGGCCATTGACCCACATTGCAGGCCGCTACACGCGTATGCTACACCATGTACATACAACACGACTGTACGGGATCATAACCGCAAGCCCGTATCCCACGAGGGTGAACTTTGAAGATAGTGTTACCGAAATATTTTATTACTCCGCTCCTTAGCAACGGTACCAGCACCGCTAGGAGACTCATATTTTTAACAGCATCCATTACTTTTTCTACACATCCATTACATTTATCCCACAGTGCGGTTCTATCTTACTAGTGTTCTTAATAGGAGAGTGATGTATTGCGCGATAACTTAACTTTCCACTGGATAGGTTGTAATGAGATACGAATATATAGCGTCAAAGCTAGAGTAGTTGCGGTTGTGTTAGATCCGCGACAGAAAGCCACAGCGGGATGTCTTGTCGCAGTGCGAAGTTGTATTATAAATTTAACATTTTAATAAAGAAACTTCGAAAATACATAACAAACCATAGGTAACTTATCTATTTTTATTATTACAAAACACTTAGTTATATGGATTACTATAATTTATTAAGTGTCACGCCGAGATAAACGTGAGGCACGCTTGCAGTATAGAGCCAGCCGTGATCCGAATGTCATATCACCTTAGCTGGCCTTAGCTACGACTATATGTGATATGTACCGAGCCTTGCATGGTTTTACAAATCCCTTGCACCAGCCGGCGTTTTCCGGTAAAGTGACGGCCATCGATTCCATTCCTACCAATAAAAGAGAATAAGTAACTACAACTTTTACTCAAGTGGCGCTTACGCGACAGAAAAGGGTAGCAGTACGAGTTAGAGAGAATCGACTTGTATGAAAAGGTTGCGATTGTCGCGTCGACGTATACGGAAAACTGTCTAGAACTCTTGAGAGCCAAGCTTTGCGCTGATTGAATATTCCGAACGCGACACTGCTCTCTTTCCTCTTGCAGCGACCAACTATAAAAGTCCACCTTTATCCGGAACTTTATGGGTGCTTAGCTATTTTTTTTATTCAATGCACTACGTCTAGGTAGTCATAGGTTTAGTGGTTTCATTTTAAATTTGTGTAAGTCTAAAACGAGGCGAGATATTATCGTAACTTTTACCATAATCCTTTAAAGTCTTTATTGAATGTTTATCGTCTGCTAACGTGTTATGAAGCATAATGTTAGTCTTGAGAACGTTAACGGTGAAACCGCGAGGAGCACTGGAACAGTAATAATAATGCGGTTACTTCAGACTTAATGACTTACGAAAATTAACATAGAAATAACGTCAGCTTCCAAGGTTTCCGTACAAAGTAGTCAAAGCGTGTTTTACTAAAAAGGCATCTCGTCCTTGCCTACAGAGTTTGAGACAGTCGTGACGTAGAAAGTTTCGTCATTACTTTAAACAGATCAGAAGCTGCTATTACAATAAATACAATTGGGCTCGCAATACGCTATTAAATATCCGTGAAACCATTCTTGCGACATTCGCGTGCCCAAGATCTCGGATTCCGCTTAAGGCACGTGCGGATTATTTACTTTAAATCTTGCAATACAAGCCGACTGGGTTCAGAGATGGAATTTATGAATGTATAGTTCCGTAGATACGAAGGATGCTAACCAGTCGGCGCTTGTAAAATTTTCATGCGCTCAAAGAGCAGCAGATAGTCACGTAGGTACGTTCGGAATCCTTAATTTAACTCCAGCCTCCATGCCCGTAGCCGGAGATGCACCCGGGATGAGCTTCCCGCCTGTGATTGCGTTCGCACCCGCTCCGTGACTTTAAATTAATGTCGCGTCTTACCCCACTCCCTACTTTATGAAACTCACAAATCGCAATATCTAGTCTAGACAGTCTAGATACCGATCCGGATGATGTGCAGATGAGAAACCTAGGTCACTGTGCGTAGGCGCCATTTATTTATCAGCTTGCATAATCTGACTTGCGCAATAGGTAGAAGGTTATTTGGTTGTGCGAGAAAGTGTGAAAGAATAATAAACATTAATTATGTTAAAGTTGCCAGCTTGCGCGTAGCTGTTATCGTTAGTATAATTATAATTACTTGTCAGAACAATATTTATTAGGTTTAGTCATTTTTCTCGACGCCATTTTGCCGGTTTTATAAGACCCATTTGTTTTTTAACTCCACTCAACATTTTTATTTTGTTTCAGGTAAGCGATCGCAGTTCAACTATGTTATAAAGCTGAGCGAGCGTTGATAAGTAAGTTTCTAATGAAGAGGTCATTTATAACTTTAACGAAATTAGTCTGTCTTTAACCGCTAATTATATTTAAACGATAATGCCGGTCCAAGCAGGTGCTTAATTAATTGTTCCCACCTCCAACTCACTCGACGCCCTGTAATTACAAGTATCCAGTCTGACGGGATAGCGAAGAGATCGTCTAAACCTTAGAGTGCGATAGGGAACCGGCTCTACAGTTCCTGGTCTGTAGTGGATACTAGGTGTTAAGTTACACGGGTGTAAAGTTTCGGCTACGCTGCGAGCTGAGACGCTGAAGACTTCACAATACAAAGCGTGGTTGGTCTCAGATGGGCTCGCTCGCTGCCGGCTCGCAATCTGGTTCCACTAGTTGTAATGAATACTTTATGCGTGCTCGGGAAAATTCACAGCGCCAAGGAGCGTTCCTATTTACCGACCCCATTCGTGACGTTTCACGACCAACCAGCGGAGTTTAATGTTTCATTTGGAGTTTATTAACAGCGTTGTTGATTACGACGGTAATCTGCACCAGCTCAACAAGCTAAACATTATAATGAAGCCTTGAGCAAGATTTGCCGGTCGTATTTCAGCTAATGTGAAAGCATTATGAAAAGCATCCGTATCGTTGGATTGTTTCTAAGAGCTAATTCTTGACTCAAAGTTATTATCTCATATTGCCGCGACAAACTCATTTCCCTGCTTACGACTTGTATTATGAGCAAAGTTTTGCCCTTAACCCTCGATGTAATATTATTAAAGAGAAGCTATATCAACTTCGTTATCAGTGAACAAACCTCTGAAATCCTGTACATGTAGCACTAGTTAACAATCAGTTGACTGATTCACTTGTCGATAACAAAAGGCGGTTAAGTGCGGCCTTGCCGGTACGATTAACCGCGTTTCAAACTTGCCACATGACGCGTCGCTGGCAACAATTCGAGTCCATTACCACTCAGTTTTCTACGGCCACGGAACACCAAAAGTAAGAATTATAATAACCGTCGACTATTGTTCTCTTCTTTTTATACTCGCGCTAATAAAGGATCCTGCATCGCCGGGCCCGTCACGGAATTAGTGCGGTTACGGCACAGTATATTACTTGTAAACGGTATGAAAACCGGTATCTCTATAGAGAGGTTTGTATGTTTTATATTCTCGCGATTTACCAACCCAAGTCAGTCTTCACCAGTAGCGTGAAAAATCTTGAAGCAGGCCAAGTTTTTCTAAATATTTGCTGTAGATATACTGACATAGTCGACTTAAGCTTTATAAACTGTGTAGTGTGTGCCGGCGTGAGAAGCGATGGTCATTAATAATAGAGTGACCCGGGCGCGACCGCAGCGGCCGTGATTGATCGGTGCAGCTTCGCTACGCCGTGAGGCCTAGATCATTGCTGTGTCTTTAACGTGCTTTGAGCGCTATACCTAAGATGCTTGCTTGGGTTATAGCGCGTAAGAATTGAAATTTATCTACGAATTAGCTGTTTTTCGAGATTTGAATGGGGTTTCCAATATGTCAGCAGCACCTTAGGTATTCCTTATCACAGTACAGCCTTCATATGTGTCACTTCTGGGTGCAAAAATGTATCCCATAATGATGAAATATATCCTATCTACCTAGTAGCCACAAGGGCCCAGGTAGGATATGATTTAGGAGTGCACACATCACTGAACCGTTTTCATTCTGGTTCGGTTAACTCGTAACATAATTTATTACATAGAAAGAAGGAAAGGTTACAAAATCATCGGTGAAACATATGAAAAGCGAAGTACCTCTATTTTAACCCCGCAATAAAACAAGTTTATTTGTTAAAATGCTTCATATTGTACTACCATAAAATCCCCCGGCGGTTATGAATCTCTAACAGCGTCTACTAACGGAGCCGTGAAAATAGTGCAATGTTGTTCAGTATTCACTAACCGAAAATTGAAAAACATGCAACGACCGCCGCGCTCGTTCGTCAAAATGCCGCCCAAACACCGCGCGACGAATGCTTTTGCCAACAGGCAGCAGTTAACGTACACCTTAATGTTTTACAATATTTGTTACATCCTCTGTCTTCGTTCGCAGGATTAGCAATGTTACAATTTTCTCTTTCGACGAACGTCGAGGTGCAAAAACGAACAGTTCTACGTTTTTGAAATAAAAATGCCGCGTCGTGTTTCCCGTATCCGTGTCTTCATAAATTTATTTTGTTTGTTTATGACCGGAATCTCGATCGTGTTTTCCTATTTGCTTATGCTAATTCAGTTATTGCGACTGCTTATTTGCTATCGTAAAAATACAGAGTTTGTTGTAACGAAGTTACGACTCGCAGTCTAAAAGTTGTGCATTTGACTAAATTATCAGTGAACCAAATTTTTAGTTTCCAACTGAACTAACATCCAGTATAAATAGGTTGAGTTCGGGCATTAAGGGCCATTGTCGCGCGGCGCGGCGAGGCGCGGCGGCAGATGCTGTTGTGGCGGGGGTCACCGCACTCGCCGGGCGCAGCTGGAAGCCCTACGCCCTACCCGGGACGCTTTTTGTGCTCCCGAGCCCGACTCCCGGGAACGAGAAATATCTACCATTGCACCCCGATAGCGCGACGCGATCGGCCCTTTGATTGATATTTATGTCGTAAATCATGCTTCGGATAATATTCTAACTTCAAACTTTGGGTTGAAGGTCACATAACTCATAAAACTTTGTTTTATTAGCTGACGGAACGATTATCTGGCGTTAAAAAAGGTTTTCAAGAAGCTAGGATAGATGTCTTCGAGACTTCTAGGGATGTGCTTCGGAAGCCCCTAGGGCGACAGGTCTTATTTCGTAGTCTCAGATACGTATTTTGATATGAGAACGTCACTCATACATTTAATATCAGTTCTTAGCGTTACGTAAACCTTAATTCACATCCAACCCATTAGACGGTGGTATAATAAACCGCAGTACAAAATGACTTCTGACGCTCATTTTTCTGTCTGCATTTCCCGCAACTACTCTATGACTTGGCCCATTCGGTCGCTGGCGTGGCGTAATTTTCTCATTTCGAGTGGTCATTAGTTCCACAGGGACAGGACTCGTCTGTCGCACGACCATTAACTTACACGCATACCTGCTAGCTTCAAATGGCTCGAAAACGTTTCCTTTATGGCTTTACAGAAGGCACTCCGAATAGAATGAGAATAGGCTGCGCTACAACACCTAAATAGAGGGATTTCAAAATCTGAACGTTCTTATCTGAGCAACGTTTCTAATGATGGTATATCGTAATGACACTGCTAATGTTTAGAAACCATGTTTCGTTGACTATGGTGCTGTAAAGCAATGCCAGTTTCATGTAAAATAAGTCTCACAAGAACGTATAGGAATCTTTTACGTTTGGCACATTGGTGCTGGTGTAATGAGTCTTAATTAAAATAATTGGCAATTTAAATACAAAATGGAAAAAATAAGACGCAAGTAAGAGTCTGTAGGCAGTCTAATCAAGCTTTATTACTGAGGCAGATACTTTATCATTAGATTTTGAGAGGGGCTCCGCGAGGGTACCTCGCGCGCCCGTCGCCTGCTCGGAGTTTGGGGTGCGTTCACCGCACGCGATCGATGCCGGCCCCAGGCCAAGTATGAAGACCCACCTACCAACGACTTGTTTTCATTTAATCATCGAACGCAACGCAAGGGGTGCCTTCTGTTCCGATCGTGACTGTGCACTTACCCTCTCATTATGAGACCCTATTGAACGCAGCGCTTCAAACCTATACTTTTCACAACTACTCACGCACTTAGCCGAATTTATTTCCGCACCTCTTGAAGTGGCACGCGGGGAATGGTTGCACTTAACAGTTTCCCACAGTCTCCATGTTACTCAGCATCCATTACTCTCGATCAAAACGTGGTAACAGCTTGCCATCTACGTCGTTCCATCACTCCACGTACTTGTTCAATAAGTACAAATTTTTCGTAACACACGTTGCGTGCGGTGAACGACGTCGAAACTAGCTTACTCATCGAAACGGGCCCGCCCGACACTGGATCGCCGGGGCGGAGGTGTGAACAAATGCGTGTATTCATTAGGTGAGATTAGCCGTCGATTCAAGCTACTCCCGACAGATAACGTGCGTCTCAATTGATCATGAAATGGCATAACAATTGAAATAAACTAAAACATGTAATTCTTTTTAAAAGTGTTGTTTAAAAATTAACCGGTTAAAAGAAGATATGCAGGAAAAGTTTTTGTACATCTCATTAAGCGGCATCACGGATGGACATAGGTATCTACCGAGATAAAAGGATGACTGCCCAGAGCTTCTACGAACGGCCGCAGCCTCCAAACTGGTTTGCTGCAGGTACGCGGCTAAAATTATACGTAGACAAAACGGACGGTCTCCGGCGAACACGAATTTCGGCACCGCGCCGCGCCGTAGGCCGGGACGGGTCTTTGACAAAGACGCATTCCGATCGCGTATCGCCCTAACACAAAGGTACCCGGCCCAAATATTGAAGTGCTATTGTACCCACCCTACGCCGCGCCGTCGAGCTTACGACGAGATATTAGCGTTAAACTCCTAAACACGGACAATCCCTGGGATACCTTTATCGCTTTACTTCGCCTTCATGTTTAGCATCCCCTCTTGGGTCATTGTTACTTTTTCTGCTTACTTTTACCTGAGTTCTTGTTATATCTAATTTTGCAGGTTGTCAAGTTAGTATAGTATGTGCCATTCCGCCGGAAAGTCTCTTTCGAAGCCACGCTCAGTATTCGACAAGCGATTTACACATAATAGGTACCTACTTATAATGCCGATGACCATTCCCCTTCGCTGCTATTGGGAATCGATATCGCTTCCATCGTGTCCCACGGGCCACGCTTCGCTGATTCGCTTTATTCTTCTAGAAAATAAGCTTCGCTTTTAATTTTTCTTTTATGCCGGTACTTACTGATGAAAATTTCTTTGTTCGACTCACTTTGCCACTGACAAAGCAAAGCTTCTACCCGCTTGGGAGCTTTAGTGTGGCCAAAAATAACTAAAGTCAAGCACGATGACTAATATTGACCGAGTTAGGTTAACTGTTTATTATCCATACCTCGGGTCGCTGCTACATTTTATTTTAGAACGGCTCGCTGTTGTTACCATAAAACTTGTCTAGCGCTCCTTCAAAGACTATGGTTTGTGTAGCATCCTTTCATGCCGGCTCGTAAATTGTTTCTCACGGATCGCTCGCGTCGATTTAACTGCTCCTACACCAGTAAACGTCGAACGATACAAAAATACGAGTATTAAGCTTCACTAGAGCGCATTTCATCGCAAGTTCATTAGCATCGTTGATGAACGCCTACGCTTTCGTGCCGAATTAAAAATACTTTTTTATTTACGAAAGATTATCGCAAGTCTGTATCTGACACTAGCATTGTTAGAACAAAGGTCGTGTTGATTCGGAAGATTCTTGACTCGTAATTGTTGGTGTGTGAGGGTATGAGACTTGGCCCCGGGGGCCGGAATGTCGGCCGGAAACCGCATCAGGTAAAGCAGCGATGAACTCGGGTCGCATCGCCACGGTCCTCGCCGGGTAGGGTTACCATCAGGTACACGCCATCATGTAAAACTAGCCTCATCAAATACTGTTGAATTTTACTTTTTTTTTTGTCCTAAAACAAAGAAATATAGAGGTATTAAAAATAAATAACTATTACAACTAAGAATGCAATGACCGTTAAAATGGCATTTTTAAATTTGCAGTTCTGTGGCTTAATTGGAAACAAGCGTAGCTCGGGTGCCTAAGCCTTTTCTTTGTTTTGTCATTGATTGCATCTATTATTTAAATTTAATAATTTGAATGTTCTGCATTAAAATAAAAAATAAAACAAGGAAAATTAGGTTGCAATTTTTTTTTTTAAAGATTTCAGTGAAGTCAAAAACAGTTTAAACATACTCTTGTCAAATATTCATTTTCACCCTTTGCGTATTGTGTATATAAACTAGATTGTCGTCCGAGTACACAATAATACTGGGGATGTAGAGCGCTCCTTGGTCAGGACAATGCACGGTCAACCAAACTGAATTCTAGTATAGAACCTTGTCGCAATAACCCATCGCTGTTTTATTATGACATTTGCCATGAAAAGTCATTATGACATTGAAGTGAAAAGGCTTTGAGATTGATTGACTTCTTGACATAATGAATTTATGCAATATAAAACAGAATACTGTGACTGTTACATTGATCGGATGACCCGCATTTTATTTCTGGCAACCCTAGGGGCAATGTTCTACTGCAGAACATTAGCCCTAGTTTCGCAGAATAAGGCACATTAGAATAAATTATCCCGTAACGATGACACGCCGAAGCATCCGGTTCGGGTTCGTAGTATTAATTATTTTTTAGATATCCATTCCCTAGCATAAAAAACAATGGCATACAAATTTTAATAACGCGAACGTCAAATATCTGTATCAGATGATTCCTAATTAAAACTTGCAAAAATTTCATTGGTTATCCGACAAGCATATCTTGATTAAGGTTTGGGGTTGTTGATCTGGGGTGTAAGGCCGCCCCCCGCCGCCCTCGGCCGGGCCTTGTTCATCGCCATACCGCCCTTCGCAAGTTCGCGACCTTTACCTGAGAACGGATGGGAGCCCAGATGTTTATTGAACGTGAAAGAGCCACATGAGTCAGTCTTTGTTGCCCTGTGACTCACATTTCGTAGCTTTAAAACATCAATCCTTGTAACATGACCGGTCACGATATACCTACTTTATTGTCACAAAATATGTCGTGATGCATTTTCCTATTGCAATGTTCGCTTTAACAACCTTTTATTCCAGTTGCCGTGTTAGTTGGTTAGTTTTTATGCTGAATTTATTTATACTATCGGGTGAAAATATTTAGGTGAATTTTGGGCTACTAACAGTGGTCGGATTAATTTAAAATTTGATGGTAATGTGGCGAAACTGGAAAACGCAAGGCACGGAATGCTGATGTTGCAGGTTCGAGTCCTGCCATTACCCTAATTTTTCTTTGTCTTGTCATTATCATTTCAATCTTTTTAAAAAGCTTGTATTGATATATTTAAAAAAAAATCTTATTTTTAATCACGCTTACTGCGCTTACGCCACCTGTGAATAACGTCGTCGGGCGAAAAACTCCCGAGTCATAATTTATTCATTAATCGGAAAATAAACGAAAAACTTGTGGTTCTTTTAAACTTAAAAGTTTATACAAAAGTAACTTCATTCTACTTCTAGTTAAACAGTTTCTAGTCTCAAATTGCTTTTCACACAAATTACTAGGCAGAATCTGTAATTAAATTTAATTAAGAGTCAGTATCTGCCCAATCAAATTAGTGATCTTGACAACGTTACAGTTTCCTTTAAAAAGGTATTCAATATAATATTAAATTTAGTAACTTACGATGAACGTATTTAATAGCAGTAAATCTATAGCACAGTATAGATATTAACCAGTAAGGAATCTACGTACAAACGCTCGGAACCGACGCACGCACACAGACGCACGCTCAACACTGCCGCTAAGGCTGCTAAGGCGGCCGTCAGTCGCGTTAGCAGCCTTAGCGGCCGTGTTGAGCGTGCGTCTGTGTGCGTGCGTCGGTTCCGAGCGTTTGTACGTAGATTCCTTACTGGTTATATCTATACTGTGTCTATAGTCTGAACTGAAGTGCTGGTAGAGAGGAATTCAAGTGTCTGGATGTTCATAATCGATTGTTCACAGCTGGTTCCGTCATGTATCGTGACGGCGATATCGATTTAGACTCGATTAGCTAATAAAATCGTTAGATAGTCGGCGCATGTGAGCACGCGATAGTTTACTGTAAGCTTCGGAAGACATCGTTTGTTAGATAATATAATCGACTTAAATCGTACCTTCGTCTTTCAAGTAATTTTTGTAACGAGTAAGGCAGACGTTTTAAGTTCTTAATCGATTACTCGTATCTATTATCCAGAGGTGGTCTAATATTTTTTTTATATCAGATAAATCTGTCTGTCTGTCTGTATCTGTTGAGAGCAAGACAGCTGGTGTAATTACTGGCACAAGAGGTATTCCATCTTAGCCCTCTGGGTTGGCAACGCATCTCAATCTCTTTGGTGTTGCGGGTGTCTATAGGCGGTGATGAACACTTACCATCAGGTGACCCACTTGATTGTTTGCCTTCCTATTTAATAAAAAAAAATCGTCTAAAAATCATACCTCACCTTACTCTTCCATATTGGTTGTATTTTAAAATACATTGGTTTAAATGTATTTCTACGAACCTCTTTTCATTATACCGCTCCGATTAATGAACTGGGGATTCGATATTAAAGTAGACATGGACAGCCTGGGATATTAATTTCAGTTATGTAAATAGGTTCTGGTTTACGAGCAGGCCTTCGTTGCGGCTTCTTACTTTGTCTTTTTTTTATTGCGCAGGTAACACATCTTCATGCTCAGGGTATAAACATGTATGCGACATACACCACTAGTTGTTTGACATAAATAATAATAAATAAATATCTTGAAACTATCATCGACGTAGGTAGGTGGGACTAATCCCAAACGAAGCGTGTAAGTTATACTATAGGTACAGTCAGCGTCAAATATACCAGAGCGGGCAAGGTATCAAAAATATCTGAACTTGACTCTATTGTCAAATACGCTCGGGCGTGTTCAGATATTTTTGACCACCTTGACCGCTCTAGTATATTTGACGCTGACTGTATTAGACAACGGATAAACACAGACACTTCCATACTTAAATATATATAAGGAAACTTACTCGGGACTCCGCCCTCGTGCGGAATATGTATTTTGCGGGATTTTACAGGAGAAAAAGTATCCTATGTACCAATCCAGGATATGATCTGTCTACCAAATTTCATTTAAATCCTTCCAGCCGTTAATACGTGATTGAAGAACAAACATCAAAACAATCTTATAAGTATTTGTCCCTTGTGGGAATCGAACCTACAACCTATAGATTCGTCAGGGTTTCTTAAAAGCTAGGCTATCCGGTCGCCAATATAATTCGCCTACACTACAATGTAGACACCACTACGGGGTGCGAGAACTCACTGACTATGAATCACGTCTAAGCGGTGCCAAGTTTATTTCTACTCACCATACATCGCTAACACTTGATTTTGACTTGACGTTAATAAAACAGGCTTAGTGATATTTCGGCTAGTGCGCATATTTCGTTTGTTTCTGCTTGAAACTCTTCTGTTTGTATTGCGAGTGTTAATAGACGATTAGAACGGCGATTGAAAAAGAATGAGCTCAGATAAACGTTCAATGTTCAATAAAACTCTCGAAATCCTTGTGGTGAGTGTTTGAGAAGTACCTGTTATCTTGAAAGGTACTTTATTCTATATAATAGATTTTTGGTTTGTTCATTGAATGATTAGTAGGTTTCTATCTATCTCATATCATGCCAATTGTAACAGTTAAGTTACGAGCTTATGAGGCAAGTCGTGAAATATAAATGTAAACGTGCTACAGTTAAGTCATGTTTAAGCTTATATTTTACCCTGAAAATGAAGTGTACCCGTGGGTAGCACATAAACTTGAATATGATATTACCCCAACGACTAAGCCGAGACGCGAGGGCCAATCAAAAATAATCTAGAGGTCACCTAATCTTGTGTTGCCGTCCCAATGTTTGGCTCCACACGCATAAGTATTAAACTGTAACTTTAACTCTGTGAACCTCATTACCCGGTTTATTTTATTAATTAAAGGGTTTCACACTTGCGGTTTATGATTATGACTCACAACACACTCCATATTTAGCGCTAGTTACATAAAATTATACTATCGTGTATAAAATATATCTCGGCGTTGCACAAGGTTCTTGTGTTAACTTGGATAGTTTGAACAATATTCAGTATCATATAACTTCAAGTTGATTTAGCCTTTATAAAAATACAGTACAACGTTAGAAAAATTTATGTCCTTCGGTTTTTTCAAGTCGATTACAAAATACCTTTCATCGATATGATATTACTTTTTCTCTCGCTTAATATCGAAATAGGATTCCACGATCGAATAGTTGAAAGGAAGACGTTTTAAGTGAAAAACGTTTCTTTTTCGATCGCGCATTGATTTTCCAGCCCATTGCACTCAACTTCGCTCAGTCACATCGAAATGTAATGATAAAAGTTAACTTTAGGAATCCCAGTGTAATAAAACGTTTGAGTTGCGAAAATTCTCGTGTTTTAATAAGGAAAATCTGATAGCCACAAAAATAGTTCTTGGTTTTTTAAGGATGCACCTTGGTCTGCATCGCGTGTGCAGTCTACACCTAAATTTATTGCGTTTATATGTATTTCACTTAACTTTTGTTTTTTTGTGCTAACTGTAAACTTTGGCAAGAGGTTACAGAGGTCACATGACTCGCTATACCTGACCTGCCAAATCTGGATTTATTATACTTATTTCCTTAGTTATTTATAACAAAATTGCACCTTAACAGCTGAAGCCAAAACGACACGAATTTACAATGATTAAATCTAACTAAACTTAAAACGATTCGAATCACTCTATCGTGCTCTTAGGCATCGCGTGCAGTCAACCAGTTGGCTTCATAGGCCACCGTGGAACCTTTTCACAAGTCGGAATGACTTCTGAATAAATGACATAATATCTCAACGATGACACATTGCGAATACGTTCTAAAGAGGCCTATGAATCAAATTTGTTAACTGTAGGGTTGGATACATGCATTGACGATTGCTTGCTTTTTAACCAGCGAACCAGGCTAAGACAGACTCCATCTGACGCTGGCTTCGTATTCGTAGTCTATACTGCTTAAAGTAATTTTTTAAGCCAAAGTGTCTCATTAAATCAACCACGTTGCACTTATTGAGCACTGAGGTCCGCTTGGTGCACGTAAGTGGGTCGCGGCGCCGGGCGTAGGTGCCAACTGTTCGGCCCGCGGTCGCCAGCGCCGCTCAGCTGATCGCGATACCACGTGGAAAGGTCTCTGGGTTAATTGTGCCACTGTTACACATGTGATACGCTGCGTATTATACACGAAAATCGGTTAAAAACTACTACAGTTGTTGGTCTGGACGTTCTTTCTTTATTCTTTATTGCTTTCATAAATTTGGAAATAGAACTAAAATGCTAAAACGTAGTCTCTGTAAGGATAAAGCAATGCAATTGTTACTTAACACTTACTTGGAAGATACAGAATAGATTAAAGTTTAAATTTAAAATCGGAAATAATGCTAATATCAAAAGCGTAAATCAATTTCAAAAATGAACTGAAAAAAAAATTGCCTTTTAAAAAAAACAAAGGAAACTAATAAGTAAAGAGATAATAAAAACTGGAGCAGGGCAGGGAGCTAAAGAAAGTTTGAAATAAATTCGTATTATTGAATGTCTGTAGGTACTGGTTCATTGATTTATTATTCTGCAGGGAAATCTTTATTTACATCAAAGCGTTAATCTGTACTTAACTCGCCCGTTTTCTGGGTCGCTCGCCGGTATTAAGATGGCTATAAAAAGAAACGCTTAATTGACGGCAATTTTACTAATTATTTTTTGTAGGCGCGTCGATATTAATTAAATAGAATGTCAAGCTCAGCAAATAGGTATTTGACTTGCACATATCGTAATAGTTTTCCGATTGCTACAACTATACAACATCACGTACGTACGATGCCCTAATCATTTTATAAAGAGCTCGTAAAATCCCGCCTGATTGTGTTTATTTTTATTTTTGCCGATAGGTTGTCGCTTGACCTCAGTCGCATCTGATGGATGGTAATGAGGAGGCCGTGGCTGTAACACGATTACTCTGAAGAGTGTCTAATGACTTTCCTATTGAAAGTGCCCAGATCATAACTGTCCGGAAATATTGAGATGGTTCATTCCTTTCCTTGAAAGTGGGCAAACAAGGAAGACAGACGAAGTCATACGTTACGTACGACAAGGAGAAAAGTTAATCAGTTAGTATAGTCGACCAAGAAATTGCTTGACCACTTTTCGACCGTATTACTAACGGATAAGGTTCAGAAGTGGTCAAGCAATTACTTGGTCGACTATACTAGCGGAAAGTCCCTGCAAAGTCGCATCCTTTAGTACCTTTGATTTTCGTTTAGCGCAGGAGTTTCCAGTCATACCCCAACTATCGCTGTACCTTGCGTTTTTATAAGGTTTGAGACTAAATTAAAACTCAAAGATACTTATTTACTTTGAATCCCTTTTGACTGAAATGAAGGGGAATGGCATCTTCATGCTTAGCTTTATGCATCATGCTAAGTATATTGTATGAGCGCACTTGTCGTGGCATATAAGAAAATCTCGCCTATGATGTCATTCATTAGTGTAATTTGGTATAACTAAGCCTTCATATGGAACAGCCCACCATACTGTAACAAGCATCAGGTGATTGTTACTTCGAGCATTACCTACACATAACAGTTGGGATGCCCTTCGAGCTTTTGGCGTACCTACGTTTAATTGTTTTGGCGGCTGAACTATTTATTCCTCTATATTTTGTCGTCGGTGACCAAATTTTATTAAGGATTCGGATTGTGTTGCTTAAGCAGTTTTTGAAATCGTTCTAACTGTAATTTGCAGTGAATTAATGGAAAAGTTTGAAATTTGTGAAACCGCCGTAAGCTGTCAGTGTGTTCTATAGTACATTGTGGTAGAGAACGGAAAATGCGCAATTGACAGGCGATTGTGTTAGAAGGCCGAGCCCTGGCGAGGGGGAGGGACAAACAAATATTAATTTTATGTAAATGACACCGGTAAAATAATGTTGAAATTTTTGTTCTGATGTTTAAGTAAGAATGAAGATATTTTCCAGGAATGTCATAAAAATATATTTTTTCAATTTGTCTCTAAGTTATGAATACTCGTACAACACACGAGCTACGATACGAAGGGCCGAAGCCCGGGTTGTTGTGGAAATATTGCCCGGTCGAAACGCGACTTGAAGTGCTTGTGGTGATTGACAACTTGCTATAGCGGCTGTAAAGAAGTAGTTATGACTACGTACTATAAAACTACCATCTCACTTATATCTTTGGATGTAAGAAGCTAAATTAGCAAATAATACTATTGATTTTTTTGTGCTCCATGACGGAAACAACATCTTACTAGAGTGTGATATTAATTTTTTCATAATTTATGTCGGGCAGGTAACACGTCTGATTATAATTAGTCTGTCGGTATAAAGTTACTATTTTGAAAAGTCATATCGACAAATACCTTGTGCTAGAAAAGATAATGTTCCCACAAATATTCGGTTACACCCGTTACTATCCGCAAAAGTCCGCGTCAGTGTCGCAGATAAAGGTGGAGGAAGATTTCGCCCGCATTTCATTCGAGGTTTGTCAGGTTGAACAAAGAATTTTATCTGCGGACGCGTTGATGTGCTGAGTCGCGCACCGATAATGCCTTGTACATTGATGACTTTATACACCCGAAACATACATTTTCATTATCAAGTTTCAATCTAGGTTTTTTAATTTTTATAAATGTTCAATGAAGCAAACGATTAATTATTTACTGGAAATGCATCGCAATTAACCTAAACATGATTGTTTCGCATAGTTTGCGCACCGGAGACACTCGCGAAAGCCGTGCACTCGAATTTTTGTTGCTTACGAGAAATTGGCTCCATTTGGCGGTTGTTTGCATAAATCCGTCTTGGCGAGAGTGGCTTTGGCTTATTCTAGACCTTGTTCTGGTTCAGTGAATTTTGAATAAAATCAAGCAAGCACTACGTCCTGGTCGTGCGTATATTATTTGAATAAGATTATATTTAGCCAATGCCGAATCAGTCGCTTTCATATAGGCTTAGATACCCATGTCGGTGAGCTAATGACGTTGCTTAGGTCACTCATACATAATGCTAATTACGGTGTCCATCTAAACGCAGACACTAATTAAGCAGATTGTGTCATTTCGCCGAAAATATGTTCCAAGGTAAATTTTATTTAGGATGTTTAAAACGTCTATTACGTAAGTTAGGTTAAGTTAGATTTATGACCTTGCCGAAATGGTAACAGTTTCAACAGAAAGCGGATTGCGGTGAAAAGAAAATTCTGTGAAGTAGAACCTATTCGATGATTTTGTAGATATTTCAAGAGTAAACCTAGAAAATACCAAAAACTAAAAAACAAAAGCGTTCGCTTACTCATACCACTAATGGCCGGTTCCTATATTTAAACAAAGGATAGTTTCGGTTAAAAACAGTCAAATTTTGACACATTTACTATGGGACCCCTGTCAAAGTTAAACGTCTGGTAGGTAAAACGATGCTCAGCATTACTTATCCTCCCTAGTGAGAAATATTTATAGCAACGAAATATCGATGAAGACTTACTAATTATTCCTCAATGTAATTATTACTATCGTAATGTTCCTGCGATATCGGTAGCGTATCTTTATGGCCTGCGCCTGGACTCCCCGCAATTAATGCTTTGCAATGAATGAATATTAAATGCTAGTCGTGAGCCACGAACTGTAATCGGTAATTCAATGTTATTAGTATTATGCTGCGGTTTCTATTGTGGTCGCACTATTGATGAGCGTCTTATGAAATGTCTTCACACGCAATAAATTTACTGGTAACATGGGTATGGAAATGGAGTGTTAATGTCTTATCGATATCAGAATATTCGTCCGTGAACTTCAAAACAAACGGATTTAAATGTAATTGTATAATTATATTGTACTAAAGTAAGGTAGGTAGGTAGTTACTTTAAAAAGCTTATTCGAATTTGTACCTACACACCATTTTTAATCCTAAGTAGACTTTCAGTTTAAATTAATACTAATAACTAAAGATTGTGTTTTTCCGAGTCTTAAGTTAAAAATTCTTTACTCACCTTCATACTACTTAGTGGCATACTTGAAGTTAATTCGAATTGCGATTAAAATAGCGTCAGACTCGTTTTATAACTAAATTTACGTACTAGGACTGATTTAGTACCTGCCCTTTGATAACGTATTATGGCTTAACTTATTGTTGATACCGAAGCAGGGATGAAGCGCTGATTAAAATAGACTACAGAATCAAACAATAAATTCTTTGCTAACAAACAAATTGCAAAGGCGTCAGTTCAGTGCCCGTTTGTAAATTAATATGTTTCAATTAGCCCCGTCTCTAGGTCACCCGACCGTGTTAGACAACAGGACGTCCGTCAGTAATAATAGACGATCAATTTAGAGGAAGTTTGTACTTGTTTCAGTAAAAGGGTTCTGTGTTCTGTGGATCCGTCGCGTCAGCCCCGAGCGCGTTTCCGCCGCGGTGCGTTGACCCGCGCGCGCCCGCCTCGGACCAGCCCCATTATTGCACCTCTTTATACCCAATTAACGGACGCTAACATGCGATTCTCTGATAAGAGAACTTTCAATGCACATTCGAATACATTATGAGAATTTTTAATACATCTACAAAGTGTCGGTTCCACTTCAATTGCGTTTCGAACATTTAACTGTGACGTCATAAGCATTCCGTCGTCAATATGCGCTGGACTATTAACAGTAGATGTGATTGAACTATTACTTATTGGCTTTCTCAATAGTTTGAGGGAGTTGCCGGTCTAGAAGTTGTGTAATTTGATAACGAGGCAGATTCGAACTTAGTTCACCAGCTGTGTTTAGTAGGTGCCTGAGTTCTAACTACTAAATTCAAAATATCCCACACGGCCACGGCTAACTATATTTTATTTTCAAAAAAAAATATTCCAACTTATAATTATTAAATTAAAATTGTAATGACAACACAAAGAAAAATTAGGGCAATGGCAGGACTTGAACCTGCAACATTAGCATTCCGTGCCTTGCGTTTTCCAGTTTCGCCACACTGCCGCTGCTGTTAAAAAAACATTTAAAAATAAAAATCGAAAGAAATTTCGGTTACAAAATTTTATAATTATTATTAGATAAAGGCAACACAGTCGTACTTCTAAGGATTGGATAAAAGGCACAGGTGTCGGTGGGAGTACAAAACACCGTGACAGCTGGCACGCGGCACACCTGCCCATCTGCCACCGTCCCCGTGGATAGCATAGCTTCCTGCGCACAGACAGAACTAGCTACAGATCTACAATCTACAGCCAATGAAATATAGGTGTTATTACCGTCAGCAAAAAAGTCGCTCACAGAGCAAATAGTTTCCTGCTTAATGCATTCCAAGCGTACGCTGGCTCGTTAACTGATATTGCTGAAAAATACCATCCCCTATGCCATGGCCGTAACTATTTTATACTCTTTTGCACTCAGTGGGATTCAATTATCAGTTAGTTTTGGATATTATCATATACACACAGCCATGTACGAGTACAGATGTTACACGCGTATGCTAAGTTAAGATGAAGGTTATTTGTTCACAGTTTGTTACTTGATTTTTAATATTTAAAAATATTTCCAATTTTAAGGATGCGATGACTCTATAATTTTTTTAAATTTAGTCATACATGTTTGTTATTAAAATATCGCATCTCTCTATATAGTTCTGGCTGGTCCAGTTATGTAGATTCACCGTACATCTGTTAATGTAGGCCATTCAGCGCTAAGTCTTTCATTTTACTGCGGATGTCACACGTCCGTGGGTTCTGGAATGAAATAGGTGTTGTATTTCCTCGGCAGCCGGTTCGCTCCCGAGCACTAACGTTACTCCGCGTAGCAGCAACCATTTCCCGTGCACGCCGACTCAGATCTACTTTGATAGCAATAATATTTCTTTAATTCCATACCTCTGCGTTCACACAAGTCGCGATCCAATATCAGCGTTAACAATTGTCTAGGCAATCGGGCATGGTGTTTCTCAAGCGGTCGCTGTGCGGATTTAGAAACGGTAATTTCGCAACGCTCCGTAACTGAAGCTTCTAGTATCAGTCTTGTAAGGTTCCCACGGCGTCTCGTTCGCACCCGCCCACGCGGCAATCGGGATTATTGCCGTGTAAACACAGATTTCGATAAGTACTTTAATCTCTTGTTCCAACCACGAACAATCAGATTCCTAAATTATTGTCTATTCCCAATTTATTACTGACTGAAATTGCGTGTGTAGCAGCTACACCATAACCGATACCTATCGAAAATGAAATTCTGTAACCGATAAGTTTCATCGGCGAAAAATTATGATAACTACGATTTGGCGTGTTCTGGGGGAGTTCCGTAACACATCGCGTCTGTCGATGGCTCGCGGAATTAGCGTTTTCACCCTATCTCGTATCGGTGTTAGATTTTTAGGAAAAAATACATAGAAATTGGTAGTTTTGCCAGGCGTATGATCGATTTTATTCGAAGCGGGTATCGTATCATGAAATGCAATGCAATCTACGGTCGGTGCCACGTCGCCCGCGGCAGCGACATCGCCATCCCGCCCGATAGTGTCTGCCTGGCGGGGTGAGTCATGCTGAACTCTAACACCGAAACTTTGGCGTGCACCTTCTAATAGCTATCAAGATTATAACTCGTCCAGTCGATTTTGACGTTATAACTCCGAACTTTTGCGCTAATCTACTAAACATTGCAGAAACCATGAACACACACTCTCGAAACAGACTTGATTGTTTCAAATAAAATAAATTCATACTTCCACTTCTGGTTATAAACCTACTTTGTCAACAATGGGAATGTTACTTGAAAGTTATTATTTATTAAGGTGCATTGGCTTTGTCATGACGTCTTGTCATACCTATCTTAATAGGTACGACTTCTAGTAGTACGAGTATATGGACATTTGAAGAATCTACTAAGAATGTTGTAGTGGTTTTTATGTCTAGCTTAGTTTCTTACGGTACCAAATCGCTGTCTCTGGGACACTAAACGGATTTGCAGACAGATATGACTAATCAAAATCCCCTCCTGGTTCAGTTTTTATTTCTCGGGGCCGTGCCGTCACGTTCTCATGCAGCCTCTGGTTTGGAGAATTGTCTTTTTAAGTCATTCTTGAAATTGGTTTGGAGAATTGTCGGTTTAATCCGAATGACTACGAATTTTAATGTCAACTCTCGTTGATGGACTTAACCATGGTAAATAGCTCGAACACGACTTGACCAATTGTGAGACCCGTTTATAGTTTTACATAGGTATGTAGATAAAAAGTGAACTGGGAACTGCGCACAAGAGCAATGGTAATGTCTCTCTCTATAAATCTATTTATAACTTATCTAGGTTATACACGTAGGTACCGTCAAATCAATTTGAATTCTAGACCACTCAGAACCCTGTCTCAATGAGTCATCGTGGTCACGATATGGATTTGTTGTGAAGAGTTATAATAAGACTTAATGTGAAAACATTCCAAATGGCCCAGAACCAGAAATCAATTTGTTTGACTGTATTCGATGATGGAATTCTGGCTCGTAATTTTTATTTTCTGTGCGTGTGGAAATAATAAGAAAACGACGTGCATGACAAGCAGAGGTCGCCCTCTGAACTTTCGGCTTAATTACCGCGACCGCGAATAACTCGTCCAGGTAAATTTGCCGTGGTCCTTGTTCGTAAGGATTTTGAGGATTTATTAAGTTAACTTTTTTATGCGACGTTCATGCTGTTGCCTTTGGCTCGTACGGTCAGCCTCAGAAGCAGCTAAACATTTTAGTACCTCGTCGCTGTCAGTAATTGACAAATTCGAGCAACTCTCATTTCATGCGTTACTACGACAAAGTTCTTAAGTGTTTAGAGCTACTTCTGAGCTGACTGTTCTCAACACTTCCAGATGTGATGAGATAAATCTATCTATTAAAACATGATTTTATCATGTAAATTTCAATTATTTCTGACGTATTCTCTGTTGTTGAGGAGACCTGCTGAGGAGTCTGATCATTGTTCTATGAACAACCTAGTTAGTTCGTAAAGTGGCTTCAGCTCATTTTCTCTCATTTATTTGCGAATAATAATAATGTTAAGGTATTCTTGAAAGTGAACTTTATGCGTTGGTTTTATTAGCGCGGTGCCCTACGGTCGGGTTGTCGGTGTTACTTTGATCAGTAATCTAATAGAAAAAGATCACGGCTCTAGATTAAATAGTTGTAGTTTTTTTGCTGTTTTTTTTAATGGTTTACATACATACATGTTTACAGAATACCTTTACACTATTTTTTATTGTTTACTTACCTCACCCTAAAAATTTTACCTGATTTTCTCTTAATAAATGAGCATCTTAAAACCGCACACAGACTTTAATGAAAAGTTAATATTTTCGAACGGTTTCCTTGATCGTTGGAGTTGTTTGGTGTAATAACACGTCGCGGCGATAACCCCCCCTTCTACGTGTTTCGCTGGTAACTCGACTCTTCTAGTCAGCGTAGCCCCGCGTGGTGCACTAAACTCGTATAGTTTCCAGTTTCTCTCACGTCGCTATTGGCGGCGTTGTCGTAAACTCTTGAGAATGGTCCTGCGTTCGGGATCGTTAAATTTGAAACGCTGCTCACTGATAGGCTTTCTGCCGTATCAACGCCATTTTGGCTCGTGTTTTGCGTGATTATTATCAATAAACGGGCACAATGAGTCTAGAAAGCCATAATTAAAAGCTAGGGATCAGTATTCCAATGTTCATTTCGTAATGTGAGATGTTCGTTTGTAAACGGTTCAAATTACGAAAACAAATTAACCACATTTACCAACTTGATGCGCGTCACATCTCCTTCGACATCAATGGAGGGCAAAGCGCTCCAAAGGGCCAGAATTCCGTCCAAACTCTAATATGTATTCCCAAAATAGGGTGCGACGTGAAATACGTCCGTCACATTCGCTGTAGATCTTTTTGTGAACAATTCCCACCCTTGGGAAATACAACTGGCTATGGCTGTTTAGGTTGGTAGGGAAGAATTTATTTATTACAAAATTAAACACCGAATAAGTAAAAGTATAAATTTTTCGGTACAGGATTCAATTATCATGAAACTTTGAGCTGTGCGTACCCGGTATTTACACACAATGACGCGGAGTGAGCCAGTCTGCGTGAGCAAACGATGAAATATTGGTATCGGGCGGACCGGCGCTCATCGAACAGAACGGCCCGAGCCTGCGCATGCCCTGCACCCGGCCGCTCATTTGGCTCGATACCATACACCTTTTGAAACTCTAAGCAAAAAATAACCTTTTGAGGAATAGCACTTTTTTAGCCACGGAAAATATAAATGCGAGCCCTGTCCGCCCTCTTCCAAACCCTCGTCCGTCCTATCTCGGAGGCCCAGCGGTTTGCGGATTATCAAACTGAAATCAAATACCTTCCCCATTTATCTAAAAACATAAGCTCTTCTAGCCGATGTTTAAATTACTTTCCAGCCGAGAGGCGTAAATTTGTCATGGGCATGCCCTTTCTTTGTTCGAATAATTATTTATCAGTTAAATCCGCGCCGTCTGCAGAATCCGAAAATCAATTCATATTTAATGAAGAGACATTATGCTTTGCCTTACAGTTTTTACGTCAAAAGAGCTCCACGATCTTCATTATAACTGAAAACGGGGTAAAGTTTAAGATTTGTAACTTTTAACTGACCCTTGTTTCCTCAGAAAGGGCCACAGACGGGTCCAATCAACGCCTATCTTTGTATAGCTTTGCCAAGCCTTTCGGGTTAGTATTGAGTAATATTTTATAAGCTAATAACTCCTGTTTTGCTGTTCTCTCTAAGTAGATATTTTGATTATATGTTGAGTTTCGCTGAATAGCAAGGTACTTTGTTCGTTGTTTGATATTCTTATAGAATGCAAAATACGCCTGAATCTATTAATTATTTATTGAGTGATTATGAAAAAGTAAGAATTGCTTAGTCAGATAATGTTGTATGTGCATCAAGTTGAGTTTTGAGGCGTGATAACGGTATCGATGTTGGTAACGTTAGTGGGTTGTTGCGCGGGTCGAGATGAAGGGCGTATAGTAAGTACCCTCGATTCGGTCGGGCTGCTTATCTCGACGTGCAATTTCTTTGTTTGCCTTGTACGCAATTTCCCAAAGAGTGCCGCCCGCGCGCCGGGCCGGGACGAGATAAACCGCGCAAGGCCCGGCGCCTGAAGATGCCAGATATCTCGGTTGCGTAGTTCGCTGCCGTACCTTCCACTGCCATATTTCTTCCTCTAGGCGTGTCTCCTCGCCTCTCCCGGCCGCCACAGCCGCCTTCCGCCTCTGAAATATGATTTTGATTATGAAATACGTCCGGGAAATTCTCTGGATAGGCGTTCGCACAATTTATTCACCCGCTTTGCCTAAAATGCGGCGTGAAATTGTGTTGCTATCCTGCGACGCAGCTGATATTTCTAGCATCGCTATATTTCTTGCATTTACACGTACCTGACATCGCTCTGGCGGAATTGCTCATAGTTGTACTCACTAATGGAATGTTTTTTCTTTTGAATTATAAGGGCGAGGCGCGCAGGTGTGTCGGATGAGACGAGGCGAGGCGACCAGAACGGCAGGTGTGCCGCTGCCCTCGCTACTTGTTACATTTCTATTACAAATTTCAATCAGGAGTTCATACCTACTAGCAAATGTCATTTCGAAATATTTCTTCTTGTCTTCTGTATAAAGTTAGCTTACTGAAGTTGCGAAAATTCTGACGCGTCATTAAATAATATAAAATGTAAATTGCTAATGTAGCGCGTCAATTCTATTATGTTCGCTCGTCGACTCGTTTGTTAACTGTAGCTTAAACACTCGAAATATAATTTGCGGTTCCAATAACCAATTAAGCCAACATGTTACCTACGTCTAACTGTAAAACAAGCCGTATGTCATCATTGGATCCAATTATGATTTACGAATTGACACAAATGCGGCTAGTCAGGCTTAAAAAGCAGACGTACTTAATATACGAACTTAATACATGCATTTGCCACATATGGCACGTAATCGTTGGTAATAGCGTGTCGGTTATATGCAAATGTGATGCCTGCGGTCCGTGCCCCCGTTAATAGACAATATTGCCGATACTGCGCTATGGCGTGGCGGCTGCGCTGCTGGCAGCGGGCCGCACTCCTTGGCGACAGCCTTGCATTGCAAGAGTTCCCAACACGGGTCGACACTTCGACACGCAATGCACAGGTTGTGTGCGACCATTAAGCCCATTATTGTCACATTGCTTCCGGCTACTTGCTAACTACTTATAACTACTCCGCATTGGCACGATATCATTCTACTGATACCTACCTTAATTACTTTTTGAATGAAACTGTCTTGAGTACTGGTATAAAATAGAATTATCGTTAAAAAAATGCTGCCTAGTTTACGATGCACTCAATGAAACGCAGATTTTCGTTTAGCCAAGGCGTGGGAATTAGGGACGCGCTTCTCAGTAACAGGATATCTACATAAGCCAATAAATCTGCGAGTGCCACATGCGGAGCAGCTGCTAAGCCGAAGTGTGTCGAAGCAGCCGATATCTACCGGTACCCGCTGCCGGTTCGCAGTTGACCTGCTTAAATGGCATTAATGACGCCATTTTTGCCCGGAGCCAATTAAACTGACTACACTGTCCGGTTTTAAACTGCAAACTTATGGTGAATTTAGTGATAACTTTAATGCTGACCTCGTTGGCTGCCACCCATTGTACGCTAGACATGTCTCCCAGGAAGGGACTTCATGTGTCGCAATTAGCGCTAACCGATTTTTTCTCTTGCATACGGGAACTATTTCCTAACAGCTTTAAAACAAAACAGAACATTCTGGTACGGCGTGTTTTTGGCATGACTACGTATTTAACAATGTGATAATTAGCATTGTTAGGGAACACCCAAGTGTATAGTGCTGCCTATTAGAGGAGGCTACATAAAACCAATAACTAGTAGCGATTCCCAGAGCGCCACCGCGTGCGTGGGAGTCTACTATGATTTGTTTACACCGGTAGGCGCGATCAGCTGGCGGTGACGCGCCGCGGGCGTGCGCCGGCGTCACTGTGACGTGCGCGTCTCGCCCACTCCGCTGTCGGCTGAGGACTGTCGCGACTTGTGATTAGAGAATTGTAATCACTGTATTACTTATATTCGTTGTTATGCTCGCTTATACATAGCAGTCATTCGCAAACTAACCTTACGTCTTTAGCACGAGAAGTTACTTTGATCTATTAGTTACATTTTACAGGATAGACCATCGTCTTCCCTACAAATAGCCAGATCTATGTCACTTCATCGTAATAAGTAACTGTTTATTGTTTTAATCTTAAGTCCTTGCTTTACACCAGCTAGTAGGTACTTTCATCTGTTACAGCTGGCGTAAATTAGCTTAATTTAACACGGAACAAGAATTATGTCGTCACAATTGTAGGTCGTGGCCTTTGTTATCCACCTACAAATATTTTCGCTGGGTAACTCGCCTTGACTTTTTTCACCACTCAATTAGGGTCAATTGTAATTGAACCCTAGGACCCTGAGGCCCTTAGCGGGCCATTAGTGTCCGGTTACACCCGGATTATTTATTAGCATTCATTTACATACTTCATTTGCTCAGTCAGTAAGCTTGTAGGTACATAAAAACAATCGATTACAATACCTACCTACTAATAATACTTTAATCGAATGCACGAATAATGAATATTAAATAAGTAGATAGCTAGAGCCGCCACACCAGATGTATCGGGCGAAGCGATTAAAAACATCTCACCACGTCTTCTTGTTTGTGGTTTTGTCGTCAATTTTTTATTCACGTGCCCGTTTCGGTATATTTGATTTGAGAACGAGTGTCTATCCATCGCCGAACGGGGCGCGATTGAACTATTATGTATTTCTGCCAAAAAAACGTTATATTACTATTATGTTCGCTACTCATTTTATTATATTTAAAATAAATCGATAACTCCGGTCTTAATAGCTAAACTGCAACATGCACGTACGAGTACCTAATATTTTGCGTAGCGAATGAATAGAACCCATTGTTAAAGTTATCAAGTTGCGGTAATATAGATTTAGATACTAATACAGATTCTGTTTTATCGGTTTTTAGTCCTTTTAACTTTAATCTACGCATCAAAAAGACGATATGTTAGATCAACGACGGGTTTGTATTTTTCATTATGCAATGGTAAAATCCTTATAGGTGATAGAAACACGATACAACGCTAAACTATACTCGACCTAACGCTTGGCCTGAATAGTCCGAATTTTCATTGAGTTCCATTAAAGTCACCAGCGCCCACTGTATTTCAAAATACGCCACTAAACGAAGTTTCCGTCATTTCGCCTCGCAACTGCTTTAATTGCTATTTCAAACTCCCCCTAATTCGTTTTTGAGTTAGTTCTAGTTTCAGTTTATCACATTATTTTACTATTACATAATTCTGTTACGAAACTATAGTGACTAGCATGGGGGATGCCATGTTGCGGTGATTCAGCCATTTTGAGAGGATACATGTGAAAATGTACAAGCTAACTTTTATATTTAATGGCTGAGCAAGCCCATGACGGGTTTACATCGACCAAAATCAGAAACTATGGAAGTCAACGTATTTATATATTTGGAAAGAGGAATGAAAGTTGCTGGAGCTAAAGAAAGTAACCAGTCAGGGTAAGAACAAAGTCGACGCATATGACATTGGCCTAAATTCACAAAATTTTAAGTTTATTCCATTGCCAGATAACATATATTCCTTCATTTCGCATGGATGTAGGCAAGTTTGATATGCATTAACACAAACGGCAGGTCTCGGCATTTCTTTCCCAAAGCGAAACAGAAGAGCCATGCGCTATGTATATTATTTATATAGGTACTTTCTCTTCCGATATAACTTATGAAAACCAAGTCCTGCTTACGACAGTTTTGTTGGCCGCTCTGTAACCGAATACCCCTTGTCAGCCTTGATCTCGCATGTCTTGTTCTAACTAATGCATTACAAGCGTAGCGAAACATATATATGTGTGTAACGTTGTGCATGTACTGCCGTGTGAGTTCGTATAAGACGGCTCGTTTGTACACGAAGCCCCGCGAAATGAGGGCGTGCGCCGAAGACATGAACCGGCTTGTATTTTCTTTGCTTAGTAAACCTAGGTCCAGGTTGATGCTAAAACCCGATTGGCAAAATAGTCATGTAAACAATAGTGTGTAGTTAGTGTGTCTGTCTCTAGACATTACAATTTACAAAGAATTCAAAGTCAATAAATTTAGAGTTTTTTTATATTTTCTGCAGCAAAAATAAGTTTGGATTTCACAAATTCTCTTAAAAACACTATAAAAAACAAAGTTATTTTTGTACTTGCTAAACTAAACATGATCAACCAACCAAAAATTTCCCATATCCTAAAATGTAGTAAGTAAAGTCTTTCTTCAGTGATAATTTGCCTGTGAATTTGTTGTTACTAAGACTAATAACGGACGGACAGACATTACAAAGCTATAAGGATTCCTTGCGACAGAAACCTACAAAAACGAGTTTGAAGGCTGTTTGGATTTATGGTTATGAAGATACACCTTTTTTTGGTGAAATGAAATGAACATCATGTCTGATGTAGAGCTGTATTTATCGACTGCCTGCAGCCTGGCTCCGCGGGCTCTCATGTCCGCCGCTACATATTCCATGAGGCAACGCAAAATTATTTATGGGTCGCTCAATTACTTTCCAGCAGCCTAAATATTCGCTTTTACTGGGTCAAGCACTGGTGATCTAACGACTTCCTGGCGCAAGGTTTGAGTGCGTCTAAATATAAAATAGTGTTAGTCATACCCGTATACTATACGAACAACTAAAATAGACACAGGCAAGCACGTCGCAAAGGGCCGTAGCGTGACATTTCTCGTGTGGCGTTATTCTTTTCTTTCTTCCTGCTGTACTTGCTTTGTGACCTTTTCGACATTGGCTGTCCCTTAGGACGGGTCGGGTTCGTTTTGATTTTCTGTCTTGTTAACACGATGATATAAAGGATAATAGGATCATTTTAGGAAAATAAAAGGGCTTATATTCAAAACACTCTGTTGAAACTAGAACGAAATATTTTAATATTACCGAAAACAATTAGCATGAGTTACAGACGAGTAGAGCTTTTTGTAGTCGCACACTCTGAGTACTGCGACATTGGAGGTGGACCGAGGTGTAATTTACGAAAAAGCGTGTAAAAAATGCCCGAAACCCTGACATTGACACACTTGTCCATGCGGGCTTCCTGCCCGCCGCCTCTGCTCTCCATTTGTTTTAGTTATCTACTCCGGTACACTTTCCAACAGATTTTCAATTGTTCTTTGCGGAATTTTCACTCGCGTCCCGTTCAATAACACTCGATTTATTTGTTGTTGTTCTTTTCATCGCTTTATGTTTCCTTCCGTTGTTTGAAGTATTCTGTTTTTATAGGAACGAGTGAATCAAGTATGATTGTTATGTTTATTCTACGCGACTTGGTCGTGATTCAGTCGATCTTGGATTGCGGAAAGTAAATGCAATTCGAGGCGAAATTACCATCTACTAATTAGCTTAAAATGTAGAAATAGGACAAAAAGAAAAGATAGCTTTAGTCTACGATCGAAGATAACCATCTATGCGGCACATTAGCGATCCAAATTTCCAATATAATTCTTTAAATCCAATCTTCGACCTCCCTAATGGTTCAGAAGTTGTCGCGTGTTGAGCGGGCGAAGGACCGGATTATGCAAAGCATAGGCAGAGTAGATTTCAATATTCTCAAAAAAAATGTGTCACAATTAATAAAGCCATCAATCTAAACTAGCTTATTATGCGTAACTTCTATGAGAGCAGGAAAAGTTTTATTTACGATGATTGCATACCTTTCCTATTTCACGTGCCCATTGTTCGGGTGTATTTCGCTCGCGGAAGTTCCTCCTGACACTGGCCTTTATTTATACCTCCTTCCTTGCGCTCAGATACGCAAAGATAAAAGACTCGCCGTAACTTTCTTATTGCGGATTCACAATCCATTTCCTTTATGCTTGCGAAAACTTCTACTTGGTTAATGTTAAGAAAAGTTAATACATTAACGGTTGGAATCACCTGATAAAGCTACTTGGGTACCTCGTTTACGTTTCGTTACAGAGTTCTAATTATATTTCGTTTCAATTATAGGCTGTTTTCTAGTAAATATTGTATAGTCAACCAAGAATGTTTGATACGTTTTAAAATTGACAATACAATTAGGTACATGGTGGAATAAATCGACTATACAAAATGACGACCGGATAGCCTAGTGGTTAGTGACCCTGACTATAAAGCAAATGTTTGTATGATGAATATAAATGTTTGTACCCTAGTGTTGGATATCATATGTATATGTATATATCTATATATATTCGTTGTCTATAGGACCCATAGTAAAAGTCTTGCTTAGTTTGGGACTAGGTCAATTGATGTGAATTGTCCCGAGATATTTATTTATTTAAAATTACGAATTCAATGCCCGTGCAGTTATGCGTGATAGCAAGACGTAATAAAATATTCGTAAGATGAAAAATACTTTAACAAACACATGGAACTAGGTACTAAACTGTATAATATCCCGACTCCCTGGCTACCGGCTCAGTGTAGATGAGGTAATGCAAGTAAATCTCGTCAACGCGGAATTCCCTCGCAGTACGATTGTTCTTAATCGCATTAACCGAGAACACTTAAGAGGAAATGACAACATTGTACCGTAGACTACAGAGTTGGAGCGTCGGTGTACTTAGACCTTTCCATTTTATGCTAAGGACAAATCCGACAATGTGGCGCTCCGCTATAACACGTTTCATGATTCTAGAACATAACACTCATATTTTTTTACACTAGTCAATAATGATAAAAAAATATAAAGAAGTACCTATGTTCATTGAAATTAAATTATACGTCAAATTTTTATGTAAATTCTTCATCAGCCCCCAGTTAATGGAGTCAGTGGCAGATTCTAGATACGACTGTTTTTTTTTTTTGTAATTTCATCAAAAACTTAAGTGAATCGGTTTTATTCGTATATCAATAATGTTTCAGTTCAACACATTTCAAGATGCGTTAGCATCTTAAAATTGGTTTTGTGATACATTTGTGCAAAACTTTCTATGGCAAGCTTAGTAAGGGGGGTAGTAATCCTCGTGGATTTACTTTGGGCGCGCCGTTGCCCGTCGTCCCTGCCCTATTGATATAATGTATAATACAGACCTGGTTTTCTACTAAATACTTACTTATATATTTCTTTTTATACTAATCTTTAATTTGCCTGATATGTGGTACAGGAGATGGTTTAAGACATTTTGAGAAAGATGTACACATTTTAACAGCAACACTGACATGCAAAAATATTGATTATAGCAAACCGTGGAGACATAAAAACAGTTATTTAGGCATCGTCGTCACCTTACGAAAATGCGGTTTTATTGCATTCCAGTATTTGCAGTATACGTGTGTTTTATTTTACCGAACTTTATTTTATATAACGCGTTTCTTCCTAAATATGTAAATTTGGAAAATTCGCAAGGGATCAACAGGAATCGACTTATAAACGTTGTAGCTTAACCACCCGCCGTCATGTGGACTGTTGAAGGTTACACGTAATAGCTCAAATGGTTTTTCATGTGCGCAATAGTAATTATTCCTGCCTCCTATGCCAAAAAAATTACAAGTGCTACAATTATGTCATCATTCTATAGTTTTTCATACAAAAATGTGACCAATATGTTTAATTAAATAAATAAATATCTCTGGACAATTCACACCAATTGACCTAGTCCCAAACTAAGCAAAGCTTCAGCTATGGGTACTATAAAACGAATATACATACTTATATAGATAAATACATACTTAAATACATATAACATCCAAGACTCGGGTACAAACATTCGTATTCATCATACAAACATTTGCCCCTCCCGGGAATCGAACCCGGTACCTCAAGCTTCATTGTTGAATTTGTAAGTTTTAGGGCTCCTATTGTCAATTGGTTACCAAACGACCGAGAAGAGGGTACTTGTAGTACCTAACATATAAGTTGATCATGAAGTGGAGATGAGCCTGGATGCTTCGTGCCCCGTGGCGACGTAAATACGAGGCGGAAACAAAAGTTTCGGCGCTTCGTCGCGGCCGCCGACATATAGGGTTTCTGAAACCCTATGTAAGTATTATACTAACATATAAAATAAATAATATAAAGTAAAGTCGCTATCTGTTCCTGTCTGTCTTAAGTCCTTATAGTGTATGTTCGGCCGCTTTCTTCTAAACCACACATCGGATTTTGATACTGTTTTCACTGACATTTATAGATTTTTTACGGAATGTTTACATGTACATTACACCCCGATTGTACCCGCGCGAAGCCGAGGCGGGTCGCTAGTTTTTTAGATTTAAAAAACTTGTAATTTTAAAGTGTAGTGGCCTTTTCTTCTGGCGCAAAATGTTGGCAGCAAAGAAATCCGCAACTGCTGTAGCTAAATTAACAAAACATACCGGCCTAGCCGGCCTATCACCAGCAGTGGACTGCTGTTGGCTAAGATGATGATGAGCGGCCTAGCCGGCCCCCGCAGGCATCACAAGAGGAGAAGGGCCGCGCTCTCTTTGCACACCCTCACGTTGCTCCGTCGAGACTCTGCATTCTATTACGTCCTTATACATTGCCTGTTAACATACATACGTTAACAAAATTGTTACCTTTTTCTGTATTTCCGTTAGAGTAATCAGTTGAAACCTTTCTTTTATCTTTTCTGTGTGTGTTTGTGTTTGTAATGATCTATGGCAACATAGGGCGCAAAATAACTTACTGGTAATGCAATTATTAAATGCCTGCAGTATGCAAAATCGAAAAATACATGTCGCACCCTTAGAATTAAAGCGACTCAATTCTGAATATGATATTTCCCCAAATTAAACCCTATGTCTTTTAATTAAGGTGATATTTTGGGACGTGTATTATTCAGAAATGGGTCACTTTTATTCTAAGCGTGCGATATATTTGGAAGTCCGTACCGTCTGCACCTACAGGTGATTTAAAAAGTTAATGTGTAAATAGCGTAAACACTGAAAATACACATATTTGTCGAACATGTGCTAGCAGCCATAGCGTAAACACGCTTAGTTTTACACTAATTTATTCTCATTGTCCCCGGTATTTTGTTCTCCCAGCTCGCTCATGGCGTCCTGTGTTATCTCGAAACACGGCCATCCATTTAGTATGTTTGCTCGGGCAGGTGTTTCGTGGCTGTGAATATAAACTTCTACATTTGGCCCTTTATTTGAAGACGCGTCACGGACACTGTTGGCGCCATTAACTTGCCCCTTTAGTTCTTACACACCGAAACAACCTCATAAGCACAATCTTACCTTACGTCGACAAAGTTCCCATAAACATGCCGTTCCGACTTTTAAAGTTTTTTATTTACAGTAATTTTAAAGACTGTGCCGCATCGAGTTTTAAATAATCATCAGTATTTTATTATTACAGTGTTGGAAATAAATACACCGCTACGCGAAATCGCGGTAGAACTTGTACTCTGCTTACACGTATAAGTAGGTAACGTAATGTTAATAAAATATTGCGACCCTCCATTGTTTCAGAAACAGATACGATTGCGTAAGTTGGGAATTAATAAGCCGTCCCACAGTTTCATAATTACAGCTAGCGCAGCTGATATCCCACAGATGTTACCGTTTACTTATTACTTACAGGTCAATGCCGTTTCCATAGTTATCGACTCAATACAGAAGCAACAAATACTTCGCTTTAAACTATTGCCAATAGTTTAACCTATGCATTTTAGCCACCGGATACTGCACTGCCTAGTCACGCTATACTGCATTAAACCGCCATTAAGTATACTTTCCGAAAAAAAAAACAGTGCGGTTATTCACTGATCGTACCGCTGCCAAAACTTTGCCTATGCTCCAGCTGGTTCTATAGTTATGTTTCTGCCCGCATTCAGTATTGAGGGTGAGTTGGCGGCTCCCTCCGGAGTCGCCGGCATTCTTTAGCGTTACATTACACACACGAGAACGCAAAACAGGCAACCGAGCGGGGTGTGAGCAATGTGAACTGCACACAGTCACGGTCCACTAACATCGCGTGGCTAAGGGCACGCTAAGTACCCACAATCGCCCGCAACTTCCTACCACTACTTAATTATATGTCGTGTAATAAAGTACAGTCAGTAACATTAATAGCTGATCGAAAAGGTCTACACAAGCTCTAAGCTGTGCAAGGTAGCTAAGCGGTGCGCGAGGAAAAAATCCACCAATAGGATAACTTCATTTTCCTAACCTCAACACAGCTCTGGTGGAAACAGGCTAAGCGGAGCAATTTTTTTACATACAAGAGAAGCGAAACATGCGTGGTGCGGGGACGAGGAATGTGTACGGAAAATATCTGACAAGAGTCTGCAACATATCTTCGCATCGCTCATCTGCACACAGTTTCGCAGGTTCGCTACACATCCTCACACATCTCTGGTGGGGCTCACACAGTTTCGCTGCTTCGCTACGCATCCTCGCACTGCTCCGCTACCTTCCACAGCTCTGATGGATGGAAACTTTCTTGACTATAAAGTCATGTGTAGATCTTTAAGACCTCTTCCACTTTAAAGGCAAATAATAAATAATATATTTTCTGCTGACTGCACACTCAGCCTCAGAAGTAGCTGAACATTTTAGTTCCTTGTCGCTGTCAGTGATGGACAAATTCGAGCTACTCTCATTTCATTCGTTACTAAGACAAGGTTCTTAAGTGCCGGCTACTTATGAGGCTGAATGTACTGGGGTTTGGTCGAAATTATCGTTAATTGACCGCCGCAGTACCCATCACTACAAAATCTACATATCAAGGCGATTATTAATAAATAACAATTATGACGCCCCACGGTGGTTTGTTTAATTTAGAATTCAATTTATTCGGGGAATTTTAACGCTGCGTGATACCAAATATTTGATCGAAATAAGGGAAATCTTTTTACCGTGGTTACCTTATGGTTAGGAAAAATATTTACCGCATAATAATGATAAAAACTACAAACAAAAACAAATGAAGGGTACACGAACAGAGACCTTTTACAATATTCGGAATGTAGAGTGTGCACGGAACGAAATAATTTTGAGATCAAAATCTCATTAAAAAAAGTGACTAGACATTTTCTTTCCCATTTGTCTCTTTCTTATATTATACCCATCAAATAACATTCAGTAGGTAAATACTATAAATTTAAAAAAAATATCCTGACGAATTGAGGACCTCCTCCTTTTTTGAAGTTGGTTAAAAATGGAATGAACCTTATTCTCTACATGTCGCCAAGGAAGTTAAAATGAAGCAGCAATGTTTATAAAGGTCGCGCAGTTAAGTTCGAAGATGACTTGAAAAGTGATGTACCTACAATCGATGTAAAAGCAGTATCTACACACAAAAAGGTCCTAAAATTTGATACTAGACCTGGGCGACAATAAAAAGGTAATATGGAAAGTTATTGTACATAATTTAAAACGTTTCCTGCTATTGTTTGTGCTAAATATACACGCCGAATCCGACACGTCAAGCCGCATGTTTATAGGCAGGTATTTCTTTTATGGAGACATTCCGAACAACTAGAACTACTACTGAGACATGTATTTTATTAGTTGGTTCGTACGAAAATTACTTCATTATGTAACACTTGTATCCGACTGCCGCTAACGAATTCTAAGCAACCGAAGTCGCGGGTAACAGCGAGTTAATGTATATTTCTTTGATACGCTCTGCAGTTTAATGTCAATAGGGCGTCTGCGAATCAAAAAAAGTCGGGGGGGGGGAGGGGTGATAGCTGTCTTTTCTCTTTTCAGTTATTGGTTTTTTATGCAGTCGGGTTTTGTTTTTATTATTTATTTGGAATATCAATTGAATTCACAACCTTGTATGGATCTAAGCAGTGGAGCAGTTTCTTGCAATAATAGTCGCCCAAAACTACGACGGGGTAACTACATACATATGACAAATGTACGAGTAACCGCTTCGCTCCCCCATTATGCACTCTGAGGAGATTCAGTATTTCAGCCTAAAGCGTCTGGAGGTTCCAGAAGGTCACAGAATTAGGGAGCGTGCTTTGAACCAAGTAAAGGTGCGGCTCCACTCCGTGAAGCTGGGCGGAGTGGAGGGGAGCGGACCGTGAGTTGACCAATCACAGTGCTCGAAATTCCACTGGTTCAGATTTTCACTAACTGGTACCTGCAAAAGATCTGCACTGGTCGAAGTTGTCGTAAATGGGATTGCTGCTCGCAATTCGCATACGACTCTAACTTAGACTATTATAACAATAATAATAACCCCTTGCCTCATTAAAGTTCTTATTCAAAACCTTTTTTTGTGTACATATCTTTGAAGGCGTCTGCTTCACAAATACGGTAGCTAATAGTGGTATATACTTATATGTCGGCCAATTAAATGAAAAGTTACCTACTTAATTTAAATAAAAACGCAAAACAGCTCGTTTTCCGGCTAATTAACTTTTTACCAGTACTCCTTAGCTATGTATCTTTCATTTATAAAATGGCTACTCAACCATGCTGTCATATATCGGCATCATTGTCGTCATCGCCCTCTTCTAGCTCAACACTTTGTACACTTTTCCATATAATCTGTCATTTCTATGAACCAACTACAATGCAAATCAACTGTTAAAAAAATATCACCGCTGCCCATCAGAATCAGCGACCTCAAGATAATCGCTGATCCGTTACCAGTCTGTACGTCCCTCCTGAGCCTCTGGATCTACTACACTACTACATACGGGTATTCAGTGACAGTGTAGTACTAGTCCGGTCGAACGGGACTACTGCTACAGCAACTAGGCTACAGTGTGGCTCTACCACTTTACAAAAATTTTTTTTTGGCATGCCTTACTTTTATTTGCTGGTGTAAAACAAAAGCAACGACACAAAAAATTGCTTCATATATTCGTAGTCTACACTATACACTATCTACACTAATACAATAAAGAGGTAAGCTTTGTGTTTTGTTTGTTTGTATGTGGATCTCTGGAACTACTGAACTAATTCCAAAAATTCCTGCGCTAATGGAAAGCTAAGCTACCCTATCCCTGACGGACATAGGCTTTCCACGCGAATGAAATCGCGGGCGAGCGTCCGCTAGTATGAATAAAGCTGGAAACATATTTTGATGTTACTGCAATAGTTACAAGTAAAACGTTATTTATACAACTCTCTCGTAGCATTAAACTAATCGCAGGTTTACGTAAAATGCTCGCACAATTAAGTAATTCTTAATTACGTCGTGAAAAGCGTTAAGTAATTAAATATTTATCTTAAATAGTTTGAATGTTTCATAACACCACTATAAATACTATGTGTAATGGGTGCGGCGATGGTATCCAACAACATGCGTTAATGGACCAATAACTAAACTCGATCTTACACCGATTCATTTTACTTGCTAAGCGATCGTAGTCGCCCGTACCTCTCGCGAGGACTACGATTTGAGACATTCAGGCGACAAAAAAAAAACTAAACTCTCGATTGAGTGTTTTGCTCCTTTTGGTTTTATAAAGGTTAACGCGTTTCGTCCACTGGTGATTCCAGTTTTTGATTCACCCGTTGGTTTCGGTTTAACTCTAGTTTAACATTTATATTACTATAGTATTTATTTATAAACAATACTTACGCTAAAAAAATAATGAACAATCACACTAAGACTTTGATAAAGTTGTCGCCGGTGATTTATTTTTATTCCTAAAAAAGTTACATAAAACAAGTCATAAGTAACTGTGTGTTTATTTACCCAATTAACATTGTTATTTATTGTTATCATCTTGAAACAGCTATCCGCCGCTGTCTGTCGCTTACTCCTTCTGAACCACGCAACTTAAGTTATAAAAGGCAAAAAGCATTACCGCTGTTAATATGAAGTGCGCTTTTGAGGTTGGGTACACAATTCTCTTTAAACAAGGTAGCATAACACTTTTACAGATAACTAATAAAACTACCATTGAACGATCAGGGACCAATTTATAATAAATAATAAACGCAACAGGCGTCAGGTGACAGTGACAATTCGCCGTACATTACTGTGTCGACAAGTACACTACAGACTTACAGACTTAACATCATAATGGGCAAGCTATGTATACCGAATTGTCACTGTCACTTGTCGCCTGTCGCGTTTATGAAATTGGCCCCAGGTCAAATTCAGCCGGCTCCGTCAAACTCCGTTTTGAGTGAGCGATGGGAATTGTTAACAATGTTGATACTGGCTGCTTTCCCGAGAGAATTCGCCGGTGTTCAAAATTTACCGGAGCGTCTAGCTAGTTAAACTAACAACGGTTTTTTTTAACTAGTATAGATCCTTTTCAAGTGCACCAGCTTACTCAAGATTTTTTTGCGAGTAGTAGGACTTTGTGCAAGGTCCGTCCGGATCTTGCTCGTTAATCCTGCCGCTAAGCACCTAAGCTGCAGTGCTTGCACTGTTGTGTTCCGGCGTGGAGGGCAAGACAGCCGGTGCAATTACTGGCACAAGAGGTATTCCATCTAAGCCCTTCTAGGTTGGCAACGCATCTGCTATCTCCTTGATGTTGCGGGTGTCTATAGGCGGTGGTGATCACTTGCCATCAGGTGACCCACTTGCTTGTTTGCCTTCCTATTTAAAATAGAAGAAAATAAAGAGATCGCATTTGATATTTAGATTCTTTAGGAATTAAACTCCAAATGCATTCTTGAGTACGCACTTGTATAGGTACTTGTGAACGAGCTATGTAACTGTGATCCTTATGCTTTAGTGGTCGTACGAGTATCTGTGAAAGTATAAATTTATAGAATGGTTGGCATTCTGGCTTTCCATTCTTGTAGGTAAAAGTTTGTTTTGAGCATAGGGTTGAGGGTAGTTTTATCTATTTGCCAAATTTAATGATGATGTTTGATGAGCATGGGATGCCTATGTGTGGTTTTATCAAATTTTATGCTACTGTGAGTTTCGGTAACGGCAAAAATATGCTAATTTGTTTTTAAATACAATTTCCAAGTTCCGAGCTAAAGCAGCTCGGGCGGACCGATATCAATAAATCTACGAACGCAAGAAAACTTTTGAAGAAATTCAATTTGAATTTAGTTCGCATTATTGTTTACTGAAAAACGGTAATGTAGGTAATTTGTTTTTTTCTTTTAAGCTGAAATCGAAGTAAAAAAAACATGTTTTTAAGGCTCCGTAGTCCAACTAAGAACCCTAATGGTTTCGCAAAGTCTGTCTGTAGTCGAGTAATGTAATCAGCGAGTAAAATGTTCGTTTCATACCTCGAAAGTGTAGTCGACTGAGAAATTGCTTTACCACTTTTCGATCGTATTACTAAGAAATAAGATTCAAAATGTGTTGACTATACAAAACAACTTTGAATGAACAAAGTAGTTACATCTAGAAAAAGCTTGAAAGAATAGTTTTTATCGTTTGTAGTAATAGTTACGGAACCCTATGTATGGCCGTCTTGTTCTTGCCCGGCTTATTCTATTGTTTAAGCACAATGGGCTCGTATATTAGTTATTTGAAACCTTTTGCAAGTGCTACTTAAACTATTAAGTTGTTTCAGTCATCATAAGTTAGGTTTACTTTTCTGGATGTTTATTATTAAACGCAGAACATAACTCACTCTCCACCTTTGTTATCACGTCTAGATTCATTTTAATAGTGTTTACACTTAAACATTTTATTACAGCATGTTTACTGCCTTTACAGGGTGTGCGTATACTTAAGTTAGTTATGTTTGTTGGTGTGTGTACGAAAGTGTGTATAAAATTATGGTTGGTTTCAAAAAGCTGATTGTTTCAACAATAACGTTTAAAGCTCGATACCCACCAGCTTGCTATTTATTTTTTAATTTACTTATTTTATTGATCGAACATCATCTCGTTTAGACACAAAGCTCGCTGATCTCAGCTGTGATTTTCATACGGCTGCTATTGCCAGACTAGTACAAATTATCTCTGTTGGTGCCTAGTTTTAAGTGCACTTAGTTCAGTTATGTTAGGTTTAGTCGAATTGTGCGACCTAAAATTGCAATTCTTTCTGTAGATTATCAACTTAAAATGATTTATGCCACTTCTTGATACTATAGCTTGGTTTAAATGATATGCAATGACATCACAAAGAAAAATCTTCGGCACTGGCAGGACTCGATCCTGTAGCATTCCGTGCCGTGCGTTAACCAGTTCCGCCACAGGGCCACTGCCAGAGCCTGCGAATTTTTAATGTGTTTCGTTTTTAAAATAAAAATCGAAAAAAAAAATCGGTTACATAAATGTTATAGCTTGTTTGTTTGTTGTCCACAGGGCGGTGACAGACCCGCGCGACGGCCGGCGCGTGGCGCTCAAGAAGCTGCCCAACGTTTTCCAGTCGCTCGTCTCCTCCAAACGCGTCTTCCGCGAGCTCAAGATGCTATGCTTCTTCAAACATGAAAACGTTAGTATGCTACAATTACTTATTATCATTATTCCCCCCGTTAATACATAGAACTACCAGCCAAAATAGCTGGACAGTACAAAAACTGAATAAAGATTTACACATGCAAAAATCTTGAAGAGTGCACTCTGTTGTGCAATTTATATAAACAGTACGTAATTGACTATTCGACTGTCATTAATTCAAGTGGCTGTGAGCGAAAATACATTTAGTAATTATATGTGTTTATATGGTCGCAAGCCATCCGCGGACTTGGCCCGGAATCTGCGGGCTTAAGTTTTAGTATGTCAAACACTTGTCTGTAACAAAACACTGGCATGTTTCCGGAATGTTTAGAGCTGCCATTTTAGAAAAGCGGTAACCTCTAGTCTTACCACATTACTTTCGAACTTTACTTCATTTGTTTTGTATAATCTGGCAAAAAAAATTACCAGCTTCAGGTTCAAAGGGCATGTCATAAGACGTCAAGGTTTATTTTCATTTAAAAATTGTTTATTTTTATTTACAATCAGCCCTATTGAGATTTTTCTTAAATGTTTAGAGTTGCTGTCTAAACTAAGAGATCACGCTCTTGACCTACTGTTACCAGTATTTATTTATTTAAACTTTATTGCACAATAAAAACAATAATGTACAAATGGCGGACTTAATGCCATAAGGCATTCTCAACCAGTCAACCATCAGGCTAAACAGAAAGTATAACGGTGCAGGATCGAATAAATAAAAACAAGAATAACACAAATCAGCCGGAATATTAGAGGTAATGAGGATAGATTTGCAGGTCCATTTGTGGCAATATCTGCTTCGTCAGCTTAAAATCAATTTTCCCCTTTTTGCTATAAAAACATGGCGTTTATTTGGCGCAGGAAGTATCCTATGTCCATTTTCGGGAATAAACTGCCTCTCTTTTAATTTTCGTTGTGGTCGGTCCAGTCGGTGTCAAAACGTAACCCACTGATCCATGTAATGTTAGCATATAAATTTATGTTCATTGATGCAGTACGCAATGTCAAAACACGATTTGGGTATTGTCCAGAAAATCGTACAGGCTCCGCTTTGTTTCGCTTTTCCGTTGAATTCACGCATTGTTTGTTTACGGATACAATCATTAAAGAAATTCGATAAATTTCAAATAGCATTGCAATTACGTTGCAAGCGTGCTGATAATTTATTCATTTTCAATGAGTTTTATCGACCAGCGTTGTTTGCGGCGGTATGCATTTGTCGCCGCGCACAAACATGGGATTTGCATTCAAATGGGGGAATTGGATCCGATAGCGAGCATTATGTCCATATCGCGAGTGTGACGGACGCTAATAACATGTCACACCCGACGTTCGCCCGCGTCGGCTTAGTCCGTTTAAACAAACTGGATTTAACCAGTACAATATCAAATTTTGTATGTTGATTAGGTCCTTGATAACGTGAGACATTCTGCTTACGAAGAGTAGGGGAGAGCGGCGTTCTTTTTAAATTGAGGTACATACCTATGTATTTGCTTCATATTCTGCCACTTTTCTAATAAATAACGCGAAAGACCGTGTATTCAATGTTAAATGATTAAATGCACTCAACCCACTGGTCTGTCCTTTAATTAATTTGTATTATAGTGTTCATTGCAAACATTCGCTCGCATTACTACAAACGAAGTTAAAAGGTATTCGGGGCCGACTCCAAAATTAAATTACAGATACAATTCAAATTCCCAGCGAGCGGTAATAGTGCCGCTATTATTTTTCTAACCGCACATCTTTATTTTGCAGGTACTATCGGCTCTAGACATCCTTCAACCGCCAACGTTAGATTTCTTCCAAGAAATGTATCCTTTTCAAATTTAATCTTGAACAGGGCCTGTCATTTGCAGGGAAAGGGCAAGTATCTCAGTTACGCAGCAAACCGACATTGCACGTTGGAGACACGTGAGTGATAGTTACACTTTTATTTTCATTTTTATTATTAAAACTGATCACCAATTGGCCTCTCTCTCATCTGGTGCTAAGTAAAGATGAAGCCTCACTGATTTAGTAACAGTTAATCTTGCCTTGAAGAGACCCCAGGTTATATTTATCCGGAAATACTGACGCCGGGACCAAATCCCATTCTTTAGCACTTTTACAAAATATTAGGTGAGTAACTTATTAAATGACCCCACCTCGTAGCACCGTTTCAATCATGTTACGGCGCCATCGCAAAACAGAAGTAATAACGATATCGTTAGCTTTATTCCAAATTGTTCTCTAACCCAATTTAGTTTTCAGTAATTGTAATAAAATGTTTACATTTAAAGGAGGATCAAAATAGGTGTTGACAGAAAGTAATCAAGACAACACAATACGATATTTGCTAACTTAATTTTCATCTGAAAAGGTTTCTACGCCCACTACGCTACCCCGTTAGCCGAAATGATCGAAACTGGCATCCTGAGGGCACATGAAAGTTTCCAGTGTCACTCATTGCGAATTCTTGTACCATGAAATACCTAATTAAAAGTTTTACACTTGGTTGCGTTGCGTACATCGGCTACAACTGTGTTTACTATGTTTTCACCCACGCTTAGTATTACACAGTTTTTAATTTGAGGAAACTAATTACAAACTTAATTTTGGAAACTTCGTACAACACATACATTTGTTGTTTAAAAGTTTGCTTTAATGTTAGTCAAGTTCGTGTTCGTGCCAGTGGGGAATGTTTTAGTCGAAGTGAAAATCGCTATACCCTTTCTAAGTTAGTTTATCATTTGTTAATGATATTGAACAAACATAAGCGCGACGGTAGCGCTAATTGACAAGCTCGAACAGCATCAGAATAACATTTTCGCATCCAAATTTATGGCGCTCCGGATATCATAAAATTGCTGAGATTAATGATTTATAGAGCTCTGCCTGAACATCTAAGTCCTATTTCACGCTGTCAAATCAAATGGCTATAACAGTTAGACGTGCTCAAGTTTCTGACGTCGATTTTCACCTGGTGTCGAGTTTCGACCAATTTCGTCACACCCCGGTACCGCTGCGATTTATCTCCCTCCATGCGCGTAGGGCATCCGATGTCCGCTAGAGTTTTCTTGACGATTGGCTTGTAATCATTTAGTTTTGCTTTTTATAAAGTTATATTAGGTTGTTGTATCATAATATGTATGTATGTGTGTGGGTTTATGTCTCCTCGTAAAAACTCAACGGATGAACCGATTTTGCCAAACGAGGTGTCGTTGGATTCGTCAGAGGTGCTATTTTATTCCAATGCTATCATCATGTGGGATGTCAAAATCAAGGACTAGTTCCAAGTATAAATATACTAGATAACTAGTAAAATAGAACAAAACATATGTTTTTAATGTTTTATTTTACCGTTGGTCGGGTTTTCGAAGCATACTTTTATTACGGAGAGCACCTATAGACCCTTTGTTCGTCCGTACGAGTTTCGCTTTATCCACTTCAATTAATAATCGTAATTATTTGGCATTCTCCGGCACCCGCCACAGAGGCGGCGGGGCGTCAGCTGGTGCCGAAACACAATATCTCGCTGGCCCTCGGCCGGCAATTTATTCCCCTGCAACTTTTATTGAAATTCGAATGGCACTCTTTCCACTCCTGCTCGCTTTCGATGTGAAACGAGACCAACGACAAAGGAGCTGCTCGAGACTAGGATCCTAAGAAATTCATCGAATTGAATATTTATTGAGAGACCTTTATGAGTAATGGTGGAGCTTTTGGTAAAGTATTCTCGAGTGAGTCCGCGGCGGACGTGTATTTCGTTTGCATAAGAGTTTATAAATTGGGCAAAGCAATGGTTTGCTGAAGTTGGAATTATAAAAACTCGATATTTTTATTTGCTAAGTCAACTAGTTTTATTGTTACTTTTTTAAGAAAACGATCACGCTAGTACTACTCAAAAAACTTGTTAACAAAACATAATAGCAATTATGAAGTTGCGCAGTTATCATGTGAGTTAAAGATAAATGGCTATAAAGAAGTAATGAAAGCCTGTTCCATTAATTCCTTTACAATCTCAATCTCGGACTGTACATAATGAGTAATGACTTGCTATTTTCCGCGTCCTATATGCCGCAAAATCAATTACAGAAGTTCAACAAGAGCCTTACAAAATTTTATTTTACGTAACAGCTATGATGGTAAAATCATCTGGGGGACGAGCAGGTGAAAGAAAAACACCGCAAGTTATCTGGAGTCCAGGAGGGGGGGACGGGGACGCGAAAAGTTTACCGAAGCGGAGAGGATACCGGATCTTCAACAAATCTCTTGTACACATATAACAACTCACATCCCCTTATATATTACTACTGAAGAATATAAAGTAGGATGGGTTTCGCAAATAAATAAGAGGCTTATTAGGTAGTGGTGATGTAGAGAAAAAAAACACGGAAACTTTTAAAGACAAGAATATAATGAAGTGAATTAGTTAAGTAATTACAATCGATGCTAATCGATAGAACATCATCGCTGATCGTAATAAACCGCTTGAGTGGTTCGATGATTTGTTTATATTCGTTTTGTTCGGCTTGCCCATCCACCGTCGTTAACTGAAATAGAACTAAGTGCTTCCGCTAAATAAAATGCAGTAGCATTCCCCCTTTGTGCCACATTATTTCTTGACGTTTGCAATGATTCACACAGTTGGGTTGTCACAAAATGGAATGAAAGCATTATATCGTTTTAAAGGATTATTGTTTGGCAGTCGTACAATTAATTTGCATCTGCTTAAACGGGATTTGAAAAATCTTCTCGCCTACTATTTGTATTCAGTAGAAGCTGCGAGTTTTGTCATGAATATAATTAAGTTTAAAAAGAACCTTTGCATAATTACTAATTTACATATGCACCGTACATGCTTCGTTGATTTAAATACAGTAGTTAATTTAAAAAAAAATACTGTTTAAATTTACCAAATGACATTCGTCAAACATATACATATAAACCGGTAAATAAATATATATAAAGTAAATTATAAATCAAAAACATATATTTATGCCAATGTGAAATTACTTACTAAAAATATAAAAGGCTTACTAACTAAGCTTAAATCGTCTAGCAGGGGGATTGAAGCCATACATAATGACCTATTGTAAATACATAATTGACCCATACATAAGCGCGTCGTGTTGATGTGTGACTGACGTTTTGTATAAATTGGATGACAGTTACAAAGCGGTGACAAGTTGAAGGAAGGGATTTGTAATAAATTCTACAGTCTTTCCTTAAGACTACATGAGTTAGCGAACAAAGGACGGAAAAGCAAAATTGGCAACCGGGATGTATCTGATTCTGAGGCGATGACGTGAAATTGGCTAAGCGCTTCTAGCGAGCGCGTCTTTTCGTCCAGTTTTTGTTTATCATTTTAATTTCTTATTGCGTAACATTTTCATGTTTCTATTCCCACAAGGGCAGGTCAAAGCCTTCATTACTATGAAGCATCCTCCCTTTTATCTCGCCAGAAACCCGCGAGCCTAGCGATAACTTGCAAGTGTTCGCCTTTGTTGTACACATTCCTGGAAACTTTATTCTAGCAACCGCTTACTTACGCACTTCCGCAGCCTACCAAAGCGCAATGTAAGAGTAATCATTGGCATTCGTTTGTTCTCTCGCGCGTCAAGACTCCGTAACAAAACATAATTCTACACAACACGCCTTTGTCTTTCTAAACAACGCCATACTGCTCGCGTTTCTGCTTTTGTTTCTTGGTCATTTCTTTTGTTTCATTGCGCGTTCCTTTTGTTCCGCGCGTGTCGTGTCTTTGTTCCAGCGGTTGGGCTAGTCGTTTGCGCATCGTGCGCGGTGCAGCGCCCTTGCGCGTGCGCTTCCTAATTAGCGGCCGGCGTGGGCTGCTTGGCCCGATTTAACCTCGCCGCGTCACGGCCCGAGCTCTCCGATGCCGACCAGACCGATGCACTAACTGCCACTTGATTGTGTTTGCAAACAATTACGAGATCCCTCTGACCGATGGCTCCTAATCGTACTTACATAAGCTATCCTAAACTAACCTTTAGCAACCCACTAATAAGCACCTTTGTTTAAATGCCACGATCACGTTGTTCATTTAGTTAATTTCACAAACTATTAATTGACAATAACGAGATCGAAGCCGTAAGGTGGTTCGTGGATTGAGTTTGCCACGTCCGCCATGCGTTTGATAGGGTTCCAGTAAACGTGTTTTTTGACAAAGTAAATTAAACACGTTTTGATTGAGAAACATTCACACATTGCAGCTGTTTCCGTTCGCGCCATGTCCCTATTAAGGGGCTTCTTTAATGTCTATGGTTGTAACTATTATTTCCAGTGTTTTACGTAACATTCAGATTCCTAATTGTGTTTTAGATGCATTTCTGCTACAATCGCGATCAAAGACATAGGTAGGTCGCATGTTTGACCTCACGTCTAAAACGAAATAACAGTTTCGTCCTTACACGACCTTCTAGTGAGCGCGATGAAACTATTCCTTTGTGACAAACGAACCCGCGACCTTGTCATCTCCAGAGTATAATTTGTAGCACCGGAATGTCCTCTCTTTACCGAAAAACATTACACAGCCGTGGCGGGTGGGCGTGAATCACCGCCACCTTCACAATGTCTTTATGATGGACGTCGTGTCGTACGACGGCCGCGGTGTAAAGTGCTTACAAATAAAAATTACGACCGATGTTCATGGCTCTTTGTTTGGATCACGAGCAATTATCCGCTCACACGGCATTAATCATATTTAGAGCTGGAAAAGTAATTATTTAATGTTTTATAAATGAGTTCAACTTATAAGCAACAATCTAACATCTAATGAGCTAAAGCCAAAGCTGTTAAGCCTGCTCCATAAAGAAATCCTTTGTTAACCATTATGCATTGTACGATCTCGTCAATTGCTAAAGGCCTAGTCAACAATACAAAGTTAAAATTGCACTTTGTTCACTTATAGAATTGTCTAGTTTTTGCATTAACGCCACCGCATTTATTGTTACAGTGTAAAAACGGCAAAAAATTGTCCGAAAACGCGGTTAGCGGCGCATAGATAACAATTGGCTTTTATTTTGATAGCGACGACGTGCGTTTGCACCGCCGCCGAGCCCATGACTTGCTAATGTCCCTATTCACGCTTTACACTCGATTGGATGTTATTCGAACACTTCATTTGATTAGTTTCATAGTATGAACAAATTTCAAGCCAGAGAGCTTTGTAATTTGAAGCTTCATTCAACTAAACACGAAACTATTATTTCTAATCTCCGACGGAAAAGATCGAAAGTTCCGTGTTTGAAATCCTGTTCTGTTTGTGCATGTTATATGATATCATAGCGAGATCGAAGCGGATGGACCAATTTTATTGTGGTTTTTCCTTGAAAGCTGTATTATCTGAAACAGTTTTTAGATATAGTTTATTAAAATAGGTCCAGCCGTATCCGAGTTATTTAACTTTGTCAATGTCGGAGGAAATATTTTTATTTGCCTTGCAATTTATTTTCTTCTTTATTCTTCTGTACGGGTCATTAATTTTTCAAGGTTCATTTTATCATAGTGTATTTTTATGACGGTTGGTTTTTTACTGCACCGCATCGCATTTCTTGCCATTGCGAATGACTTGATTTATGTTCCTCTACTATTTTGTTTTTGTAACTCAATGTTAGCCGTAAATCCTACTTATGGAGTTGTAAAAATTTTACAAAATAAAATCGTTTAGTTAAAAAAGCTAACAAACTTTGACGACACGTTATGATATTAGACCACCTGTTTTATTAAATTAAAAGCTTTTATGACTAATACAACTTTCTCTATTCACAGAATATAGAACTGTAAAGACTTGGTCGTAGAAGAAAACTAGTTTTATATTCAAAAATTAAGATACACTGCGTTAATTAATTAAATACATTAAATGTTTGAAACTAGTTTGTGTTAGACCTTATGATGACCGTCTTAAACTTATTTAATCCAACCGAAGACGTTGATGACAAACTAAATTCCAACTTCACTAATACGTACTAAATATTAAATTATTCCTAAAAATCGTAGTGTCTCAAAAGTTGATTGACCCAAAAAATGCTTTGACCGTCTGACTTTGCACACGCATTATGTGCACTGTTTTGTTATGTTATATTGCCAATATCGCGTAGTTGCAAATGTATAGTGGATTTATTGCTCGCATGAGATCCGTTTATGCGATGCCAGCGACCCCGCGCCGCCGTTAAGTGCGCCCGGTGCGCTTTAATTACTGCCCTGCCCGGTAAATTGTGCACAAGTTTAATGTTTTTGCCTACACATTGGTTCAAATGGTCTGTGATGTGATTTTTAGGCATGAACTTCGATATCGCCAAGACTGGCCTGAGCAGTATTTAATTGAGTGAACCCAGCAGATTGTATGTTACAAACGCATTTGCGCTTTTTCCTTACTTCCATAGTGCCTGGACTTCTTTTCCCAAACTGACGGTAAATTTTCAAACATACATTAGAAACCTAATGGGAAAAAAGATATTTTGTCGTCACCGTACAGTCATAGTAATTCGACCGTATGTATGAGTTTATAACACCTGGAAAAAACCTTTTGGGGTTGCTATGAATGTACTGAAATCTGCTTTAACGCATGTTTCTACATTTAGACGCGTAGGCATGGGACTGAAATGCGTGGGTTAACCCACGAGGTGGACCGATGACCCGGTGAAGGTCGCGATAAACTTTTGGATACGAAGACAATACTACTGTACACAACACTGTTATACTTAGGGCGACCAACTCTGTGTGCCCATTTTACAGGACATGTGATCTTAAGAGGAAACACCAAGGTCTAGAGAATTGAAAAATAGGTATTTGTAAAATCTATTGCTGCCTCCATCTATCAAGCCTCCCCCCGCAGAGTGCAATAGAGACAGCCGCAGCTTGGACTGAAAATACCTATTAAAAGTACACAAAATCAACGATTCGTAGACCCCTGATTCCTTCTCCAAAACTTATCCGATTTAACTACTTTTTTCATTAAAAATTAAAGAAAGGCTTTGGCAGTGTTCCTATGTTTTTATTTTTTTTATATAATCTAGTAAAACTTGTTTTCTGAATGTATGAACGCAGCCGAAAATCTGGCCAATTTTGTAGGTTTTTGAATGTCCATATCTCTTTTAATAATTAATTTATTAAAAAAAGGAAAACATAGGGACATGCATAATAGTGGCCATCGATTTTTTGGAAAAAAATATTGCTCTACTGGCATTATCCAGAGAGGAAACAGGGGACGACGTTTGTATGGAAAAACGGCCCTTGTGTTTCCTCTTAAATTACAGGATTCATGGAACAGTATTATTTGGTCCTGTGTTTGTCTTATTAAAATACAGGACACGGCAAAAATGATAGCTGAAAAACGGTGCATCCTGTAAAATACGGGACAGATAGCCACCCCAGCTATACTACACAATACAATACTACTATATATATATATATATATATATATATATATACACACTGTTCATTGCGAGGGGTTTTTAAGATCTTTGTCCAGGACAAGACATCTTTTTTAAGTTAAGGCTATTTTTACTAACTCTAAAGTTTAGTATCTTTAAAGTTTAGCCTAAGGCACAATAACATTTGGTGCTTTGGTTGTTTAGCCTTAAATCATTAGCAATCTTGGTGATTATACTTGTTCGTTTCGTAGTCAAGTTACTAACCATTGAGGTTTGGCATTGAGTGAACAGTTGAAACAATGAATGGTTTTTTTATCTTTTACTCGTATTAACTGGAAAACGCAGAAATTTTAATGTCAATCATTCTCCCATTATCATTAAGTTTAAGATATTAAGACAGTGTTGTGATTAGGCATATTTAGTTAGAGTGATATTTTATGGCCAATAATAGATTCTGTTGAATAAAATTCACATTAAACCAGTAGCTTCCTTATTCTAATCCGGGATGGAGTGAATGGCCACCGTAAAGCCTTTTATGGTGATTCCACACTCCATGTGCCTGTACGAGATCGCTTTACGATTTGTCATTACATGGCATTCTTCACCCGCCGTCGATCAATTGTTTTATTGCAAGCAACGTCTTGACACGTCGTCAGTCATGTCATGGCTTACTCGCAATGCACGTTCCAGATGACAGTATGCTTCAAGAGCCAGGTGCGATCGATAAAAAATGCATATTCTTTTTTTACACGGTCGGGCATGATTGTGATAGAACCGAACGTACGTTGTAGATTATTTTGACGGATTGTCATTTATTTGTTGTTTTAAATTTATTTACACAGCACCACAGTCGGTGAATAAACTGTGTAACTAAATTGAGCAATGTTTAATTGTATAGGAACACGATAGACGACATACTTTGAGGCAATCCGAAATTACTGGGACGGACGCCATTTATCGCTATTTTTATGAAATTGCGAGGAAAACGAGCATACGGGTCACCTGATGAAATGCGATCACCGCCGACCATAGGAACCAGCGACCCCAAGAGAATCGCTGATTCGTTGTCGCCCTATATATCCCCCCCCATGGACCTCCGGATCTCTCACTCACTGTATGAAACGCAGTAGCAAGCTACTAATTCGTGACAGTATTATGTCAACGTGTGGTACTACCTCGGTCGATCCGGCCCGTTCGTACTGTAACCGGAGACTGGCTTCAGTGTGGCTCTACCACTATTTGTTGACTATTTATTTATTTTCACGGATAGAAAAAAATGCTAAATTGATAAGCTTTGCTAATGATTATGAGCGTGCATAGGTAACATCCAATTGTGTTCTAAAACTTTAAGCATTATTATTAGGAACAATATGCTATTTCATACAATAATTTCAAAGTGCATTTTCTACTCTCCGTGATGCGGCGTTTAGACGAAGGAAAAAGCTTTCACAATCGTAACCAAGAACAAAGATTGTGTCTGTCTACGTCAATGTATTCGAAAGAACTTTTGGTGACTTTGGCACTTTCTAACTTTTAGGTTTTTTCGACTACCTGCATATTTAAACAAACAGTCACAAATATTTACTGGCTACGAATACGAACCGCTATGTCAAAAACTCTATGCGCTTTCTTTATTCACTTCCCAGATCTTACAAATTCCGGACTAATATCTTGATAGTAGCATTCAATTTAGACTTACGTATTTTCATTTTGCATTCACTTTACATAATAAATGCGAAGATATAGTTTGTTCGGATGTATCGGACGAAAGTCGAGTAACTACAGGTCAAGTCGTAAAAGGAATACACGTTTTATGTTTATGATCCATCGCCGTGTCGTTATTTATGTAGCTCTGGTGCTTTTTATTATGGTTCTATATGAAACAGCTTCTCGAGCCGTGTAATACGGGTCAAAGAAGAACCTTTGAATGATTCATCTACCCTCACCGGACAAAATTTGTTAAATAATGTTGCCAGAGACATTAAAAAGGTGATAAAACTCTGCAGAGGGCAATAAAAACTGAACGCTGTAAATAATACTCTATCTGCGATACACGTGTTACAGTCTATTACAGATTCCTTCTTAGATACCTTTGCAAGGCGTGTGTTATATTTTACTGCTGGAGGCTTTATAGCTCGGAGTCACAAGCGTAAAACATACTACGTATGTGTATGCAAGTTACATAATAACTTTAACCAATGGTTATAGGAACAGGCCCTCGAAACTGGATAAGCGTTAAGGTAATATGGCTCTGCTGGCAATTTGGCACAGCTTAGGCATAAGATAATTTAACCCAGCGTAATATCCTACTAAAAGATCTTCTAACAATGCAAATCACCAACAAAGCATGCGAAAAATGACATTATATTATGTTCTTAACGTAATGGTATGGCCGCTGCGGAACATTAAGCCTTGGTTTTTATTTTCCACGTCGACGTTTAAGGTATAAGAATCACATCGTAAATAAGCCCTTTATGTTATTCCACGACTTCATTAAGTCCTTTCAATGATATAACTTTGAGAGTTATAGCGATACTTTTATTAATATAAATTTATTCAGCTTTATGTTTCCACATAACGTTGCTGGCCCAATCAACTCTGCACCGAACGACGTGACTCGCTTGTCGAATTATCGATCGATCTGTGAATGCCAATGGAAAAACTGTATGTGACTAATTTGCCATTCAGTGAGAGCTTAGGTCGTAGCTTACGGTGCAGGCTGTTGAGATAGGGCGGCGAGGGGCGCGGCGACCCTTTCCGTTAATGTATTCTGGCAATTTCACTAACGCTCGCGCCCGAGCTGCCTCCCGGGAACTTGAGCCCTGCCTAAACCCTAGATTAAATTTGTACCCTTCTGTTTATCATTACTTTTTTTGTTACTCATCCAACCGACTCGCCCACTATTACGGCTACCGGTAAAGTTTTATCGGGTTAGTCCCCAATCGAACGTCCATTGTCGTATTTTTCTCTCTTTGATGTACCTAATACTTTTCTTACGCAAAATTTTCTCTTTGCAACGTGAATTTACACGGTAACTTTTAACGACATACGCTGCGTCATAAATGTTTCCGAAAATGTAGAAGGCTCATCTACAGTCATTGCGCTTTACAAATAAAGTTGTAACAATCCATCCATTAATTAAAATTGTAATGACAACACAAAGAAAAATTAGGGCAATGGCAGGACTTGAACCTGCAACATCAGCATTCCGTGCATTTGAATGTTGAAAACATTTAAAATAAAAAATCGAAAGAAATTACGGTTACAAAATTTAATCCATCCATACTTTACACATTACAGATACACCAGGTAAACTGTCAGTGTTTGTTTATTTAACCTTATCATTTGCATTTGTAACATTACATTCTTGCAAATAAATGATTTATCAATGCGTCTCCATCGTGTTGACCGCTGTTCCAAGCGGGGTAGATCCACCCTCGCTTAGGTATTGCAATCCCGGTATTTTTAGTATGCACAATACCGAGATCCCAGGATTGCAATAGCACCCTACCGTCGCTGCTCTTGCAGTCGCAGCGGCATCTAATAGCCGCCGTGCCCGCGCCGACCCCTGCGACTATGGCGCCCTATGCGCCCCGCATCCCATAACAACTGCAACCCATAAACCGGCTATGTTTGTATCGATATTTTTTCAACATTAAGGGTCTCGTTAAGCCTTTCAGATTAGAATTTCTATAGTATTGGCTGGGCGTTTTTTTAAATAATTAGTAGATTCAGGCGTGAATAGGCGTCAGGCGTAATAGATTCAGGCGGGAAGCTAGTCGATCAATAGGCACTGGTTTGATGTTCTCTAGGGCTCTTATATGTACTTGTAGTAACGAAGTATGAAGATGACACAGGTTATTTTGGCGTTTGTGTTACTTATATAATTGTTTTCGTGATAATATTGAAATGAATTGGGTCAAGCCGAGAACAAATCGCTTGCCAATTGTTTAAGATACTAACCGTGTAATCCATGACTTAGTTCTTTATGCCAAGGTTACTCTTAAGGGCATACCCGTTTCTCATGCCCGCTTCAATGAAGACTGCATTAAGTGCACATCGGGCCGCTTTATTTATCCACTTTTCGCGTACTTTATTAAGGAATGTTGCTGCATTTTAATTGCATCGCGAAAGATATTTCAACGGAATTCCAACGAGGCTAGCATAAACATAAGCACCATCCAGCGCGGTAGCTTAAATTCGCGGATATAAATCACGTTTGAATATTCCGTCATAATTTTAGATGGGAAGTCGTAAGCAGGGTTTAGACGGTGTCTCGCAGGCACTTGGCACGGCCTGGGCGAGAGAGGCTTCTTGGCGTAGGACGGCTTGAGAGATCTGTGCTGGCTTGGCCCCTCGCGCTGTCTCGATGACATCTTGGAAGGGTGCCCGCAGCGCGCTAGGCTTTAGATAAACGCCGCCGTATTGCGACTCCATCGACATCTTTATATTTGACTAAAACTATTTTTTGCCCTAGTCCAGATGTGACTGCAACATAAATATTTTAATTAATATATTTCGACTATAAGTATTTTGGTTAGTGGGTAAATATATCCACGAACTTTTGAAACGTCGTCAGTTCTTTGTACGAAATATTGATAAAATGAGGCTTCCTTTTAGGTCAAAAATAGGCACCAGACTGCATTCTTAAAGTCAGTTTTTTGTCAAAATGACTGTCGGCATTTTAAACGCTCGTGGCAATACCCTATGTAAAATTCCAATGATTTTTGTCATGTATTCGCCAAAGTAAATAATTACTAATTGTTTTCGTACAATGTTTAATAATGCGACATAATTGAATTAACTGCCATTTGATGAATTAACCCTTTATTACTCAAACATACGGTCGACAACGTTCACATGTTCGACTTTTACATATTTCATGAGGGTAATGTTTGGCTTATTTGCAAGAGTAATTAAACGAGTTTTGGTGCTATTTTTGTTCTGTATATTGCGGTTATATTTTCGGCCTTTTGGAATTGTCAACTCGACGCTTAATGTTAACCAATAGTTAATTAATAACCCAGCCAGGGAAATTAGGCTCCTTTTCCCCCGTTTGAATCGTTTAATAAGGCGGAACGTGGCACTTTTCAGCCCGACTAGATGAAAATCTTTTGGGGCCTTTTATAAACTTCGTGACAAAATAAACAAGCTCGAGACTTTTCTCATAACACGCTCGCCAGTAGTTTGTAAACAGTAATTTGATCGACCGAGTAAAATTTCAAGGGTTCTGAGTAATCGGGAAGGAATCTCGATCTCAGAGTTCGTGAGCTGCTCGCATTCTGTTTTGAAATATTCTCGAGAAAAATTCCATACTCGTAGCTACTCATACTGCTTTTACGACTTTACCACGATTTGCTCCATAAAACTTAGCGTATACTAGGCGTCCAGTGTGATTATGACAGTTGGACAAAAAAAAAAGGTAAAAATAAACACAACTCCATTGTAACCTGTTTTGAGTGACAGAGTCAGCCCAAGTCAGCCCGCCTTAATAAACATGATAGCTTACATTGACGGATTAAAAAATAGGTAGACGCCAACGAACTCTTCGTTTGTCTATACTTCAGTAGATACTTAATTTCTGATTTATTCAATTAACTAGCACCTGTTCTATTTGAATTGCGGAGTTTTTCTGTGAAGTGACAGCCGGCTTGGTTCATTGTTTTTTCCTTCGTTCCCTTTCAGTTGATTAAGTTAGCATCCTGCATAAAGATAAAGCTGCGGGAGTAGACGGTCGCGGACGGAAATTTGTTGCCTTGCTCGACCGGCGCCTCCGTTTGCCGCAAATAGCTGACAATCTCTGTGGATATTAAATACTGAATGTTTTATTGACACGTTAGCGTCGTCCTTTATAACATGTACAGGTCAATTTACAAGAGCTGCCACCGAATAGGAAATTAATTTAAGATTTGGATAGAATTGAAATTTGAGTCAGGCATCAATTTTTAAATTAATCTATTTTATATTAAACTACCAAAAGTTCAAATGTGCCAAGTTTCATACATTTTCGGTGGCAGCTCTTATAAATCGACCTATATTTAATCCTGAGTTCATTAGTGTTTCATCACACTTATGACTAAATCGCGATGTACTATGCTATGGCTAATCTTAAAATTGTCTAATCATTAGACGTAAATTAAAGTGCAACATAACACCGCCCCATCCACCGCTTAAACTCATATGTAAATCCAGTCATGGCACCTTAAACCCCGCTTTGTGTAATCTAGGATATTATATAAAATTAATCACGAATGCTGTTTATCAACTTCCTTGTAGGGTCTCCTTGAATCGTATCAACGCAATACGTTACTATAAACGTACGTATATATTCCGTAATTACACCGCCATCACATAGGAACCTTGAGCATTTCTAGTCCTGTCTTTGAGTTTGAATTCCAGCGCGTAAAGAAGCTTCGTATTACCATTACCCTGAACGTATTTACATTTCGTGTGGGTTTAATTTGCGCCGGGATCGATTTCTTGTTCATAACGTGCCGCGCTACCTTCCTGATTCTTTCTGCTGTCTCGCGTTACTACGACCCGTGTTAATAAGGGTGGCAGCTATAGACCGAACTTAAGTTTCAGTTTCATACTGATGTATCAAACTGTAATTTGAGCTCGGATTTTAACTACCGCCCTTAGGCTTACTCCCTAGCTGCATCCCTCTTGTAGCCGGCATAACGTGCATAATGGGACGTTTGTATTTTTGGCTTAAGGGTGTTTTTGTTTAAGTACCGGCGCATCATCGATGATGTTATTTGACCATGATTCTAGAAGCGCTTATTACAGGCGCTCGATAAGCTTTTGTTACCGCGTATTCCAGTACGAACGTCGAGCCAACAAATTAGGAAACGATCGTAGAATAAACTCAACTAATATGAGATCACTCTGATCTGGGGGTCGACGGCTGGCGAGAGCTGGCCCAAGATCAAAAGGCATGTCGTGATCTGGAGTCGGAGGCCAAGATCCACTTCAGGTCCTTGCGTTCAGCTGGTAAGTAAGAAAGTTATTACTTACTCGAAACTCATATCATATTTGATATTAGTTTCGAGTGCAGCGAGAAATTCAAGAACCCACGGGCGCGTTTTTACCGGGCCGGCTGCAAACTGCCATTCATCAACGTCCGACCTCAGCTCGCCCTTACGTTTACTTGGCGTGTTTGCTTCAAACTCAACGTACTTTAATATTCATAAAATTAGGCCGTCGCCAAATGGAATTACTTTTCCCTCACGACTTCCGCGGGCAGGAGAAAATGATTTCTTGATTTGGTTGGCTTTTAACGCCAGATCAGCATTCGTGTCTCGAATATTAATTACTCAAATGAAAGTTCACTCAATCCCATAATTCACTGTGATAAATAACACATGTTTTGTTGGAAAACTAATGTCTTCTGCTCCTTAAACAACTTTATTTAGTGATCCTATAATTCGATTTGAGCAGATTGAAGTCGCTTACCTCATAAACAATACTTCTGTAAGTCGGATTAAAGGCATACACAATAACTTATCGACTGTACGAAATCCTATGAAATGATACGCGATTCTCACTACGATACACTACGATGCGAACCTAGCAACACAAAATACCATAAAATGTTGGCGAACAATTTTCCCTTGTCCTTATTACAACTGTTTTTTCTTTCTTCCCTCCGGGAATAATACAGCCACTACTATTCCAGTCATTGTAATCCCGAGCGTAAGCAGTGGTTTATCTTTTTACATTGACATAAACAAAGTTTTGTATTCTGTGGTTCTTCTATAGATTCTTATAGTTTCATATTTCAAGTAGCAATTATAAACCGTTTCGCTACTTTGACTTAGACCTAAATATTGAAAAGTATGCTAATGAGCATAACCAACCGGTCACTTTGGAAATCCATGGAGGAGGCCTATGTCCAACAGTGGACTTCTTGTGGCTGAGATGATGATGATGATGATGATGCTAATAAGTCTTACAAGACTAAGATCTATAAGGCCATGTTTTCACAACATTTACTATAAAAAAAAAACATTTATTTTCTGGTAATAGATCGATAGAAAGTTTCTACTTAATTGTATTTCGAAAAATTACAATTAAGAATTCCTAGCATTAACATTTTGATTTCTTAACATTAAAGCATAGCTTGCATGTTAAGGGCCGCATATGGCGCCTTTGCTTGCATTATATACCTCCCTTAGCATGCTATTGTCGGTGGTGTTTACACGGCTATTAAAAGAAACACGTGTCCTTCATAAACACCGCGTCCAAATCGACCTATCCATCTGGGCCTTACGATACCAGACAGACACATAAGGGCTTCAAACTATATAACGCTTTTTCTTGCGGGGTTGAAAACGTATCTTATTCGGTATCAGGTCAACGCGCATCAATATCACATGTAATTACTGTGTGTTAGCGTCCCGGTCGGGCGGACGTTGATAGATCGCGAGGGGAAGGACGAGCCGGCGCGTGCAGCCCCCTTACTCTCCAAGCGCATTAGCGTCGAGATCGCCGTCGAGGCGTCGCTTGGTCTCGCTCACTCGTGCTAGCGCGCTAGAGCAAGACAGGACGGCGCCCCAGCGTCGAGCTCATCGCCGTTGCGCTTAGAGAATCACCCTCCAGCTTCCCGGGGATTACTCTCGTCGCTGAGATGAATTGGACGCCCAGTGTCTAACTATTCAATGATAAAGGCCTTCTTTGGAAGATATACTAAAAGACCCACTGTTAGGCAGGACCTCAAAATATGTTTGTACATATGATATAGAAGACGAGCTAAAATTAGCCCTATTTTTTTGGCGTTTCATTGATTTCAATGAACATACAAGTAGTAATGAGCTCAGAGATGATGAAATTGTTGCAGTTTATTTCATTCAATTTAATCAATTCAACGATTGCAGCATTGGCTGAATTAATTTCATCGTTGCATCTGAGAATCACTTTTTATAATCCGACACTTAAGTATTTATCACAGCTGCATCGTGAGCATGCCAGGTTTTATGCAAAGCGCATGCTTAGAATTGCTTATTCCTATTAGTTAATATTATATGTATTAGTTATAAAAGTAGTTATACCAAATGAGTTTAAAGCAACGTTGATAAAAGCAATTAAATTAATTTCAAAGTCAGGCGGAATGTCGTACGTATTATATACATACCACTGTCTCCGTTATGCGGCTCATTCGTGACCAGAAATGGTTGTCCCTTATGCATATCAGTTTTGAGTGAACAATGATGGTGGCACGCAAAAGTTTCTTTCTTTTCAACCGGTTCTATCGTCGTAGACTTAAACTGATGCCCATGATTCATCAATGTCGCGCTATGCCTGTTCTTTCCTGTTATTGAAAAACATTCTTCAAAATCGTTCAATGCATGTGAAATGTCAAGCGCACATACACATTCAAAAACTGCGACATCTATAACGCTACAAGTTATTCAATATAATATGCATAACCATGAGCTACGGAATATTCATGGGCAGGTAGTCGTGCTTTTACAGCTAAGTGTGTATTGTTTAGTCAGGGCCTTGTCCTGCATCGTGCATTACCAAACAATAGCTTTTAAGACGCTGGAACCAAAGCATTGCCCTCAGCGATTTCGCAAACGACATCCGAAATACACAATAACCAAGTTAAAGCACAGCTACTACCAGTTGACGAGTCTATGAGCCTGATTTAACCAAATGTCGGGCTGCCGGGACTCGCGACGCGGGCCTTGGGCCTCGGTGCAAATGGTTTATCGGTCAAAAACAAAGATAACGATAACTTATCGCTTTTATTGCAACCATTCGACACACATTGGGCGCGGTTGCGTTAACGTGTTAAGGTTTGCGACGAAATTTTCGATAGCAATGGCGTACAGTGGGGCCCCTTACTTTTTTGTTGGAGCGCTTGTGGGCGAGTCGGGTGCATAGCTAAGCTGCTGAATATCCGGTCTATTAACTAGTGAACATGGCTATGTTTTACTGTTTCGAATAACTGGCTCAAAATTTTTAGAGAGCTGTAAATTCAAACCGGGATATTTTCCTGAACCTTAGCTTCTCGTACTGTATGTACAAGGGTTGTGCAGACCTATTGTAGAGATACAATTAAAATTTGTTTACTTGTTGTCTGAACAAATTTCGAAGTTTGAAAGCGGATGTTATTGTTCAAGATATAAGTGTAGTAAGTAGATGAACTTACAAAGCGCTGTATAAGCAACTAACTAAAGCGACGACGCTTCATTGTACTTTGAAGAAGGAAACGCAACCAATCAAATATGGGACCGAGTGCGTAGCGGGCGAGGAATGAAAGACGTAGGGTTGTCAGCCGCGAGTTGCGGATTCATTTATAAGTCGTTTGGATTCACGTGAGCGTGTCACTCTAAACGAACAGACGTAAACCCTGCAGGAACACGAGTGGCGGGAAAATGACACAGAACAAATTTCAGAGAAACGAGATGAATTACGTTTTGTTAACGGTGTTCGCTTTCGTGTTGTTTGTGCTAATTTTAGCAAGAAATATTTTTTGTGCTCCCTTCTACGAGTAATACAGGAACATTTTTCTATATGTAAAATTAAAAAATGCATTTGTGTAAACGTCTACATGTGATATTGTTATTAATTGTTGTATTGTTAATTTGTTAGCATGAGTCATAGATAGAGGTTATTATATCTACAATCTCGGGTTTCCGGGATTTTACACATAAAATTGGAAGCCCTAGTCATAGTTCAAGAGCAGACGAGACAAGTTAAAATCCAAAATCATTAGTTAAAAATGTTAATTATAGATTTATTTGTTTCTAAGTACTGTTGTGTGACGTTATTGGCCTGACTAGTTTTTAATTGTTCTTATAAACGACCAAATATTGATATCAATATTAGCTAAACGGATAATGTTCCAGTTTACATGGTAGGTACTTAATTAACGACTCTTTTCTATAATTTATGTGTGCCTATTTATCTTCATTAGCGGCTTTAATTCAGCCGAAATTTGCAACAATGCGCCCCGGTCCCCTGTGCTATTCGTATGCGTGCTTCGAGCTGGGGCTGAATCTCAGACCCTCTGTAAATAATTACCGCGTCGCCGGCGCCGGGGAGAGCCGGCCGTCGGGGGCTCCAACTTATCTCCGATGTTTGCTTTTGCCAGTTCTACCTATCCCAAATAATAAAACGGGATGCGTTAAAATATTCTTCCGCGGATGTTCAAGCTCGATAGCTATAGGTTCTTGCAAAATTATCCTATCCTATTCTACTAATAAATGCGAATTTAATGACGTTTGGATTTTTGAATGGTTGTTTTTTAGGCACGCATTAACGACTGGACGAATTTAGATGATATTTGGGAGACCGGTAGACCTCATTCAGGGCCCAGTGACAATTCACTGTGTCGACAAGTAACGCTATAGACTTACAGACTTAACATCATAGTGGGCAAGCAATGTGTATATACCGAATTGTCACTGTCACCTGTCGCCTGTCGCGTTTATGAGATTGGGCCCTGAATTAAAACATAGGATGTTTTTATCCTTTAAAGTCCCGTTAAATGCATAGAGAGCGGGCGAAGCCGTGAAATCTAGCCGTTAATAAAGTTAGATTTTTTTTGCACATTCATCATGCTTGGTTATAGGATTATTATTGATTATTATTTGATAGCCGTATGATTACTGATTTCATTAAACCCATTCAAAATGATAAGTGTTTTATACGCACCATAATACTGATTGAGATAATTCACTAGTGCGGTTTGACTCTTATAGCCGTCAACGAAATACTTTCACGTCGAGATTCAACTAGGCGTTTTATTACGGCCGCGTCTTCGGATGATGGTGGTTGATGAAATGTCATTACAGCCCACACTGAATGGCCTCGCTTAGCCTAAAGGCCGGGCCACACCGAATGCGTATGCGACATGGCTCCGGAGACGCGCATGCACACCGGTTGTAATGAATGCAGTTACATGTTGAGATGCCACATCGCTTGCGTTGCGTGCAAGTAACGCAGCTCTACGTAGCGAGCTGGAGACGTGCTGCTTACGCATCCAGTGTGGCCCGGCCTTCAGGAGAGATCTCGCGGTTCGCCACTGTAGACCGGGATCTGCACTGTTATTCTCTAAGCGCACCAGCGTTGGATTCGACGTCGACGCATCACTCTGTCTCGCTCACTCGAGCCAGCGCACTAGAGCAAGACAAGACGCTGCCTCAGCGTCGAGCTCGTCGCTGTTGCGCTTAGAGAATCGCTCTCCTGCGGGCGGTGGCGCGGTGGCAACGCACCGGTACACTTATTTTTTCTATTGTGCAGTTGAGACACATTAAGCAGCGACCACACCGAACTACGTGATCAAGCCCGCATTGCAATTTTTCCCTTTTTTAGTATTATTTTGCTCTGTTTTGTTTTTCTTTTCGCGCAGATGAACTAAGCCCGCTTCATTGTTCTTTTATCTTCGTTCTCAGTTAATCAGCTACTCTTTTTTATGATTATAGATAAAATAGGTAATATTTTATCATTGAAAGTTTATCATTAATAATTTACATTTAGGTTTTAAAAAAGTTTTCAAAAGATGAGCATTAATATATAGTATACCAAAATCATTACAGATAACTTCCCATCCCCCTTATTTTATTTTTAATTATTTAGTTCAAGTTACATGTCTTATGTTTTTTTTCTTTTTGACACTGTTATTACTCTTATGTTCTATGTTAATCTGCAAGTGTCCCAATGCTGAACAAAGGTATGTCTCTCTCTTGAATTTCCAATGTTTCCAATTCCTCTGTCTTCGACAATCTCTGAGCAGTCATTTGAGAATGCATCCGAATCATCTCCGCCTATTACAGTTTTCATCATAAGTAAACATTGTCTTAAAATCAACAATTCATAGAAGTAACACAATTCGGGTCATGCAGAGTACTGCAGTGCCTCGTATACAGACAGCTAATGCGTAGCATAATTAGCACCTTTGATGTTAAAAGTATCGAACACAACCCCATTATCTTATCTTATCACATTACTCAGATTCCCCGTTCTCGTAATACAACACATTAATTCCGCGGGTTAACGCTTGAAAGCTTCGTTAGTTGCCATTGGCTAAGTTAGGCGTGAACTGAAGTTACATTACATCCATCGACACAATAACAAGTAACAAGTAATGAAGTGACAAGCGGCTGATTCTACGGCGCGAGGTCAGAGCGAACTTGGACTCGATCTTACGTAAACTTCCACAGTTTACACGCTAGGAAACTTGTTTATTACGCCTCCTGTGTCCAAATAATTGGTATTCAAAGTGCCTTTGAACTTTGACTATAGGTAAAAAGAAGAAGCCGCTTTAAAATTTGCCTTTTGATTTTGATTATTAATGTGCAGGTCAATATATACTGCATTCTAAGACCCATCGGAGTCATCTTTGAAGATTAAACGGAAAGGCGTTTCAACTTACTTGAAATAAGTTCTCTATTAGTTGCTCTTTGTTTGTTTATTAGCTCGAATTGTAACCAGTAGGTATCTGTCAACTGATTTGGATAATTATTGTCAATGTCTGATGACTAAATCCAGGAGAAAATGACGTAATTCCGCAAATATTGTAGGCGCACATCTACGGTTGTAATTGCTAGCAATTAGACTGTTTAAGTGGACATTTATTTACACTAAGACAGCATGATTATATGGAGCGGAACTGACGATGAAGACCAATGACCACTCCTGATTGAGGGATGTAGATGTAACTATATAAAAAGCACTAGGAAGTTGTTATAACATCTTTTGCGAGTTGACAATTTCTTCCTGTTCCGTCTTAAATTATCTGTTAAGCCTGTGCTGTGGTTGACCGTGGTTTGAGTATATTTGCGATGTCTATGCAACGTTGAACGTGTGTCTGATACGACGATAATAGGCATCCATGAAATGATAATAAAAGTCATCACCTTTAGCCTAATAACTTCCATAGCCGGACAAAGGATTTCCCTAAGGCTCTCTACAATGATAGGCCCTACGTTACCCCGATCCAGCGGCTTACCGCGACTTTCATAAGATTATTGGCCTACAGGAATAATATAAACCAGCCTGCATAATAATAATAAGACAGCAGGGATAGGGCCATAGTCTTCATGCGGGCTTAGAGACTATACATCCGAGTATATACTCGATTGCTTCATAAAATTGGTCATAATGTTTACTATGTAGCGAGAAGCTGGTGGATGAATTTAATTTTGAGATGCGAGCGGTCTACTATTGATACAAACGCTTTCGCCGGTTACCTCCCTGGATTTCGGCTTTAGGCATGGCAAGGTTTTGATCGTAGGCATGTCTTTGTCTTTTAAGTTATTTTTCATTTGAAAGAAAGAAAAGAAAACATTTATTTAGGACTGTTCGACATAATACACACAAATATAAACATCACAGCAGAATACAAACACATATTGCATTAAATAGAAACAAAAAGCGAGACGCTGATTCTCAGTGGGACGCTTGGGATTCTAATTTTGGAAAATCTACCAAAAAAACAAACCATAAAGACTAGATGGTAAAAACATACTAGCGGTTCACAGAAAACACGTACGTACCTTCCAAATTTATCAGGGTAGAAGTTCATTACACGGGTTCTGTTTTTTGCCATATGGCCACGGACCCCTAAAAGCATTCCGGGCCGCATTTCCTCTCTAGCCCACAACCCTCTACTTGAAAGGTAGGTCAGCTAACGTGGTTGCATGTAGGTACTGCAATGAAATTAGTATAGCTAGTGTATTTTAAAGTATTTATGCTAATATGTTTTTCAAGTAAAGTTAAAGAAGAATTGGCATAGATTACCAATAAAATTACCTATCTACTGCAGCACGCGGAGTAAGAAAAATGAATATAGAATAGACACTGTTTCTTTTAAGGAATGGTGTCAACGATAATATCGTTAATGATTGTTCTATTGAGAGTCAATGCAGTTTTATCGGACGGTTTCGTCATTAAAATTTGGGCCCCTAACAAATTCTAACTCATAAGTTAATTGGTATTGTTCTCGCTTCTATTGTGACGTTCTAGAAATGTATTTCATTAATGTCGAGTTTTAGGTTGAAAATAGCAGTTGCTATTTGCTCGTTTCGCTCGATCTCTACCATTTACTCTGACATCACAAATTCACAATATTATCATGGTATCGCGCTCCTTATTTGCTCTGAGTATGTTCAGAGCCCAGTGTATGTAGCCACGAGTACATAAATATGTATGTACATATGTATAAACGAGCGCCAATTATATTCGTTACGGACAGCAGTAGTATTCACGTAGCGCGCTAACACATACCTAGTGAGCCTCCATAGCCAATATTTAATAGGACCAAGCCTCGAAAAGCTCTACCCATACAAACAGCGGTAATGTTATCCACCCCCTTAACCTTAACCTACAGTATTTTTTTGTATGCTGCTCTTATGAATTGGAACTATGTTTGTATGTATGGATTTTTTGTTGTTCTTCATAGATTTGAAACTATTTGCATTAAGGGCTTTCGTACAAAACATAAAAGCGTCAACATTTACAAATCTATAAAGAATTTAAAAAACTGAAACCTTACAAACCATAGTTCTATGGAATAACAACAACACAAAACCATGGTATAGTTTTATGACCATTGTGTACCCGCGCTCATCATTTAAACGGCGGTAACGTTTTCCACTTTTTGGTATGTTGTCGTTATGGTTTTTTTTAAATATTCTTTATAGTTTTAATAGATTTTATGCAACTGCTATATAATGAGAGGCCCTAAAACACGAGTGTGGTTTTATGAAACGAGCGTCAGCGAGTTTCATAATAGGATCACGCGAGTGTTTTAAGGCCTAATTATATACAGTTGCATACATTACTTTATCTACACACATATCATAACTGCAAAAAACCGTAACAGCAAAAAACCAAAACGAATGACAACTAATGGCGGCCATGTATATTAAAAAGGTACACTGTGATTCGATCTATCCGTCAAGACGAACGTTTTTTTTTTTAAACCATAGACGAACGAATGAAGTCCCTATTGTCATGTCACTCGAGATCAAATGTCGTTTAAATTAAAAAAAAACATACTGAGTTGACGTTTCGTATCGATAACTGTTTTAATATCTGTGGATACTAGAATAGAGACCAACTTGAATTTTGACAGCTGTTCCAAATTTAAATTCATAACGTCACGAGCAGTCACGAGATATCGGTAATGTGATGACCAATAAAGAACAGATTTACCTACTACCACAGACAAGAAAATTCTTATAATAACATTGGTTCTAATAATGCTGGTCATTTCCTAGAATTTTTGAACGCGTTATTTAGCCTTTATGATATGTGTGTAGATAAAAATATTAACTCTTTTAGTTTTGTATTAACTGCTAAAATGCAAATATTGTCAAATCAAAACCAACTAACATAGTTTGAAGGCATAGTGACAACATGAAAACCATGGCTATAGGTTAAGGTTTAGAGAGCGGAAAAGTTATTGCCGTTTGTATGGAGATCGGTTTTAGAGGCTGGGTTCGAAGTCCTCTTAAGAAGAGTCGCGTGCTGTGTTACGTGCGGTTCTTCTCGACTGCTCCCGCCGACATCTGATCCCAGCAAGTGCTTATTGCCTGTTGACGCGGCATAACTCAATAACTTATTTCCCAAGCCACGTCACGGCCGCTGAATGAGATCGCATCCAAGTTGCTATAAAAGTTATTCTGCAATTTGAGTCACTTGTTCTTCATTCGTAACGATACCACCGCCAATTTCCTTGCTCGACCATCGTGAATATTACCAGCAATTGTGTGGTAATTTTCTCTTGTACTAAAAATAAAGATGGGTACGAATTTGATTTTTTAAATAAACGACTTCTAAAAGGAAGGTTATCTATTCGACTCGTATATATTTTTCAGAGCCGGAAATATTTTATTTTTTATTTTATCAAAATGTTAACTGTATATTTCTACAAAGCTAGTATATAAAACAAACAAATCCGCATCGGACTCCGACAAAACATACTAAGGACAGTTGGGTGTAAATATATGGGCCCATTCAACAGACCCAAAAATATATATGTACCCACTATGTAAATACATTGGTACAAGAGTACCAATGTATTTAGAGCGTGGGTACATATTTTTGAGCATATGTTGATATGTACCAACGCTTTTGTTCCAATGTATTAAGTAAGAGCGCAGCGTTGGTACAGTCAAGGAATTAAATTTCCAACCCACCTAAGGTTCAGTAACATATAGCAAACTGTCACCATAAGAGCTATAGAGCAAGACGTTAGATTGACATATCGACCTTAATGCATTGCGAATGTCAGACGACATTTCAACGAAATGGGTAGGGAATTAAATTCCTTGACTGTATTACCTAGTATGTTTTGAAAAACATTCACATTGACTTCAAAATAATAATAAATGCAAATAAAACTACTTATCCCCGGTAAATCCGAGTGAAAAGTACCAAAAATACTACTTGCAGCATTACCACGCTGCCTTATATATTTTTATTAATTTTTACCAATTGGACCGATTTTGATGATTCTCCTTTTCTTGGTTAGCTCATACTCATATTTCCTCAGTGGGAAAATGCACTTGTTTTAATGACTTAACATACTAAGGCTGCCGTTCCGGTGACGTGGATCTGATAACAGAATCCATGAGAAACATGGAACTCCTTAACCGAAAGCTGATTTTTAATTTTGATAAGTTATTGTAACTCTGCATACTTAATAATTTCATAACTAATTGAAATGAACGAAGTTCCTATTCAACAACTTAACTGTTCGTTGAGGCTGATGAAAGGTTCTTATGACGATCTAACCGATGAATATACAACTAGCTGTGCAGTATCGCAGGCTACATCGCTATTACCCGTTGCCACGCTACCGCAATGCCATTATTTAAACTGTAACGTACGAAGCGCCGCCAGATTCCCATTCGTGATGCTTTCATGTTCGCTTTAATTACTATATCGCTGCCACTTACTTAATTGATAGATTTAAATGCAATGCGACTAGACCGTCCGTTCCTTTTCAGACTAAATTATACATCGTGTTGTTTTTTTGCAATGTCACTGTCGGCATCGTTTTGCGGCCGCGCATCGCAGCCCCGAATAGCCGGGTGTAATTTTGATAATGGCCACGGGGGGCGAACAGATAAGCGAGATAACACAGTCGAGACGGCGCGGTCCTCACAGCGCGGCCCTTCGGTCCTGCGAAGGGGGGTGGGGGGTGGGAGGGCATTCCCGGTGCCCAGGCGAGGCCCACCCTTCCGTGCGTGGGTGTTTAAATTGCGCTTTATGTTTGTCACGGATCGTAACGTTCAATACTTGATTTAGTACGGTATTGTCTTCCAGTACCGTTAACGGTGAAGCGGCGTGTTTAAATCTTTATTTACCTCCATATTGTGCTGAGGCTTTATTGGAAACCGGTGACTGTGACCTGGGTTCGCGAGGATCAGGACAAATATCATAATGTTAAAACAACCTTCCCTTACGACATAAGTGTTATTATCAACTTACCTTTTGTACTAAATACAGCGTCAACTAATTGCCATACGATAAAGAAATTATTATTATTGGTATAAACTTTGTACTTTGGTTACTTTTACTATAATGTGATTCAGCGTTATGATTTCACGCGCTAAACTCGACCAACCATAATAAATGTCAAGATTTTCCAAACTGATATTGTGTTAAACTCGTTAATTATAACTTATTGCTAGTGTAGCCTTTGAAGTTTTATTTAGCCATTGCCTTTTCAATATCGCCTTAACCAAAGCATTCAGTTACGTCATCACGGAGCTGCTCCAGAGCGACCTTCACAAAATCATCGTCTCGCCGCAACACCTCTCCGCCGACCACATCAAAGTCTTCCTGTACCAAATACTCAGAGGTGAGTGTACACTTTATATATGTTACCTATACTTACCTACATATGTCTGTGATACAGCCACGTGCAACCCATTCGGACCTTGCCCGTTTCAAAAACGACTCCATTTTTGCCGCTCATTGAACCTTTGTCGTGACAACTTTGTATTGAGAAGGTACTGCCAACATTTAATTGAAATAGGGTCTGATTTTATTTAATGCATAAGTTTCTGCTGTATTCCTAAGGTATCTTTGATTATTTAAGAGTTAAGTAAGTTAAGTTCTTGTGTATATATCGAATATCATATCAAGGATGCCTATATACTCAAAAGTTTCTTATCACCCTGGTATTCCAGGAGATTAGGAATTCGTTTAAACATTTAAGTAAGTTATCCTCTCAGATACTGAATTTGAATTGTTTGATGGCAACACTGTCCAAATAAATGGCTTATGTTGGTACTGAACACAAAAACACTCACAATACAAATAAATGTCATAATTAAATTGACGATTTGGACTCAACCCAATACACATGTGCGCAAAATGATTAATTGAAATGAAATAGGTATGACGTAAATTGCCAATCCCAAGCTTAATTCTACAAGCTGTGTTATGTGATTTAAAAAAAAATAGGATCATCAGCATACAATTTTATTTATACATATAATACTGAGACTTCTTGAACAGTTTAAAGACAACAGTTCAGGTAGGTATTGTAGGAAACTTTTCTCATTAGACTCAGCGCACTCCTCTTTTGTGAGCTCTGTCTATACTCATTGTATTAAAATATCACGCTTCGTGTTAACGATTCTAGGTTTTATAAATAAAACACGCTAGCAAGTAACTTCTATTAAGTAAAATCTCAGCAATGGATGGAGGGTACAGCACCGTAAAACTTGGGCCATTTGCCCAGCGGCTCTGTAAACAACGGTGAAGGTTGATTGCGGGCGGCGGGCGAGCCACGCTCGCAGCGCCGCATCGATGTCCGCTGATAAATTCTGGTTTAGCACATAAACCAGACCGCGACACATAGCTACGTGAAGACGAGACGAATCCCACTATAGAACCTCCGACGGTCTACACGTACCCGTTAGTCAATTAACCACCCGTTCACCATTCTCGACTGCAACAACAAGTAACTAGTGCATTATGAATTACGACTACGTTACCGTGCTCAGCATTAAGCTCATCATCCAACTCGACTTCATGAAAACTCATACCACCCGACATTAAGCTCACTCTAACTTTAGATGATTGCCCCGTAAGCAAAGTGTATCCATTTGCAAAATGAAAAGAATCTCGCTGCCCCTCCCTTGGTACTGTATTATAAATTTGCGCAATTATTCGTGCAGTACAAAGAGGTTTCCTGTGAGTGAAGCGCCAAGGGAATGTAGATATATGCGATCGTTAAGCCTCCGGTGCCTGCCTGCCGCGTTTAATTAAAAACTTTATAGTTGCACCGCCTTGATGGTCCCAGCTCTAACTTGTCACGTCGACAGCTCACAGTCTACGGACATTACAGAATTTTTCATTTCGGCCCACAATGGACAGTATACACTAGTTCGCTCCTTGTGGAAATTCCTTCAATGTTACCCAAAATGTTTGTTTGTGTATCTTTTCGACACAAAGATTTGTTTACCTTGTACACAGAGTAATTTTATTCTAAGTCTTGAGAGGAATAAAAATGGATTAAATCCCTTGTAACAAACGGAATAAAATTGTCTTTTTTGTTAAATTGAACAGTTAAGTACAAAATAATTGAAATTTAAATTTACAGAATTCGCGTTGGGTGATCCACAAGCTGTGCACATCCGTGACATAACTGATTCCTGAATTTCGTTGCAGTATTGTGTAAAGATAGCGCGCACGGGATTATTTCGCTACAAAAACGTGACGCCTGCATCGTCCGTCCGTCCGTCCGCTACGAATTAATAATGTATGTTGTGCAGCCGAGCGTGACTCGAACCAAGTCACCGCGCATTTGACATGCGAATGCATATTCTCTATCAAAAAGAACCCCATGCGTTCAGATTGCTAATAGTTTAATTGACATTCACTCTGTTTTTTTACTTCTAATCATCCTGACAAATGGCTTGATATTAGAGAATTAAAAATTAAATCAATTATTCATAGTGAGCAAGGAAGCGAACAGATTACATCGCAAGCCTGCGAGCACGGCGACGTCTGAGCGGTAACGAGCGGAATTATGGAAATGCAGCCGCGATCCTCTCGGCGGCCGGTGCCGCGCCGGCTCTCCCGACAATTTATATGCGAGCTTTTTTCGTTCAGGAAATCGCCGCCGACTCCAAGCACACCCGTAATGTAAGCTAGGGATTTACTCTGATTAATGTCAATCCCTTCCGTTACCTCCGAACCGGCACCTTTTAAAGTCCAATCGACTTTCGACTCCTAAAGCGGCATTTTAATGATTATTGCTTTCGTGACGCAAGGACGTAACGTACGGTACCCACCATAAATTAAACTACGAGCACGACGATGGGTTCATTAAAAAAAGAAATGACGTAATTGACACAGCAGACGGATGAGAAGGGCAAGGGTGAAGACGTTAGCCCACGGAAAAACCGCTAAGTGGAAAGTGGCGTCCTGCCCGTCGCGCCGAGTCTATCCCTCGCACTAATGGCATTTGCTTCGAGACATGTCGCTCCCCCGCAGGAAAGGGCGGTGCGTACAAACATACCGAATATAGTAATTTCACATTTTCTGTACGCGAGCCTAACAATATTGGGCTATTTGTCTTTTCCTCAGACACTTTCTGTTTGATTGAGCTTCCATCCATTCGCGCTGCGTCGCTCATTGTTTTCCGGTTTACTCTGGGTGCTTTGCGGAACCTCGCCATGACTTAACAAACACTTTTGTTGTTAGAAGTGTTGTTAGTAGAAACGTACATCGTACGCACAGAATCTGCGTGACGTGTTGCCAAATATACTCAGGAAACGAATCTGGTTAAATGCATTTATGTTATAAATGTGCAATACCCAAAAATTTATGCTGACAGCGAAATAAAAAATGAAGATAGACACATTCATTATAAAAAGAAAGAATTCTATTTACATTACGCGAGATCATATAATAGTATTTTATGCAACTGTTGCATAATGAGGGGTCTTAAAACACGAGTGTGGTTTTATGAAACGAGCGTCAGTGAGTTTTTTAATAGGATCACACGAGTGTTTTAAGACCTAATTATGTACAGTTGCATACATTACTTTATCTACACACATATCATAAGTACTTTGTGATGGGTTCAGAAGCCACAGGGCAATGACCTGCATTGCTACTAGCTACTAGTGCTAGGTACCTATTAAATATCTATAGACTGTACACATTAAAATAATGTAATAAAAAATGAATTTGATTAAATATAGAAACAAATTAGAAAAATTCTCATAATAATATTGGTTGTTATAATGCTGGTCATTGCCTACGGTTTCTGAACGCGTTATAGAGCATTTATGATATCTGTGTAGATAAAAATGAATTTTCAAAACTCTGACCACTTAGAGCGATTTCGCACTACGTCCGATCCGAATCCGTGAAAATATGGTCATTTAAATTTTTCTTACTTCTTCACGCGAATTTACAAAATTTCGAACTGGCTAATTTTTATTCCGTGAAAATGTATATTCCATTGGATAGTGATAAACGAATTCTACGCGGCCAACGAACGTTAACAGTCACGAGTCAACGTTAAAATGAGACTATTTTATACATTAGTTACACTCCAGAGTATTTATCATTCAGTTTCTAACTATACCCTTGTAATTTTTTTATTTTTATTTATTCAATGAAACTTGCTTGAATTCGACAAAACATGTTAGATCTTCAAATCCATGATGGCTAAATCCTTTCGTGTTAACTTTGTTATCCTATAAATACTGTAATTCGTCGCTGGACAGGCACTACATTTACCATAACAAGGTGACGTGCTAAACCTTCCTCTGCCAGCTATATCGCACTCCTAATCTCTTCTCGGAATTCCCCGTATATAGAATAAAATAGCAGCAAGAGCCGTAGACTTGAGGCTACATGTTTGTTTGTTAAACTTATATTAATTGGATTTTGGTTGGTTTGTGTGGGCCGAGTTTGTGTATATTAGTCTATCTGAAACAAAATAGCCAAAACGCATTTGTATACTTTTCTTTTTTTTATTCAAACTCTCTGTATTCCAATTCGATAAATAAAAATTTGTTTTGACATTATTTTACATATATTTCTCAATTTATGTTTGTTTACAATTAATATCCCATAAAATAAGCAAAACAAACTCCACAGCATTATTGCAGTCCCTAAAAAATAAATTAACTTTCAAATTAGTAAAACACGATACCTTTATAACCTATGAGGATAAATCAAAGCTGTTAATAAAAAGTAACTTTTAAATAGAGTATATCTGCGAACAAAATTAGCTTTAGTTACTCTGTATATGTAACTACTAGCTGGCGCCTGCGACTTCGTTCGCGTGGAATTAGTAGCCTATGTCCGTCGGGGATGGTGTAGCTTTCTATATGTGAAAGAACTTTTGAAATCGGTTCGGTAGTTCCAGAGATTACCTCCTACATACAAACAAAGATTACCTCTTTATTATATTAGTGTAGATGTGTGTTTTAAAAGGTTTAAAACTTTACATGTACACCACTTAAAGTATCTGATTACACGATTAGACTTTCCTGGAACATAATAATCTTAACCATCACCATAATGCCGATGCCGACCTAATCTATGTTTGGAATCTGATGAAACACAGGCGGTCCCAAGGGCTTCTGTACTTGTTAATTTCTTGGAAGGCTTCCAGCGGATAGGCTCTTGTTATTAACGCGACGATCCTCAAACGTCGGGAGGCGTTAGGTCGTTAATTGTGAAAGCAGCACCGTGAGCCACCGGGCCGTTCGTGGGACACGGCGCGCGCGCACCGCCCTGTTTGACTTATCAGGGTTACTGCTAAACTCTTACCGAAATTTCCTAAAGCCAAAAACTTGTTACTGTATCAATGCAAAGAGCCTTCATTCAACGTTGCCTATAACAATGGTGTTATACATGACAGAGTCAACTCATAATAAAAAAGGAACCCTACACGGGGTTCGTTTCACGGGGTCTAAGCCAGCAGTAGCCATATAAACTCGTTGATTTTAGCTCTTCATCTGTATCACTTAGATCAACGACGCGAACAAACCCTAGTGATTGCAAAACATGTTTAATAGATAGCGTTAAACAGTCGACAACTGCTCCAGGCCATTGATCAAGTTGGTGTTTTATATAAAGCACTTCCCTGATAAAATAACATTAAGCATCTGATGGTGTAACTTATTTCATCTTGTGACATGTCAGACTGACTTTTACAACTACCACAAGCAACCGCGATTAGTATTATCGCTGTGTGAGTTTATTTCCAAATATAGTAATACAAAAGCGATCCACTTGATGACAAATGAGAAACTGCATTTCGTGCTAGCCGTCCTGGCCGGCATGACTTTGCTTTGCTAGAAACTCAAAACTGTCATGCAAGGAGTGTCTGAATAAAGGTGTTTCTTGACTCAATACTATTTGAAAACATTACTGAGTTGATATTTTAACGCTAAATATGACCCGGTTCTGTTGGCGTCGGCGCTGCGCGTGAGCAAACACCACGGTGTGAAACGATTAACTGTTGCTCTTCATTGTGCCTCTGGGAATGTGATATCCGTGTGTTTTCAACAACGTATTCCGAACCGAAGATACTGCATTCCACTGGAACACAACACCTGGTTCAATAAAGAATGTTTGAGTGTCATTTTAACCAAAACGTTGCGCCACGATATGTATTGTTTGATGACGTTTTGTTTAACTTAAAATTTAATAAGGATTTGCAATACTTTGCTCATAAATAGTTTAGCAGACATCTTGAGTGATTGGCCGTGCGTGACTGCATTCGTGTTTCTTCTAACCGGACCTATTTATAATCCCCTAACTAAAGGATCGTTCCCAGATTCATACAAATGTTCGTTCGTAAATTTTAAAAGCGAGCATCATTTGAAAACAGACAACAAATGCTCGTTAGCCAGCCAAGCATTTGTACTCGAAATTCGCGCCCGATGGCGAACATTCTATGTACCTATAGTGCTCGGTTCAACCCATTCATTCAACATTCAAAAGTTTGACTTTTGTCGTTGTTTTCAATCCTTCCTACCCAACTAGAGTTTTTTTGCCTTCTGATACGACTCTACGTGTACCTTTTCTTTGATTACCCGACTACGGCAAAACCAAAAGGAAGGGTTGTGATTTGATCTGAGTAGCAATTTCTCGGCTTTCCCCATATTATCTTCTCTTGTTATCTTTCCCTTTATTGCCTTTTAATAATACTCAATAATATATTCTCAGGCTCAGCATCAACTCCCACACGCGTATATCTTATTTCACCAATACCTATAAGGCTCGCGTGTGGACGGTGGTTTAAAATTCATCGTGGCATCACGACCCCCCAGCTACCGGAAAGTGGTCAATTGTCAAATGTTCCCCGAGTGAAATTAAAGCGCTAATGGCGTCTAAGGTGCATTGTCCCCGTTGGGCGCAGGAGCAAGGACTAACGCTACGGTCCGGCGCGCGCGGCGGCCGACGACCCGCAATATAGTATAATGGACCTGTCGAGTGCCAACTTTATACGTATAAGTAGCACATTTTAGTGAAAACGGTTCTACTACATGAGCGTGTTAAAGTTCTCATTTGTGAAGTGTGAAATCGCGTTTTTGTTGCCTTGATTATTAAGACCCTAATTAAATTGCCCGCCCCCCCCTCTACATAGCGTAAAAAAACTAAAGTAATTTTGTCATCTAAGATTTTATAGCTAGTCCTTTTCTATTTTGTCTTTATCCTGTCTAACTAAATGCATATGACCTTTGTGACATGATATTACAAATACTTATTTCATGCAAACGAAGCAGTTCTTTAAAAGCCTATAATGCGAAACTATTATTTGTATGAATATCATCATGATAGCAATCACGCACGGACAATTTTATTAAATTAAAAATGTAGTTAATTTACAGTCCCTTCTGCTTAAAAGTCGACAAAGCTGGCGAAAACTGCGGTCCGTTGGGAAATTAAACTCTACGCGACGAGTCAGTGTTAATTTGTTATGACGCCGTTGGCGGGCGCAGTCGGGCGCCGACAGGTTACTGCGAAACGTCTAAGTCACACTCCAGTCCTGCTAAGGACTTGGCTTTGTCCAGACTCAGCACACTCCCAGATTCTCCTTCGTGTCTCTCAACTAAGCACATAGAACGTCCTAACTGTACGTCTAACATATTATGTTTCTGAAAAGCGAGGCATCAGCAGAAAATAACAAGTTGGAAAAATGAAAGTCTGCAAAATGATTCATTTGCGAAACATTGAGTGGTCATACTTTACGATGGAAAGTTTAAAAAATTGATGATCAATATTATAAAATTTCTCTCGGATGCGAGCAGAGCAGGACTAATAATTTAATTTTTATTTTACACATCACGAATAGAAAATTAATAAGTATTTTCCTACCTACCACACATTATTACAAATCTAAACCCAAAAATAATTAAATCGCCGAGCTGAAGCACACTTTGTGACGTGCGTGCGACGGCGAGTTGAATGTAAAAACATCCACGTACATTGCTTTCAGTTCGCCTCAATCCCCCGGCGTGCCCCTGTGCTCCGGCGTCATTATTCAGGCTTCGTTAAAGCAAAGGGCTGGGGCGAGAGACACGTCATCTCTAATGAGCTATACTTACCTATTCCCTACGCATTTATTATGTAAAGAGTAAGACCTAAAATCTGGCACTCTCGCAAAAGCAATTTACATTTGGAGCACAACAAGGCTTGTTATTTATTGTTCTTGTTCAAAGAATGGCCGGAGCCTCGTTAGTTAGTAACCTGGACCGAAGTCTCGAGTTCCTAATGTACTGATCTGCCCGAGTGTCCTAATGTTCAACATTAGTAAACAAACATTTATGATTTACGACAGTTATACGGAGTAAGGAAACATCATTACGACGCGTATTAAGATATCAAAGGAAATATACGTATACATTACGTACACATCAAATATATCAAAAGGACTTAACGGATATACGTATACGATTACGACACCTTTATTCGTTAAATTCAGTGATTGTAAATGTCCAGGTATATGTACTATCGACAAAATGGAACCCTGACCCACCATAGAACCGTGTCAAATTCACGTAATAAGAATAGACTTCTAACAATTTGGTTTATAACGTCAGTTTGATATAGTCTCATGGTGGATCAGGGTTCCATTTTGTTGATTGTACATGTATACATCATTATACGCCTCTCTGCCAATTCAGTGTAGGTTAAATCGTGAAAAATTGAGTTGACACCTGTGCTCGTTAACTACGTAAATTCATACTATGCTACGCCCTTTTTCCGCCGCACAAAATACAAAATAAATATATAACACACACACGTACACAACTTTCACCACAACTACCATCACTCCCAAAAATACCATTCGATGCGTGTTTCGCCTCTGTACAGTCAAGGAAATTGAAACACGTACCACCGTAGAACCTAGTCGAAGAGACATAATATACGCATGACATTTGTATGACATAGCCTGGCGTTTAACACGTCGCGTCATTGCGATAGGGTTCTAAGGTGGTACGTGAATATATTTCCCCTACTGTACGAGGCATCATCAGATGTTGATCGCTCAACGCTGGATCGAAAAAGCCACTATTTTGCACGATTTAAGCTATAGTGGATTCGCTGTGTACCTACTGTGTAGCAAAGTGCTTTGATCTAATTAAATTAATATGGAGCACCAGTGACGCCTGAATTATAAATTACGGTAGTCATCAAGATAAATAAATACTTTATTTTATGTGCATTGTTTTCCTTCCGGGATTCGCAGCGACAGTAACAACTGACCTGAAGTAGTTAAAACCGGATTAGCGCGCAAGCGGCGCGATAAAATAGACTTCTCGTATCTAGCTCGCCGCTGCCCAAAAGTGGTTACTGGGTGTGAAGACTGATTTACACAGAGTAAGTAACTGACTCCAAACTCGAGACAAGTCAGTGCTGACCCGATATTTACCTAGTGAATGTTGAAGTCAACTCCACTGTCTCCAAACCAATTTACACTAGTTATATATCGGATCAGCATTAACTTGTGTCGAGCTTGGAGTCAGTTACTTACCCTGTGTAAATCAGTCTTTATGTTAGGTCGGAATTCATTTTGGCAGTTGATAATGCTTATACAAAGTAGGCACATTAAATTGATTGGTCCATTAGCGACGTATCAATTTTCAATGATGTCGTCCGCAGTTTGGTCCGGGGACGGGACGGAACATCGAGAATCATAAAATTCCACTAACACCAAAAAATATTTAACACAGCTTTTAGTTTTATCGTTTTATTATATCGTTGCTAATTAGACAGTTATAGTTATTCAATTTGATACATATCGAATTGACTCTTATACAGCACTCTACGATTATTACCATTCGAAAGATTTTACGATACCAATAAATTTAAGTTTTATGCTTTGTAACACTATGATATGGACCGAAAATCTAGAGAACTGTCCTTTATTGATGCTTTTTGACGCGAAAACCAAAACGGAACACTCTTTTATTCAGAAACGCTGCGTAAACCAAACTTAGTTAACATCTGTTCCGTCTGCCTTTGAATGAAAAGAATAAAACATTTGTTAGTTAAAAATATTTATATTTTTTTTATGAAAGAGGATGTTAGTGTACAACACTTTATTAAGTTAATCCAATAATAGTAAGAGTTCAATATAATATCCTCAAGACCTTGAAGCTAACGCATGGAAGTTCCTACTACGAGCCCTATGTCCCTATTGAGAGATAACAGGAAATCATCATCATCATCATATCTTCTAAACTTTTCGACAGTTCATAGTATTTGGTTCTAAGATTTAACTCTTCGCTTTTCCTCTCAGGTCTTAAATACCTCCACTCGGCTCGCATCCTTCACCGCGACATCAAGCCGGGGAACCTGCTGGTGAACAGTAACTGCGTGCTCAAGATATGCGACTTCGGCCTCGCGAGGGTCGAGGAGCCTGACGCCAGCAAAAACATGACGCAGGAAGTCGTCACGCAGTATTACAGGTGAGGGCCGCCATTATGTACGCAAAAACTATGTAACATTGCTACCTTTAGTGTTTTTACACTGGGTTTATTGGGCGAAACCCCATTGCTGATACAAAGTGACTGACCCACGCCAGCAATTTTTTTGTATTAAGCGTGCGTAGCGTATGCCATAATGGGGTTTCGGCCTTAATGTCATTGTTCCTTGGTTGGACCATACGAGTACTACTACTTATCGTAGAGACGTTAACCGCTCACACCTTGTTCCTGAACTTTGAAACCCATTGGTCAGTGGGTATTTGCGATGTTAAGCATTCCATTCCTATCGCTCATTGGCCGTTCGTAAAATTGTGAATGACAGCTTGTATTGTTGAATTATGAATTTCCTATCATGTTTATATTCTAAGCCTTGTCTATTGAGAGTTGATAAAAAATTTGCCTGTTGTGAGTTTTTGTCAGCCTGGTTGGCTCCGACGGATTGGGTCCAGGGTTTTCTTTACGGATATTTTTTAAATTAATTAATTTCTGGAACGCTGAGGAGAAGCTGTCTATATAAAAATAGTTTTCATTTTTCAATACAATTGCCCCAGCAATACAACAAGTAGCCCAAAATGCAAATTGTTTAACCGTAGCTTTATAAAAATCCTCCTCCAATCTTCGATAATATATTGCCTGCAAATTTGTCAAATTAAGTGTAAAGTGTCTCTATTTTAGAGAAATACTTCCATTTGCATATATGTATTTTATAACTTGTCTGCATAAAGTAACCACTTACTAAAGATACCAAAGTGGAATCCGATATCGGAGTAGGTTAAAAATAATCCCAGAGCTTATCCAATGTCCTGCAAAGCTTGACGCAGAATTTTCTAAAGCGGGAAAGGAAAACCTTGCGGAATGTTGTTATTTTAAACATGTTTTATAAACATAAGCCCAGCTCAAAGCTATTCACCGACCAAGACTTTGGGTATCATTCTTTTATACTTTAAGTAACCACTGTAATACAATACAAGAAGAAAGTATTTATATGGCGTATAGGATAACAACATCACATAAACATAGAAACTAAACAAAAGGAATAAAATAAAATACAAAAACTGTTGTTTGCCAACGTCAAAAACAGGTAACAGCATAAACAAGGTAAAAGATAACATTCTGGGCGGCAAGTTTCGTGCAATGGGAGTTTTTAACTAAGTTTCTCTTATTTGCGCGAAATACGAGTATGTACTGTAAATAAAAATAACTAGCGACTTGCCCAGGCTTCGCACAGGTACATACGGGTGTACCTACTTAATGTACATAAAAACACTCCGTGAAAAAAAAAAGGCTGTGAAAACCATATCAAGATCCGTTGCGTGGTTTAAGAGAAGAAGGCTGCTGAACATACATTATAACGATTTAGGAGAGACAGGGATGGAAAGCAACTTTACTTTATAATACTATGTAAGGAAAGATATCGAGTAGAATGCAAGTTGCCGATAAAATGAACAGCCACTGTTTATGTTATAATGCAAGTTGTTCAGCTATCGCGCACTATGGCGTCTAATCAGACCCATCGCTTCTCGTCTAAAGAAAGGATTGAGATATAGACTCTTAATTGATGTTAGTATACCACGAGTACACATTTCGATAAATAGCAAGCCTGATTCTGGACTGCCACGCGGCATCCCCTGTTCAAAAATCCAAACGTGGAGGTTCACAATTCGACGCGTATGTTTTTTTTGTTCATCGTTTACTCTAAGTCGACTGAACCAGTTAGACAAGCAGAGTCCATACAAATAAAAATAAAACAATTAATTTAGTTTTGAAAAGTAGTAGTACTTTGGAGGAAGCTAGCGCATACACGTGTAACGAGGGAACCCGATAAGTAAAAAGTTTCCTAACGCCTCTTTGCCAAAGTCAGCACGGCCAATTATTAATCGTCACGTTTCTTTCCACTGTGAAAATGACTTGTTTTTGACGCGCCGTACATTTGATGCCAACGTGACGAAGCCCGCCAAGCGTGAGCGGTGAGCGCTGTGGCTGAATGGGCGACCTTTGCTTTGTTGACCGCGCTTTTGTAAGTAGGCCGCGACGATCATCTCTTGTGCCGAATAAACGCCAAAAAAACTGAACTGTTAGAGTGCCGTGAGGCAGCAAGGTCGCGCAAGCCTTATGGTGCGGTGTTAATTTGATCTTTAAATCTATGGCTCACTTAGGCGTAACTAGCAGATACCCGCCCACGCTGCAATGAACTAACATATAAGTAGATGCAAATGTGACTTGATTTTGTACGTTTTTATGGCTAAACGAATGAAACTTATTTTAAGAACAATTGACGCCGACAAAAATTCTTTCAGTACAAACGTAGTTCCCGTTTTCCTCCCTGAATTGCAGCGCTGTCGTGCTAGAGAAATGGTTTATTCATGAATGCTGCTCCATGGCGCTCCTTCACTTTTTTTGATATTACATATGATTTAATTGTTATCAGATTCCTTAAATCCCAAATATCCTTTGGTGTGTAGAATTGGCGTAATTTAAGTAAAAGACCAAACCTATAGATAATTTTATTCTTTTGAAAGAAGGAGAGGAAATAGGGACGAAATTAGTATTGCACTATTTTAAAATAGGTTTCAATTGCTTACTGCCTCAGATGCAACTGTCCTTTTCATGTCTAACTGATATTTCTTCACTGATTAGGTTCGATGACAACAATTTGCAACGGTAATAAAAACGTCTTTACGGAAAACTGGACGGAAGCCACAAGCTAAAAGCTAATTTCGATTCATAATCGAAAATAACCATAACTAATAATACGTTTAACAAGTTAGGTATGTAAATATTTTTTTTTTGTATGGAGATTTTGAAACATCAATTTCTTGGAAACCACCAGTAGTATTGTATTACCAGTAGTATTGTTCTTTGTACCTAAATATCTGTGTAAACTTGAAGTCATTAAATTTTTTTGTCATGTCAAGTTTTACTGGACCTCATTAGGTTGACTGTGAACTGAATTCACAGCCTCTGTAGAACTTTGTCGCAATCAATAATTGCTGTATTTTTATGGCATTCACTTACTGTGAAAACGAATTTCCACATTTATTGAGAAAAGGTTCTACACTAGCCCAGAATCTAAATTGGTTGATGGTTTATAGGTAAAAAAAACTTAAGTAAAGCCCCTTTATAATACAGTACAAAACGAATAGGGAACTTACGTCATTTCTTGAAAATGGATTGTCAACTTGTCTATACTGTCACATTACCACTACATACAAGTGGGGCTATACCTAGGTTATTGCCCTACACCTGCTTATTATAGAGGTTGAATTAATTCTCATTTGGCGCACATTTCAGGGCGCCCGAGATCCTGATGGGCGCGAACCACTACACGGCAGCCGTGGACGTGTGGTCGGTCGGCTGCATATTCGGCGAGTTGCTCGGCAGGCGGATCCTGTTCCAGGCGCAGAGTCCGGTGCAGCAGGTAAGCGGCATCATGGTGTCATCATCAGGGGCGTATTTACCCTAGGGCCCGGGGCGCCAGGCTGCGAGGGGCGGCAGCCGCCCCTAAAATGAAATACTTTACCGTCATTTAATGGGTCGCCAAAGCTAAATGGCCCAGGGCGCAAAATCTTTAAATACGCCTCTGGTGATCATTGATTTTATGATGGTAAAAAAAACGAAACGACATGACATAAGTAGTAAATATTTAACCAATAAAAAAGTTACTGGGTAAGAAATCAAAGTGTAGATCTAAATGTAGATTTAATGCCTCACGTAGAACCGAATAGTCCAGTGTTTCCTAAAGTGGTCTATATGGATACAGGGGGTCGATACTATTTTTTCCGACGTAACATACATCAATGACTCGTGATACCTTTATATCTCATTTTTTATAAGAATTTTAAAAATATTGACTTTTGGGTATATTTTTATTTAAAAAAAAATTGACATGACTGACTGACTGAGTCTCAATATTTTCTAAAGAGCAATATTCGTTTGGAAACTTTACAATGAACGAAAAGGAATGGTGAAGTGATTTTTGACTTGCAAGCGGTCGACACTTGCTAGCCGCGTGCCAATCAATGCCGGCTAAGATACACGCCCGCGTATTTGATTGGCCCGCGGCTGGCTTATATAAAGTGCTCGAAAGTCAAAATCAACTGGCTGGTCCGCTTTTGAATAAAAAAATATAGGTTTGTAAAAAATCATTGTAAGGAAGTCGAAAGGGAACGCAAAAAAATAGCAAATGATCTACGATAGCGATAAGTTTGGGTATCTATGTGCATTTAGCAAAAATCTTCTCGATACGCGTTGACTCGCTACGTAACTCAGTGCGTCTCTCTACTACTTGGCTGGTTAGAAAGAGACGCACTGAGTTACGTAGCAAGTTAACGCGTGTCGAGAAGATTCGTGCTAGGTGCTCTGGAATGGACCTTGGGCCGTGGGTGGTGGTGGTGGGCGAACTACCCGCATTGGTCATGTTTATTTTTAATCGTCATATCACCACACGGACACACAATGCTCACAACATCCGAAGATTTATCCGAAGATACATCCCGACGCTTGCACTTGCTGATTACCGGATTCCATGAAGAAGAAAGCTTGTATCCGTCTTCCCGGTTGAAATTCCTGTACTTTTTAATTTCAACCGCTTCACGTACCATTCTTGGATAATAATGACGTTCCGTGGAGAGGATTTTGGGTTTATGAAGTGCGCCGTGTGTTCCAGCTGGAGCTGATCACGGAGCTGCTCGGCACGCCGTCGCTGGAGGACATGCGGCACGCGTGCGCCGGCGCGCGCGCGCACATGCTGCGCCGCGCGCCGCGCCCGCCCGCGCTCGCCGCGCTCTACACGCTCTCCGTGCAGGCCACGCACGAGGCTGTGCATCTACTGGCGCAGGTATGGATCCGTCATCACATGTGTATGTAAATACATGTATATTATTTGTATATTTACTTGGTATATGTAGTATTAAACTATTGTAAGTAGTATGGTATTGTATAGGTACTTGATAGGTAGCTTATTGTTGGTCAGATGTTTGTTAATTTCTTATTTATAGTGTGGTTGATTGGTAGAGAATGCCTACTGGTATTAAGTCTGCTAATTGTATTTGTTTTGTAAACTGTGCAATGAAGCTTAAATAAATAAAAATAAAATATGGACCTTATTAGTCAATGATGATGACATCATCATCATGATCATCATCTCAGCCACAAGAAGTCCACTGTTGAACATAGGCCTCACCATGGGTTTCCCAAGCGACCGGTTGGAAGCGGCATGCAACCAGCGCCTTCCTGCCAACTGTATGAGGTTATCGGACCACCTTATTCGTAGTTTATCAAAAATCACGAGTTTTATGTAAAGAAGTGCGTGTTTTGCGTGGTAGGGCCTTGTGCAAGGTCCGGATAGCTACCACCTAGCACCACCTAGCACCTTGCTCGCTAATCCTACCGCTAAGCCGCAGTGCTTGCAATGTTGTGTTCGGGCGTGGAGAGCAAGACAGCCGGTGTAATTACTGGCACAGACGTGCCTTATTTATAAACGTTCCGTAAACCTATGTTAGTTAACATGTATATCTTTATCTGTCATTGTGACGTTTACCCTCAAATGAAAGGGACAAAACATTTGTTGGCTTTTAAAAGATTGTCATTGTTTTATGAATAAGGTTAATATCCACTACCATAGGTTAACTAGAAAGGATCATTTAAAAGGATAAGTTCGCTTTTGTACATCATTGTTGTCTCTTTTTGTCATTTACGTTTCTTGTACAATAAAGAATTTACATACATACACAAGGTAGTTAGGGTATAAATCTCCACTAACCCTCGCCCTCCCCGGATTCCAGATGCTAGTGTTTGACCCTGCGAAGCGCATCTCCGTGGTGGACGCGCTGGCGCACCCTTACCTGGAGGAGGGCCGGCTGCGCTACCACTCGTGCATGTGCAAGTGCTGCTACAGCGCGCCGCCCGCCGCGCGCCACTACTCGCCCGACCTGGAGCCGGCCGCGCAGCACGCCTTCCACGACGGCTGGGAGCGCAAGCTCACCTCCGTGCACCAGGTCAAAGGTGAGTGCCACCGGTAGAGATGAAGCCACCAGCCTGATATGTCAAAAAGAGGCGCTCAAATCGCTCAGTTCAGTAGAGATGAAGCCACCCGCGTGATATGTCGAAAAGAGGCGCTCAATTCAGTAGAGATGAAGCCACCGGCGTGGTATGTCAAAAAAAAGCGCTCAATTCAGTAGATATGAAGCCACCCGCGTGATATGTCAAAAAGAGCTGTCAGATCAGATCCTTTTAACATAAATCTACCGTGAGACTCGGACATATTAATAAAAATGGATCAAATCTGTCATTTTTTGACATATTTAGAATGTTAGATGAATATCGATGAACGCCAGAATTGGGGGCCACGTTACAAGCGCTACAAGTTGACATATTGTTACATTTTAGCAACGAAAAGCTTACATTTTTGTCGAATTATGGCACCTGTAATGTTTATTAAACACGGGCCAGCCTGGCAGGGAGGTCCATCGGGATGGTGTGACACGAATTCGGGATACCTACCAGTTTTCAATAAAGTTACGCTAATGCAAATGAGTTTATTTTGAAACTTTTATCATTTAATGGCAATTTGTTTGTCTGAGCCAATTGACACTAAGACGTCTGAATTGGTCAAAATGAAATAATCCTCGTAGATCACACTTCCTTCACTCATCGATCGAGGCCATTATAACGCTCGCGTTCTCTTCGTAGTTCACTCTGTTAATTGCAGTTTCATACAAAAGTCATATTGCATTGATTCTACAAGTCTTTGTTGCGCAACAGCGAATTCTTAGTCGTATGGAGCAAATGTAGCAAGTTTCTTATTCACTCTTTACTCTGTAAAACTTAAAATATGTCGGTGGTTACACAAAGCGCGTATCGTCTTTGGTAGGTAAATATATGTATTTAGCAACCTCGAGAATCATTCCAAACCAATATGTAGATAGCACAATTCATTAATCTAATTGTACAACCCACTTTTGTCTCGCTCGTTACCTGTGTACCCAGCACGAATCTCTTTGATACCCGTTACCCGTTACGTAACTCAATGCGTCTTTCTCTTACTAGGATAGTTAAAGAGATGCATTGAGTTACGTAGCGGGTAACGGGTATCGAGAACATACGTGCTAAGTGCACTGTTATAACGTTTCCGCGTGTGTATGAATCCGCAGAGGAGATCCACAAGTTCATAGCGGAGCAGCTGCAGACGTCACGCGTGCCGCTTTGCATCAACCCGCAGTCCGCGGCGTTCAAGAGCTTCGCAAGGTAAGGCGCCGCAACCGCAACCAACAACCAACCGCCAACCGCCAACCGCCACCAAACGACACTAGGTGATTTCTTTGCGATACATAACCTAACACGCTCAGCTATTTAGCGACCACCCGCACTCGTTTGCGCCACTATAGTTTATATCCGAGTCAAAAGGGATCTCTACACAATCATTCATTATTGGAGATTAATAGCGTTGGTACTTCCTAATTCTTGTGTTGTCATCTCTTTTGACTTGGCCCGATAGGTCCCCCCGCGACGTGCAGACAACACTGCTTTCAGTTGAGTAATGTGTTCTGACTTTTATTTTTATTTTTCGTTTGTTCAACACGGTACTAATTTGTTTATGATCGGTTGTACCGTGAATATTGGCATACGGTAGTGATTTTGATTTTTATTGTTGTTTTATTTGATTTTACAACTTTGCACTTGGTGTAACCGATTATAACTGCGCTCACATTCAAAAATCTGGTCAGTTTCGGAATAAGATTAACTCTAGATACGCTTTTGTTTCGAATCAATCAAAGTAGCCCAGTGTTTTCTGTGCGCCCGCTTCAGATGTAACGAAGATAATAAAACAGAGAAAGCAAACGGTCATCACAACTGCAATGTGTGGCACGGTGCGAGCCTCCCGGCGCTCGCCGGCGCCGCTCCCGTCGGTGGTCGCACAGTGAAGCGCCTATGTCGTCGTCCCTCCCCTCCCCGCCCCTCCCGCCTCTCGTAGTGTTGAGTGTAGGTTTGTGCTATTGTACAGTAATACACCTACGGCTCTATTTTTGCCAGACCCCAACTTTTGCATGGGTTTATTTTATTTTGTTTATCTATAACATTCTCAACGCTTCCGACACGTCGTCGATGATCGATACCGACGCACAGAACCGCTGTTTTCAAGCCGAATCAACCCTCTTGAAATAGTGGTGCCTCCCGCGCTTCACCCATAGCACCGCTGTTGTTGAGTAGTTGAATAACGTTCTGCTTTTTTTTCTGTGTTCCTGCGACAGCTCTAGGGCGGGTTCGAAAGCAAAAGTTTGTTCCCCTTTCAAGACGGCGGCAAAAATACTACTGCTATCGCCCGTGATATTTCTGTGCGCCGCGTAGCCCCAGGGCGTCCCAGTAAGCGCTTCCGCACGCTATCACCTTGTGTTGTCCATCCGTCACGAGCAGGACGAAATACTGAACCGGCTTACGTAGGCTTTTGTACGAATATGACGTCGTCATCTTTTCCTTGGCAAGCATTGCCGCCACATAGCCGGGTGTATTTTGGCAGCCTGTCTTTGCGCACGCCACGCGGTAAGGCAATGTTTTCCAAAACAAGTAAAGCTTGAAGTATGCGTGTCTGAGTAACATGCACTTTTACACGGTTTTAAGGTAGTTTTTTTGTAATGAACAAAGCGTTGCCTTGCCTCACGGATGTCGTTTCGGTAATTTCAAAAGGGTTGATTGTTACCAATACTCGCTCCGTCGTTGCCCGTTTCGGTTGCATGCTGACTCCCCATTCTCTTGCTTGTGATTAGCGAGCTATTTTATTGCAGCCACAATCTTTTGAAGACAAAACAAGTTTGAAATGTAAATTTATACGAACTCCCATTATCGTTTTGACACCACTTTTGGTTCTCCTCTGATATTATTGAGAGCCTACGTTTTAATATGTCTTATTATCACATTTATTTTGCCTGAAGTTCATTATCTCATTACCTTAAATTTCCAAATTCATTCAGAGGAGTTCTCTAAAACCGATTTCATAAAATACCCCGCTAATCACTTTAGCATGATAATGTTTCCTTCAAATTTGATTCGAATTTCTACTTGATATGTAGACCTACCTATGATTCGCTTCTAATTTAAAGAATGATGGGGCTAAGTTTGTTATAGGTACGGATCATATGGGACCATTGAGCCATTCTGAGTCCTCGATATTCTATTCAAACCAATGAAAAAAAAAACAACTATTTATAAGCCGCGCTAATAAAGACACTACTTATAAATGGTGTCCACTCGCAATATAGCACTTCTGGCGCGTACACAGACTGAGCTTCAGTGTGAGGAAGACAGCACGCGAGCGGACGCCATTTAAACTCGATTTTCTTCATTGGCGCGTCTTGTAATACAGTTTAACTTTTTTTTAACGTGTCTTGAATAAGAATGAGGCGTTAGATGGCTTCTTAGTGCATGCGTATTTAGTACCAGTGAGCACAGTGCCATGCACTTTGGTTGTGGTGAAACTTTTGACATCTTATTATAATCCGGTAGCATTTTTTTCTTATTGGACAGTAGTATTGATTTGTGATGCAGTTTTGCTATTCGAATTCTCTTTTATTATCATAGTTTGTGATGAGAAATCTGAATTACACTGTTGTCAGGATTGGAGATGCATGCTAAATCTTGGTAAGTTTGTTGGATTCGGGTATGTAATTTATTTATGAATAAGATTTAACGGTCGTGCTGTAGAAAAATGCGTCACGGTAAGAGAAGGAATGCTGCTAAAATTCTGCCTAAATGCATTGGTTTCTTTTGACTTAGACTGGCAGCTGTATAAAAGAGCTGCTTTAAAAAAATATAGATTACAAACTTTTTTTTACGTTTAGCTGACAAATTTTAGACACATCGCAGCTTTACGTATAGACCTCAGAAGGGTTTGAAACATCGCTTCGAGACTAAGATTATTTACAGTACTTACGTTCGGACTTATAAAAACTCATGGTTAACTTGTAGCTCGCTTCAGAGACCCTGACCCTGACCACTCGTTTACTAAGTTTCATAAACATAATAACAATCAACGATACTTAAGTTACCTTCGATAAAATCCACACGAACGTCGTCCCATCCCCCTACTAAATGGAATCAAAGACCATCTTTTCGGTCAAAAGTCGAATATTTTGCGTACAAACGTATCCCTTTAGCATAGATGGTAACGTTCGTATAAGTTGTAATCCGATCGCGCACTAGATAATACATGCAATATAAATCGCCTTAGCAGCTTCATTTCTATGTCGACGAATCGCGAAAATATTACTAGGTATGTTTCTATTAGCAACTAGCTTTTTCCCGCGACTTCGTTCCCGTGGGTTTAGATCTAATGATATGCAAATTCTATCTATGCTATGAGGTATCTAACTGGATTTAAAATTTGAATAAATTTTGATTCTGTGGGTCGATTTTAATGAAATAAACACTAAATGCTACCCAAAATAAAGCTTCACATTCAGCAGTAATCAGATTTAGAATTTAATGAGTGGCTTTTGCGTGCTGCTCGCACAAACGAACAAGCAAACCAACAATCTGAAAAAAAAATACTTGTAATTTTTTTTTGCAAAAATCGTCAATGTAACTATACGAAAAGTCTCCAATTTTTAAAATGTATATTATATATCCCGAATCCAACAATCTCGCACGTGGCGCGGGTGCGACGCGCCCTGTGGCTCGCTCTAACCGCCAGACGCCATTCCAGCTCCACAGTGGCGCACCCTTCCGAGCTGCCGCCGTCGCCCCACCAGTGGGAATGACGCGAGACCCGGCGCGGCTTCGATAAGCGACGCGCTGTCTACACGGACACACGATAACCTCGCAACACGCAACGGCGTCGCATGCCCAACCTCAAAGTTTAACCCTCGGTTCAAAGTGACAGCGTACCCTGTGAGCTGATATGCCAACGTGTTACTTCTAGGCTACACCAGCTCATACATAGGGAGATACTTCAGGATCAGCGGTTCTTTGTAACGTGTCTTCGTTTGTAGAGTATCTCTTTTTTGTATGTTCTGAGTGGAGAATTTAAGTTAGTACCTAACCACGAAAATAAGCCCTTGGTTTACACAAAAAAATAACCATAAATGCTAATGTCGGGAGAATTTTGTGTGTTATTTTCGTGGTATTATATTATAATGTCAATTGTTTTTCTATTCTGGCTTTGTGTTAAAAAGAAATGATTTAATAAGATTAGTACCAGTCGCAGTCATCATTGTCTAAAGCGCCTTTTTAGCTGGAAATTGTGCTGATTGGAGTTTTGTCCTTTTTTGGACATCCACACGACATATATTCAAACTTGTATAGCAGATAGATTGAAATTTTATACTATGTACATTGCCAAATTAAATTTCATTTACTTACATTGAAAAAGTTTTTTTTGGTCGTAATTTTGTGAATTTCAATGAGCACATTACAATTTCATTTTAGGACTCCGTTGATTCGCTTTCTTATACATTTAGGCAGATTTGCACCAAAAAGTTATATATGTTAACGACGATTAAATTGCGCCAATTTCATACAAGAAGTGTTAATTTAGCGTCTTGAACATATTTAACTGTTTGATGCGAATCAAACTTAATCGTTAGCAATTTATAACTAAAAATGTAAAAAACCGCACCATACCTCATTGCGATAATAATATAGGAGCGCATTCGTGTTAGATGTTATCTTATACTATACCTACTCATCTTTATGCTTACACGGACCGTTTATCGAGAGAGGCCTCTGTGGCTACGTAACAATTTAAAGAAGAAAGTAATGAGGCATGAAATAAGACAAAACAATAGACAACATACAAGTTTTGTTGGATCTTTTCTCACAGAATATACCAAATGTACGGATACATCACAATTTATAACAAAGCTGTTCATAAGACACCCGTGCAACAATTTGGAAGCAAAGCAAGGACCTGTTGGCGCTTCTTGTGTCACTCTACCAAATATATTTTTTCCTATTTACTTATAGCGTAGTGTAGAGTTGTGGGTAGTTTAGCGTAGGTCGGTTCATTGGAACAGTTAGCGGTGAAATCGCCGAGCGCGATATGATTTTATACAACGAAAGGTCTAAGCGACTGTGTAAGAATAAGTCGCCAAAAAGTGCGAAGTGACACAGTGAAATTGACGAAGAAGGATTAAGTGATGTATTTTGATTCAAGCGGCGGCTTTGAAAGGACTTTTAAGGGTTTTGATTAAAGCACTGCACTTTAGACGGATATCGCAAGCTGTCATTGTAAAAATAAAACTGTGAGGTATCAGTGATTGAATAAGTGCAGTCCTTTGATACTAACCTAAGTGTAAGCAAACACGCTTGAAATATCGATCTCTTGCGAGAATCGAAGTCGATGAGGCGTTGCGATTGCGGTCGCGCCCGTAGACTAGTTATGTTCATTAATTTAGCGATTCCATGTAATTATACATTTGTATGTAATTAACGTGTAGGTTTCATTGTGTGCCTCATTGTGTTTCGTATGGACATTGCTAGCAATAAACCTTGCAATATATATAATTAATTATAAATGCGTAGTAATCGTTTTGATTTACATTTTATGTGACCGAATTATTGGATTATCGTTTTCTATGTGTTCTCTATTTTTAATATGCAGCTAAGGGCGCGTACAGACGCCGGCGCCGTACTTAATGCAGATTGCAGTCGAGCGGCAACGCGCGAATTCTCGGTCGGCCGTCTGCAGGCGCCCTTACTTTACCTTGTAACATAAAATTTATTAAGCTTACTCCTAAACACCATTGTATGTAACATGACTGAAAATTTTTACGTAGCTAGGATAGATATTAGAAGTATTAAAACTACTAACCTACTCGATACAGCAAGTATATAAATAGACAAAGTACGAGTTCTCATATATAAGCACTATCGCTGCGGTAGCGAGGCGTATAGGGAATGTAAATGTAATGGATACATGTGTATGTCAAGCATTTATAGATTTAGAGGTTTGTAATAAAATAAGTATACTGGAGTGTGTTAGTGCGCGTGTACAATGTAGTTAATTCTTTATTGGCAAGTAATCATATTAATATTCGTACTATAATTAGTTCAAAATTGATGTTTCTCTTTGTGTTACTCTAGTTCGCGCCGCTAACGTGTGTATGATAGAATGGACTCGGTGTGAGTGTCAAGAGACGTCGTAGCCTTAAAACTAGTTCAAAACTAAATAAACGCTAACAAAAAGAATAAATGTAAATAAATTAAAGTGTAGTATTAACTTTAGACTCTAGTATGGTTTGGGAGGTAAGCCGTAGTAAGCTCACACACGTTTGTAGGTTGGCCTGCTTGTTCCAACCGCTGCACTGACCGCAATGACGATTTAATTCAAGGTTTAAGCCAGCTGACTTCATTATTAAATCAATACACAGAATGTACATTTAAAAATACACCGATGGGTTAAATTAAAACGTATATGCATAGTTCTGTTTTCTTCCTTTCGATGTGTTTGGTTTTTAAATGAATTATTGTTGCATTTGACCTTCAGATTGACGAGATTTTAGAGCAACAGACGTCTTCACATTACTACGGCTGCAGCGCTGAGGCTGCTTTTCGCGACGCAGTACTGTCACAGTAAATATATAGCTAGAGCATTCAAACAAATCCATTAATATAAAGATCCGAAAAGATGTGCGCACACAAACACGCGTCGCAGCAAGAGCTGTAAGCGAGGTTGCAATGTAATCAATAGTGGCCGCGTGCGGTTTCGCGGGGAGGAGAGCTTTCAACTGCGTGTAAGGCCAAGTTGACATACTGCTTTTTATATTTTCTGTGGTAGGTAACGTAGTCATGCGTTGCAGCCGTACTGCTATCGTACTGCAGCCACGCTTCTCGACAGTGTAGTAGTGAAATTTCCTTAAATCGTCAAGGAACCGTTAGCAGCGGTTGAAGCATGCAGGTGTCGATGGTACAAAGGAGGCGAGGCCGGCCTTCCGATGTATATAGGGCGCGGCTCGCGACACCCACCTTGCCTTACTCAGTTAACTGTCACTGTGATCCGCTAGGAGTAATTAATGGTCGAGGGCACCACAAGCCCTTCATGCAATCTGATAAACTTTTTTTTTACAACAGCAGTAGAGTTTTTACAAGTAAATCAAATATCCCTGTCACGTACACTAAGAACTTATCCTTAAAGTCGATACAGACAGTACTGTAATCTGTCATAAGATGGCGTCACCATGCGATTAAGCGTATGGGCAGGACTGGCCATGTGTAAGTTTTGCCACTTGACGACTTGACCTCTCAGAATTTGCAATGAAATTGTAATTATTTTAGTAAAAAATAAGCTAAGTAAATATGAACTTAATGACTTTGGAAAATGTGATATATATTTTTACCTTCTCTCCACTCTTGGTTACAACAATTATACAAATATCTTAGCAAAGTGCACAGGAACCTGGTCTCCAAGTCTCCAACATCAAGGAGCATAGTGTTGTTTTATTTAATACATCGATGCATAAAGAGCCTGCGGTCGCCCTCGACACACACCCGTATACAGTCACTATGTGCGACAATGTACATATAGACAAGTGATTTTTTCCTGTTTTACTTATCATTGGGTTGTAGAAATTGTCTTGTAAGCCGAGTGTATTCCGGTCCAGAACATTCCCATCCAGATTTCGACTTATCTGCAAATGATCTGCTACATAACATCACATTACATAACAATCGAGATTAATTACATTAAGGTCATTACAACGTTGTATCGTTTCTCGAAGTCTGGACTTCAATGTGCTTGAGCAATAACTTTGTACCGGGGTGAATTCGAAAACATTTCAACTGCCGTCACTATTCGTGTAATATCCTCCACAGCTGTACGTTAGAGCGTCTGCTACGTCGCGCGGATGCACGGAGCGGGTGCACGCCTATCGAGCAAATAGTATGAGCTCGCATCCGCGCGAGTTAGCGGACGCTCTTATACTGTTTTTCTATGGGCGTGCGCTCGCTCTGTGCGCCCGCGCGACTTAGCGGAGGCCCTTAGTCCTGCGGTTGAGAAGCGGCGGTTGAAACACTGAAAATCACCCACCGACGTTCGATTGGATGTATGTAAATAAGAATATAATAAGTAGAGTAGAGGTTATCGACGTTCGTAAGAGGTTAGATGCGCCCGCGCGCAGTACGGCAACTGTGAACACGCTTTATTTTACGCCTCGAACACACTTTGACACAATTAATTGACGGCTAGAACAAAATACCTCTTACATTTTTCTATCAAAACATTTGACAACGGAAAGGTAGCAACAGCGAACAATGACCATAGTAAATATTTTGCTAGAGCAGTAAAACAAGTCCAACTGTCCGAAACGACGCACGCGCAAACACGCGCCGCAAAATTGCGGGGCGACGCGGGCGAAAAGGTCCCCGTTTGACTGTGTAAGGGCTAATTGAGATCCCTACTGCTCTGTATGTTTTATGCGTAATGACTGCGTACTTTCAAATTTAGTTCTAATCTCCGGTTGAATTTTACCTACCAACAACCTGTTGTCACTTTCTCATTAGACTTGTGAAATGATAGGCAATTAGCGACCGACAAAAACGAAATTCCATGCTAGCAAACCGGCCGTTTAAGTGAGAAACAGTATCTCACCACATACCCGTAATCAAGGATATCGCAGAAGGAGTGCTCAACTCATTAAGTTGCTCAATAATAAGTTACATGCGTGTCGAAGTGTGTCGCTGGCTTTATGTTACGTACGTATCGCGTTTCCAGACTTTCAGAGATCTCGTATATTTTAAGTTTCGCGTACACGACTGTCCTCACACAAGTGATCTTTAGTTCTAGGACGTTTACTTTCCTCGTGTAGAACGGCCACTCAACGGCCTTTCTATTATAAATTATTAATAATTTACTCGAATTATTGAGCATCCCGATTCGTTTATTCTATGTAAATAATAATTGCTATGTTTAGGTTACTTTCAATAACGATCTTAGTTTTACTTAATACCACCACAATTAAATTTTATATGTATGTAATCCTGATTTATATTTAAAAACACAAAAAAAAAATACAAAAAATTATAAAGTTATCTCTTATTTGCCAGTCTTAATGTACATAATAGGTATTTCGTGCACTGATAGTCGACTTTAAGTTACTCTAACTCTAGGTTATAATAAAATGGCTGTATTAATTCTCGTTGTAACGCCCAAGACAAAATGTTCACTTATAAGACTTAGTAGTTGGAATATTTGGTTTGCGATAATGTCGCGACCTCTGTCGACGTTTCCTGTGTATAGTTGGTTTTAGTTAATTTTGTAATGATATGGACTCTGTAGTACTTTAGTTGAGATGTGACGGAGTGTAAGTGTAATTGTAAATATATGATACGTGTTTCTGTCGTGTACGGAATTAGTTGCATTTTACCATTGTTGCGACCTGCCAAAACTATTGTAATAATTTTTGTAGCGTACTTATGTCCGCGCGGCCGGCGCCGTTACAAATGCGTAATGGCTCTCGAATCTTTATACAATGTTGCCGGGGTGAGTGATTCAGGTGGGCCCTCTGGAGCCAACTGGAGTCAATAAATAAAAAATAAAATAAATAACTGATCAAGTGTAACGTGGCGGCCGGCGGGCGTAGTTGTCGCGAGCTGCCAGCAGCTGTGGCATGGGCTCGCGATACTGTAACAATAAAACTACTGCATAATTATCTTGAGGTTTTATTTTTTTCCTTATAAATCAGCTGTCACAGTAAATGTATAGCTATTGCCTACCAACGATATAATTTTTACAGATCCCATGGGAAATGTCTCAAATTTTAACTGTTACTAATTTTAACTATACTGAGTCCGTATTGCCAGCAAAGCCAAAATATCTTTATTCAGATTAAGCTTACAGGAAGCACTTATGAATGTCAAAATTTACCACCGGTTCGGAAAAAACTTCTGATGAGATGATACCGGCAAGAAACTCAGCGAGGTTTAATTTTTTTAAGTAACATTGTTGAGATACTGGTCTATTTATTTTCTGTGACTTAACCCCAGCAAAGTAGGATAGAATAGGCTTTAGTTCATATGCGGTGCAAATAACAGGCCACAGTCAAAAACCCACCACATTATAATGAACGAAGTGAAATAGTATTTTATGCAACTGTTGCATAATGAGGGGTCTTAAAACACAAGTGTGGTTTTATGAAACGAGCGTCAGCGAGTTTCATAATAGGATCACACGAGTGTTTTAAGACCTAATTATGTACAGTTGCATACATTACTTTATCTACACACATATCATAAGTACTCTATGATGGGTTCAGAAGCCATAGGGCAATGACCTGCATTGCTACTAGCTACTAGTGTTTGGTACCTATTAAATATCTATAGACTGTACACATTAAAATAATGTAATAAAAAATGAATTTGAACAAATATAGAAACAAATTAGAAAAATTCTCATAATAATATTGGTTGTTATAATGCTGGTCATTGCCTACGGTTTCTGAACGCATTATAGAGCATTTATGATATATGTGTAGATTAAAGTAAATAAGTAAGTATAGTAAAGTATATTTCTGTGCTTGATTTGTACTTAACATTAGTTAACCCTTTCAATGCCAATGACTGATATATCCGCACTATAAGTTCAACACCAATGACCGCGATAATTATATACGTCAGCCGGTACAATATAAAAGTGAACTACGTGCATTCACATAACGTTCAACTTTGTTACTTACCAAAAAGACTTGGCGCGTCAATGATGACTTATTTCACGTAGCGCTGAAAGGATTAAGAAGAATTGAGTTAAACCTGAACTATTATGAATCCTATTACAACTACACGATGATTTAGTTTTCAACGTGATAAACAAAGCAGTGGGGGCAACCTCGCAACGACGACTACTTGAAAGTGCCCACAGTGCACACAACATGAAAGCATCGTTGAAACAGTACAGCTAGCAGTAAGTATATTTCCATAATCGAAAAGGTCATAAAGACCAACAAGAAAGAAAGAAAACAGTTTATTCGGTGCTAAGATATACTAAACAGGATGAACTTAGAACTAGAACACCGAAAGGGTACCCACTCAGCATATTATTATGTCGAGGCACGGCTACGTACCACGACGCTGGTCTTCCGTGGGCACCTTTACCTGGCACAACACAAAAAACGCAAACACACTATATCTATACATAATCTTTATGATCAGATCACTAATTAATTTCTCGTACGGACTTGATATCCCAGTTATCAAATTGAGGCATTTCCTATGCATTCTGGGAATGTATGCATACCACAATTAATGGGTAAGTCTGTGTAACTCTAGTAAATGCTCCTTGTATCGTTTTTTAAAAGATTGAGCCGATACTGCGTTGATACATGGAGGAGGTATGTTGTTCGAGCATTTCGTGGCAGCGTATCTAAAACTACCACGAAATGCTGCCGTCCTATGCTTTGGGAAAATCAAGCGGGTGCCCTTTCTAACCGGTCGTTGAGAGAATTTGCTTACAGTACAAGTACAGCGGAGTGCGTGTCTTAATGATACCAAACAACAAACAGGCAAAGTGCAGCAAGCGACGGGTCTCCATGTTCATTAGGTTGCTTTTGTTAAGGTAAGGTGTTACATGAGTTCTCGGCGGTATTTAGAAGCAAAAACGAGCGCAGGCGTTCTGAACGCTCTGGATCAATCTCTTGGACCGGGCAAGCAGACACCCACCTATGACCGTATCCGCATAATTTAGCTTTGACAGTATCAAAGACTCGCAGAGATAAATCCTCATATCAACATTTATACATCTGCGAACTTGATATAGGATCTTAAGTCTATAGAAACAGCTATTAGCGATTTCCAGTACATGGTCGTGAAATTTTAACCTACCGTCCATTAAAACACCCAGGTTTCTTGCCTCAGGCACCTGTTCGATACAATCAGCCCCGACCACTACTTTAGGACTATGACTGTTTATATTTTCTCTTTGCTTATCAGAACCTAGAACTAGATATTTCGATTTTAGAGGATTGAGAACTAAAGTATTCCTCCTCGACCACTCTACTACACTCGCCAAATCTTGATTAACTAGATTCACTGTTGAAGAAGTATCATTAGGTTCTACAGGAAAATATATTTGAAGATCACAACACAACACAACACTCGACTCTATTGTTATAAGAATAAGAGCTTTAAACTCTTCGAATGTCGATGAGCTATTTCTTCGAGAAGAAAGGCACAGTAAGTGGCGGTATTATGAAACTGTGATTAGAATAGTATTGGAGAGTACGTCAGCACACTGTCATTTCATTGACTTGCGTCAAGCTTCATGCCTATATGTATGAAATGATAGTGCGCTGACGTTACTCTTGAATACTATTCTAATAGCGGTATGATATTAACAAGTTTAATCTCTCTCTGCGCATTCCTTTCTACTTAATCCTCTATTTCACTAGTTCCATTAATGGAACTGGATGGACATTTTTTCGTCAGAATCTTAGAAAAAGGACTGTTACATTTTGGTCTATTTATAACGCTTTATGTCCATACGTTCAAGTAGGCAGTAGGTCTTTCAGATGGTAGCTAAACTACCATGGGTACTTTTTTGAATCTCACCAGGTGACTAAAGCTCACCAAAATGGCCGAATCTCTATAAAAATGGTTATTTTAGTGACGGCCATTAATGGAACTAGGTGGAATAGCGGTTTCTAATACCACTAGTAAAACAGCTGCAGGAACAGGTAAAATAAACTTGGTTGGTCATGTTAGCACATATCTAGAGAGGTGCCTCATAGGCACTTTTTTAACTACTCAGATCATTCCTTATCGTCACCCACACCGTGTATTACCTATAGACAGGCTATATTTATATAGTAGTTTGTTTACAACTGCAACGTCAATGTATATATTCAGAGGACAGTCGTGCAGCGGTGCAGGATGGAGATATACGCCCTCACTATTGCGCTTATTTGCGGTAAGTAACCATACCTTTACGTGTTCGTCGTTCATAAGAAAAGCGAGTAATACCTAAACGTGGGTATTAACGTGACTAGGTTTCTAGCATTATAACTAAACATTATGAATTCGCAGTGCTTTTTAAAGGGCTTATTACACTATGCGGTATTCAGACAGTCTTAGTAAGACTGTCTAAGCACGGCCGAACCCATTCAGTCGGTCTAACTCTTATTACACTATGCTAAATCTTAGTAGGTAAGACTGTCTGAATACCGCGTAGTGTAATAAGTCCTTTACACCTGCGGCCCTAACGACAGCCCAGGTTTAGTTCAACCCCTCCCTGTGTCTCTGTCTAACTATTGTCATAAGAAAGGGACGCAGATAGAGATAAACTAAACTTGGTCAATCATGTTAGGGCCACTGAAATCGGACATGACCATATAAGGATTTTAATTCCCGATAAGCTCAGTTCCCTAGTTTTGAAGCTATCGCGGTTTGAAATTTAAGGTAAATTACTCACCATAAGGCGATATAGCTATCATTGTGTTTTATCAATCACTGATATTGTAAATATTGTTTGTAATGTATACCTACTAGCTTTTGCCCGCGATTTCGTGCGCGTGGTATTTGAAGAAGGTATGTAACTCGGCTTCTTGCGACTTAAGATGCGCCAGCTTTTAAGTTTGACCTCGAGCAATATAACTCCGTAAATTCAGCCAATTTCTTCAGTCCTTGCGTGACGTGCGTACAAATATAAAGACTATCTCCTTGGTATTGCGGGTGTCTATAGGCGGTGGTGATCACTTACCATCAGGTGACCCACTTGCTTGTTTGCCTTCCTATTTTATAAAAAAAAAAGACGGACAGACAATAGTTCTAAAAATAATTGTCTTGGCTTCACAGATAAGTTTTCAAGCTCAAACATTGACTGAGTTATCCTTTACCCTCATATTCATACATAACTGCTCAATAAACCTACACTAGTTAGAATATGTATCGTCTCTATCCGTCCTTGTGCCTGACGAATGCCTTCGAATGAAAGAACAAAACATACTTAAAAGAGTTGACATAGTTTTATGAATAAGGCGGTTAAAAACTAACAACTATAAACTCAGGGACAATATTAGAGGAATAATTATTATAACCAACACGCTATGTAATCGTTCTTTTAATATTGTCCATTAACCTTGTCCATTTAACAACAAATGGCGTCATCTCTCGTCAGCTAACGGGCATTCATAAATGACCAAGTTGAATGAGATAACTTGATTAAGTTTCTCATAGATGACACCGAGGATAGTTTTCCCAAACAAAAATCAATAATATAATGACCGTAAAGGCGAAACACATTGAAAAAAATCGCAGGGTATGGCAGCGGTAATGTGGCCAAATAATCTGGCAAACGCAAGGCACGGAATGCTGATGTTGCAGGTTCGAGTACTGCCATTACCCTAATTTTTCTTTGTGTTGTCATATAGCATTTTAAATTTAATTTGATTGTCCTTTAGTATATATTACCTAACTATAAAGGAAACTAAGATTAAGTAAGATACCTCAAGAGACATTGCCAGCCTATGAATTGAACCCATGACCTCAAAATCATTACGCCTCTCCCGTATCAATCAACTGGGCACTGACCACTTAATGAGTAGGTTATAATAATAACATAGGTACCTACTACGAATGAAACAGGTTATAAATATTCATTAATCTGAGCTTAAATGTATGATAATAAAAACAAATTGTCGGAGCGCTTGCCGCTGTGCTTCAGACGGGGAATGTGTAAGCACTTATCTTGAGATCACTGGTTCCTACTGGTTACGGGGATTCCTATTGGCATCCGGGGCACTTGTAGGCCTGCCTATCCTACTAATATTATAAATGTGAAAGTTTGTATGTTTGGATGTTTGTTACTCTTTCACGCAAAAACAACTGAATGCATTTCTATGAAATTTGGCACACACATAGTTTATAACCTGGATTAACACATAGAATACTCTTCATCCCGTAAAAATGCATAGTTCCCACGGAATAGCGATAAGTGAGTTATACGCCGCCGTGACGTCATGAGCGGCAAAGCAACTAATTCTCATTAATTTGTCCAGGAAATATTGCAGATTGCTTATTGGGTGCACGTTTGCTTGATTCAATTAAACAAGTCTACGCGGACGAAGTCGCGGGCAAAAGCTAGTTCTATATAAAAAAGTAAAATTAAAATATTAAACGTTTTTTATTGGGTTTCCTTAGCTTCATCCCAAGCCTCACCATTTACGAGCAAGCGATATCGCTCGGACTACGAATACAACAAAGAGACCGATGCGTTCTACAAACTGCACACTGAAGCGTGCGCGCAGATGCGAGCCAAGCAGAATTGCCAGGCCGAAGGCGCGGAGCTCATGCTGCTAGAAACTCAACAGGACATCCAACAGGTTCACTGTTCCTTTGCTAAGTAGGTATGTAAGTTTTGCGGATGGTAGGACCTTGTGCAAGGTTCATCCGGATAGCTATCACCATCTTGCACGTTAATCCTGCCGCTAAGCAGCAATGCTTGCACTGTTGTGTTCCGGCGTGGGGAGCAAGACAGCCAGTGTAATTACTGGCACAAGAGATATTCCATCTTAGCCGTCTAGGTTGGCAACGCATCTCAATCTCCTTGGTATTGCGGGTGTCTATAGGCGGTGGTGATCACTTACCATCAGGTGTCCCACTTGCCTTACTATTTTATATAAAAAAAAGTGCTTGGTATAGTTGGGGTAAGAGCGGAGCCCTAGAGAAATTGTCTATGCTCGAAAGAGACAAGTTATCAACTCCATACGTATGCTCATAGAGATAAATTAAACTAAGCCTGTCATGTTAAGAGCCACTGAAACATTAAAGTTTTCCGGATTTTTCAAAAGGCCATCGTACTTTATCTACAGTCATCATCATATGTGTGAAAGTCGCGAAAGTTTAAAACAATTAGTCATCATCATCTCAGCCACAAGAAGTCCACTGTTGAACATAGGCCTCCTTCATGGATTTCCAAAGTGACCGGTTGGAAGCGGCATGCAACCAGCGCCTTCCTGCCACCTGTATGAGGTCATCGGACCATCTTGAGGCTGGTCGTCCTACGCTGCGCTTGCCAATACGCGGCCGCCATTCGAGAACTTTTCGGCCATCAGGTCTCCTACAGTACCCTACAGTACCCGGCAGTAAATACTGCACATCGGCTAGTTCGGCTTCGTATAGGTTTGTCTCTGTCGCACGCGGGTAAGTAAATACAAATCCGAAACTGTACGGTTAGTTGTGTCTGATATGTTGTTATGGACTAGGATTGTCTGGAAGTTGTTTCAGAAAAAAAGGCCTTTTGGTCAAAATGAACATTCGACATGTACCTAATACGTTCAATATTGTTTATTCCATCTTTCAAATACGTACCCGCCTTCAGCTCGTTCCCCAGCTGTATGTAGGGTTATTTATTGAAGGTATAATGGAAAAAGTTCTTCTATGTGCAGGTTCACGCAATGTTCAAAAGGTTTCCAGACCTTGGGAACTACGTGCAGGTCGCGACAGATAACCAGAAACACGATGCAGTGGAGGAGCCGACGATGGTTAACTGTAAGTTTAAGCATTAACCTATTGAAACAGAACTGTTTTACAATAATTACAATTCAGACTTCATTTAGAAAAAATAATAATACATGGATTCAAACCTTGACGTAACTTTGGAATCCTTGAAAAGGCTAGTAAAAAATGGCCTACTACAGTGATTTTGCTGTTCTTCTATTTAATAATGTATTTCATTTCATGAACTTTCGTTGTTCAGTGGAACTAGAACCGGACCCTCATATCCCTGTTTGCGAGGTGGTGACTCGCGGCGGCGACGTCGCGACTGTCGCATGCTGGGGACAGGCGCCGTATGTCTGCAAAGTGAACGCGCGAGACGCCCCTTACGACAAGCAGTGCGATGTTTTCGGAAAAGGTAAGTTTTTTATACAACCTAGGATGGCAAACGGACAAGTGGGTCACCTAAGAGCTGACACATTAGAATAAACAAAGTAAGAGCAACTTTTAAGAAATGGCCGACTAGAAATTATCATCTTTATCATATCAGCCGAAAGACGTCTGGACATAGGCCTCCCCCAAAGATCGCCACAACGACCGATCCTGTACTGCTGTGGGCGGAAGTCTTTTTGCTGATATGATGATGAAGAATATGATGATTCATCTCCCTCGTGATAGGGGGGCTCCACTCCGCACTGTAAGCACGTTCAGTTGCCTTGCCTACAGTGTAGGTAAATCGCGGGAGATGAGTATCAAGTAATAAGAACTTTTTATGCGTGTTAATAAAGTTGAAATTCATTAAATAACGATTGAAAAAGAGAAGTTTCTGTACATTTGTAGGTACTATTATTTATTCTGTGCTCGTATTCCAGATTACGTATCTAAGATCGCGACGACGGGCAGCTGCTACAAGATTCCGTCCGTCGCCTTTACCTGGAACGAGGCGTTCGCGGAGTGCGCCGCAGAGAATGCACACCTCGTAGTGCTGAACTCGGAAGGTGAACATGAGGTGAGTGGATCGCCATGACGATCGCCTCATGACTGCAGTCATAGCATGAAAAGTTTTAGCACTTCGCCTTAATTAGTAGTGGCAATGACATTTTATACCTACTTAAAAAACTGTAGAGAGAAATGACTTTCTACAATTGTCCCCAATTCTCGCGTTCATCGAGATCCATCTCACTTGTGAGATATGTCATCTGTACTGGCGCAAGAATTGCGTCGCGGCCCTCGGAAGTAAAAAACGTAACTGCATACGGTAGAAAATGAGATATCTCAAAAAAATCTAGGCGATTTCTGCGTCCTTTATTTACACTTCATAATTACTGCACATGGGTTTCAGTATCATTTTTAGATGAAAAATTCAAAGAAATACATAATTGATTTTAATATATCTCTACACGGTCAACAATTTTTCTTGCCAAAATGTTGAGTGGTAAAAATGACAACTTTTCAGTGGAAAACCGATTAACCAATTTGGATGGTTTTTCAATAATACTATTAAAAGAGTTTACTCGAATGCACGACGAATACGAATAAAATGCGACAAAAGATTGTATGTTTTTAGTTTGGTCTTTATACCCTTTCAATGTTGAAAATGGTTTGCCTTAATTTTAATGCAAAAGACAACTCTCCAGGAAAATAAATTACGAAAACAAGCAAATCAGAGTAGAAAAACTTGTAACATAGTGCTGATAAATTTCATTGATCATCGGTTGGAAATCTCAGTTTGGGTATCGGCGAAATCTACGTGAAATAGAGGCCCTGAGCAACTTAAGTACCTACCATTTGTCCAGGTGGTATGGGAGCTAATGAAGAGTTCCCGCCTGCCAATCGGACCCAAGACGAGTTATTTTTTCTTCGCTGGTATCAGAGCAGACCGGCCGAAAAACGGTGCGCCTCGGGTCTTCAGAACTGTGCTAAGTATGATTCAAGACTTTGAACAACCATTGCTCTCAACGACTTTGTAGCGGTGTAAACATACGACTTTTGCGAATGCAAGACTTAGATTTGTTCGACAACCTGTGACTATATCGCGTTTGCATCACTGTGAAGCACATGTTTCTTCTGTTGAAATCCTTCTGATAAACGAAATTTCGTGATCGATAGTTTTGGCGTATTATATTTATTTATAATTTCAAATTTTTCTTATCCTAATTAATTCCAGACCAAACTCTCGAAGAAGCGGGATACGCCGAGTGGTCTGCTAACGAGCCCAACAACTATCAAGACTCTGAGTACTGCGGTTCTTTGTTCAAGAGCGACGGCAAATATAACGATCTCACTTGCTCGCACCGTTATGCGTTCATATGCGAGAAAGAGACGCGGGTTATATAAGTGAATGAGGCTATACACAATAAATTAATGACCTCATGTATCCTCAAGACTTCGCTTAATCTAACACTTGCATGGAAGTAATAAATATTTACCTACAACTGGAAAGTGCACTAGATCCAACCCAATGCGACCCAAAAAATATCTACTTTGTCTCAAGTTGTCTCTTTCCAACAAATCATCATTTACGTTTTGGGTTACATGGAAGGGAAGTCGTGCGATACACAAGGAAACAAAGTGAACTCTCTCGGACCACATTTTCTTGATTGCAAAAGTTATTCAAAAGAAGAGTTTTACATCGTTGGAACAATATTTTATTTTCCTTGACATAAGCAGACGAATATAATACTTCCATGAATTCTTGCGAGTATAGTAGCAGGCAAACAACTTGAGCATAAATCGAGTGGAGGGGTTAAGTTTGCGCATACACATTTGTACTAAAAACGGCTACTGCGCAATCAGGGTCAATGCTAAAGTTTGTGTGCTACAATGTACAAGGTACAATGCTAAAGTGCCGGGAACTGTAAAAATGTCTTCTATGCAATATCGGGTTGTATTATATATAAATTTATGCTTTGCCGATAGGATCTATCAAAGGTTATTGATCCTAAACTATATACTGTTTAAACAAATAGGGGAAAGAATAAGATACTCGAAAGTATTTACCAATAAAATGTACTTAGTCTTATAAACGCGATCGGTTTAAGCAAAGGTGTGATGATTCTTTGTTTATAATAGTTTAATGAAAATTACTAATTGAACACTACATATTAAAAGCGAGAAAAATAAACAAAATTGTTTACTTTTGCCTTATCCGTCATGTTTGGGTTCCTATTATAGCCCCTCATATTCTCTTCCATAGTAGATATCCAAAGGGATTAAAACAATAAGACTAAAATACTCTTCCGAGGAAAAGGGATTCGAAATTTACAGAAACGTATATTACAGAACCGTATATTACAAAACCGTATAAATACCTCGTTATCAGATCGTATATCCCTGCCGGCGGAGATAGCCTGGTAAGGATAGGTGGAACAGGGGGGTTGCTTCCCCCCTGTGCACGTCCGTTTAAAATAGTGTAAACTATGGAAACTAAGGAAACGGCGAATTGGCTAGTCAGCCTCTTAAATGGACTTACGACGTTTTAGATCTGCATACGCAATATATCACTGTTCGTGTCAGAAGTCGCGATAGTGCAATCATATCTTGGAAGTTTACTACATTCGTTGTAAATATTGTTTCGCTTATATATTATTTCTCAGTCAGATGCCAGGAAACTACATTAACTTTTTCCTAAATTAGACAGGGCTGTAGTTTTGTTTTTGGAATACCTAATTACTATCCTAGTGTACCTAGTCGTCATCAAACTTTTATCAGAGTGGCCAAGATGTTCAAAAATATGTAAACACGTTTCGAAAACTTTACTGGTGTTAATGTTTTGAACACTTTTGTGGCTACCTATATGTTTTATATCATTTAGCAGTTTATTTTTAGCAGGTTATGTCGTCACTTCTGGAGTGCAATTTTTGAATCTCACAGGGTGACTAACGCCTACCGAAAGGACCGTTTTTCATAGAGATTCGTCTATTTTCATGAGCTTTAGTCACAAGGTGAGATTCAGAAATTGCACCCCCTGGCCGTGCGTGATTCTTACTGTATCTAACGCCACTTATATACCAACCCAACAACACTGCTTTCAAATTCATCAGCCAATTCGTTAAGCCCCTGCGAGCAAAAAAACATACTTACTTTTGTACACTAACCTTCGAGATGCATTTGAGGCAAAAACGTAACACTTTTGACTACGCCACATTCGGAAAGAGAAAAAAGGGGTGGATATTTAGAAGCCATAATAAAATTGTGCTACCAAAAAATTATGTAAACTTATGTTCCTCGAGTCAAATTTCATTTCAAAAAAATTAAATACAGTTTTTATTTATTTATCCTGTCTCCTGTCTATCCTGTCTCCTTAATAAATGAATCCGCATTCGCGTTTTTAAAACAATTTGTTTCTAGTTCACTTTTTAACTACCTATAAATAAGTTGGCATAACTTAACTAAACAATAACTAAACTGCAGGTAAAATTCGTCTCATTTAGAAGACTCCTTCACTGAACGGTGGATCCCTCATTAATATGATTTCCCACACGTCATGGAATTGGTCACAAAAATAAGTTAAGCGATAAGAGAATATCACTTCAAACGTAAGTATTATATTGGGTATAATAAGTTACTTTACTTATTGATAACATGTTACTGCGTTTAAATGAGTGCTCTTGAACAGTTGAGTGTGGTTTCAAGATGTATTTCTGGATTAATCTACTCGCATTGTTTATAGGTAAGTTAAAGCTTTGGATTTATTTCTAATAGTGAAATTTTATATGCGTCCGTTAATAAAGGCTCAAGTAAAGCCTGTTCTGAGACAAACGTGGGTCTAAATCATACTGTGATAAAGCCAGAAATTTCCATCGGCTCTTGGTATCTCTGGGTTAATTTCTTCTTCAGTTAGATCAATATAATTATGTAATGGAAGCCCTGTCATATCATATCCGTTTAAATTATGATTAAATATTTAACCTTAGATATGTTTACTTGTTTTTCGAATAAATCAGAGGCAATGTCTTCTTTACATAGTATAAAATAAAGTCGCTATTCATTCCTGCCTGTCTGAAATTTTTATAGTGTATCTTCGGCCGCCTTCTCCTTCTAAACCACTTAACGGAATGTTGCGGTTTTCACTGTCATTTAGAGATTTTTATAGGGAAGGTTTTTATATACATTTTATTCCGATTGTACCTGTGTGAAGCCGGGGCGGGTCGCTAGTTTGAAATAAAAGCTTATTTAGTGAATGAGAAATTAAATCGAATAAGTATGTAGTACGTACGACTTACTACGTAATTTTCTATTTATTTGTATCATGAGAGGGACTAGATAGATAAAGAAATTAACGCTACTTAGTAAACAGCTAGTATAATAGAGATGGGCAACTCTACTCTATCTACCTACTTAATTTGAGGTTAATCTATCTTATCCTATTCCTATTAAGTATGACAGCGTACTGAATCAATACAAAGCTATCGTTTCATTTAGATTAATTACCTAGTGCACTTTTCACTCTGCGTGGTCAGACAATCACTGGCCCAGTTTTGAACTTAACGAAAACAAATGCCTGCCTACAGTTTCCGTGCAGTCATCTCCGTTTACAACCAAGCAGTACCGACCAGACTACGAGTACAACAAGAAGACCGATGCCTTCTACAAACTGCACATAGAGAGTAGTCCAAAATGGCAGGCCACCAGTATATGTATTGCAGAGGGGGCCCAGCTCATACAACCCTCGTCCCAGCAAGACCTGAGTCAGATCCACGCCATGTTTAAGAGGTATCCAGATTTGGGGGACTACGTGATGGTTGCGTCGACCGGGGTACATCACGACTCGGTTGAGGATGAAAATCCGATGGTTAATTGTAAGTTTACAAAGAACAATGATATTAGGTACAACTATATATAAATATAAAAGATCTGCCTGACTAGCAGACACAGCATAACCTAATAAACCCCTGTAATTAATATCTTATTTAAAAAATTGTCTGTGTAAGTTTGGTTACAAGTCTGTTGGGTAATGTTTGCATTAAAGAGTGACAAACAGCGGAAGGCGTTAGTGCGCGATCAAATTTTTTTGTACGCCTAGGCAGCTGCGATATAGCTGATGGCGACAGTACCAATCCTGTCAAGCTTGCATTTAGTTAAGAAAACATTAGAACCTAATCTAAACTACTTTAACTAACAGTGATTCCGGAAGATGACAGCAACCACGACCTGTACGTCAGCCGAATGACATTCGACGTGATGGACCGCAACGGCGAGATCGTGTCTTATAACGGGTATCGGGACCTGCCGTATGTGTGCAAGGTGCAGGCCAAAGACGCGCCCTACAACGAAGAATGCGATGTCTGTTCGAAAGGTAAGTTTAAAGTAGCCCAGTGCGCATATGAACCAGTGACGCGTCAGCATCAGTGCATCTAAGAACCTTTTCGACACGCCGTAACTCGCTACGTAACTACGTGCGTCTATCTCCTACTGGACTAGCTACGTATCGAGGCTCGTGCTATCGCCAAAGTAATGACATAGGGACCTGATGTAGATGCGCCTTATGGCCTTATGGCAGGTTTATACCTGACCTAACGTAAGTAAAAAAAAACGTTTAATTAAAACCACTCATTGTTAAATTTGATTATTTGGACAATCGCTAGCCTAATCAGTAGCGTTGGCTTCAAACCATTTAAATGATGTTTGAGAACTATAGTGCCATAAACAAACTGACATAGGCTTTAAAGTCATTACCCATAGGGGTACACGAAGCACAAAGACTTGTGTTTCGTGGGTTAAAAATAGAAGGCTATAAAATAGCAAAAACATAATAAAGGGCATCCAAAATATAAATAATTTGTAAGTATTTTGCAAAATAGACAGATCAAGACATTCTCAGGAGGTGAACTAGAGCAGAATGAGAATACGCATATTTTTCGTATCCTATAACATTTTGTCCACTATCACGCCAAACAATTCTCATAATCTTCAAGCAAATAAATCAACTCGTTCCAACACAAAAACTGAGTTCCCTAAGAGTTTTACAGCATCAGTATCAAATCACCTTAATAAGCAAACGCTGGCAAGTACAAACACAACCAAACCTCTTCACCAACCAACCAAAGAAGTTTATCTCCAAAATTTCAGGTTACGTATCCAAAATTTCGACCACCGGCAGTTGCTACAGGATAGCTTCAGTGCAAGCCAACTGGAACGAAGCGTACGCGAACTGCCAGGCTGAGGGGGCGCACCTTTTGATCCTCAACAACGACGGAGAGCTCGAGGTTGTCAAGACCATGCTGCAGAGCACGCCCACCTACATCGAGAGCTGGCAGTTCTTCGTGGGCGTCAGGGCGGAGAAAACTGAGCCGCGAGTCTTTAAGACTGTCCTCAGTAAGCCATATATGCAATGTCCAAGACTTACGCTTTTATTAATTAAGGTTTACAAACCTCGTCGAACTAAAATATGTTTTGTTCCTTTCTTTGGAATAGAAACGTTGAAATGACAAATAGAGATAAAATGTGAATTAACTCATAAACTTGTAATGTACTACGCTCTGTGGGCTCAAGTGACGAAATATTGTATATGGCAGCTTTGCAAATAAGAGGAAACAAACACATGACTGCCTAAAATTAATTTATCCCTCTAGAGGTAATTTATCTCCCCTTTCGTATGACACTGATCTGCACTGCAAGATAAGTTATTCTTGTGGTGACTCCTATAGGGCCGCAGGGCGTGTAAGTGAAAAGAAAGATCATCTGCAGCTCTAGCGTGGCCACATGGTTCAATTGTGACTCCTTGAGGCTCTCTCTAACCAGTATCGCAAGAAAAGGACGGAGCGAGAGTTAGAACTTGAGCAATGTTAGGATCACTGAATGACTTCCAGTAATTTCTTTGGTTTATTTTCAGATCAAACACTTGAGGAGGTTGGGTACCAGCCGTGGGATGAGAACGAGCCCAACAACGAGTTCGGGGTAGAGTACTGCGTGTCGGTGCTCCGGCGCACCGGAAAGTACAACGACACCGTATGCCGCAACCGCTACTCGTACATATGCGAGAAGGAGCGCCGGGCTACATAGTTAACTTGTGAAACCTTAAAAGCCACTGCGGACTCTATTATTACACCGTGATTAGAATAGGATTGCAAAGTAACGTCAGTCCACTGTCATTCAACTTTATCTTTACTACTATTTTAGTTTAGCTACTAGATATACGAGTAAAATATATATATTAGTCATTCTATCTTACCGTGAGACTCGGAAATATTAATACAAACGGATCACTTACGTATTTTAAAGTCGAGAACTACCCGAAATATTTCGGACCAGTCCGTGGTCCTTAGTCATGAGCCTCCGCGGCTGGCGCGACGACGAGTGCGTACCGAAACCCTGACAGTTCGGCTGCTCGGTGCAGGTGGCGCTAGCGGCGGCGGCAAACAACTACCCTGGTTTGCTTCATTATTTTTGATGTCAAATATAGGGTTGCACACTACACTAACGACATCACTCTCTAAAGGTTCGGACACACCAATCCCTGACCTAGTACTCAACACCGTTTACCAGTTGGGTGGCACCGACCATTAACTATCACGATAAAAATTCGACTATAAAGTACGTGAGTGATCCGTTTGTATCAATATATTAGTCTCTTTAAGATTTGTTAACTAATTTGAACCCGCTTCTGTGACGGACTGACAGCTAGGTAACAAATTGCTTAAACCCTTGTTACTTGAAATTTCGAACATGTGTTTCTTAGGGGATGCGCTAAGAAAGGATAAGGGAATTAAGGGGATAAGAGCCTTAGTTTATAAATATGTATGAGAATTGCGAAAGTTTTAAATAATGTAGTTATTTATAATAAATATATTTTAAACAAGAACTTTTTTTAATGAAACCCATGCCAACATTTAGAATAGCAGGTTCCTAGGGTACGCATGAAAACGAATCTCAAACCTTTATTTCGAACAAAAGTTCTTCACTCCAATGCGAGCCACAAGATAATAAAGTCCTTAAGGTATGTCCAAGAAAGCTCTCAGCCTTGCAGGACAGTTGCACTCAGTACTTAGTAGGTAAACTTGTTTCGTTTTTCCTAAAGTATTTCTTAAAGACAGATATGAATTTTGCCTAAACTGGTTTAATATTTAGGTATGTTTTTTTCCAGCAACTTTTTCTTAAGCGAAATTTCGATTTGGTTTTTGTAATCTGGCTCTAGCGCAAGTTTTTGACCATTTGAACTCGTCGGTTGGCAGGCCTCTTCAACTTCCTTGGCCTCTTCGGCTTCTTCGGCTTCCTTCGCCTCTGCCTCGTCGAGCAGTTCTCTGTAACTCCGATTGCTTAGGGCGGCGCGCGCGCCTTCTGACAGCCGCATTGATCGTCTATGCAAAATCTGTAAAAAAAATTCGTTCCAATGCTTGACACGCGTAGGGCATTGTTTGTACCAGTAGTTGACATCGATGTATCTCGTTTTTATTCCCGCCCGCCCATTCGTACTGCAACCAAACTTGTAGCAGCAACTGCCTACTTCTTAAAACTGTCACTGAATTTGATAACTTTCATGTTACTTTATTTACCTACCTATTCGTATTTAATTCATTATTTTTGGAGTTAAGGTTATTTTGAGGTAAAACTTACCATACTTTTTCTCTTGACGTCAGTCTTCAATTCTTCTAATTTCTCTTTATTTTTGCGACGCAAAAATCCACACTGAAACAAAAACAAATACTATAAGTAGTTTACACTCATAAGCGCTTGTCAATAAATAAAAAAAAGAAAGTACCTAATAATAAATAGAAGATTTTTTATTTACCAACACAACAAAAGCACAATGTTACAAAAAATATATAAGTTATTACCCAATAATATCTACAATGTGGTGAAATGGAAATAAGACTCAGCGAGGCGGCTGGTTTTTAGTCTCCAGCCATAACTATACCTAACTCAAACTAACTAAGGTAGGTTCGCTGCCAAAGCGAACCACAACAAAAGTAAATCCAATAAACGCAAAATAAAGTACACATAGTTATTACGTTTATCGGGACTTAAACGCGATAATAAACTGTTTATTTATTTACCTCGACGTTTCGGTCGCATTGCAGCGACCGTGGTCACGAGCAGACTCACAGACAGATAAATAAACATTTTGTTATCGCGTTTAAGTCCCGATAAACTTAATAAGTAAATAAAGTACAATTTCATTGCGTTTGTATTTTATGCAACTGCTGAAACACTTTCCACTCTTACATAACAGTTCCAGGTTTAATTTAGTCCTCCCAGCATCACTATCAAAATAGTGTCCTTAGAAAGGGACATCCATAGAGATAATCTAAAATAAACTAGACTTGGCCGGTCGTGTAGGGCTACTGGTATCTACTACGTTTGGTTCATTGTTATTGCTTGTCTTTTGTTATTTTTTCTCTGTCTGTCAACAACAACAACAACAAATATTCTTTATTGTACACCACATAAAAATACAAAGAAATCAAATAAACGAATTAGAAAGGTAGACAATAGGCGGTCTTATCGCTTAAGAGCGATATCTTCCAGACAACCGGTTTAACAATAAACAAAACAGGAAACAACAAGTAGTCTATATATACTTAAATACACATAAACCTCTATACACATATATAAACAAATAAAAATATAAACTAGATTCCATACATACCAGTAACAATATATTTCCAAAAGTCACAATCACTAGTCTAGTCTGTCGTGTCTGATCTGTTAGCGTTAAGTTGTAAATTGTACATAAGCGTCTGTTTTATACGTAGGGATGAAAATAAAGTTACTTTTCTTACATACCTCGTAGAGAGCAAACGCCAGAAGGCACACTAGAAGCAGACCCACAAGTGCGGCTACCACGATAATCCATAGCGGCACAACAACCACCTCTTGCAGGGCCAAAGTCGTGATCACACTACAAAATAACAGTTTCGATGTAAATGGAGCAACTGGTGAGGTGTTTTGTGACTTTCGACACTCGGCAGCCGCTCGCCAATCAATGCCGGTTAAAATATATGCTCCCTTAAGTGTGACAACGACAATTTTGGAAACATCACGTATACAAGACCCGCAAGTGATTAGGCTTAAGACACAGTCTTAAGACAACTTTGCTGTCAACTATCGAGGATTAACAAGTATCTGGAAACGAGCCTTGTTGTGAGATTTGGCTTGTAGGCAATAGCTGATTTTTGTAATCGAAATTATTTATTTTTATTTTTTTTCTATTTCCTTTTTGTATTTTTTTTATACATTCAAATTAAATTTAAAATGCTAAGTATATAATGAATGACAACACAAAGAATGAATGAATGGCAAAAGCTGATCTCAAAACGGAATGAGCGTCAAATAAACTACTCAAATTCGAACATAAAAATAAAATTTGTATTTCTGTTAATAAATGTTTTGAAAGTGGGGTTTAATTTTATTAATTTCATGCGAATACAATTAATAAAACCCTGCTACAAAAATATGTTTCGGCACATACATTTTTTTTTACTGAGAAAAAAATGGGCTCATTTTTTGAGAAGTGCCTATACATATATCGAAGCGGGCGAACGTATTTGACAACAGGGTCGAGTTCAGATATTTTTCAGCACCTTGCCCGCTCCGATATTTTCATGCTGACTGTAGTCTTCAGAAACTAAAGGCACTATAGGTGCTAAAAACAAACTCACGATTGTCCTATATGTTCCTTGACGTATTTAAAATATATGTCAATTTTAGTTTGGACTGTAACATTTGACTCCTCTGTTATTTTCCCATCTGGAATTTGAAGAAAAAAGTCATAATCCGCCTACAATTCGCACGCTTAGTTTTAAAGTGACTCAATTCTGAATTTGATATTTCTCAAAATTAAACCCTATGTCTTTTAATTAAGGTGATATTTTGGACCGTGTATTATTCAGAAATGGGTCACTTTAATACTAAGCGTGCGAATTGTCAAAAAATTATATTTGAAAACAGATTTAAAGACATGTAATTTACCGTTAACCAAACTAAATTCTGGGCCAATTCACAACAGTTTCACAATAAAAGTCATAATAACTTTTCAAATTGTCTTAACGTTACGGTAATTACTCATTACGATAGGGTTCTACAGTGACTTAAAATTCAGTTTGGTTGAGGTATATTTAATGTTTGGTATAGGTAATCTTGTTTTAATACGTGACAATGCTAGCCGATTACTGTGGCCCGTTTCAGTAAGCTACAAGTTACAATTTTACAAGTCTAAACCGGCAACATTGGTCATTATGGCCATTGCCATTGGTCATTATTGACCAATGTTGCCGGTTTAGACTTGTAAAATTGTAACTTGTAGCTCAGTGAAACGGGCCTCTGGTCCTCATATCACATACCAGTGGCTCTGACATGATCGGAGTAGACTAAGTTTAGTTTATCTCCATGTATCGTCGACCAAGTAATTGCTTGACCACTTTTGAACCTTATCCCTCCGTAATACAGTCGAAAAGTGGTCAAGCAATTTCTTGGTCGACTATACGTCCTTTTCTTATGATATGACACTAGTTTGACAGAGACGCAGGCAGGGATAAATTAAACCTGGGCTGGTCATATTAGAGCCACAGGGTGTCTAGAAAGAGTCTACAACAGAACCTTCTGTTAGCGTCAACGCTATGGACACGACAGAATTACTAGCGTCGCAGGGCAATCTTGAAAGAGCCCATTTATGATCGATGTATGAATTGAACTTAGTATTTCAAAATAAAAACCGCTCAATTGCGTTCAGGCGGTATTGAAGTCAGATTTTAATTCTACGTACCTAATGTACCAGGTTTTACGAAAAACGGTACGACAATATGAATTGTGTTCTTCTTGAACAGGTCCCCAATATCGCAAGTGAGCTCGTCGAAGCCGTTCTCCTCGGAGTGCTCGCTACGCACGCACGGCTTACTCGAGGAGTCGTCTCGGTATACCTATTTTAATTTTAATACTGTTATTTATTAATATACATATTCTTACTAAAGTGTTTTGTAAGCAATGTCCCACAAATTGGATACATCAGTTTGACTGTGGGAACCTTCACTACAAACTAAAAATTTAAAACTGAAACTGATAATATGAAGCTAAATAGTGAATAATGTAATGTACACTATATGCATACTTCAAAAACATATATTTTTGTTGCGCTTCTGACAGACATCTGCGGGCAAACTCGATAGGTATGTCAAAGTAACTACTGACTGACTCATAAATCAACGCTCAGCCTGAATAGCAAGATCTAGAAACTTGAAACTTGAAATATAGATTCGTTAAAGGCTAATTCTAAGTGCACCTCTCCACAGAGGTGCACTTAGAATTAGTTTTGTGAATTATTATGATTACGTTACGGTAATTTGTATGAAACTTTGTCATTTTAGATGTTAAATTCATGAAAATTCTATCACAAGTCTCAAATTATATTGGCCAAATTTATCGTTTGGTTTAATCGTCATTTGACCTTCTAAGAAAATAAATGATGTTGGCATCCAGAAGTAAACAAATAAAACCGGGTTACCTGAATTGGATACTCAAATTCTACGAAGGGATTCTTCTCCAGATAGATCTTACAAAAGGGCGTTTTCCAGTTTGTTCCTTGAGTGTTCGTTATCTGAAATATTTTATTAAATCAGTCACTGAATCTTTGTTTGCCTTTAGGTCCCCCCCTCTAGCCTATATTCAACAGTACAGTGCACTAGTTCAGGCTTAATTTTTTTAAGATATTTCCTAACGTTAGGTGCCGTAATCGGCAACTGAACATGATGATTTGTTCAATATTGACTCTCTGGGCTCGTTCTTCCCTGAACTTGAAGCCAATTCTGGCTACACCCAATGGGATACTTACAGTGTACGTGTGATGTATTTTCTTCCCTAATACGCTGATATCGGCTTTGGTGAACTTAACTATTTCGCCTTGATCAGTTTTCCTGTAATCAATTTCAAATTATGACTTGATAAAGTGTTTGGTTTTTTCTGTAAGTGATCGTTCGGTAAGGTCAACGGAATTTGGAACGGAAACGAAACGAAACTAAGCACGAGGGACGAAAGCGAAGACAAATAAATAATCATACTAAACAACAATACTCTGCACGCTGGTGTTTTGCATTCGCGGTATTGTGCTATTGATAAAAGCCTCAAAGAGTCAAAATAAACGGCCGTTGGCCTTCTATATACCTAACAACACAGAAGACACAGAATGCAATATAGAATGAACTGTCAATTATCCATCCAATCCACTTTACATCCTCACCCTACTAGAGTTGTATGTAGATTTCTGCTATGCTTAATCCATTAGAATCATTTCACATTTATACACCGTACCGTCTTGCTTGCTAATCCTGCCGCTAAGCAGCAGTGCTTGCACTGTTGTGTTCCAGCGTGGAGAGCAAGACAGCCGGTGTAATTACTGGCACAAGAGGTATTTCATCTTAGCCCTCTGAGTTGGCAACGCATCTGCAATCTCTTTGGTGTTGCGGGTGACTATAGGCGGTGGTGATCACTTACCGTCAGATGACCCACTTGCTTGTTTTCGTCTCTATTTCATAAAAAAAATACAGAATGTAAGGGACAGGTAGCGAAAGCTGAAACCCTGTGGCTCCAACATGACCGGCCCAGGTTTATCTTATTTCTCCCTGTTTTTCTGTCAAACTAGTATCATAAGAAAGTGACGCACATAGAGATAAACTCAGATAAATTAAGCTTCGCCGGTCATGTTAGGGCCACTGGTTTCAGATTATTCTTTTGAACTTAAAATTGAACCTAAGGAATCCCGAAAGAAATGGAACGCACGGTCACATGGCGAAACTTATTATGTAGTGGAATGGTGTGCGAGTCTGACTCGCAATTGCCAGGTTCTTCAAAGGATCCTTACCCGTCAATCCTCACTCCGCTGGTGTCAGGCTTAAACAGCACCTCTACTGTTTTGATGTCAGCCGGGATTTCACTGGTATTGCAGCGGTTGAACACTTCAACGCGTACGCGCATGCTGTGGCTCTCGCTGGTCAGTGACGTCATGTCGAGTTCAATGGGCTTGTCCTTGCCGATGTCCTGATTGAAGTGTGACAGTTCAAAAGTTTCATACGGTAAGTGAGAGATACGGAGGATTTGGGACCTACCCTCTAGACTAACATACATATAAATCAGTATTATAATACAACTATTTTCGCCTCAAAACGATTAGGTCCCATGTGTCGTCACTTCCGATTTCGTGTTCGTAATCGGCAAGGAGCCCCGAAACTGCTGGAATATAACATGCTTCGTCCAGTAGGCTGCGCACGCGACGGTTTAAGGTCAGAGGCATAGAATAAACAACAGCACAAGTACAGAAGTTTTACTTCGAACAAAAACGGCGTTTACTATGTGCTCTGTCTATTCCTAAATGAAAATGATAATGTTTATAAATAAGAACCAAATTCGAAAAAAGTACACAGTAAGGAGGTCCAATGGCCCCAAACTAGACTGATCTTTTATTTTGGGACCCTGGTATCAGATACCAGGTAATGGGTATTTGTATTCATAGACACGTGCGGCAACACATTTGTGCTTTGCAGTCGGTGCAATGCAGTGATGCGCCGATATTTATGTATATTATGCATGCTTGGCAAAGGTTAATTAATTTAAACAGAATGTACCCAAGAGGTATCCCTGGGCAGCGGGCCCTGCAGCTGGCAGGTGCGCTGGCCAACGTAGTCGAACGCGCAGGACGCCGGTGCGCGCAGCACGGTCACCTCGCTCTCCAGCAGCCCCAGCTCGGGGAGAACCTTCGAAATCGGTTTTAACTTCATTCACTGAAATTTCTCAAATTACATATCGACGATGTTTCTTCAATCTGACAATCAGAGCAAAATTGAGTTTTTATAGGTACCGTTCGATTTCGACGTCTTATAGTCGTAGACGTATTACCATTCATTCCCGATCGCGGCCAATTTTAAGTGTGTAGTTTATGCATATTAATGTGTCAAAAAACCGGTTATTTCCGGAACTAAAACAGCCTCCTTAGTCTGCGTTCCCACCAGAGATGTGCGAGGATGCGTAGCGAGGGATCTGTTAGTAAAGAACCAATGAGCCGTTTCCACCAGAGCTGTGCTGACCGAAGCGAGGTAAATGAAGCGATTCTATTGGTTCTTAAAAACACATCCCTCGCTACACATCCTCGCACATCTCTGGTGGAAAAGCAGCCTTATCCCGATTTGCAATCCCCACCTGCACTCTTGCGCACGGCCGGTACGCCGTGTCCCCGTCTCCGTTCAGCACCAGCACTTGTAGCGTCTCCGCAGCCGTTGATCCAGTTAAGTATGGGTCCCTGGTCATAAAACAGCCTTATACTTTTTAGATTCTAGATTTAAAAAAAAAAGATTTACAAAAAGCACTTACTGAGAAATATATACGTCACAAACACTAATGCACCATGTCTTCCCGTCAGTACGATTTGGTGTGAATAGGTATGAATAAACACATAGGTAACATATAATATATCCTTAAGACTTCGTTTAAGGCTTGTCCTCTCTAAAGCACCGTAAAACTGGGTAACTTTAAACACTAACAATAGCACTTTTTGGGTCAGAAAAAAAAACTACATGAGAGGTCATTTAGGTTTTTTCTAAATTCTGAGAGTGCTACCTGTACTAATTTAGTAAATCAGCCGGCTCAATCGTACAGAATACTATAACCCCCTTATTCATAAACGCTTCGTAAACGATTGTTAGTTATCATTTTTTATGTCTTTATCTGTCATTGTGACGTTTGCCCTCAAATGAAAGGGACAAAACATTTGCTAGCTTAAAAATATTGTTAAGTTTTTATGAATAAGGAGGTAAGTCTATGACTAACGACTAGCTACGGCTCTACAGTACAATTTGCTATACTTACGTCGCGGTAAAGTTAATTTGCAGACTGAGCTTCGGTTCGCAGCGTTCCTGCTTGCACTCTGCAGCTCTCACCGACCGCGTGAGCGCCAACATGCTGTGCTTGCTGACCGTGGCCATGGAAGGGTTGAACTCCTTGCTCAGAGCTGGATCGTCCAGCAACTGGGCGGTTATATCAAATTGGATATCTTGCTCGTAGTCGCCGTTCTAGAAAAAGATTACAAAACTTTCTATTGTTGTTTCTTAAATAGAAGATCTTCAATAAATTGCCAAGAAATATTTTCAAAATTCAAGATTTGCGAGTGTAGAGTAGGTAGGTACATAACATTCAAGTATCATATTTAAGATCAGAGAAACGTTACCATAAAAGGAAGATAGTAATATGAAACTGTTATTGCACCTAAATCTAAACATAGTAATTCAACACCTTACACGTGCCAACCCCCCATTAGGATATGACTCATATTGTTAGTATATAAGGGAATTTTATTAATAATAAAGATAATCTATAGTCTTTACTCAATCGTTGCGCATTTCATTCCTCCCCGTTCGCCCAACATCACAGCGAGTATTTAAGAAAAATTTGTTCATGTTTTTTAGCAAACAAGGCTTACTACTCCATTGATGAATATACATGACCCCAACATGCATTTAGAACACACGCTTATCGCCAAAATGCAAAACCGTCCATTCCAATTTACCAACCTCAGATGTCAACACTTTTATATTTCTGCACGGGTCTATGTTGTTTCTCTGAAGCATCTCATCATACACCTCGTGATCTTTCATTTTGTCCGACAACGTCGCATTGGGATGAGTTATCCTGATCGTAACTCTGAATTCTGGAAAAAACATTTGACGTTAATACTTCGTTAAGAACTATATGTATAGAAAATAAAATAAGTAGCTACAGTCGCACCATTAAAATCATGCATGAGCCACTATAGAACCTTTCCACAGTAAATCTTCTAAGGTAGTCAGTGTGGCATTTACTTTAAAAAAATATGTCTCGGGACAATTCACACCAATTGACCTAGTCCTAAATAAAGCAAAGCTTGTTCTATGAGTACTAGACAACGAATATAAATACTTATACATATACATAAATACATACTTAAATACATATAATATTCGAGACTCAGGTACAAACATTTATATTCATCATTCAAATTTGCCCCTCCCGGGAATCGAACCCGGAGCCTCTAGCTTCATAGTCAGGGTCACTAACCACTAGGCTATCAGGTCGTAAAAATAATGAAGATCATGATTCGAGTAATACGGCTATAGATAAGTTTTTCTTAAATTAATTTTACTCACTGGCTTTAATATCCCTTGGCTTATCAGGGTATTGCACTTTCAGACAAGTTTGAAATACAAAGCTGGTTTTGTCCGTACGGTTCTGAAATCCAAGAATGAGTATGTATACTAGAGTCATAGTATTTATAATAATAACAATTAAAAACTTTTATTTCAGGCTGCATAATTATTAAAAACTTTCAAATTAGCACGTTACTTCGGCGAATGTGACCACGGCTCGGGTTATTTATGTATAAAAAAAATGCCTTGTTTGCACTATTGCCTTAAAATTACATTGAAGGTGAAGATAATTGGAGTTTTTACCTTACCAGAGAGAAATATGAATTGAGTAAGAAGCTAAAGTAGGTTTCTTTTCTTACCTGAAGATAGGGAAAGTGCGCCTGTACGTTGACGGTGATGGCCGGTATGCAGTGGTATATTGCCACCTTATCGTTGCCTGGAGCACCAATTGCCAAATCTGCACAAACATGAACAGTAGGGGCAACCGCTCTAACTGTGGACGGAGTGTGAATCCAGCGCTCACCATACAAACGGCGATAACGTTTTCCACCCTCTAAACCTTAACCTATAGCGATGACTTTTTTGTATGTTGTCATTATGCTCTAGAACTAGGTTTGTATGTTTTGATTTTTTTAATATTCTTAATAGTTTCAAAAATATTGACGCTTTTAGGTTTTGTATGAAACTCCTAAAATGCAAATATTGTCCTCATAGAGAGTCTCCTCGTCGTCCTTGGTTTGATCATATTACTTTAAGCAGGGCTGAAATAGTTAGCGCACATAGGCTTCGTTCTGGACACGTTCCATTGAACAAATTCTTCTATTTGATGAGGAGGGTAAGTTCGCCAAATTGTGAAATTCATTTGGTCATGATTCCATGACGAAACCTATAAGAGATAGGTTGTTTGCACAATTGGGGTTTGGTTCCTTCAATGTGGGATCATTGCAGTCTATTTTGTCTGAACCAACTAGCGATGCAGCTAGGAGTTTGTACAAATGTTTGATAAAGTAGTTTTTTTTTTATTGTGTTGTGGAATTCTAATGTGTTTTTGTATGTATTTGTATTGTTTTCTAATGGGGCTGACATGTTCAGTTTTAATCAAAGCCACTAAATAAAAAAAGATTTAAAAAAAATCAAAACATACAAACCTAGTTCCACGGCATTGTGACAACATACTAAAAAATCATTGCCATAGGATAAGGTTTAGAGGGTGGAAAACGTTATCGCCGTTTGTATGGGGAGCGCTTTTTCGCGCTGGGTTCACACTCCTCTTAAAGCTAACTATACTCTCTCAACGTTGGAGCAATCGATATGCTTATCTATTCGTTGCCTTCTCTTTGACCTCTAAAGGCAGGGAATAAAAAACACAGGGAATGCTCGGACAATGACAGAGCATAGCTCTAAATTTTAGAGTGTCCACAGGTAAATGATAAATTACCGAGAGCGTGGAGAGGCATTCTATATTTGAAATTTCTCTTTTTCTGCTACTATTGGCATAAAAAGAGGTTTGTAATAATTATATTGCAGAAGAAAGTTCCAAAATAATGTCAGTTTCAAATTCTAAATATTAATTATTTACGTTGTGCGTAATTTTAACGGCCCGTAATTATTTCTGGGCCCGTGTACGACAGTAAGTTAATACACAGTGTTTAAAAACTATCGCAAAAAAGAATTTTGGTCCGATTGAGAGTCAAATTATTTTGAACTGTTTTAAATATTTTGAAGTTGAAGTGATGAAAAACTTACATTCACCTATTACCGCTGAAAGAGCGGTTCTCTCTCGACTGTTTATAATATCGTGTCTGAGAGTAAGAGTGACAAATTCAAAGCAACGAAAAAAAAAATCTTAAACTTAAGTTTTTCTCCTTTTCATGCGAACCGTACAACCACTACAATTCCACGCTCTCGCTAATTCATCTGTACAGTTGTGCACGGGTAAAGCAGTTGCCCCTAATAAAACTTGTGAAGCACTTCTGACTTTTAATTTAGAATAAATTTTGCTACCTATAGTTTGTAGTTTCGACAAAGTTTTCATTGTTTTTCTTTTTAGTATGTGTAAACTTTTAATCAATTTTGTTGATATGTTTGTTTTGTGCGTTGTTGTTATTGTTTGTGGTATTTTATTGTTTTATCATTTTAAACATCAATTTCAAAAATTAAACCATGATATCACCCTTGATCTACAACAGACATGTACTACATTGTATTACATCGTTACAACAAATTCGATTAATATTTAGCGACATCTAGTAATTTAATTATAAAAAAATAATTTTCAATACAAATTAACTATATACAATATTAACTTAGTCCTGTTTTATTTAACTTTGCATTATACTTTCCATTGCATCCATTATCAGAGAAATTCAAAGCTGTCAAGCTAAGTCCAAAGCTCCTGAATCCTTCAGGTTGGAACCTCTGCAGCCAGGATATGGAGTTAGAAGCGCTCGCCAGAGTTGAGCCGGGGTAGAGGTACACCGCGCCTCTTCCGTCATCTTCGTAAGGAGCAGCTATGACAATTTCTGAAAAAAAAAACGATAAAAGACCGAGTTTTTGAGGTACCTCAAGTATAATTGCAGGCAAATATCTTGGGCATAAATCCAGTGGAGGGGGTATGTTTGCGAGAAGTTTGCCGGGAACTGTAAAGTATGTGCGTAAGAGGTTTTTAATTAAAGAAACAATTCTTTCGCTTGAGAATTTGACACCCTTTAGAAGAGGTGGTTAGTTTCTGACACTTGAGCTTCAAATAATAAGCAAGTATTACAATGATTTCCTACCATCTTTTCCATCTTTATCTATGTCGCCGACGTTAGCAATGGAGTTGCCGAAGAAGCCTCCATCCTTAGGTCCATAAATGTTTCTCTTAAACTGCATCTGTAACAAGCAACGATGTAACAAAGTAATACTAGAAGTTCATCTGATTCCATCATTAAAGGTACATACTGTTCGTGACAATTCGCTTTGCATAACAACTTCTTATTTGTAGACAAAGCCCGCAATTATGCCCGAAAATTAATTAATGCTCGTAGATATGAGACCCTAGGTCTAAAAACACTCGAGCGCTAGGTCTTCGTTTAAATCCCGAGGTTTCAATACTTTCAATCGAAACGTCAGCATTTCGATTTGTTGCAATATACGCGATATTAACGGTTTTAATTGTTTTATTTCTATAAATTTATTATTTGTCTGAGAAAGCTACCAAGCTAATTGGTCACCTGTGACATCGACGGGTCTCTTGGAAAGTTGTTTAAAGAGGCTCGGAGCGCTAAGACCCCTCGGACCAAGGGTCTCGACGCCGATTGGGACAAAGTCATATTCGGAGCCAAGACCCCTATATTTATCCAGGAGTATTCACATTGTACTTACTTGAGCACCATTCAAAGGCATGAAGATACGGACCATGCCCGTATGGTATCCGTGGTCACTGAAGAATGCTGGTGCGCCTACCAGGAGAGAGGCTCGTCTAGCGTCCGTCAGTTTAGCCGCGCATAGTGCTGCGCCAAACAGGGAGCCTACGTAGTCGCCGTATTGGGACCAGTAATATGTGTCATATCGGGAAGTGAAAAATATTACCTGAAATTAAAATACATTTTTGTGTAGATGTTAGGAGATTTTTTTAAGGTGAGATGACCCGGGGTTACGACTATGATTTGTCTCTTTTTGTTAAAAAAAGTGACTTTCCACAAAAAAAAATTAGCATTTGATTTATCTTGACAAGTAATCAGCACAAAAAGTAACTAGGTACAGTCAAGGAAATAAATTTCCAACCCACCTAAGGTTCAATAGCATATAGCAAGCTGTCACCATCAGAGCTATAGAGCAAGACGTTAGTTTGACATATCGACCTTAATGCATTGCGAATGTCAGACGACATTTCAACGAAATGGGTAGGGAATTAAGTTCCTTGACTGTACAACAAAAAACCACGCAATATATTATATATTTGCAATTCATCATAATAGAAATGTAAAGGAAACTAAAATAAAATTGATTACAGCTCATCAACTCGTTTAAAAAAAGAGCTTTATTCGTCCGTGTTTTTAGTACTGATGTATTAGGTGTTTTAGGTGATCCCTTTTAAGTTTTCTCAAGATCTGATCAGGGTTCATAAATAATAAGCAAATCATTTGACAAAGACTATGTGAAGAGATGTGACGCGGAAATAAAAAAAGTTACAAATAACTTAATTACCTTCCCTCTTCCAAATTCACCGTACGGTGTACCAACGGCAATATGGTCTTCACCGTCTTTGAAATAATTGCCACTTGCTATACTATATCCTGTAATTCATAAATGTTTGAACTGCTGCTTCGAAAGTTACAATATAAAAAATGGCGGTTTCTCGGTTTTCTTTAAGAGGAGTGTGAACCCAGTGCTCTCCATAATACAAACGGCGATAACGTTTTCCACACTCTAAATATTAACCTATAGCCATGATTTTTTTGTATGTTGTCTGTATGCCCTGCAACTATGTTTTTATGTTTTGATTTTTAAAATATTCTTAATAGTTTCAAAAATATTGACACTTTTTTTTGTATCAAACTACTAAAATGCAAATATTGTCAAATTTATGAAGAATATCAAAAAAATCAAAACATACAAACCTAGTTGTAGAGCATAATAACAGCATACCAAAAAATCATTGCCATTCGTTAAGGTTTAGAGGGTGGAATACGTTATCGCCGTTTGTATGGGAAGCGCTTTATGGGGCTAGGTTCACACTCCTCTTAAGTATAAGTTTAAAACATTTAATTTGCTTATAATACGTTACAAAAGAGCGTGAGAAGATTAAAAATAGCGGTACGACATGCGCAAGAGACAGACAGAGGTGTAAGTATGCAAAATAATAATTGTCACAGTTAAAATACTTTCAACGAAAGGCTTTGTGTGTATTTGCCTGTCTCTTCTCCTATAAAAAGGAAAAAACATGAAATTGGAAACAATATTACTAGAGAGCGATATGTGGTTATAAATTGGAAGCTATCAAAATCTCATTCTTAAAAAATTAACTTAAGCATAGACGCTTTTAAAGTTATTTGGTTACGTCTTCTTGCGTACTGTATCTTGATTTTCCATATGGTCATAAGTTCATAGGTCTTACCAAAGTTGAAAGCGACTATTTCTTGAAGGCTGAAGCCATTGTGAAGCCTTGGTGCTCTGGTCGGAGTAGGTTTGGGATACGTCATCAATCGACCTACAAGATGTTTATAAACATAGCGATAGTTAATAAACAAAATATATTCCACTTTTTTGGCTTGCCTAGTTGTTATTAGCTTTCCAAAATTTGATCGAACAGGCCTTCGACCTATATGTATAGTCTGTCTCTTAATCCGAAGACTAAATTGACAGGTAGCTTGCTTAAGAAGTGTCAAATAATGTATGCAACGAAATGACAATTTAGTCGCTCGATTAATAAGATAGACTTTAGTATAAATGTTATAATATATACCTTAAGGGGTACGTTGATGGTGACAGGCTCCTGGCGGTGATGAACGATGCACTATGAGAGGCCCTTTTATATACAGCCAGCCTTAGAAGTCGCTAAACACTTGAGAACCTCGTCGTAGTAACGCATGCAATGAGAGTTGCTAGAATTTGTCACATTACTGACAGCGACAAGGTACTAAAATGTTCAGCTACTTTTAAGGCTGACCGTACAACTGATTGATATGCACCTAAGTCTCGACATTGTCACCAGCTTTGATTATTTTGAAAGTACTTTTATGATGTATTCGTAAATTTTTATGATATAAGAAAACTTAACAGCATCACTGTTTCGGTCTCTGATAAAGTACCAGCACTGCAGCTAGCTGCAGGACATGCAGCGTCAGCACCTTTTCTCTGCATCGCCACATGGCCCTCCAATTTTTGTAATTTTAAATATTTTTAAGTTTCTTGTTATGCGCTGCATGTTAATTTTAAGTTGCACTTACTTCATTGTTATTTTTGGGCCTTGTATGTTATGTTTAGAATACAGTTTATATATCTACTTATCTATCTATGTATTTTTCTCTTAATTTCATACTTGATATTTTACTAAAAATAGGCGAAAAGTTAAATGTAATTGGATAGTAACAAAATTTGATGTTACGAGTAATGTGTGAATAAATGAATTGAATTATTATATTATTAAAACCAGCCCCTGTAGCTTCCTAAAAAGTTAAGAAAACCATACACCAACACATAACGTCTGTTCATCCAGACTTGCCTTATGATATAAACTTCTAGCCTAAAATGTCACATTTTGTTACATTTATCATCTAACTAAAACAAATCCAGGCTGTAAATTTTCCTATCGGTCCAGATTTTTTGTGTCGCTAGTAGACAGTGTTTTGATAGCAAAAACTGTTATTTTAGGTTAGAATGCTGTTTAACACTTAAGACAAGTAAGGGTGAACATAGTTTACAAATAATTAAAATGTGTTTTGTACCTGCAGACATCGCAGGGCCCCCCACTCGCACAGAATGATCTGCTGCCATGTCTATGCTCCATCCAAACGAGTCCGTCAAATTTTCTGTAACAACAGAGTTCTGATGAGTCTCAAATTGTCAGAGCTGGTATTTTTTGCTTCTAATCTAGTTTACAGATAAACTAGCGACAGATATAAAGGCTAGCAAGTAGGGTTTTTTTTAAGAAATAGGAAGGCAAACAAGCAATTGGGTCAAGTAAGTGGTCACCACCGCCTATAAACACCTGCAACACCAAAGAGATTGCAGATGCCTTGTCAACCCAGAGGGCTGAGATGGAACACCTCTTGTCCCAGTAATTCTACCGGCTGTCTTGCTCTCGACGCCGGAACACAACAGTGCACGCACTACTGCTTAGCGGCAGGATTAGTGAGCAAGACGGTACGGTGTATAAATGTGAAGTAAAATAAAATCTTGTAAAAGTGACACAGTCACTATCCGTTCCTACCTGTTCTGATATCTTCGGCCGCCTACTACTTCTAAGCAACGCAATAGACTTAAATGCGGTGTTCAGTGTCATTTAGATATTTTAAGGAAGGTTTTATGTATAGTCGACCAAGAAATTGCTTGACCACTTTTCGACCGTATTACAAAGGGATAAGGTTCAAAAGTGGTCAAGCAATTACTTGGTCGACTATAACATTGCATTCTAATTGTATCCGTGCGAAGTAGGCGCGGATTGCTAGTCTATATATGTATATAAAAATAATATTATAAATGTGAAAGTTTGTATGTTTGTTACTCAATCACGCAAAACAACTGAATGGATTTGGATGAAATTTGGCACACATATAGTTTATAACCTGGATTAACACATAGGATACTTTTTATCCCGTAAAAATGCAAAGTTCCCATGGGCTAGCGATAAGTGAGTTACACGCCGCCGTGACATCATGGGCATCAAAGCAACTAATTCTCATTAATTGTCCAGGAAAAATTGCAGATTGCATGTTGGGTGCACGTTTGGTTGATTCAATTAAACAAGTCTACGCGGACGAAGTCGCGGGCAAAAGCTAGTATGTATATATAAAAATGAATCCTTATGTCCCTTGGTCACGCCATAACTTGAGAAACTATTTACCGATTGCATTCTTTTTTTATAGTTTTCTAATACTTTGTTGAGGGTTCTTATGGAAAGAAAAATTAAGGAAATTGCGCAGAAAATTGGAAAAGCGATAAACGAAAACTACGTGGACGATGTCACGGGAAACAGCTAGTAGATTAATGAAAAGTCCCGCCGCTTACCATTATGCTCCGCTCGGATCAAGCGGTCCTTCATTTTGATTGGCAGGAGAGGCTCAAACGGCTGGTTGTTAGATGACAAGTCTTTTCTATAACATCGCCCCGAAGTCCCAAATTGATGAAGTTCTATAAGAGAGAATAAATAATAACATAACTTTAATCAATGGTTACAATTTATGACATGATCATAACCAACCCATTTTAAATTATTCCTCCAAACTCTGCCTATGCAGCTGTGTCTCTTTGTTTGTTGTTGTGTCTGTAAGACTAACTCCGTTTCATGATCCGTTGAAATTTTTATCCAATTTTTTCGATTTTTCAAAAACTAACTCGATGCGATTAATTTCAATTCCCTCATTCCCGTAGATGAAAATATCACAGGGAGAGGCATATTCTTTCAAACATAAAATGACATATTGTTATTTAGTATAACGTGGTACAAAGTTATCGCTTTAGTATACGAAAGATGAATTTAAGAACTGTTTCCTTTGTGACTTTGTTAGGTAACTAAAAATCTATATTCGCTGAGACAGACCGACATATTATTTAGAATTAGAGTGTTGCCCTTAATCCAGTGAACCCAGATTTAAACCTTTTTAATAACGTCACGAATTACGCAAAAATATTAAATTAACAGTAAAGTGCAAACAATAAATACCTCATTCATCAAAATCGGCTTTAGGCACTACAATAATGGAACATACGTAAAAACAAACAAACATACATAGACTGCTAAAAACATAACCCTTCCTTTTGGCTTTGCCGTAGTCGGGTAAAAAAATCTAGATAATTTTGAAAGGTGACTTACTACTCTCGCTTTTATCCTCTATATTGAAGGTATACCGCGGCGCGCAAATCTGAAAAGATTATTGATTAGTATAGTAGTAGATATTCTAATAAAATACGACACTGGAATATTTTTACCCAAATAATATACTTATGTATAAGTCTACAGGGTTAACGCCATTGGCACCTATTTAGTTCCTTGAAATAAAATAGAACGTATCTATCGCTAGAGTGGCGTCCACTCAGGGGCGTAACTAGGGTGGGGCAGCCAGGGCATGTGGCCTGGGCGCCAAATAAAGGGGGGCGCAAAAAATGAAATTTACTAACTACCTATTAAAAAAAATACAGTCCAAATTTGTATACATGGTCAAATAAAAGTCTTTTGAGGATCATTTAATCCTTATTGTAGATTACATTAGATTACAAAATTAGTAAAATAATAAAAAAAATATTCACAAACGGAAAGGGGCGCAGTTTGGATGCGAGCCCTGGGCGCCATTTTACGTCGCTACGCCCCTGCGTCCACTATTGGAATTTTCACTCTATGCCGTATTGGTAGAGCCACATTGTAGCCAATATAAGTACCGGCGTAAAGTAGAAAGTCACAACTGCTCCCGGGGGGGGGGGGGGGGGGGGAATCACTTACGTTCAAATGGCCCTCATGCCAAATTGCCTCCCTATTCCATAAAAAAGAAATGCGGTAGTTACAGGTGCAGATGTTTTCCACAAGCAGTGTTATCGCAGCAGAGGCACACCGATGAAAATGGTGGGATTTAGGTAGAAGGAGATGATGGCATGAGTATCTATATAAAACACGGAAGAAAAGGGACCCCTTTACCCAGCGGAGGACATAATATAGGCTAAGAAAGACAGTGGGCGAAACTATTCTAGTAACAGTGAGTTTTAAAGATTACTTACCAACAAATTTTTAGAATCTGCTTTTACACTGGCTCCTAGCCAAAAATGATGATCACTATATGATTTGTGGTTAAACTTGTCATCTGAAAATTACATTTGTATTTTAAAATGAAGGAATCAAAAAAGCGCAACTGCTTCTCCAGCCGGGCTTCACCAATAACCTGTTTTGGAATGTACATACTTTTAAACATGATTTTCAGCTTGAACTAGTAGCATCAGTTTGAAATAAAATTTTAATTAAAGCATTAGCAGTTGAAATATTTCTCGACGTGGACGCACGGACGAACACGCATTATAGGTATCTATTCTATTACCTTTTTGTTACGGAACCCCCACAGCATTTCTTTCTGCATGGCAGCAATTTTTCGCATCCTTCCTAAATCCTGACCTTCTATAGCATTGCAGTCGGAAAAAGTTTTAGCAATATAGGTTCGTCTGTTTACCAGTCCATCTCTTTGGTCAGTCAAATTACAGTTAAGTAGTTACGTACATCGATGTATATCCTTAGGCTGCATGATATCCAGTTTGAGGCAGTTTTTCTTAGTGATATCACATGAGAACACCTGCCCTTCAAAATCAGCCCGCGGAGCGCTTGCCACTAAACTGAAACATAAATAAAATTAATAAATACAATAAGGATACAACATAATTTGTTCATTAAAGAGTATTCGTATTTGTTAAAGTAAAATCGACTGAAAATTAATTTGCAAGGTGAAAATTTTGCTTGTCTCGTATCTATTAACAACTGTAAGTATATGTGCCGAAGGATACCAGACTTGCCGAAATCCGTACAAAATGATAACGGAAAATAAGTATAAGTTTTTTGTGTAATGGAATTAAATTTTTATGCCAAATAAAGACTTAGGCAAATTTGATTATGGTTTGTTAAAATATTGAAACGAGTCCAATATAGTCACTACATCCGATTTCCTATTTTTTTTATTGGAAACTAGCGACTCGCCTCGGCTTCGAACAAGTACAAATAGGATCTAGTGTACAGTCAGCGTCAAATATATCGGAGCGGGCGAGACAGTCAAAAATATCTGAACTCGACTCTATTGTCAAATACGTTCGGGTGTGTTCGCATATTTTTGACCACCGTGCCCGCTCCGATATATTGGACGCTGACTGTACACAAAAACCTTTCGCAACAAAATATCTAAATGACAATGGAAACTGTATCAAATTCCGTTGCGTGGTTTAAAGGGAGTAAGCGAAGATATTTGGACAGACAGGAACGGATAGCGAATTTGTTTTATACTATCTATACTGCACTGTTGAGGAAAGGCATCCTTGGTATGGCGCCGGCTATATTTAATCAAATCCCGAAACAAATTAGAGACAGCGGTTGCAATGAATTCAAACAGAAATTATTCAAATTACTTGTAACAAAATGCTATTATTCAGTTAATGATTTTTTAGATGATAGCAATGAATTGGCATAAGGCACTAGTCCCACCACCGACGATGAACTAGAAGCGAGCAAAGCTAGAAACTAGAAACGAGTTGGCGAGCAGCGAGGAGCGAGTGTGTAGTTCTGATAGTTGGGCGCTCGGCTATAAAGCGAGTATTCCAGTGCGACGGGCGATTACTCGCACCACTCGCTCAGGCGGGACGGCGAGCATACAGTAATATATTTTGACATTTACCAGCGTCTCCTGACGGTTGTTGACTGAACTACAAAATAAAAAAAACTATCTGTGACTGCTAGCCACTCGTGTTGGAGGTGGCCATTGTCAACTCTGGCTTTCGTTTGCATCTTAGAGCATTAAGAACGGGAGTAGCCTTGTGTGATTATTTGCTTACACAGAATTCTGCCGATTCTCGCGAGGGGGGGGGGGGGAATGTCTAACCTATCACACTAAAGCAATTTCGCTTGCGTTATTATGCACTCACACCTTTAGAAAGTACAACACATTCTTATTTTCACGCACACACTGAATAACTGAATACTAATGCAAAAGTGACACTCCACAGATAATAAATATCGGCTACACTCGATAGCAAACGATTTATTTTTGACTCGATTTTTTATGTCATTAAAAACATTTCACAGAAATAATGTTTTAGCTACATATGATTAGAAAAATAACTGAAAAATGAAATCTTTTACTCTCCTTTTCTAAACTTGATGTGTTAGAACAAATTATACAGGTGCTTATAGCATACAAGTATGTAGGCGTTTTTGGTGAGCTGTAATCTCTTCGGTGGCGATTTAGTGACTGACAAAATAATCGATTGTAAATTAGTTTTTATGTCGCGTAAGCACATTGTGCCTATACCTTTGGCAGAGGGGTCAGTCATTAAATGCCATCTCCCGTTCCTAATGCTCTAAGGTTTGCTTGGATGTCGATACGGTCTTGGTTATTTCTTTTTGTTAACTCATCAAAATTTTATTTATCCTTGCAAATTTTATGACTATGGCATTCTTACTTATATAAGTTTTCATAAAATTTGCCAGAACAAAACTTTGATTTAGTCCATTTATGCGCAGGTGCGCATACACACGTACATGTATAAATGCCTATCTATAGCTATAGGAGTACACTGTGTTAGTTCAGTTCCTTGACACTAACGGCAGCACTTTCCATACATGCTATTTAAAACTCTGAGTTGCCACTCTTCTCATTCTACATACAAAACTCTTTGATACAGTCGCCCAGTAAAATGATCGCCAGTGTTGCCGTTTTGGCATATTTGATGCTAAATTTGGCTCGTTATTACCTTAATTAGCTTGTTAAATTTTAAATTTAGCATATATTGCATTATTTAGCATTTTTTGTTTGCCAAGCATCCAAGAGGTTTAAGAGCGTAATCTATAGGTACAATAAAAGTGAAAAACCAGAAAAAGAAATAAAACAAAGCGTTACAGAGCGGGATGGCGCTCTACAAAGCATTACTGACACTTTTCTCCTAAACGGTGCACCTATTTCTCGGGAATTGGTATGCAATTCGATTCCTCGACCTCGGGACTCCTGAAGTAATTAAGAAAATATGATATTGGGTGTGTAATTTCTATTTAATGAGCATTGGCATTTCATTTAGCACTTTAAAAATTGTTCTGATCATTTTTTAGCATTTTTCTAGCGGAAAGTTAGCATTTTTCTAAATTACAAAACGGCAACACTGATAATCGCTCTGGTGGCAAGCGGGCATCGCTTGGCGAGTACCGCTGAGCGAGTTTTATCGTTTATAGCTTTTATCGCTGCGATCAACCTGCGATCAACTAGTGAAGGGAGAGTCCTCGCCGGCAGTGTGAACAGCCAGCGATGAACTATAAATATGTCTCTCTCTTTTACCGTCACGGGGATCTTTATCTTTTGTTCGTTTCTTGAGCGAGAAAATAGTCGATAGCTAATCGCTTCCTCGCTCTTGGTGGGACCAGTGCCTATTATGTGAAATGCTTGAATGTTAGCGAACATATGACATTAATCTATAACTGACATAAATGTAATCTTTGACATATAAATAAACTTGGACTGATTTGATATTGATATAATTTGTAATTTTAATCTTTATTGTAATGCATATTTCGTTAAATTTTTTATATTTTCTCATTATTACGAGACATTTTTGTACGCCGCAAGGTAAAACAAAGACTTAAAATTGTAAACAATAACATCTTTATTCCATATTTACTCATGTTTCGACAAATAAATATTTTTATCTTATCTTACCTTATCTTATAGATTATATAATATATGTTTACTTTATAATAATGTAAAAATTTCATGGTAAGTTAAGTGAGCTAATCTGACTTATTTGTAGTGTTAATTTAATATTAATACAAACGGATTGCGACGTCGACGCCACCTCCGCGGGGACTTATGTTTAAGGACCACGGACTGGTACGAAAATGTCGAGCAATTACTCGATTTAAAATACGTAAGTGATCCGTTTGTATTAATAATGTCTGAGTCTCACGGTAGTTTTATGTTAAAAAGTGTTATTTTCCTTCCTGTATCTGCTGCTATTTCGTCCATACCAGTCGGCATTACTAAATTGTTTAAACCACTTTAGGAAATTCTATATAAGGTCTGACGGTCCCAGTTCTTGCCAGTGATCCAATAGTTGACGAGAACACACAGAAACATACGAGTAAAGACGAGAGACAATGACGTCATCTACTACACGTGTCAAACACTGGTACAGTTACATTCATTAAGATTCAATGAAATAATTAAGGAAGCGTCATAAGTTAAGGGTACTAAATTCAAACAAGTAAGGGAGTTGTCTTTCACAATATGTAGATACAAAAGGAACGAAAATAAAATTGATAATAAGCAGTTGCTAAAATCCTCAACTATATTAAGTATTCAAAAATTAAGTACAAATCTTGACAATATTGTATATATTATATACAATATTGTCAAGATTTGTATTTATTAATATACTATATAACAAAGTCGCCATCCGCTGTGATCTGCCCTCATCGTATCTTCGGCCATTTACTCCTGCAGTACTAGTATTATGTGTAGTATTATGTGCAGTAGTAGTATTATTGCGGGTGGTAGGACCTTGTGCAAGGTCCGTCCGGATCGCTACCACCATCTTGCTCGCTAATCCTGCTGCAGTGCTTGCACTGTTGTGTTCCGGCGTGGAGAGCAAGGCAGCCGGTGTAATTACTGGCACAAGAGGTATTCCATCTTAGCCCTTTGGGTTGGCAACGCATCTGCACTCTCTTTGTTGTTGCAGGTGTCTATAGGCGGTGGTGATCACTTACCATCAGGTGACCCACTTGCTTGTTTTCCTTCCTATGTTGTATAAAAAAAAAATGTACTTTGTGCTCTCCTGCTCAACCTTTCAACTTTGATACGGCTTTCACCGATATTTAGAGATTTTTTCCGGTTTTTATGTACAATGCATCCCATTTGTACCCGCCGAAGCCGAAGCGGATCGCTAGTTTAAAATGCAACTACTACAACTATCAAAACCAAAAAATCTAGAACATTTATTTCAGTAACAGTTGTAAAATTTTACACATGGTTTTTAAGCTTTTACAAGCCTGTATTAAGAGACACCGCTCTTCCTCAGATGGTATCTTCATTACAAAGGTAGAATAGAAACATTGTCCTATAAACTAAACTAAAGTAAGTAAAGTATAAACTGTTAAACATTGAGTCCCTTCGTTACTTACTTTTTGCTTTGATGGTCGTAGGTGATGCTGTAGCCGAAGAAAGAGTCGTTGGGGAGACGCAGTGGGGGCTGGATCACGGTCACTGACGGCTCGTGGAAGTAGGACGCCGTGCTTGACGCCAGCAGTTGCACTACCACGCACCATTGTAACTCTGGAACAAAAAAATACAACAAAAATAAATAAATAAATGCAACTTTATAATTCTTTAGCTGAAACTTTGAAATTATTTACGAAAAATTTGTTCCGATTTGTTAATTTAGTATAAGTAAATAAAATAATTTATTTCATTTTCAGAACTTTTAAAAACATGCACGTAATGTAATGAACGATATGACTATGACTAGCTTCTCCCCACGATTTAGTCCACTTATTTTTTAATAATTAATAACTTCCACTTCACGTTCTAAATTCTAAATTTCTGGTTCTTGTTCAAAACTTTTAGTGCTACATTTTTAGACATAGAACATTTTGTAGGCTGAAAAGTTTGAACTCTACACTATGGTCCAATAGTTAGGTATTAGTAATGCCTAACTATACAGTTCGAACAGCCTAGCCCTAACAATAAGTTAGGGCTAGGCTGTTCGACTCGCGAATTAGTTATTTATTGGACATTTCGCTCCTCTCTGGTGCACGGCTACCCAATCACAGAATATTATAATAGTAAATATTTTAAAATATATTTCATTACCCAATTGCAACAAAAGTATGATACTGAACTAACATTGGTTTTTACTTATGTTCACTGGATATAACAAAATATAAGTTGATTTACGTAAACAATTTACTAAGCAATTATAAATTAACTTACGTCGCATGATGCGTTTGCCTTCTGATATTCTAAACAAACTACTGACTAATTATTAAAATTATTTCCCTATGCTATGACACAAAGGGAAGTATCCAATTTATCATCTTCTAAATATATTATGGTAAAATTACTTTAATATTGAAACTGATATTGAAATAACAAATTCATTCAAACTTAATCTTTGTTTATTTTCTGAATTTTCACTCTAGAATCTAGTATTAGTGGTTGGGCGTTGAAGGTTTTGCGTTAACGCAACGAAACCGATTTTCGTCAAGGGTCAACTAGTTGTAAAACCAGTTGACTTTTTTAACTGGTTTCAATAAATGTACTTATGTTGATTGAAACGTTCGTCGAACAACGGAAACGGTTCCTTCTACTGCTTTTTAAACGCCAACTATTGTTAATACTGTAAAAGGTAAACTTACAAGAGACAGTTTTAGATCCGTAGTTAACTCGATTAATAGTTAAAAATCGTAACTAATGGTAGGTATGTAAATAGCGTCTATCATCGTTGAAAGGCAGTTGATACTCCAATAGTTCGTTATTCGTTCCCGAATAAGTTTCGTTAAATTAAACGTAGATGGCATCCGTTTGACATTTCATTTGTTCGTATGAAAAAATGTACATAGTTGACGTTTAACTAGTTTGTCGGTTATCAAAAAACGGTTGACTCGTTGGCGGTCGAAAAACGGTTGAATTAACTAGTTCGTTGATTCAACGCCCACTCCTAGAATCTAGTGAATGACTACTGAAAATTAAAAAAATATTTTTGCAAGTAGGCCAAATAGGCTCTTTTACATGTATGAATCTACTAGCGCTTCGGAAAATGGAAGATAAATATTATAAATGCGAAATTAATGATGTTGGTATGTCACGATGTTTGTTCCTTATCACACACTAGCTTCTGCCCGCGGCTTCGCCCGCGTGGCCTTCAGAAAACAAATGACACCTAAATTCAAGAACCCCGAAACATCGTTATTTATTTATGATGAGCAGCTGCAATTCTAAATAAGCTCACGCCTGTTTCCCTTTGGGGTAGGCAGAGATCACAGAACGTCACTTGCCCTGGGCTTGGCATATTCCCTCGCTCCCTCCACACACATTCCTCTTTTCGTGCATGCTCGGCGGTTCCATGTACTTCTGGTTTGACCTGTCTTCAGGACATCACAAATTTGGTTGACAAAAGTACGTCGAGGCCGCCCTCGACCAACTCGCTCAGTCACATCACCTTCATAAATTTGGTAACATAATTGCCTTTCATCCATTCGTTCAACATGCCCAAACCAACGTTACATTTGTTTCTCTATTCTAGTCACTACATCTTCTTTCAGACCTCACCTCTCTCTTATAACACCATTTCTTACTCTCTCAGTCAGCTTGATCCCACTCATACTACGCAGAGAACGCATCTCTACGGCATTTATTCTACTCCTATGCTTCTTCTCGCAAACCGTGGAAACTAACAAAGCATCGTGAACGGCCGAACATTGTAAAAGGCACGTTTGGCTGTTCACGTTGCTGGATGCGACATTCTGGCTGCTCACAAAAACACACAGAGCTCCCAATTTCCCGCTTTCACTCTCCTTTCAATGTCTTCATCGTGCTTTCCATCCCCAGTAAACATACTACCTAGTACACAAATTCTTTCACTTGTTCAACTCTTTCATTACCAATCTTTATTACACATTCAGAAACCTCTTCATTCTTCTCTTACACCATTACTTTCGTTTTTGTAACATTAACTGTCATCCCTTAAAGTCTTCCAAGTTTATATCTTCGAAAAAGCCTCCATACCTCCATACAAAGTTTTAACCCCGTTTCTCTCGTTTTAATTGTGAAAATCCAAATACCCTTAAACACGGCGGTATTTATTTATGCTCAATAGTTTTAATTTTCAAGTTTCTACCTTTAAAAAACGCCGATACCTACATACAAACTTCCCCCTCCCCGTGTTACCCCTTCAAATTAAAAATCTAAAATCTCTGAAATATCTCATTATTTATTTATAACTATCTCCTGCCCGCGGCTTCGCCCGCGTGGCCTACAGAAAACAAATGTCTTTTTTTTAGAATCAAAAAACTTATAAGTGCTCTCACTCCCTCTCATATTTTCACCACCCGCTTTGCCCCCTTTCAATGTAAAAATCCAAATACCCTAAAACAAACAATCATTTTGAAGTTCTTATTTTTTAATAAACCGATACCTCCCATCCATACAAAGTTTCACCCTCGTTTCCCACCTCTAAAATTCTATAGTCATAAAACCCTGAAACACACAATTATTTATTTATGATAAGTATATCTAAAATTCAAAATTTCAAGTTCCTATTAAAAACCCAATACCTCCATCCATACAAACTTTTACTCCCCGTTTCCCCCTACAAATTTGAAAATCATAAAACCCTGTGACGCGTCATTATTCATTTATGATAAGTAGCTGTATTTTGAAATTACAAGCTCCTATTAAAAAAAATCAATACGTCCTTACAAATTTTCACCCCCGCTTCTCCCCCTTTAAATGTAAAAATGCAAAATCCTGAAATACGTTATATGATCAGTAGTTCTAATTCAATTTTTCATTTTTATAACTTCAATCAACAAAGACTTTCATACGAAGTTCAACCCCCACCCCCGTTTTCCCCCTAAAGGTAAAAAATATCAAAAATGGTTTCTTAGCGGATGCCTACGTTGTAAAATAAACCTATATTCCAAATTTCAGCTTTCTTGATTCAATAGTTTCGGTTGGACGATGATCGCAAATCAGTCAGGACATGTTTGCGCGTGGCAGACAGACAGACAGACGGATAGACGGGTGGCAATAGAGGCTTAGTAATAACACGTTGTCACGTACGTTATTTTTACTTCAATACAAAAAAATTGTGAAGAACAACTCAAATAAAAAATTTCATCCCCCTTTTCCCCCTTAAGGGTTGTAATCCCATTAACACCCGATATACTCGTTTCGTTATAGGCCTAAATAATAAATGTAGTGATTTTTGCTGTGAAAATGTAGGCCTTTCCATACACAACTTTATCCCCCTTTTCACCCCTTCAGGGGTGGAATTATCAAAAACACTGAGACCCGTATGAATTTATTTTTTTACGTAAGCCTAACAACAAAATTTCAAAATCCTAACTTCAAAACTGACGGACTTTCATACAAACTTTCATCCCCTAATTTACCCCCTTAGGGGTGGAATTTCCAAAAATCCTTTCTTAGTGGATGCCTACACTATATAAGGTATCTATGTGCAAAATTTCAAGTCTCTAGGTCCAGCGGTTTGGGCTGTGCGCTGATATATCATTCAGTCAGTCAGTCAGGACTTTGAATTTTATATATATAGATTAACGACTGGACGAATTTAGATGAACAGATAGATCATGTCCTGGATTAACTAAAACATGAGATAATTTTTGTCACTTCATCATCATCATCATAATGTCACGTAAAATCCCTTAAAATACATAAATGGAATTATCTCGGCGAACTCGCGGGTAAAGGCTCATGTGTATAAACATACATATTTTTAAGTGTTCGAGTAAAAACTCTCGTAGAAGTTTAAATTAGAGTAAGTTTAAGACTCTCGTCTTGATTAATTGCTCGTATTAATAGCACCGTTGGATTTCATTAATATTTTTCCTCTTTATTGTTATTTTGCGGTTCGCTTTGCTGTTAGTATCATTCATTATATTGTGCTCAAGTAGGTATAGCATGTATTACTCCTTCCTAATTACAACTAAAGAGTTGAAAATTATTAATAAAAACAAAAACCTGCCTGCGTAAAACAATAAATAACTAAAATTGAGGCAGGTGGGAACAAAGTATGCTTGGTGGAAGTCGAAAATGTTTTGTATTGTTTTTGACCCCAGTTACATTACCTTAGGTATATCTATTTAAGACATACATGTAAAAGGTTCTGAAAGTGTTCATTCGAACGTTCGAAAAACCACGTTCGGGCACGTGCCCGAACTTTTTATAATCATGGGCTTTTTCTCGTTTTTTGTTATTTATATCTAAACTTGTTATAAGATAGATAAGATAAGATAAGATAATTTATTTATAAAAACATTAAATTACAGGAAAAACATAATAAATACAGAAACATACTTACAATCTATGTAACACGTTTGCCTGAACTAGGAGATCCTGTGTTTCAGGCTTGAAGAGCTGATAAAAACATTCAAAATTATATATATATATATATATATATATATATATATATACCTACACATTCCATCCTGGTGGCGCATCAGTAAACCGTTTGGTTTTTTAAATTTAAATAACCAAAATTAACAATGTATATAAACTTATAGTAAAATACAACTATTAATTACTTAAACACAACAAAAAAAAATTGTTATGTAGTGACTTCGACCGGTTCAATATACAGCCTGTAGAATGTATATTTCAATCTGTATTAGAAGGCGACTACATATGATTACACACACTAACGCAAGGGTTAAGTGATTCAGCTGTACCACTATCACACATCGGTTTAGTTTTTCATTAGTAAAATAAATATTTTCGCAAGTATTTATTTTATTTATTATACGGGGCAGTATCATAAATCAGTATAATTTAACACCCGCACTAAAAATAATTGTTAATTAATTCTCTCGGTATCAATTATCATAATACATAAGTACTGGTGTGAATTAGTGTTGCGACTTTAGCGACTATTTCCATTATTCATTAATAAACGCTCATTAAACCTAGTTTAGATAACGTTATGTTTTGTCTTTATCTTTCACTAGCGCACGCGCGCGACTTCGTTCGCGTGAAATCAGTAGCCTTTGTCCCTCAGGGATAGTGTAGCTTTCTATTAGTGAAAGAATTTTTGAAATCAGTTCAGTACCTACCTAGTTTCAGAGATCACTCACATCTCCTTTGTCTTGGCGTGCGCGTTCAAAATGTACTATTACTAAACTGTCCTATCTACTGCCTCACTGGTCTGCCCTCAAAATCAACCAAATCAGCATTACCTGTATTTTCTTATTAAATACTTTCAGTACCGTATGTGGAGAAAAACTCGATCAAAATCTGCGAACGGTTGCTACGGAACAGATCCGAACCGCAACTGGGATTACAATTGACTGAGTATAAAAAAACACTATTGTTCGATAGCTCTTTAATATTCGCTGCTTATAGCTTTGCATGAATTTTTAAGGTCTGAAGTTCTTCAAAAACATTGTCATTTCTTTAAACGCAAGCCTAAAGACAAATTTACTAGTGAAGACGGGTTATCTTAGTCGTAGATTGTGACAACGAAACTATAGGTAGTGGTGTTGGTTCGATTTCCACAAGGTGCAAAGGTTTATATGATAAATATGACTGTTTGTACCTTTGTATAGTCGACAATTTCAAGTAAACTAAACAAACAATTTTTTTTTCATTTGTTTCACACCTGTAAACTCCCGTAAATTGTATTTTTTAAATTATTTATACGTGCATACTTATTATTTTAAAATGATGACATACAAATTTTGCACTTTGCAATTTTTAATTGTCACAAGATATTCATTATTATTTTATTTCTCTTTAAGAATATATAGAATCCTAATTCAAGCTCTAAGATAACAATTACGAAAAAAACGGTTAATCTCTTTTCAGGCCCCATTGACATACATAGGCTACAAAAAATAAACATGCAGTTTATTTATATGTATTACGGCCAAAAATTAAAAAGCAAGTAAAATTACCAATAGGAACAAGCCAATTTATATCATGTCCTGTGAATTATAAGGTTAAGATTCTAAATAAAAGCATCTGGTCCATAAACGCCTGTACCTGAAAAAGGGCTAAGTAAATTTAATTAGTACTTACTAAAAACTAAAATTACTCATATAATTTATGCATTTCTGATCAGTAAATATATACTCACCTGTATCATCTAAAATAGCAGAATCGTTTGGGTAGTCGTTATGGATTACCTTTTTGTAGTTTTATATTTATGTACAACTACAGTTTTCAGTACTAGCGCTGATAATGTTAGGTCGTATAGTGGATATAAAGCATACCAACTTACTGGTGGTAAGACTGACCTTGACAACTTCGAAAAAATTGTCGACAAATTAGGGGTAAGAACCTACAAACACATACGCTCACTTCACTAACTTTGGACTTCCTTTTGTGCATAATTAATAGATTCAGGCGTTACTTTGCGGAGGTCCATTTCAGCAAACTGGAACAAATTACCTTGCTACTCCGCTAAACCCGCGAGGTTTCGCTGAGTAGCAAGGTAATTTGTTCCAGTTTGTTCCTTTTGTGCTGTCAAGAAACCGTTTACGAGTATTTACCTAAACTCTTGAATTGTTACTTATGCTCAATAAACATGTTTTTGGCGATGTCCCAGGAGTCCCCAAACTTTCCATTTCCATACGACCTACGTATCGGATGAAAGGTAGTAACTGTTTCAGTAGGCCCAAATGGAATTTCTTTTACATACCTACTCGTATTCTTATTATTTTATATGCCAATGGCCACTTAAATAGCTCTTGTTAATTGTAATAAAATAACATAGAAAAATCCAAACTTCATTCATCAAATAATATCTTTCATGCGCGCGAAGCTGAAAGTAAACGCTGAAATAAATATTTTGGGACAAACACAATATCACCTAGTTCCATATTATTAAGCAAAGCTATGGGTACTAGACATCGAATATATGTAGTTAATGATATAAATAAAAATATACATAAACATTAATTTTCAGCATCAGACATTTGCTCTTCACGGAAATCGAACTCGAAATTTTTTCTAATTTTTTTTTATGATATAAAATGTTGTAAGTAATCTTCTTAAGTATTTTTTTGCAAAAAGTGCTATTTTAAAACAAATAAGAGCTGCTAAGAAAAATATTATAAATTAATCATATTATTTTAGTATAATCTTTAAAGGGTATTTATATATTTCATTGTAGCACTTTCGCAAACAAATACTTACCAAGATTGCATGCAACAGGGTCCCTAACCACTCCGGTCGTCGATATGAGGACCACCGCTAAGTCACGCTGGCGCCCGGAGCGGGTGCACGCCTATAGAATAGTATGAGAGCGTCCGCTAACTCGCGCAGGTGCGGGTGCGGGCTCATGCTATTTGTTCGATAGGCGTGCACCCGCTCCGTGCACCCGCGCGACAAAGCGGACGCTCTTACCCCCCGTATTCATATTTAATCGCTACGTAAACGTTTGTTAGTTAACATGTTTTTTGTTTTTATCTTTCATTGTGAAGTTTGCCTTCAAATGAAACAGACGAAACATATAGTAGCTTAAAAAGACTGTTATTTTTTTTTTAATAAGGGGGTAAGAGTGTAAAAGTCTATGGATATTAATTGATTACAGGAAACATATCTCTTTCAACGCACCGGCATTACGTCGCTTCACGCTATTGTATCGCCTGAAAAGCTGTCTTCTTTCAAGGAAGCCGCTGAAAAATACAACTTAATACCAACACTGTTTTCTGACGATGTTGCCTAGTAAGTTGTTCAAATTAATTAACATACACTTGTGATCGGTGAGACAAGACAAGAAATACTCTTATTTGAAAACCACGCGGGTGGTAGGACCTTGTGCAAGGCCCGTCCGGATCGCTACCACCATCTTGCTCGCTGATCCTGCTTGCACACTTGTATTCCGGCGTGGAGAGCAAGACAGCCGGTGTAATTACTGGCAGAAGAGGTATTCCATCTTAGCCCTCTTGGTTGGCAAGGAATCTGCCCTTTCTTTATTGTTGCAGGTGTATACAGGCGATGGTGATCACTCACCATCAGGTGACCCACTTGCTTGTTTTCCTTCTTATTTAAGTAACAAAAAAACCACACGGAAAAGTTTACAAAAAAACACTTATAAACAAAGAGAAGCAGAGCAAAAAACAGAAAGAGCAAGGAAGAGAGAGCAGAGTAATTAATTAATCATTTAGTAAAAGAGAGGTTATATTATAAACTGTGCTTGTTGAACCGCTGTTCAATGAAGCGCGACTATATTGCGATTGTTATTTATTATGATAGTATAGTTAGTAATCCATAATACCTACTATTCGATACCTGCACAATTCCATTAGCCATAAAAGCTCTTAATAAAACAAAAATAAATAGATTCCTTCTACATCTACAATTAGATCTCAAAGGTTAATCACATTTATTACATGGAAAACAATATCTCAAGTGTGATTTTGTTACACAACATGGTTGCATGTAATGATGCGCCAGCGATGAAATCAGTTCGTATATAGATACTCGTATTCGAGGACAAGTCTGTGAGACAGAGTGTCGGTGCGACGTTGAGTACAACGATGCTACGTTTGATAACACCAACCTCTTGAGCAATATCTCATTACATTTTAAAGTTTAACATGTTTTACATGTTGAAAAATGGGCATAACTACCCTCAAGTGACAAATTTATTGTTCGACTTTTTGATTGGTGCATCTCGTTACACTCTGTATACCTCTACTCTTTCGCTGGTGGAGCAATTCTTATGATTAAAAGCTGCATCTTTTGAACCGTTATGGGAGGACACTTAAAATTTTCACAGAATGTGTGTCGCTATGACAAACAATAATAAAATAAAGAGTTAACAATGGAAGGGGTCCTCATACAGGTAACGTTTTTTTATACACGTTTATGTAGCGGGGTTCCGCCCTTAAATTTTTAACTTTAACTTGGTATTTAAAACAATTTTTGTGGTGTAAAATTGTTTCTCTATCTTTGTTTAAAAGTAAGAACTTTATTTAGGATCAACATTTCAAAATTTCAGGTTAACACGGTCAGAAAAGGAAAACTCATTTCAGAACGAACCATTTTCTTGGCAGGCGTACTATGACATCGACCGCGTAAGTAGAGAACTTCCAAAAAATTTGCTCTTACCTACCTAAAACCATGGACATAAGAGAGAGCGGACCCAACCTTATTCACATATGTACACAGATAATCTGTGTGCCATTTTGCGTTTACACTTGCTCGTACCTAACCATAACGTATTTGAAGCATTTTATGCAGCAAAAAAAAACACTAGCTAGACGCTCATTGGCTAGCACGAACCTTCTCGGTTCGCATTAAGAGGAGTGTGAACCCAGTGTTCTCCATACAAACGGCGATGACGTTTTCCATCCTCTAAACCTTAACATAAAGCCATGATTTGTACGTTTCGATTTTTTTTTTATTCTTAATAATTAAAAAAAAATTGACGCTTTTTTGTTTTCTTATGAAACTCTTAAAATGCAAATATTGTCAAATCTATGAAGAATATTAAAAAGATCGAAACATACAAACCTAGTTCTAGGGTATAATGACAACATACAAAAAAATCATGGCTATGGGTTAAGGTTTAGAGGGTGGAAAACGTCATCGCCGTTTGTATGGTGAGCGCTGGGTTCACACTCCTCGCTACGTAACTCAGTGCGTCTCTCTCCCACTGGGCTAGTTAGAACGAGACGTTGAGTTACGTAAGGAAGTACGTACGAAAAGGTTCATGCTAGGTGCACAGACCACCGTACTAAATATCAACTTAAAATGTGGTGGTTGTCTAATTGGTGATCCAAAAAGCACAAACGGCTCATGAGAGTTATTTATGATTTACCAGATTTACGGTTATGTTCAAAACATGAGTGTCACGTACCCTAAATGGACGAAGCTGGTGATATGCGGCGAGAGCTACGAGGGTCGGCAGATCAAAGGGCTGCGAATCAACACCCCTAATGGAAGAAAAAAAGTAAAAACTGCCATATTCATAGAATCTGGTAAGTATTCATTTATTATAACTGTAAAGTGTATTTTACGTTTTAATATTTTAATACCGTTATTAGCATAAAAAAATAAAATCCATTAATCCATCTGCGGCCGTAACATGACAGCCCAGGTTTAGTTTAACCCCTCCCTGTGTCTCTGTCTAACTAGTGTTATAAGAGAGGGATAAATTAAATGTGGCCAGTCATGTTAGGGCTACTGGAGTGCTATTTTTGAATGTTACCGGGTGACTATAGCTCACCAAAATAGTCATTTTTCATAGAGATTCGGCCATTTTCGTGAGCTTTAGTCTATGTGGCCTACTTGCAAAATAAATTTTTCATTTTCATTTTCATTTTCAAAAACAGGTTACTACCGAATCAGTTGCAGTTTTTTGCCACGTAACTAATGATATTGAACATCATAGGTAACTGGCTTTTGTCAAGTTTTTGTCCCAGCCAGAGTCTGAAATCAAACTCAAAATATCTTCATGTTCAGATTAGGCTTACAAGAAGCATTATGAATGACAGTAAAATTGTATCCTGGTTTTAAATAAAATCAGATCCCCTTCTAATTAAAAAAAACAAATCCTCACATTCTCATCTACTGACTCTTTCATCTCACGCCAAATACAATCAGTCTTACATATACCATTTATTTATGTTTTTTGTACGATAAAGTATTTACATACATACACACCATTTGTCGTTCTAAAGGCATCCACGCACGGGAATGGATCACACCCGCTACGACGACGTACTTCATCAACCAACTCCTAACTAGCGACAGCCCTGACATTGTGGCCATGAGAAATGAGATCGACTGGCACATCTTCCCTTCTGTCAACCCTGATGGCTACCATTACAGTTATACAGTTGTAAGTAAATCAAAACATTATACAGGATGTCACGAAACCGATGAGGGTTTCGCTGCTTCTTTGTTTATCGATCTTATATAATTTTTTAAGTAACCACCTGCTCCCATAGCCTGATGACGAGGAATTCTCGTGTCAGTAGAGGTAAACGAAGTTTGAGATATGTAAAAAAAAGTGGCCGTGGGGTACCGGCTTAGAATAGTACCTCCCCATCTCTTCCCATGGGTGCCGTAAAAACCGGCTAAGGGGTTTCTTCTCCAGAAGGTGGGCAGCAGCGCCTTCTGCTCGACACGTAAATACTGCGCTCGCCAACCCGCTTGCCAAGCGTGGTGAGTATGGCAAACCCCCTTATGGAGGAGGCCTATGTTCAACAGTGGACTTCTTGTGGCTGAGATGATGATGATGATGATGAAAAAAAAGTGAGTAAGTAACTAAAGATTGTATTTGCATGTATGAAATTTAAATTATGTGTGGGTTTGGTGACATCTTGTTTGAGAATGAATAGCATATGTTCTACACTTACTGCGTGTGTTCTACACTTATTCGAAACTATTTCAGGACCGCATGTGGAGGAAAAATCGTTCAAAATCTGCCGACGATTGCCAAGGGGTAGATATAAATCGCAACTGGGATTACGATTGGATGGGTAAGAACCTAATTATCCACAGTAGTCCTCATCATTATCATCTTATCAGCTGGAATATATCCTCGACGGTCGTTCCCATGCTTCATAATAATAAAACAATAACAGGTATTGCGTCTGAAATACAATCATAAAGTAACATTCTTGCATCTATCGGTTTATCGCGATCCTCGCCAGATCATCAGCTCAGCCTGTGAGAGACCGTCTATCACTTCGTCTTCGCCTATTGGCCTGCAGGCAATGGAGAACGAAACAGCACCTGTAAACTTTAACCCTCAGCTTCCTTCAGACGGCAGAGTGTAAACAGTCGCGGCAGTGGGAGTCATACAAGCAGTCACATGACTTCGGGCATAAACAGCCACTGCCTGAATGGAGCGTAGGGTAGCGACACGAGCAGTGGGTAGCTCGAGTATGTCGAGTAGTCGACCAAGTAATTGCTTGACCACTTTTGAACCTTAACTCTTTGTAATACGGTCGAAAAGTGGTCAAGCAATTTCTTGGTCGACTATATTTACGTCATTCGTGCTGCCTATTTTCATGCTCCCTTTCCTACTCACAACTACGGAAATGGGCTGAACAATAACGTGGTAAATAATAACAATATAGGACCCAGGGAGAGAAGTTTCATGTGGTGAAACACATGTAGGTATGAACAAAGACAACACATTGGAAACTGTCAGATAAACATTGAGGCATGATTCCTTTAGCACAACACCATCTCTTGGTATTTTTCCTGCATTAAGGGGGACCGACTAGGGTCGCTCTCAAACAAAGTCCCGTTAGATGGCGCTGTAAAAAAAATTACGGTTTTTTCGTAATTTTTCGTAACCTATCGCTGTTTTTTTATTATTTTTTTGTTACCGTAGGTATCTGAATACGGTTGATTTTTTGACTTCACAGTTGGAAGGTATTGTTGTGCCAGTCCTGAGAAAAAATGCAGAATCTGTTTACGAGCGTATACAGACACTATCGTCACACACACACATGCAACTATACAGCGCCAGCTAGCGACAATCTTTCGCGGCAGTTAGCTAGCTAGTTGGCGTACGTTTTCAGACTGCAATAAAACTGATATAAAATATTTGTATCGTGTTATTAATTTCTGTATACCTGAATACACGAATGACTAAAATATATAACTTTTATTAGTTTTACTTGTGTAGACCAGAAAAGCCACCTCTTATGATTTCAGGCTTTCAAGTCTAAGATATAAAGGCCCACAAGTGTGATTGTGATTATCGTAGTAAAAACTGGTGACCATGAAAGACTTTGGTGCTAAACTCAGATAAAGTCTTTGTAACGTTTTTAGGTGATATCAATCATACACATCACACCTAGGTACTCCTTACTCGAAATCTTTACAACTTTTTTGTTGTTAAAATACCAGTGCCTCATGATTGCTGGCTTTAGTGACCTACTGATGTCATTACAGGGTCGGTTACCATAAGTCGACCGAAGGACTGATCCTAAGGATTATGGTTCCTGATAGAAGGTACCTGTACCTAAATAACCACCAAGCTTATCTCGCTGACTGCCATAGGTTTGACCGATAATATTTTCGACGGTCTGATGCGGTAAGACGTTGGATACAGAATTGGTCTTTGTGAAGAGCCTTACTTATATAGTTAGCATAGATTCCTGAGCTAGCAATAGCCCGACTATTGAGTGGAAGGTTCCTGTACCAAAGCAAAACCAAACGTATAGTGGAAAATAGAGACTTACAGGAGCCTTCCACTCGTCGTCAGACCGTAGTAGGTAGGACTTACCATACTTACATAAAAGCCGAACTTTCTCCACTCGCTGATAAGCTGAAGCATCGTGGCAGAGGTGGAGCTCCCTTGAGTAGAATACTTGCTTCACTAAATACCAGATTCGGGGTACGACCAAAACAGTGAAGTTTATTTATTTATAAAAAAAAGTCATGTGGAGTTACGATTACCCACAGAAAACGTCCATGAATACCAGTTTCGCAAAATACCTGACTCTCCAAATACTAAACTCACAAAATATCAGAATCTCCCACAAATATTTATACCGGCTGTCTACGTTAATCTTCTACTTTGCGTTTATCGAATGATAACCACTCTTGAGCATTTTCTAGTGCTACTGCTGGTAGGAGCACAAGGATGTTCTGTTCCTCAGGGTGGGGTCGACGGAACTCCGCTACTGGGCACTGGGTTATCTGACCATGGCCCCCAAAGCTCATGAGCCTTGATATAGCTTGGGGTTATTGTAACCTAACCTATGACCTATGATTATGAGTTTTTTCATACTCTTACTGTGTCGCACTACTCAATGCGAGCGAGTGAAAGTGCCGGTAGTTGAAAAATGTCTTATATGGACTAAGTATTTTGCGAATCTCTGATACGGCCATGTGTAAAAGTATATACTTACCAACGCTTTAATTATACATTGTTATAAGAGCGGTCGTTCATATTTTTGAGTATGTTAAATGGACCCTGATGGATGATATGATATTTTATAAATCCGATTGAACCTCAACAAAGAAAGGTACATACAATTGGTGTTGAAGCGTGAATGTAGGTATGTCTAATCAAAATATTTTTTGAATTTTGCTTTTGCCACCCTTACATCGAGTCTGTGCAGACAATCAATGTGAATTCTGAGAACCTTTACCAATAAATGTCAAAATGACTTTTCATAGTAAATGTCTTAATAATATTGCTTTCATTCATTGCTACTAGTTCTCTAGAGACCCAGAGTTCAATTTGGCTGACTACACCGTCGACGTCAAACACTTTATAACTTATTCCATTGCAATAAGGTGGAAAACAGTAAACAGTCTTTGGCGTCAACCGCACAATGTTGTTATTTCTACCAGAACGTCAACGCCAACAATGCCACTTTGTTTAGGCACGCTGCTTTTGAGAGAAATGAAAAAGATGGGCTGTTATGAGTCTGTGAGATAATAAAACTAGAAAAGTGGTAATTATGTAATGCATTTTTATTGTTGAGACACATGATAATCCTAAGGAAAATAATAGTTAAGACACGTATGATGCACCGTTGATAGAAACCCAAAGACAACAGCTAACTAAACGCCTAGCCATCGTTGAATAATATCACAGAATACATGAATAAGATAGAATGCGCCTTCGACGTCACGCGGAATCTCACGGGCATTCTGGAAGGCCTTGGCTGCCTGACTTGTCAGGTAGCAGTTAGCTATTATGTCTTGTGACACACCAACTATAGTGTGAAAGATGCAACATTCTGTTTTCAAAAATGGAGTCATGACACTTTGTTGCTAAAGTTGCAAAGAACTGTAGGTACTGATTTTTTTATATAATGAAAGTTTATAACCACTTCCTAAAATAAATTCACCACTTCCCAAAACGACCACTTCCCAATGTCCACCCCCATTATAGAATAGAATCAATTCATTTCAGGCTCAATAGGCCTATAGACATAGTTTATAAATAAAGCAGTACTGAAACTAGGCCTATTTGTTGAGATTGACATACCTACGCACCGGTGGAGTGTTAGGGTAGTCCTCGTATTTTTTATAAAATGGATAAGTTACATTTTTATTATTTAGAACAACATTTACTTGGGTTCTATAACGATCGCGCGATCAAATAATGAAATAAATTAACGAGTTTACAAATAAAATTGGGTAATTAAAAAAACTTGAACATTTTAAAAAGAAAAAGTCACCCTGCATCCATTCGCAGGTGTCAATATATAAATAGACTAAGCCAGTAACGCGTGAGAGCTGGTCAGACAAATAGACAGACAGACGGAATTTCGCATTTATAATATTAGTTATGTTTATGTTAGATTTTTAACTGTTGATATTCTGTCTTTCGTATATAATTTCTTTTGAATCTGTCCAACAATTTCCTCTGGATGAATTGCAGCAAAGTGCTTGGATATTTTTACATTACAAAGTAATTAGTGCCCCAAATAACATTAGACTTTTTAGTTGCGCCATATAATTGTAAAAAATAAAAACATTTTATGACATTTTACGTTTTTATTTTTTTAAATTAAATGAGGCAACCAAAAATGTGATATTGTTTTGGTTCACTTACGAAGCTAACAACAACAACAACAAACAGCTAATTACTTGGTACCGAAAAAATATCCAAGCATTTTGCCGGTGTTCATCCCCATGGAATTGCTGTGGTTATAGTTAATGTATTAAAATAGGCGCCGTGCTTAGTAACCACAAAAGTGACCATATCATGACCGCTCTGCAGTTCAAGAATATTTGTCACATGCCCATAATCCAGGCTTTCAGCTGTTCAGGGGCCAATGAGATTGGACATCTAGAACTAGAACTTAGGAACTGCTACCAGCCAGAATTGGGCTTTTTTATAAAAAACTAAGTAATTTAACCCTTTCGATTCAAACTGATTACTTTCTAAAATTACCCATTCGAGATAAAACCGTTTCCTCTTAAAACTACCCCTAATCCGAACGCTTTTCTATAACTTTCTGAAACGACCAATTAAGATGATACCATTTTGCTTGAAGACCACACCTAATATGACCGCATTCCGATATGATCTCGTCAAGATATGACCAATTTCTGAGGAGACCCCTTCCTTATAACTCCCCGATGTGACCACTTGTAGTCACTTCCCGATATGACCGATAATAATTTTTTTACTAGCAATCAGGTTGAGTAACAAAAAAAAAATAATTTCTGCTCCACATTTTAAATAGAAACCATTAGTACTGTGCTAAAATATGCCGCTATGACAGATAGATGGACAGATGGACGGACGGACGAATCGAGTCGTACCAATAAGCTTCCTTTTTGCTTTTCGGTATGACACCCAAAATGATAACGGTTTTAAAAATTCAACTAGTAAGGTAGGCACACCGCCATATCATAATACTTTTGTAGTCTGAAAAAAACCTATGAAATTGGAACAAAGCAACAGCGGGTCGCTAGTAGATTTGTAGTCAAGTCACATCACGCTATGAAATACTGGGAGTGATTTTATCAAGAAGTGCTCATTTTGGAAAGTGGTCAAATCAAGAAATGTTCATATCGGGACTTCATTTTATAAAATTGTTGCATTTGGTAAGAGTTCACATCTGGCAGCAGTCATTTAAGAAAGTGCCTTATACGAACCACAATACCATACAGTAGGTACTAATTAGAGAATGCAATCCGGTATGTTTCTGAACCCGGCCGGGCCCGGTTGCATTCGTCGCCAACCCGGCCGGGTCCGCCGGGCCCGGCCGGGTTGTGTGTTAGTGATGAAACCTTTCAAATATTTTATGAAAATTTTCTATACAGGGTGTAATCGTTAAGTGTAGTCGGGCGATTATTCTGTAAATGTAACAGATATCAGAAAACTTTAATCTGATATCGAGAGTACGCTACCCAATGAGTAAAATTACATTAATAACTTTTTAAATAAAACTAGAAATATCCCAAATATTTACTTCAAACTCTTCTTTGCGGCCGTAAGTCTCACGCAGCCTCAAATAATGTCGTAAGAGAAAAGTGCTTAAAATTCATTATTTTCGCAAATAAACTGTATTAAAACAATTCATGAATCATTTTATAATAGTGAAATGACTAGGCCTTATATTGTCTTTCAACGAACGGCGTACTAAATGTATGGGAGGGTTCGAAGTTAATATTTGGGATATTTCTGGTTTTATTAATTTTACTCATTGGGTAATGTAAATTCGACATCAGCTTAAAGTTTTCTGATATCTGTTAAATTTACTGAATAATCGCCTGGCTACACTTAACGATTACACCCTGTATATGAATGGAAAAATAATGATTCAAGGTTGATGTTTATTTCAAACTGGCTTATGAACAATTATCACAATAATCAGTCTCACTCAAGTCTCAAAATCACACTTATTACAGAATTGATTACTTTTACTTATGGGCGGAAAGGTAACATTCGTATCAGTAATTTATTCATTTTTATAAGTTTAAACAAGCAAGCTTTCTCTTTACTCCTTATAGTGTCTATTTGAACACATAGTAAAAAAAAAAACAAAACTAATAACGTACATTCTACGAGTTGGCGCTCCCGCGCAGCGCGCCGCGGTTGACTTACCAGGTCCGGTGACCGGGCCCCGTAAGAATGGTCGGGCCCGGTGGGTGCCTAAAAGGTCACCGGGCCCGGGCGGGCCCGGTTTGCAATCTCTAGTACTAATGCGTTCGAGTGGGGTCTTATCTAAAAGGATATTGTTTGTACTTTTAAAAACAATTTTTCATACAAATATGTGGTCTAGTGTGCGACACAATAGGTAGCTAAACATTCCAAAAAAAATACCATTCCGCCCTTCACCGTTTATCATCGGTCCTCTCAGTAATTGCCTCCCTTCTTTGTTCTCCGCCAGCTGTATGATATACCAATACCACGTGCTTCGAAACTTCTCTTCCACTTGCTCAAATTACGTAAATCTGGGTCTTCCTCTCTCGTTTATCCCTTCAATTAACGAAGCTATAAATCTAAAATAAATCATGATAGTAAAATATTATGAGCTAAATAAATGTATGTCACTGACGATACATAACGTTATAGTTTTAGAAAACAAAGTGAAGAAAAAATGTGATTAAATAAAATATTGTCTACATATATGTGCAATATTTTTAAAGTAATAAGCGATCTAATCATAACATATTTCGTTCAGACATGGTTTTTGCATTGTGAGCCCCTCATGTCCAAATTAAAGACGTTTCATGTCAAAAGTACCCTGTATTATTATGTATGAAACTATTTTTGTACAAAAATTTATCGAAATCGACTCAGTAGTTTAAGTGCGAAAGCCGTACAGATAGACAGACGGACAGGCAGACTTTCGTATTAATAATATAGTATGGATGACTACGTAAGCCTATTAATTGGTAATATTCTGACCATCCTACTTTGTTTTAAGTCTTTTTTTTGCCACAGGCTAAAATCTCGCCTTTCAGAAGTCCAGTGGTTAGTGACATTGGACATTCTGTTCTAGAATTCCGATATTGGTACCAGAATTGGGCGTTTTTTATAAAAAGTTTTTTAAAAAAATTAACCCTTTCTGTTAAAACTAATTACTTTCTGAAACGACAAATCAAGATGATTTTGCTTGAAGACCACACCTAATATGACCGCTTTCCGATATGATCAGGTCAAGATATGACCACTTTCTGAGGCGATCCCTTCCTTATGAGACTACTTCCCGATATGAACACTTGTAGTCACTTCCCGATATGACCGATTTATGATATTATTTTTTTATTTATGACCTTGAAGTACCTGCAAATTTTATATTTAACATCAACAAAAACCATTTCTCAGCTAATGACACTCAATTGATTAAGCTACTACTACTATTAAAACGGTATTTCTCTTTGAACATAATCTATTTTATCTCTCCGTACTAGCCGAAATGCATGCGGCTCCATCTGACTAGTGTTATAAGGAAATGAGAGCATCGAGAGACATACATTTCACATTTTCAGATGAACCGAAAGTATGTTTCTTAATTTTTTGACTAGCAATACGGTTGAGTAAGGAAATTTTATAATCTGTTCAACATTTCAAATACATAGCATTAGTAATGTACTAAAATATGTCGCTATGACAGGTAGATGGACAGATAGACGGATGGACAGACGGACGGAACGAATCGCACCAATAACTTTCCTTTTTACTTTTTGGTATGCCACCCAAAAATGATAACAGTTTTAAAAATTCAACCTGTAAGGCAGGCACCATATCATAATACTTTTGTAGTCTGAGAAAACCTATGAAATTGGAACAAAGCAACAGCGGGTCACTAGTAGATTTGTAGTCAAGTCACGTCGCGCTATGAAATACTGGGAGTGGTTACACCGAGAAATGCTCATTTTGGAAAGTGATCAAATCAGGAAATGTTTATATCAGGAAGTCATTTTATGAAATAATAGTATTTAGGAAGGGGTCACAACTGGAAGTGGTCATTTTAGGAAGTGCCTTGTACGAGGTACAATACAAAATACAACAGGCTCTTTTGATAAGTCCGTAACGAATAATTTCTGAAGAAGCTTATACTTTTTAATACACTGTTTGGATCAGCCTGAATCAAATGTGTTTATTTCTTTTGATACTCCATGTGACCTGTTTAAAAAATACGACATTACTCTTTTCATTAATAATTTGAGAGCTTTGTAGGTACATGGTCTAGTGGGGTCTTATATAAAAGGGATTTGTTTGTATACTTTAATACAATTTTCATACCAATATGAGGTAAATTTTGTGACAAAACAGATAAATAAAACTTGCAAAAAAAAAACCATCCCGCCCTTCACCGTTTATCATCAGGTCCTGTCAGTAATCGCCAGTCTTCTTTCTTCTCCGCCAGCCGTTTGATGTTCCAATACGACGCGGTTCGAAAATTTTCTTCCACTTGCTCAAAATATGTCAGTCTGGGTCTTCCTCTTCCTTTTGTCCCTTCAATTAACGAAGCTATAAATCTAAAATGACAGTTTAATATTATTAGATTATCTGACACTTGAAACATTAAATACAAAAGCAAATTTAAAAAATAAGTAACAGAAAAATAACTAAAAACTTGAAATAAAAGTAAACTAACAACTTAAATAATACTATAACTAAAACCTGAAATCTGGCCTGGCCACATGTCCACGGCGCGGAGTCGTTACCGTGAAACGGCGCGGCGCCGTTTTACCGTGCATATTTACGGTCCGCGCTGTGGAAATACACCGCGCGGTGCCGTACTGAGCGGGTGCACGGTGGGGCGCCGCGTTGTACCACGACGCCGTGTTATTCAGGCGCGAAAAGACAAATAAAAAGAATGTTCTGGTCAAACCCATTACTTTCTATTATGAATCAGGATGGGAGTAATTTTAAGAGGAAATACGAGGAGGACAAAACATAGCAGGCGCCCGAAGCGTGCGTCCGGGGCGTTGCGTTCTGCGCGCTCCGATTAATTGTATAGAATTGTATGTGACGAATTATAGCAAGCGGCCGAGGTGCCGCAGCTCATTATAGCTTAGGAGCAGTGGTAGATAACAAGTTAGCAGGTAAGGCGGTTACGAAAACTACTTACCTCCAGGGGAGCCACTTGCCTGTTTTACATTTGTAAGCGCATTGTAGCTTAAGAGCAGTAGTATATGACAAATTACTAGGTAAAGCATTTAGGACAATCACTGACCACCAGGAAAGCCGCTTGCCTGTTTTACACTTGTATGCTCATTGTAGCTTAGAAGCAGCAGTAGATTACAGATTACCAGGTGAAGCATTTAGGAGAATTACTTACCACCAGGGAAGCCATTTGCCAGTTTTACACTTGTATGCATATTGTAGCTTAAAAGCAGTAGTAGATGACAAATTGCCAGGTGAGCCGGTTAATATTGACATAGCTTAGTCACCCCTCCAATCAAGACGAATCCAACGACACCTCACAAATCAAAATCCATCAAACCGTTTAGGGTGCAGCGCATGGCACAGAAATGACATACATACATACATACATACTTACATACATACATACTCACTTACACTCGAAAAACATATAACCCTCCCTTCTGGCGGCAATCGAGTAAAACATGTTTTCATTTCGTACAGCTATACCGCGTACCTTATGAAAATGAAAATGAAAAATTTATTTTGCAAGTTGGCCATATAGGCTCTTTTACATGTCTGAATCTACTAGCGCTTCAGAAAATCGAAGATACTACTGAGAAGAAACGCCGCAAGAAACTCAGCTATAGTAGTTATAGTTTATCCTAACATTTTCAAAGGTCCCACAGGTTCTCTAAATACGTGTTGCTTTTGAATACAAGGAGATTACAATATATTTTATCTTGATACAGACATTCTAAAGTACTCGAAAAATTTGTGTTCACTTATTTTCAACACCTCGTATTTCCTCTTAAAATTACTCCAATCCTGATCCATAATAGAAAGAAATGGGTTCGCCCACAATTTTTTTTTTTCGCGCCTGTACAATACAACACGCCGTCGTATGTGACCTATGAATTATGATCACTGTTAATGATCAGTGATGGCAACGAACTTCGCCTCTGGTCACCTGTCTTTTCTGTAATTTTGTACACGATGGCTTTTATCATAGACAAGGCGCCAAGCCCCTAACATAAAAGCTTCTTCTTATTGCTGCATAGTTATACGTTTAGGGGCTCTAGGTAAGACGAAATCATGGCAGATATTCGACGCAGGTGGCTTCCCGCAAAGGGCCGTTCGGCATCTTCCACAGTATAAACGTCATAACGTTTGACCTGTTGTCGTCGTCCCGAGGCGTACCAGGCGACCAGCTGTTGCAGGTCAGTTCGAGCACGACGAAGAGATCTAGTCGCAGCAATGAGGGACAACCACAGCGTCCACCGTGAAATCGTGGAAGTCTTGTTTTAGTGTGATAGAGTCAGATTCTAACCAGTTCAGTTTGCTAGTTGCAGTTTGAGCTACCACTTTTTAAATAGTGATTAATTGATTGATTTGGAAAGCGAGAGAGGCGGGACCTAAAAACTGGCAATAAATTAATATGTATCTTAGGGTTGCTGGTTTTGAGATCACTTACCAAGAACTGGAAAATGTTCAAATTGTTCTGGGTTTTCTTTCACGTAAATAGTGTAACAGCATCGCAATAGCTTAGACAATCCCTTTGTCATCGAACATTTTTTTTCCTCTGGCAGGTCATAGACCACAGATTTTTTATTTTTATCCTTATATCAGCCTGAATCTGATAAAAAGGTTTGTTTCATTAAAAAGTTCTCAGGTCGGAGAAAATCCTATCACTCGACCTAATATAATTGTAAAACGAAATAAATAAGAGTCCATACTGCGGGCAATTTTATTCTGTAATAAATAAAGGATAGTATCATTGCGTGTATGATACAGTGCACAGTTGCACCGTTTTGATCCGCGAACCACTGCACGGAACCTTTTCACAGTAAATATTTTAAAGATGTGACAATCCCTGTGAAGGAATCAGCATGTCATTTATTGTGGAAAAGTACCACAGTAATCGTGTGAGCCGGATGAAATTTAACATAGTTGTAAACTTTAAATTTCTACCTTTTTGAGATATTTCTGCAGTTTGTCCATATCCTTTTATTCAAGGCAGTTTCTTTATTTGTTAAACGAACGTTTATTCCATTTAGATTGTAATAAAAATGAGTCATATTACGTTGTATCCAAAATCAGAAAAAAAAATTATAGTTTTATCATTTCCTTTGGAAGACTATATCCTACTTTGCAAAACTCATTGAAAAAAGAAAATTTTAAAATACAAAAAAAAAGATACAACGAGATTTGAACTTGGTCTTTCACGATCTTTACCCATGTAAATGTTACCACGGAACTAAATAGGTGGTCACGTGACTGGTCGAAATTGTCAATAGGTTTTTACTCACCTATATTAACTGTCACTAATTGACGCACCCATCTAAAGATTTCACACACACATGGTTGCGGTTGTACTCCCACAACGGTAAAATGCATCATAATTTCCTGGATCCTACTGCAGTTCAGGATCGGTAAAGCAACTCTTTGTTTGGTTTTACGTAAGTAATTAATCCATAACTAACTATTTCCAAAAAAATCCGTTCAAATTAATGTCCTAGAAGCTTCAAAAGGTGAACCGACATTTTCTATGGGAATCGAACCCCCTTAAGGTTTATGGTTCCTCCAGAAAGGTTTAGCTAGTAGTTGTAACAATCATGTTTGATCGATCCCTATGGAGGCCAGTTTGCTAAAAATAAATTACCAGCTTCTTTTTATTGAAAAATACAACTTGGGCTATTCAAGAGCGTCATCTAGTTTAACTGGATTTAAGCGTAGGCAAAAGGCGAATGTCAGTATATTCTATTAAATATGTCTTTTTGGTACACATAAATGTAAAATGTAAATGAAATACGACACAATAATTCTAAATTTCAGAATACGGTTCGTCGAACGATCCTTGCGATTACAGTATTTACGCTGGTACACAAGCGTTCTCAGAAGACGAGACCAGCACCATGGCGGTTTACATAGCCGATATTGAGAACCTGCTGGGCTATATAGCCTTCCATGCGGACGCGCAAATGCTTCTCGTACCTTACTCCAATTCTGCTGAACATAATGGATAATTATGACGATTTGGTATGAATGCTTTGTTTCTAAACTTTTTGTTGTCACACAGGACTTGAACGTAAAATATTTTTATCTTTAATAACAATCGCTCTATAGGTCATAGCTGTTGGTCAAGCTATTTGATAATTAATGGATAACCATGGCGCTGTGCTTAGGTAGTTAGGTACCTATTTTCCGGTACCCATCCTGGATCCTTTTCATAATAGATGTGTTAATAGCATGGCAAATTCAAGTCATTCTATAGTTTATTATAAAAAACAGTTACTTGATTCCTTGTATACCTACACACACCTTGAATATGTATGGCGCAATCTATTCCGACTGTCTTAGGAACTGCTCCTACATTAAATTGATCGGTTAAATCATTTCTAGAGACAATTAAGAATATTATACTATTCCTCACTAACATTATGCACGCATGTTTGATTTTCAGGTTAAAATCGGCAAAAAGTCACTAGAATATGGTTACAGGGTGTACGGCACTGAATTTCAGGGTCCTGGGACTGCTGCAGAATTGCTATGTAAGATATATCTCCACGGTTCCCTACCAGTGGTACACATTTATAATATTAATTTCAATATTTTACACGGCATTACAGTCAGTGAACTAATACAAAACGGTTTGAGTGGTCCAGTCAACAATGTCATATTGCCACAACGATGACACATTGTGACAGGGTTTTGAATGGGCTAGAATTTGGTTTGTGGGCTGTACCACTCCTGACAACTTTTGTATGGAGATTGCGAATGTGTCAAATGCGTGTTTTGTATCAGCACATGTTTCGACCTATAACACAACCCATATAGCTAACAATAGCCCTGGCATGACCGTCCAAGTTTAACTTATCTCAGTGTCCCTTTCTTGTGACACTAATCAAACAGAGGGAAACAAACTCATGGGAATCGAAACCGGAACGTCTAGCTATGTAACCACCAGAGTCTCTCTATTGGGTTAATGGGTCGTCAATATCAGCCGAAATACATCCACTGCTAGACATAGGCCTCCTCCAAAGGTCACCACAACGACTGGTCCTGCGCTGTTCACATCCAGCGGGTTCCACCTTGTGTCGGGTCTACCGACGCTGCGGCCTACGGTACTTGCAGTATCTACCATCACATGGGGTGGCTTTGAAATGCAATGGCGACTTTAAAAAAGTAGCTTCAAGATCACGTCAATCATTTTTAATCGTATTTTTTAAATCCAGTTGATGTCTTCACGGGTTGTCTAGGCGTCTATATGATAACAACTCGCTTAATAACGACTGCATTGATTTTATGATGACTTCAAAACTATCAAAGTCACCCCATTTTACGGTACCTATTAATAACGTAGCTTAATTTTCTAGATAAAATATCTGGCACCAGTATGGATTGGGTGCGATCTGCTCTTGGTGCTGAACTGGTATACACATACGAACTAAGGGGCTTCCACTTCTACTGGCCACCTGACTTAATCTATCAGCAGGGAGACGAGGTCACACAGATGATACTGGGTCTGATTCACGGGTCAAAGGAGTTGGGATATATTAAATAAAGCTTCAAAAGTGAAAGTTGTTACAGTCTGAAGAAGGTGAAATAATTTAAGATTTTCGGTTGTTTTGTGTGTACTGTTTGTGGTACTGTGTATGCATTTTTCAAATGGAGTCAATCCAACTTGGATTGAGCTCTCAATTGCTTATTGTATGAGTGATAATGGGATAAGGTTGAAGGAAAAAGTAATGAGCCACAAAAGTAATTGCATAGAAACGAAGTTTTAGTTGTAAAACAGTTTATATTAAATGTAATAATTAGAATTAAACGCAAAGAAATAATCAATAATAGTGACACTAAGTTTACAAGATATAAAACCACACAAACAAATATCTGGCTTGGCAATGTTAAATAATCTGCCGGAGGTAGCGGCAAGTTTGGAAAGAATGTGCCTGTAATTTTATCTAAGGAGTAGAAGACATGAAGTTTAAGAGGAAGACAGATGAGGCGAATGAGGCTTCTAGGTCATAAATGTAGCTTTGCAGGTAAGTAGGTATAAGTACATATTGTTTTGTAAGCTACATTGGAATACGAGCATTAAATTGTCATCTAAGTACAATGCACCGTACTTAAATATCATACAATGTGTCATTGAGTAAGAGCTATTATAATAATATGTATGATTTATACACGTTCGGATTTATTTAGCATAAGTATCTGTAAATATAATAAGCCGTTACGCCAATAATATTAACAAAGATTTGTTGCCAATTCTAAAAATACTTAAAGTATCTTAAAGTACTGCCAATGTTTTATGTACTTGGTGATTTCACACACTTTTAGTAGCAAATGTTTTGGACAAAACGTAATCGAATTGTATTTGAGCGAGTCGATATCTCACGCAATGCTTGGAATAAAGGTACTACCTGTTTTTTTTAAGAGACGAGGCATACTGTATGTATTTTTGTGTGTTTGAATAAGTTAAGGTTTTAAGTTGAACGGTCTGGTTGGGTTTTTCTGGGTTTTCCTAATCCTTGCAACAAATGTTGGACCAAGTTTCTGTTTTCTCCCAGAAATTATTTTAAAGTAATGTTCGTGTCCTTTTTAACAATTGTATGTTGTTTAAGAGGAAACACAAGGGCCGTTTTTCCATACAAACGTCGTCCCCTGTTTCCTCTCTGGATAATGCCAGTAGAGCAATTTTTTTTTCCGAAAAATCGATGGCTACTATTAAGCATGTCCCTATGTTTTTCTTTTTTTAATAAATAAATTATTAAAAGAGATATGAACATTCAAAAACCTAAAAAATTGGCCAGATTTTCGGCTGCGTTCATACAGTCAGAAAACAAATTTTACTAGATTGTATAAAGAAAGAAAAACATAGGAACACTGCCAAAGCCTTTCTTTAATTTTTAATGAAAAAAGTAGTTAAATCGGATAAGTTTTGGAGAAGGAATCAGGGGTCTACTAATCGTTGATTTTGTGTACTTTAAATAGGTATTTTCAGTCCAAGCTGCGGCTGTCTCTATTGCACTCTGCGGGGGGAGGCTTGATAGATGGAGGCAGCAATAGATTTTACAAATACCTATTTTTCAATTCTCTAGGCCTTGGTGTTTCCTCTTAAGGCTTGTACGATATAAAAAGCAGTGATAGTTTTTGAAGGGTTGTGTTTATTTTGCTATTAAGTACTTATATAATTATATAAGAGTTTAACTGCATCTTACTTCATTGATATGTCCATGACAACAAATGTATACTTACCAGTTACTTTAAAAAAAAATCGCTAAAACTAAAGTTAACCTCAATTTGTTTTTTTAATTAACCCCAAACCCAATACAGACATAGTAAAGTCTGTCTCTCACTTCTCTTCTTTCTTCTCAATTTGAATAGAAACAGTTGCGGATACGCGCCACTAGAGGCGCTGCGTATATTGCCATAGTAATTAAGATTGATTAAGAAGTTTACACTAACGCGTTTGAGATGTCCTACCATCCTTTCTTTATCTTCTTTACATAGCATGAAACAAGGTCGCTACCCGTTCCTGCATATCCTCATAATGAAGTCAGCCGCCTACTGCACTTCTAAACCACTCAACAGATTTTGATATGGTTTTCATTTTCATTTGCGGATGGTAGGACCTGGTGCAAGGTCCGCCCGGATCGCTTCCACCATCTTGCTCGCTAATCCTGCCGTTAAGCAGCAGCAGTGCTTGCACTGTTGTGTTCCGGCGTGGAGAGTAAGACAGCCGGTGCATTTACTGGCACAAGAGGTATTCTACCTTAGCCCTCTGGGTTGGCAACGCATCTGCAATTCCTTTGGTGTTACGGGTGTCTATGGATGGTGGTGATCACTTACCATCAGGTGACCTACTTGCTCGTTTGCCTTCCTAGGTTGTATAAAAAAAAAGTGGTTTTTTTACCGACGGTTATTATTTACATTACAAGCTCATTGTACTCGTACGTAGCCACGGGTGGATAGTGAGTTATAAAATAAACCACTCACAGTTTTATAAATATTACGACCAATAACTCAGTAGAACACAATGCGGCTCAACCACCGTACACGTGTTCTACGCAGTTTGCTCTATAATATTTGTAACCTCGTAAAGTTTTAATAGATTTCGTTTGTGAGGTGACGTGGGTTACCAACTTGTACTATTTTTTAACATAAATCTGCCGTGTGACTCGGACATATTAATAAACACGGATCACTCACGTATTTTAAAGTCTAGAATTGCCCGACATGTTTCAGACCAGTCCGTGGTCCTTAACTATGAGCTCCCGCGGCGGTGGCATCAAAATACGTGAGTGATCCGTTTTTATTTAATATGCCTACACTATATAAGGTATCTATGTACAAAGTTTCAACTCTCTAGGTCCAACGGTTTAGGCTGTGCGTTGATATCTCAGTCAGTCAGGACTTTGAATTTTAAATACAATAAATAACTTGTAGTATTGTTGGAATTTGCTATGTGTAAAGCACATGGTGGGGTCATAGTAAAGCGATCGCAGCGCATGGTGTGACCTCCACTTGGTAATGCTCTACGGTGATACATAAATAAACAAATGTATGTTGTGTACCCATGCCTAGTTGACAGGGAATGCTTTTCACATTCCTAACCGATGTGGGTGCTCAGAAACATAATTTCTAACTATTTTAAGTAACACTAAGCAAGTGGGTCAATATGTATTTTAGGAGATATTAAAAACTCAAATATGTAGCTCATACAGTTTATGCATTTCGAATGGGTAAATATATAGTCGCCCGCATCGTGTAAAATAGCAGAATCGTTTTGGATAGCGAGCGTCATGGATTGCCTTTTTCTAGTTTTATGTTTATGTACGACCACGGTTTTTACTGCCAGCGCTGATAATGTTAGGTCGTATAGTGGTTATAAAGAGTACAAACTTACTGGTGGTAGAACCGACCTTGACCACTTTGAAGAATTTGCCAACGCACTGGAAGTAAGTACAAATGCATTCCGTTACTTCATTTACTATAAATAATGTTTTGCTCAGTCAATAAAGTTTTAATAAATCATCATGCGACCCTCGCTCCGGGTCGTACCTGGTTCAGCAAATCTCGCAGGCCATACAGCGGGGCAACGCGGCAAGCGTAATGGGCGCGTTTGAGCTAGGTGCGATGCGGAGTGGGTTTTTTTTAGGTTAAGTTAGTGTTTACAATAGTTCTAATTCTGTTTGTGTTATTTTGCTGTCTAAATATACTTGTAACCTTATTTAATGTTAGGTTCTAAGTTTGATTGTGTATAATTTAATTTGATTAAAATTTGATTTGCTAAAATAAAAAAATATCATTTGAATTGTTAATGTCATATATAAGCATTTCTCAGGGGTCCAATACTTTTCAGTTTTTATTTCACCTACGTATTGGAAAAAAGAGAAGTTAAATGTTTCAGTAATCCCATATAAAAAAACTGGTACATGATCCTAACTTACGCCTACCTGTTTATCTATATGTGCTATTTTTTTGGGTTCTGTAGTCAAACCAGGAGCCCTTATATTTATGTTGATGTTCTGAGGGAGCTAGGCAAAATAACGCCTGAATCTACTGATTACTGAAATCCTATGTTATTTTTTATTTATTTTGGGGGGTTTGACCAAAACTGATACTGTCAGCCCTGTTATAGTGTTTACGTTTCTAAACGATGTCGGCGCTCGCGCCTTTTTTGTACGTCAGCTGTCACTTGCTGATTATGACAGCCTGAGAGAATGTCATCTTCATCTTAAGAAATAATTGTGAGATAATTGATAATAAAACAATGCTTATAAACTAGTAAAAGAGTATATTATTACATGGTGTCAGAAGAAATCATTCATAATGGAAATGGAAGTCCTCAACGCAATACTAAAAACTCAAACAGAGTTGCTGACCACCATGCAGACTCAAATCTCAGAACTGTCTGCACAACGAGAAAACAGAAGCAATGTTCATGTTCCGTGGCCCCCGCCTCTGCAAATTACTGGCGAGTCGTCGGCAGCTTATAAATCATTTTTCGATGGATGGACCAACTACGCGGCAGCGACAGGCATGGACAAATGGGGTCCCGAGAAAGCGGCACAAAAGGCGAGTCTCTTATTTAGTGCCATTGGTACAGAGGCAATCAACAAATATCTCTTCGATATTGACGAAGACAGTAAGAAAAATGAAACTCTGATATTAAAAAATCTTAAGGAAAAAATGGTAAAAAAGAGAAATGTCACCTACAACCGTTACATTTTTAACTCCAGAAATCAAAATGAAAATGAGCGATTTGACTGCTACTTACTAGATCTGCAAAGATTAATTAGTACCTGTGAATATAAAGAATTTGAACAAGAATTGTTAAGAGACAAAATAGTCATTGGTATTAAAGACTGCGACCTTAAAAAACAACTACTGAAGTGTGAAAAACTGGATCTAAATCTCACCGTGGATATGTGTAGGTCAGCAGAGGCCACCTTAGATCAATTGAATTCTATGAATAACCAAGAAAGAGAGGTCAATAAACTAACAAAGGAAAATTTTAAGAAGTTGTGCAAGTTCTGTGGTGAAGCTCACATCTTTCAAAAAAAATTATGCTCTGCCTATGGTAAACAATGTCAAAACTGCGGCGCATTCAACCACAATAAGAAAGTCTGCAAAAAGAAGCATAGTAAGATGGTAAAACATGTTGAAGAAGATAGCTATTCGTCTGAAGAGGACCTGCAGATAGGAAAAGTAATAAGAAATCATAGGTTAGGTTCTGTACATGGCGAAATGCAGGTAGAGGTAAATAACAGATTGAAACCTTATCTTTTTCAATTAGATACTGGCGCACAAATGTGTTTGATCGGCTATAAAACATGTAAACAGATTCTTGAAACTGATAATTTGGAGATTATCCCCTCTAAATCAAAACTGAGCACTATTGGAGGGCATGCATTAAAAGTCATAGGCGATACTTATCTAATTTGTGTTGCCAAAAATAAAAAATATAAAGTCCGTTTTTCAGTGGTGGACATAGATCATGGGCCTTTGTTATCGGAGAAAGCTTGTTACAAACTAGGTTTTGTTAAGTATTGTAATGCTATTACACAAGAACATATACAAAAAATTGACAGAATACAAGCTGAAAGTATCATAAATAAGTATAAGGATGTTTTTGATGGTTATGGTAAATTTTCAGGTGATGCAAATCTAGAAATTGATAATTCTGTACAGCCTTCCATCCAAGCTGCTCGTCGTGTCCCAATGGCTTTACGAGAGGTTCTCAAAGAAGAGTTACAGAGATTAGAAAAAGAGGATATCATCACCAGAGAAACCGATCACACAGAATGGGTAAATAACATCCTTGTTGTTAAGAAAGAAAACAAGTTTAGAATTTGCCTAGACCCTATTCCGTTAAATAAAGCTATAAAACGCCCAAATTATCAATTCACAACTCTTGAGGAAATTTTGCCGGAATTGGGAAAAGCCAAGGTTTTTAGCACTGTAGACACGAAAAAAGGCTTCTGGCATGTTAACCTTACTGATGAAAGCAGCAAGCTTACAACCTTCTGGACTCCCTTCGGCAGATACCGTTGGAAAAGACTTCCTTTTGGTATATCATCTGCTCCAGAAATCTTTCAACAAAAGCTTATTTCCTCTCTAAGTGGACTTTCTGGAGTTGAGGTTATGGCAGATGATATCCTTATCTATGGTGTTGGTGAGAGCATGGCTGAAGCAACAGCAGATCACAACAGAAACCTGGAAAAACTACTTATCCGACTACGTGAAATTAACTGTAAATTAAATAAAGACAAATTAAAATTGCTCCAAACATCTGTCAAATTCTTTGGCCACATACTTACAGATCATGGACTGGAACCAGATGAGTCAAAGATAGCAGCCATCAGAGATATGCCAACACCGACCTGTAAGAAAGAGGTATTATGTTTCTTAGGCATGATTACATATCTCAGCCGATACATAAAAAACTTGAGTTGTGAAGCAAAGCATTTGCGGCAACTCACCTACAAAGATACTCCTTGGAAATGGTCAAATACTGAAGAAGCCGAATTTAAGAAATTAAAGGATATAATAACAGATCTCTCATCATTGAAATATTTTGAAATGAACAAACCAGTAACAATGGAGTGTGATGCAAGCTGTGACGGATTGGGAGTAGTTATCTATCAAGAGAATCAAGTTATTGCCTATGCATCCAGAACACTGACTAAAACAGAAAAACGGTACGCTCAAATAGAGAAGGAAATGTTGGCAATTGTTTTTGGGTGCACCCGTTTCGATCAGTATATTAATGGATGTAAAAAGACTACTGTGAAAACAGATCACAAACCGCTTATAAATATTTTCAATAAACCACTGTCACAGGCTCCAAAGCGTCTTCAACTTATGTTAATGACTTTACAAAGATATTGCATTGATTTAGTGTACATAAAAGGGAAAAACAATAATGTAGCAGATATGTTATCCAGATCACCAATTCCGTTCAGTCAAACAGAAAATGTCAGAGATAATATTGAAAATATGTCCAAAGAATATAAAATATTTAAGACAATTGAAAATTTTAAAGAAACAAAATATTTAAAAATAGAGGACAAAATAATTGAAGAGATTAAAAATGCAACTTCAGCAGATGACTCTTTGCAAAATTTGATTGGATACATTTTAAAAGGATTTCCGAAGTATGAGGCTAACATGGCAGAAGACTTGAAACAATATTTTAAATTTAAGCATGAGCTTAGCACAAACAAGGGACTAATTTTTAGAAGAGGCAAGATGTTAATTCCTTCAGGAATGAGAAAATCTTTGATAAAGAAAATACATACAAGTCATAATGGCGTTGAGAACAGTCTACGTGTAGCTCGTCATAATGTGTTCTGGCCAGGAATGACTAAACAAATTACTGATCATGTAAAATCTTGCACTTCATGTTTAAGACACTCTCACAGCCAAAAAGCAATGCCAATGATTAGCCACGAAGTACCAGAGTATCCTTTCCAAATTATTTCAATGGATGTTTTCGAAATCAGGTCAGAGGGAAAAATTAAAAGATATTTGATAACAGTAGATCACTACTCAGATTTCTATGAACTGGATGCTATTAACGACTTATCAGCAAATAACACAATTGCTATCTGTAAAAAAAACTTCGCACGATATGGCAGTCCACAGAAAGTTATCACAGATGGAGCCACCAACTTTGTCAATCAAGACTTCAAGCAGTTTGCAGAGACATGGAAGTTCACCCACGTGACGTCATCTCCACACTATCCTAAGTCGAATGGGAAATCAGAAGCAACAGTAAAGAAAGCGAAACAACTCATTCTAAAAACTGGGGAAGAAAAGGAAGATTTGTGGTTTGCTTTGTTACACCAAAGAAATATACCTTCAGCTAACTCCGATGCCAGCCCAGTTATGAAATTTTTATCTCGAAAAACCAGGTCTAGTATTCCTTTGCTTACTTCTCAATTAAAACCTACAGTAGTAAGGAATGTGCCAAGATATATCAAACAAAGACAGACAGAGAGCAAGATGTATCATGACAGGAAAAGCCAACCACTGCCTCCTTTGTCCGAAAATCAAACAGTATATGTTAAACTTAAACCTGGAATGGATAGTAAATGGCAACCTGGCAAGATATTAAAGAGAGTGACAGAACGATCGTATATAATAGAAGTGAATGGGAATCTGTACAGAAGGAACAGGACCTACATCAAGCCTTATGTCTACTCTATTCCTCAAGACGACCCTTCTGTTCCAGACTCTAATTCCAGATCTGATGCTGATCACCCTGACATCCGTGATGAAAACGATTTCGAGGTATACCCTGCTTCCTATGCAGACAGCAGAGCTATTCTTGGAGCACCAGTCGTAGCACCTGCACTGTCGCCACTGTCGCCGGTGCAACCAGCACCGCCTTCTGCGAGTAACCTGCCGCCCGTAGTCAACGAGGACGAGGCCGACCAGACGGCCGGCGTTACCACCGCACAACGCCCTCGTCGCAATGTGCAGCAGCCCAGATGGCTGGAGGATTATGTCACCTCGTAGATATTTACGTTTAATTTTGATTGTTTAAATTTGTTAAATTTATCTATAAGTGTTATAGAGTTCTGAATCTTACCTTTGTTTCAATTCTTTGTTTATTTTAGGAAAGAGAGGATGTTATAGTGTTTACGTTTCTAAACGATGTCGGCGCTCGCGCCTTTTTTGTACGTCAGCTGTCACTTGCTGATTATGACAGCCTGAGAGAATGTCATCTTCATCTTAAGAAATAATTGTGAGATAATTGATAATAAAACAATGCTTATAAACTAGTAAAAGAGTATATTATTACAAGCCCCATTAGTAAACTGTATACTTATCTAAAAACATCACATTACACAACAGAACAAAAATAAAACCTTATCAAACACTTATACAAACTTTTAGCTGCATCGCTAATTGCATCGGACGAAATCGATTGTAAAATTCCTACATTTCTATTAGAGATGGGCCGAGTACTCGGTTTATACTCGGTACTCGGCGTACTCGGTGGGTTTTTTGACACTCGTACTCGGCCGAATAACTCGGTTTAAATGCCGAGTATACTCGGTTCAAGAAATGCAATATATTTAGGTAGATATAATTAAAACAATAGTGTTATTCAAAATCAGGTCATCACTGATTAGGTACTACACACAGTCACTCGTTAATTAACAACTTTTTCAATTATTTATCTACTATGACGCGCAACGTGAAGTATTTTTTTGCAAACTATCAAGTGACTGGTAGTTGAAAGGCGCGGGCAGGATGAGGGGTGTATCAACTAGAGCCGGCCGCTCGACCGGCGCGAACCTGTTTGTATGTGTTACGCGCGTGAAATGGGAATTTCATTGAACCGAGTTACTCGGCCGAGTACTCGGTTCAAAAAAAATTGAACCGAGTAATACTCGGTACTCGTTACTCGGCAAAAGTGTTACTCGGCGCATCTCTAATTTCTATACTTTAATTGTTTTCAGGAACCATTTCTCTACAATCGCAACAGCGCTACGTCGCTTCAAGTTGTTGTAGCGCCTGAAATGGTTAACTTTTTCGAGAGAACCGTTAAAGAACAGAACTTGGAGACAAAATTGGTTTTTGATGACGTTGCTGAGTAAGTTTTTCAAATTGTAAAACAAAGTCTTTACAGTCTGCGTCATGAATGTCTAAACAATTTAGTTGTATACTAAATTTTAGTTTCTTGTCGTTATAGAACCGTTAAGAGAATTATCTAAGCTCTAAGCCTTAACGTATAATCATAATTTTTAACATAGTATGTTGTTATTACGAGTACGCCTTAGAATAAAGTTTGTATGTTGTTTTTTTACAATCAATATCACTTTTGGAGTTTTATACAAAACAAAAAAGTGTAAATATTTACAAATCTTAAAAGCAAATAAAAAAAATCAAAACAAATACAAATCTAGATAAAGATATGGGCGTTAATGCGACAAAGCACTACAATTTTCACACATCTGACTACCTGTGGCAGCTCTACGTTTACTGTACCGCCTCCAAAACTTTTATGCAGGATGTAACTTTTGCCTGAAACATTAATAGCTATGTCTTAAATTGATGAGTATGTAAATTTTTACTTCTGGCTTTGAAACGCTCTAGATTAAAAAAGATATTTAAGAAATAGGAAGGCAAACCAGCAAGTGGATCACTTGATGGTATGTGTACACCACCGCCTATAGACACCCGCAACATCGAAGACATTGCAGATGCGTTGCCACCCAGAGGGCTAAGATGGAATACCTCTTGTGCCAGTAAATACACCGGCTGTCTTGCTCTCCACGCCGGAACACAACAGTGCAAGCACTGCTGCTTGGCGGCAGGATTAGCGAGCAAGATGGTGGTAGCGATCCGGACGGACCTTGCACAAGGTCCTACCCGCTAAATATTTATTGCTCGCCTTTTTTATTCATCCATTTAGTACAACCATTTACACCCTGTATTTTCTCTCGCCGATGGAACAATTGCCACGATTTCTCATTACATGTCATCGTGATATTAATAATAAACACTGAATTAAATTTTCTTGGTTTTAATTTGTTTTTATCATAATCAAAGCATACTTTGTATTCAAAGCCGAACCAAATCATATTGTTAACCAACATTTAAAATTTAAGGTTAATACAGCTAGAAAAGGATACCCCGTTCCGGAGCCAAACATTCTCTTGGCACTCGTACTATGACATCGACGACGTAAGTAAAGGACCTCCAAAACAATCACACATACCTAAACTAATTATTGAGTTTTTAAAAAGCAGATAAGTCAAAACAAAAGTAAGAAAAACTTTAACCCGACTATGGTATGTACGATAGGTTTTTGTTTGGCCATTAAGAAAGGCAATATTGGCTTGTTTGGGTATGGCCAGCTCCGGATCTTTAATTTTTATTTTAGAAAAACGCCGCCCCCGCCCACTTGTATTTATTCAAAGTTAAGTAAATGATGAGTTGTCCATTCCATTCGTCCGTAAAGTATGAGTTTGGCCGCCTTCTGAACTTGCCGCCCGGGGCATAGGCCCCAGCTCCGGGGCTGGGTATAGCACATATATGGTGGTTTTGGAGATAATTAATATAAAAAAATGCGTTCTTTAATAAAAATGTGCTTTGTATAGCCACTACCTACTCGTATTTCTCACTTAATATATGACAGTGATGTAATGAATGTAATGAAGACAGGCAAAATTAGAAGTACCCGGAATCGCCAAGCATGTCTGAAGAGAAACATGTGTGTGATGGAAGCGAGGGAAGCATGTGGTCAATGCCTACCCAAAAGGGAAACACGGCGTTAGCTTATAATAATAATAAATAATTATAATAGCCCAGTCGTTAGTCCATCGTTTTTCTGCCCATAGTCTTGTACGGTTAAGGTCCCATCCTTTCAAAATAGTCTATACGTCTGGCAGGGGCTGCGGCTCGTGTCCCTATGGTATGGGCAGGGACAGCATCCGCGCGTACCCATCACATTTCATTAAATTGTCTAAAGGGCCTCTACGTGTTGGCTTCGGCTCCACGCACGCCTCCCAAAGGTCCGGGACACTATTGTCCCGTGAATGGGAAATACATACAAATAATTATAATAATAATGTGAGAGAGTTACTGAGTCTGACATAAACTGGAGTGGGCTTCGGATTGGTTGAGCCAATACATTAGTAAATAAAAACTCATATATTTATAACCAAGTAAGAGTTAAGTACTTGTGATTTGCCAGATTTACGGTTATGTTCAAAACATGAGTGTCACGTACCCTAAATGGACGAAGCTGGTAATAGGCGGCGAGAGCTACGAGGGTCGGCAGATCAAAGGGCTGCGAATCAACACCCCCGTAGGAAAGACAGAGGGAAAACCTGCCATATTCATAGAATCCGGTAAGAATTTATTTATTAATAGAGTAACTAAGTAAACTGTACTCGTATTTTAATATTTAGATATAAGATTTTATCTACACACATATCTTACAACCAATGTTATTATAAGAATTTTCTTGTCTGTGGTAGTAGGTAAATCTGTTCTTTATTGGGTAGTATCTCTTAGTAGTCTGTGTTTATTGGCGATCACTTTACCGATATCTCGTGACGTTATGAATTTAAATTTGGAACAGCTGTCAAAATTCAAGTTGGTCTCTATTCTAGTATCCACAGATATTAAAACAGTTATCGATACGAAACGTCAACTCAGTATGTTTTTTTTAATTTAAACGCACGACATTTGATCTCGAGTGACACGACAATAGGAACTTCATTCGTTTGTCTATGGTTTAAAAAAACGTTCGTCTTGGCGGATAGATCGAATGGCCGCCATGACTGTTTGTTGGTTTTTTGCTGTTACAGTTTTTTGCAGTTATGATATGTGTGTAGATAAAGTAATGTATGCAACTGTATATAATTAGGCCTTAAAACACTCGTGTGATCCTATTATGAAACTCGCTGATGGTCGTTTCATAAAACCACACTCGTGTTTTAAGGCCTCTCATTATATAGCAGTTGCATAAAATACTATTATAACCTTTTTAAAGGCATCCACGCACGGGAATGGATCACACCCGCTACGACGACGTACTTCATCAATCAACTTCTGACGAGTGACAACCCTGATATTGTGGCCATGAGAAATGAGTTCGATTGGCACATCTTCCCTTCTGTCAACCCTGATGGCTACCATTACAGTTATACAGTTGTAAGTAAACCAAAATGGCACTGTTATATTGACAGGATGTCACAAACTCCATGACATCGCCACAAAATAAGCATATGACCGTATAAAACATACAGGCTGTATATTGGAGCGGGTAGGTTGCTCAAAAACATCTGGACACGACTCTATTTTCAAAGCATTCGGTCCTGTTCAGGTATTAATTATCAATGATTTTATCGCGTTTAACACCCGTTAACGTTATAAATAACTCGGGCATCTCTGAGCCTACGAGGAAGGAATGAGATGAAGTTTAATGAACACAAGAATTCGGGGCCTGAAATATTATAAGGGTTTTGTGACAATTGTTTAAGTATGGTCAAATTATATCTCTGCGGGTCTAATTATGCAAAATTTTTCAGGATCGTATGTGGAGGAAAACTCGTTCAAAATCTCCCAACAGCTGTCGCGGGGCAGATCCGAATCGCAACTGGGATTACAATTGGATAAGTAAAGACCTATTTTTTTTATGGTAGTCAGCACCATCATCATAAAATAACACACGGCATACCCACGTAGGTGTATGCACCAAAACACGCATTGGATACAGGCAGACTCCATAGATTGAAGTGTAATTCCATTACCGTACCGCCATCTCTTGCTTTTTCTTCTGCATTACGATTATACGCCTAGCTCTATCAGAAAAGTTTAGATTAATATTAATTATAACGTTTAAAGGAACCCTGTCATTGCTAACAGGCTATTTCTATTTTAACCGGCTTATTTTTGTTGAAAAATACTGTTCCAGCTATTTAATACGCGTCATCTAATTTTAGGGCTGGGTTAAGGCGACATTCAGCCTATTTAATAAATTCCCTTTAATCTGAGTTGGCACCTCCAACATTAATGTGATCTTATTTGCATTCATTCAATTATAACATGTTCACTTTCATTCTTTTATTTCATTACTCATTGTAAACATCACTATACATGTACACGCAATATAGTGTTTGTAAAGAAGACCGTAGGTAGTTTAATTTAACGCAAGTTACAAAGCCGCGAGAAGCAAAACCCTACAGTCTACTTATCTCCCTGCGCGATAGTATGCATAAAAGATGAACGAAATGCAATGCAATCATTCTAAATTTCAGAATATGGTGCGTCAAACAACCCCTGTGATTACCAAACTTACGGTGGTTCAAAGGCGTTCTCGGAGGACGAGACCAGCACCCTGTCGGTTTACATAGCCGGCATTGAGAACCTGCTCGGCTATATAGCCTTCCATGCAGACGCGCAAATGCTTCTCATACCTTACTCCGATTCTACCGAACATTCAGATAACTATGACGATTTGGTAAGAATACTTTGTTTGTAAAACTTTTATCCACAAGTCAGATTCTTTGATAATTAATGGCTAACGGGTGGCGCTGTACTTAGGTGCCTATTGTCCGGGACCCAACATAGATTATTTTCACAATAAAGGTTATAATGGCATGCCAATGCTTGGCAAGACAGCATCGATCTTGACTGCTTAGGGACTGCTTGTGGAAGCAGTTTTAAATTACATTAAAAATTCTCCAAGTACGCAAAGCAGTTCATTGTAAACATACCTAGAAGACAATTTAGTCTGTGTCTTACACTATGCTCACATGTTTCATTTTTAGATTACAATCGGTAAAAAATCGCTGGAATACGGTTACAAGGTGAACGGTGCTAAATACGATGGTCCGGGGTCAGCTGCAGAATTGCTATGTAAGTTATCTCTCTACATTTTCTGGCCAGCAAATCCAGTCTACCAAATTTAACCCTAAGTCACTGAGAATCTTGACACCATAAATGACTGTCATTATGACCACAGAAAAGGTCACAGTATGACTTATTGGGGACCGCTATCCGCTACATCTCTCGGTCAGTGATTTCCACTCGAAAACGTTCACTTCTATTTAACATCATCATATCAGCAGAAAAGCGTCCACTGCTGGACATAGGCTTCCCCCAAAGATCGCCACGATGTCCGATCCTGCGCTGCGAATCGATTTTAGACTTTCGAGCGTTCGATACTCGCCGCCGCGCGCCAATCAGTGTCGCCTAAAATATATGCCCGCGTGTGCCCGCGGCTGGCGAAATGTCAAGCGCTCGAAAGTCAAAAATCGACCCACTACTCGCATCTAACAGATTCCGGCCGCACCTATCATCAGCTTGTCGGTCTATCTTGTAACGGCTCTGGCCACGCTGCGTCTTTCACGTGGAGTATCTAGGTATTAATATAACTTAATTTTCTAGATAAGGTATCAGGCGGCAGTATGGACTGGGTGCGATTTACTCTTGGCACACAACTGGTGTACACGTATGAACTAAGGGGCTACTACTTCCACTGGCCACCCCAACTGATCTACCAGCAGGGAGACGAGGTCACACAAATGATGCTGGGTCTAATTCAGGGATCGAAGGACTTGGGATATTTTAAGTAAAGATTCAAAAGTTAAAGTATTTACGATTTAAAGAAAGTGAATTCATAATATAAGATATTGTTGTTAGTTGAGTGTATGCATTTTCTAAATGGATTTCAACCAACTTGCAGTTGAGCTCTCAGTTCTGTTTTGTATTAGTGATGAGGATGACTTTTGTTTAAAAAATAAAAAAATTGCGACAAAAGCCATGGTAGAAAAATGAAGTTTTATTTATCAAACAATAATTACAATTAAATATACTTACAAGGAAACGAACAGTAATTAATAGATAATTTAGTTCATAATCTTATCACTAACAAGATATAGAACCACAAAGACAAAATATCAGGGGAGCAATTTTTGAATCTCACCAAAATGGCCTACTCTTTGTGAAAAACGACTATCTTGGTGAGATTTAGTCACCCGGTGAGATTTAAAAATCGCACTCCTGGCTTTGCAAAGCTAAAAATCGCGTACGGAGGTAGTGGCAAGTTTAGAATAATTGGGCCCCTAAAAATACCCTTTATCTAAAGGTACGAAGATGTACCTATGGGCGAGGAGGAGAGGGAAGGGAGAGAATACGCTTCTAAGATAACACAAAATGTAGCTTTGCTTACGGGTGGTCATTCTTCTCTCCGAACCTGAATTGACTATTATTTAGCTGACTTAACGTTAGCGTCTGAGTTCGGCTCCTGGTGGCTAGTGTTATCGAATGGTGATTCTTCTACAATCATCAGGTCCGCCTGGAAATCAAAACATTTAAAGCTTTATGCGTGAGCCTGTAAAATACTTCTTGCATTTTTTTAAAAGTAAGTAAGGTAAGGTCGCATGCCGGAGGACGCGGAGACTTATCGTGCAGGCTAAAGGAATCGGGCGTAGCATGCGTTTCTGTATGGAAGAGGGAGGAAAACGAGGATAAGGGTGATGGCAAGTAAGCACCCACGGGGACCAGTAACTCCAGAAAAGTCACTGATACATTGCCAGTCTTTAGAGCCTCTGGATTTCACCTCAGCGTTGATGGTAAGATGAATTTGACGCGTCTCACAAAGACTGGTGGGAGACTACTCAAGGTTTACTTGGAAAGTTGGGAGTGAGGTTAGATGCCAAGCTGTGGGATATTCTAGACTCTTAAATGATTAAATAACGATAGTAAAGTTTATCAAACACACCATGTCGCAGTGCGAAACGTGTCCCGGATTTGGATTTGGGTTCACCTCGCTAGAAGACCCTGTTGTATTCCGGCGCTGTAACGTCAATATTCAATAAACTAACAACAATTATTTAATCCAAACACATAATAAAATACTTACAAAGCCTTAGGTAGGTACTTAAAACTATATAACACGTGTACCTGGTCTTGGAGGTCCTGTGTTTCAGGCGAAAAAAGTTTAAATCACATAGTGTCTGCATTAAGTAACTAGGTACATATTAGTAGATTACGCTAAAGCCATTTTTAGACTTAATTTGACCACAGATTTGGCAAGATAAAATAAAAAAAATTCTTTGTTGAAAAACAGTCTTATTAGAAGCAAGATAACTTAACTATAACGATTACGAAAACCAGTATTTTCTGATATTGATAGAAAATAAGAACTCACTTTAGTACTACGCCTGCGAAATTCCGATTTAAGCGCTTTTAGTTCTTCTTTGTTTTTCCTTTTAAAGAAGTTAAGCTGAAATTTAAAAAAAACTGTGATTAAAAACGAGTATGTAAACGATTATTTCTTATAACCAGTAGGTAAACGTTTAATTTTTGGTGTGCACCATTTTTTTTGTTATTTTTGTGTTGTTTTCTTTATGAAATAGGAAGGCAAACAAGCAAATTGGTCACCTGATGGTACACTTACCATGTTAGAGCTGGTATTTTTTGCTTCTAATTTAGTTAATAGATAAACTAGCGACAGATGTAGAGGCTAGCAAGTAGGGTTTTTTTTAAGAAATAGGTAGGCAAACAAGCAAGTCGGTCACCTGATGGTAAATGATCACCACCGCCTATAGACATCCGCAACACCAAAGAGATTGCAGATGCGTTGCTAACCCAAAGGGCTAAGATGGAATGCCTCGTGTGTCAGTAATTACACCGGCTGTCTTGCTCACCACGCCGGAACACAACAGTGCAAGCACTGCTGCTTAGCGGTAGGATTAGCGAGCAAGATGGTGGTAGCGATCCGGACGGACCTTGCACAAGGTCCTACCACCCGCAAACCGCAATGTGTGGTCATTGAAAATAATATATGTAGTAGATAATACTGTTAGTTTTATCAGAAGAGGGAATTCACTCACCTTGTAAAGTATAAAGGCGAATATCAGCAGCAACAGCAGCGCTACGATCACGGCGATGACAACGATGAGCGTTTTGTCCTGTCCGAGCGTCAGCTCCTTCTCAAACGTCATCACTGTTGTCAACCTTCAATTGTTATTTAACATGATTATTATGATTTATTTTATCCCATGCCTACTAAAGAAAGTTCAATCACAAATAAACAAATAATACACTGATTGGGTAATTCCTCGAAATTCTGATTCCTCTGCATAGGTACCATACGTACCTAATGCATAAAAATATCTCACAAAAAACACCAGGGGAAACAATTTTTTCAAGATTCACCCACATTATGTTAAATATATAATATATTAGGTAAATATACTCAAAATGCGCCAGAGAAATCAAAATTTCGAATAATTATCCGGTTACAGATTAGCAAAGAAATTGCTTCTATTTTCTGTGACAATGATAACACACATCGCTTTTGTGCGTCTATTCCGTAGTTCGCGTAAGAAACTGAAGTCAACATCTCTCTCATCCACGGCTACATCAAAGTCTAGCGCTAGTTGATACTGGCATTAGGACCACATCTTTTTGGTTGGTTACAAACTCAAAGAGGCACTCAGTAACATAAAAAAATATAAGGGTAACTTACGTTTTATTTTTGATTACGTTTGGCGACAGTTCGAGTAATAGTTCAGATGCTATGGTTATTTTCCAATCCTGCAAATAGTTTGCTGTAAAAAGTGCAGGCATGGTTATTAATGCATTCATATGATGTAGGTACATATATTTTCAATCAAATGAACGAGCTACCTGTGCTAATGGTTACTGATCTAGTACGTCTGATCACAGTGTTCTTACCGAAAAGTCTTGTCGTAGTCAGATTGCGTTGGCCTCATTTCTTCCCTAGTACTATTTATAATGTTATTAGTTATTTGTTCAGCGATCATAGCCGCCCGTAGCCCTTGCGAGGACTACGACCAGCAAAATATACCGATTTAAAAAAGTACTATTACGTTGTCAACGTGTAAAACGTGATATAACTTTTTATGACCATGATGATAGATACTGATAATTCTAACGCTTCGGCATGCTTGCGTACCATTGTGTTTAGAAGGCGATCTATTTCTACCTGTTTCTATTAAGAAACAGGTAGAAATAGATCGTCTCATATTATATCTATATTATGCTTCGCAATTTCAAAGGTTCAAATGAATTTTAATGAGGGTTCGTAGGTTGAACTTACTAATCTCCTTCTTAAGGGTAGTGGTAGACACAGTCAGCTCGACAGTGGAGTATGGAGCCAGAGTGAGAGAACAGTGCCAATAAAACTTCTTAGTATCGTTGAGTTCGATGCATTTCTGTGCCTGCTTTATAAAAACCTGGAAATAAGATAAGAAGTACCCAAGTAAGTCGCTAGTATAGTCGGAAGAAAGGATACACAATATGTTATCTGAAATTTGTTCTTTGAATTTGACCTCTGTAATATATATTGATAGAGATAGTGTAAAACTTACTTTCAAACCTTGAATATAAGGCTTCTTAACTACACTTATGTTGGCCCATACGTTATTCCAAGTAACGGACTGATTGTTTAGGATCTGCAAAATGAGCACATTATTTTTTTTGTGAAATTAATAACATATTTAGTCACGGGCACCTTCATATGTACACATCCAACTTTCTAAAAGTAATTCCTTAAGCTAACTCTGTGACAATAAGACCGTGTTAAAATATTTCTGAAATATTAGGAAACATTGGCTGTACATGTTGGCCCTCGCAACCAATACTAAATGAAATAGAAGATTGCTGATGATCACGGCTATTGCAAAATCCAAATACATAATCTGAATCCGAATACAAAATAAATTTAATAATTTGACGTGATCATTTAATTATAGAGATTTGAAGACAAACAATAAGCAGTACTCTACTTTTCTAGTACGAAGTGAGTAAAATAAAAAATCTATTAAGTACCGAGTATGTCTGCTCGTCAGATATTATGTCTTCGCTCTTATCCATCAATTCCGTATCCGATATGTTGCGGTTAGTGCAAGACCTGTCAAACAAAGCAAACAAAAAATTGCCTTACACACCATTTTTCTCATAAATGTGGTTCAGAAATAGTACAATAATTGCCTGAGACTGACATCTACGTACCCATTAACAACAATCGCTTCGGTATTAAACAAGTATTCTACTGTGAACGATTCCTTGGACGCTTCGGGATACGCACAGTTCTTGCGCACCGCCACGTCGATTGTAAAACGTTTGTCCTCATTGGTCAACTTGTCCATCAGTAGTACAAGCTCAATTTTTTGCTAGAAAAAAAAAATCAATTAAACTTACATTATAGCTTACTTTGGCGAAATAAATGTCGTCACACGTCAACGAACTCTTAGTTCGTTTGCACGCTATAATATACACTTATCAAGATTATAAGCTGGGTATGATAGACAAATAAATAATAAAGTACACTTACAGTAGTATTACCCCTGAAGGGGTTGAGCATTGCGCACTCGTACTCGCCGCCGTCCAGCTCGCACTGCAGCTGGTCGACGAGCGCGCCACTCACCCGCACCTTAACGCACACGTTGCAGCCCATAGTGCCGCTGTTGTGCACTGATATAGTCACGTTCTCCAGGGACGACGAGCCGACGAGGTACTTTGTTTCGTTCCTGCATTTAAAAAATACATAGAAGGTTTACATGTATAATGACCCCGATAACTTTGTTTTAACCTAGTTGTTATGAAGCTTTAACGGAGATCTGCTCAAGTGTCTAGAGATCAAACCAAGATTATACAAATGTTTCGCTATAGTATACCGCTAGTATACTAAAAGTTCATTCAAAAGAGCTTTTTAATTTGTTGAGGAACTGACGTTAGCCAAATAGCCTTACGAAAATTGCATCACGTACTGCTAATGCCCTTGCACATTTGCGATTATAACCGATATTCACTCCCTATTCACCACGCCTACTGGTTAGAAAAGGATGTTATACTTTATCCATGATAGAGCTAGCCTACTACCTCCAATGATGAACTCAGTTCTCACCTTCCAGACCACTCCATCGTTACGTTGAGCTCGGGCGCGCAGCTGGTCTCGTTACACAGGCACATCAACTGCACCGTCTTCTCCAAAACGCTTTGAGCACTCAAGGTGACCCACGTATTTTGAAAATCTGAAACAATGGGGATTTCAATATTACGCACCTTTGACACACAATGAGTTCACGATGAATAACCTGTTCATGAGTAAAAACCTTCCAACGGGTTACATTTTCGATTAAATCTCTTGATCCTTTCTTTTGATAGACTTTTAGGCTTGCTATCCCAATTTTATAACTACCCCATTTATTTCACAAGGCATCCTTTATGAAACGGTAGTCTTTTTGTTTACCTTTACGACTTACAAATTAGCTTCTTTGCAAAGGTAACCTCTTCATGAATTACCCTTTCGAAAATATTTTAAGGAGTTTTCGTGTTCCTGATGATAGGATTTGTTTAAAGTATTCCAAAAAAATAATAGTTAAAAACAGGACTATAGGTAAAAACTTAAGAAAGAAGTTTTGTTATTTCATGTAGACTCTGTAAACACCAACCTAAACGTTATTATGCATAATTTTGCTCTTATTTTTTTATCTTAGCAGTGATTTAATAAATTGTCATGCAGAGACTAAATGGACGATTGATTCCATACTTTTTATGACACTTTCCGATTTACCTATCAATTTAGGGTCCGGATTAAAAAACCAGCCTTTAGAAACTTAAAGGAATACTTCACATTCGAATTCACAGTTCCATATGGGAAAAAATACCTATCAATTATAAATTTAATAAATACCTTTATAACTCTGAAAATTTTCCAGCAAAGACACATTTGTAGTCACTTTGCAGAAGGAAGAGCTTTCCTGAAAGTAAGTCGAAAAGAAAGTGAACATAATTAATAAAATTAATTATTTATTCGTCTCATTACAATGTGATTGCGATGATAATCGAACACGGCTGCCCATGGAAGTTAAATTTATTTCTATATGCGCTCTGTAGGTATCTTTCAAGACACTCGTTAGACAGAGCCGGAAGGGATAAATTAACCTTGGATCGTCTTGTTAGGGTCATGGGGAATGCATAGCAAACCGACCTGTACTGTAAAGTGGTAAGCGTTAGAATATAGGGTATTTTGGCAAGACCTGTGGACATATCTCAGAGGGTCCGAGAACAAATTACAAAATAACGTAATAGTTTAAATTGCGTAGTAAGCAAAAAGATTAAAATAGACTATAATGTTTTGCAAGTGAACATTTAAAAGGTTTTTTACGGGTTCGCAGATCATGGTAAGATGGCACTAAGAGTATGCTCTTAAAAAGGGTTGGGAAACCTTGATTTTGGGCAAATAGGAACCATTAAGTACTCACAATGTATAAGTTCCTGCAGTATTCCGTTTTCCCGTTGTCGATCTTTTGACCCGGACCCGACAAGTTGACCAAATACGTCGCTTCGTTTTTGTTTTTAAACTTAGCGCCATTGCCATTAAGCACATTTTTCACCAGCAACTCTGCAATAGTTATTTCATATATGCTGTCATAAAAATTCAGGCACGATTGGGCAATTCTGTATGGACGTTGCACCCTGTATAGGCGCCGTTACGAATTTTCATTATTAAATAAGTGAAACCAAGGGCAATTTGTACTAAAGTTATAACTGCCTATGTAAGTCGTATCAGTATATTACTTTTGATGTGTGACTAAAAATGATAATTCTCCTATATTTTGATTCCTCTGGCACATTTTTCAGAATATTAACCTAATACTTACTTAACATAATGTGTAAACAATCTGATTAAATCACACCAGGGGATCAATATTTTCAAGATTTATTACATCATGTTATGTAAACATTAGGTAAATATGCTAAAACATGCGCCAGAGGAATCAGAATTTCGAAGAATTACCCAAAACAAGTAAGGACATCGGACTTTTAACTTGGTAATCCCACACAAAGATCATTTACACTTTTACATAATAATAATAAAACGATATTATTATCGAAAGTCGGGAAACAACCTTTGACAGATTTCGACGAAAAGTGCATTTAAGAAAATATAAATCTTTCTTGTAAAAATCCATCGTTTCGAAGGCGCGTTTTTAAATTTTAATTTTTTTAATGTAATTACTATGATTCCCTTTTTGTGTCCGAAACATTGTACAAAGGCAAAACTTCAAAGAAATCAGTTTATTTGGGCGGTCAAGTCAATTTTATTTTCATACTCTTAATCGGTTATATAAAGGTCCATTAGATTAAATTTCCGGTTGGCAATGTCAGAAAATATACCGAATCATTAAAAATTGGTCTAACATTGCTATTATAGACTTTTATAAAAACCGGGCCCTAGAAATAGTTATCCTTACTCGTCGTAACTATTGTCGGTTTCGGCGGCAAATAAACTGCGACGCACGAAGAAAACACGTACTGGGAGTCAGATTCCGACTGAAAAAAAAACTCTATAAGAATCTTGAAATAAAACAATTTAAACGGTTTATATCCCGACGGACTCTAGTCCGCTCATGCTAGGGCTACTGTGCACCTAGCACGAAACTCCTCGACACGCCGTAACCCGTAACCCGTTACGTTAATCGCTACTCGTCTCTCGTGAGTTACTCAACGAGTTACGTACGGCGTAAGGTTCGTGCTAAGTGCACAGCATACTATAGTTTGGCCTTAAGAAACAGATGATAGGAAGCTTATTGACAGCGTGGAATATGTGGCAGCGTGATATCATTAGGCGTTTTTTTACATTTCGAATGCGATCTTACCGGAATGCCTAGAAATCTAGATGTGACGTTAGCAGTGACGGAGCGTATCCCCTTGTACAGCTTTACTTTGGAGTTGCCCGGTGAACCGATGCCTAATTCTGTGGAAATATTTGAGCCATATTTGAGTTGATGCAAAAGTAAAAATAATGTAAAGGGTAAATATTGACTGAACCCGCAAGACAAGGATCATCTACACTATAATAAAAAGCAAAGAGATTACAACCACTGTACATTGCACACAAACGAGGAGTGTCATTTGAAAAGTGTGCTTATTCCCATTTTGATGTTAAGTTCTACAAGAAATGTTCATGCACCCACCATCGCTCCCGTTGTCGTTGAAGTCTGCGACCGGCTGCACGCTGTACCCGAACGTCCGATGCTGCGCGGCCTCAATCCGCTGCGCTCTTTTGAGATCCGAGACAAATATTATGCTCGTACGTTTGAGGGTCTTGTGTATTTCGTAACCGCATAGAACGTACATCGCACCAACTCCTGAATTCTCCCATGGTGCGCTGACTAATATTTCTGAAGGAGATTTTTTTTAACACATAATTAGCTTAACAGAAAAGGACACCAATAGGGTAATTTTTTACTGTCGAGTGCTTGACATTCGCCAGCCGAGCGACAATCACTAAGGCCAATCAGTACCGGCTAAAGTATAATACGCTTAGAGACGCAGATGAGATTTGGGCAAGTGTATGAAAATAAATCGACAAAGTGGCGGATTTCAATCACCAATCGCCATCTACATAGTGCGAACAAATAATAATAAAGCTCATATCGATAGAATGGGATATTGAAATAAAAGCAATAAAAAGAGGGCTCTATAAGCTTAAACAAAAAAACATAAAAACTCTATCAACATCTAATTTTAACTAAGGGTACCAAAATGAATGAGCCGCTTAACAATTTTTAACATGAAACTACCGTGAGACTCAGACATATTAATAAAACGGATCACTCACGTATTTTTGCGTCGGGAAATGCCCGACAATGCGCCGCGGGGGCTCATGATTAAGGACCACGGACTGGTCCGAAACATGTCGGGCATTTCCCGACGCAAAAATACGTGAGTGATCCGTTTTATTAATACGCTTAACAATTCATTACGTTCTAAAAGGAAAAAAAATGTAATATAGTAGTCGGGTTTTACCAAACTTGTGATTACATCACTTGTGTAATTTAAGTAAATACTGTATACTCGTCATTACCTGGGTAGGAGTCGCCGTCCACATCGTTAGAGGACAAGGTGGTCCCGAATCTAGCACCGTCCTTCACGCCCAGTATTGTGAGCTTCAATATCATTTTCTGTTCACTGGGCTGAAAATTAAACCTTTTTTGTACAGAATGAATGATCGGGGATTTATTTTAGTGTTAAATAAAACTTTACCTCTTATTAAGTATATGGTTCGATATGAAAGGCCGTTCGTAGCTAAAGGCCGGATAAACACAATGCAAGGCCGGTTGTACATCATGCTAAGTCTGCAGCCCCGCGCACCAGGGTCGAGCCCTAAAGCGGAACTTTACGTCTGTGGGAGTGCTAGTGTGAGAATCGCTTTATACATCGACGGCCAGTCAAGCGCACCTAGGACCAATCTTTATAATTTTGGTAGCCGCATTAACGGAATGGTTTGTCTTACCGTCTCGGATTTAGTATAGACGTGCACGGCCCCCTTGTCGTAGCTGCGCGTGTCGGCCACGTGCGCCGGCGCACCCACCACCAGCTCCGCGCGCCCGTCGCCCGTCACGTCGGCACTGCACAGCGCCGCGCCGAACATACTACCCACCTACAATCACCAGGCTAATATTTATAAAATTATTTTTTGATGGGACCAGCAACCCATAGATATTTTGGGTTTCTTTCCGCCTCAGGAATCCGGATCTCGTCATTTACGTACGAAACGCAATAGCAAACAAGTTTAATTTTACATTGGTACTCTGTGAGAGTGTGGTATTACCCTGGTCGATCTGGATCATCTGTACTGCTGATAGCTAGATTAATTACAGCGTGGTTCTACCACTAAAAGGTTTATTCTCGTGTTTTTACTAGAGATGCGCCTGAAAACACTTTTGCCGAGTAACGAGTACCGAGTATTACTCGGTTCAATTTTTTTTGAACCGAGTACTCGGCCGAGTAACTCGGTTCAATCAAATTCCCATTTCGCGCGCGTAAACAAGTACAAACAGGTTCGCGCCGGTCGAGCCCCTGGCTCGCGTTGATACACCCCTCACTCCGCCCGCGCGAGTGCAAGTTATATGATAGTTTGCAAACAAATACTTCACGTTGCGCGTCATAGTAGATAAATAATTGAGAAAGTTTGTTAATTAACGATTGACTATGTGTAGTACTTGATCAGTGATGATCTGATTTTGATTAACACTGTTGTTTTAATTATATCTACCTAAATATATTGCATTTCTGAAACCGAGTATACTCAGCCTTCAAACCGAGTTATTGGGCCGAGTACGAGTATCAAAAAACCCGCCCGAGTACCGAGTATAAACCGAGTACTCGGCCCATCTCTAGTTTTTACTATGATTACGATTTACTTCGGTATAAAGCTTCTAAAACGGTAGTTAGTCGCTGGTTGCATTACGAGTGAGCCGGTTCCACTGGGGTAGTAGAACCTATTCACACAATATCGACGAGAACTAAGTATTCATTAGTGAGAGTGGCGGAGGCCAAAAAACAATGTACATAAATGTAGTGCAACTGCTCAAGTACTCACTGACGTGTCGTCATCCAAAATCCAGTTCAATTTTTGCCAACGAATGTCGAAAAAAGCAATCTGAAAAATAAGCATTTTTTTTATTATTTCAGAAAAGGTTTTTTGAAAATGAAGTCCAAATACAAATTTTCTAAATAACCCGATCGATTCTTATTCAGTTCCTATCCTGATGTAAAACTACTCGTGATGTTACATGTTTATAATTATTAGAAAATCACAAGTAAACACTTCAATTAAAAATCACGAAAACTAGAGCAATAAGTGACTAAAGGGTAATTCTTAATTGGAAATGTTGATTCCCCTGGCACATTTTTAACATATTTACCAAACATAGTGTGTATATTAGTAAAAACACGCCAGTAAAATCAATAATTTCAAGATTTTCTTGCATTATGTTTAGTGAATATTAGGTTAATTTGCTAAAACACGTGCCAGGGGAATCAAGATTTTGCAAGAATTACAATCGCAATCGATAAAAGTAAATAAGGTTTTTATTTTGGAATAAAAACCTATTTTTATTTTATTTTTATTCCAAAAATAAAAACCTGGAAAAATATGTCGTGTTATAATTTTAATCTCCTTGGAAGGCGATATGACAAATGTTTCCTTACTGTGGACACAAACTATAATTTTTTTATGTTATTTATTTCTACATATACTAGTACATTCATACTCATAATTACAAATGACCTTTAAAGTCCGAAAGGAGAGGTGTCAGATTTCGAAAGGGAGGCATATAATATGGACTATGAATTTGACATAGGTATGTACCTATTACCTTCGAGCATAGACAATTTATCTCAGTTTCCTATTTAATAGTTTGTTAAGTTTGCTGTTTCTACAGTCGACCAAGAAATTACTAAACCAATTTTCGACCGTATTATAAGAAGATTAAGTTCAAAATTACTTGGTCGACAGCAAGTGCTATGCTTAAGAATGCAGTACTGTTATTCTCTATGACTGGACGCCGTGGCATCGCCCTGTCTTGCTCACTCGAGCGAGTGCGCTAGAGCAAGACAGGGTGATGCCCCGACGTCGTGTTCGACGCTGATGTGGTAACGGAATAACAGTGGTGGTAAGGTACTTACGGAACTCAAAGAATTGACGTTTTTCATGCTAACAGCATAAAATATGATATTCTTTTCTGCGTGGAAGTAATTTCCAAAGGTCATGGCTTGTCCTAATAGACAACAAAAGAAAATACGGATTTATGGAGAACTCTTATACACAAAATATTGTATGTGCATGACAGGATATATGAGTCGTATTATTATACACGATGAATTTGTATTGGTATACACGAACCATTTTTCTTACTAGCTAGGCAAAATATAAGCTTACTACGTGTGTGGTGTAGTAATTACTAAATTTCTGAATTATTTAAACAGCAAAAAGTAAAAAAATAGTACTAACTAACTTATGGTCACAATAAATTTCTTGAGGTGCATACGTCAGTTATGTCAAAAACGTAGTAAACTTGTTAGGGAGACAATAATTTTTGTTAAAACTTAAATTCTTAATTTCAAAAAAGTCTACGTAAATCATGTTTGTTTCATGTAAATCCATTTTAAATGTAAATAAATGCCATCTAATACAGACTTAGAAAAAAAAGACTCCTGGATACCAATTACATGTCACGTGTAGAAGCATATCCAGCAACATCCACTTCAAGTAAGTACAGTCAAGGAATTAAATTTCCAACCCACCTAAGGTTCAATAGCATATAGCAAACTGTCACCATAAGAGCTATAGAGCAAGACGTTAGTTTGACATATCGACCTTAATGCATTGCGAATGTCAGACGACATTTCAACGAAATGGGTAGGGAATCAAATTCCTTGACTGTACGAAACTTTTCAAGTACGTTAAGTGGATTTTGCTGACTTTGCTTCTAAATGACTCATATGTATGTGACACAAAACTACACTTTAAAATACAAAAAGTCACTTGAACATAAACATGGAATTAAGGTAGGTACCTAACGCATACATAGGTATTACAGGAACCAAGTAAGAATTAGATAAAAGTGTGGACACAGTGACTACGAAGCATTTTGCCAATACCAAAATGTACATTATACAGGGTGTAACAAGAGGTATCAAAAAGCTGTGCTCAATGAACCTACCGACTACCAACTCAACCCTATGTCTGACCTTTTGATTTTTAATATTTATAATAGTGGTTCCTATGTTTTTAGAGGTGAGGGACCATTTGCCCGATTCTTCATCTTGCCAGGGATTACCAACTGTTTTACACCAATATAGTAATGCGTAATGTGAAAACTTCTGATGCGTTTACGGACCACAGGTTTAGAAACAATGATTTAGACTTTTTAGACAATTCTTAGTCCAATATACAGCAGCTGTGAAAACTACGAAAAAATAACATTGATTGACCCAACAACATTCTGATTTTTAGTTCCGTGGAATTCTGACATCTGTCAAAATTAGACGTTTTAGGGATAACAAACATTTTTTTACTGTACTAATATTGGTGGGCTGACCTTTTATTTAAATTCACACGCCAAGCTTTTTTGTATGTAACAAACTTTATGCAAATGCACGTAGGTCACTTTTATATCGTGATTTGAAAGTTTTTTTCGTAAGCGATGAATCTCTTTTGAACCAAGAATTTGCCCCGCTTGTCATTTTTAGCTAATATAAAAAAAGATTTTAAAACTGATATTAGTTAGAAGCCGAATAACATAAAATTCAACAATTTTGTATAGTTTGATGGAAGAGTGACAGTTGACAGCTGACGTTTGGTGATGAATGTTTTCTAAGATTTTTAATATTGGACATACAATTTACGAAATAAATAGTACGATAATTAAATATAATATTAGACCGACGGTTTGTAATATATGACAATCATCAGAATGATACCCACAACAATTATTATTTTCCTCAGAAAAAAATTTAAATTATTTATTATATTTAAACTGTGCGATTTAAAATTGAACAAAGTGTGTTTTAATTAATATTACGTTGAATTGATTGTAAATTTAAGTATTTCAATTGCAACATTTATGTTGTGCATTTATGTTGTGTTTGCAATTCTCACCACAGTTTCAAAAAATATTTTTTTGCCTGGTAATACCAAGAAACGTCAGAATTCCATCCAACTATTAATTTGACCTTAATAAAAGAAGCTTACCAAAGTTTGTTATTGAGATAGCTATGTTCCTTTGACCATTTCCTTTAAGCGACCAGTAAGTCTTTTTGTCGGGTTGTGATATCCTGCCAAGAGTGATATCACCAACTCCAAAAGACTTTGATATAGCGATAACATCCCGCGCTTCGTCCACTAAAGTACTCCATCCAGACCCGCCATATATTATATCTGGAAAAAATATATATTAAGACTAGAAATAAAACAATATAAACGGTTTATATCGCGTGTATTGTAACGAATCTAATTCCCGACGTTTTGAGCCGTTTACAGGTCTCATGTTCACGGGCAGACTGACAAAAAACTTAGAATACAAACTACCCAATTTTTACAAAATAATTGAAAAATTAAAAATGAAATCGTTCGAATTAACGCAACAAGACTACAGACTCTACCAGCGCTTCGGTAATGGCATCTGCTGAAAAGAATGCGCCGCAAGAGTCCGCCCCCCAGACATGAGAGGCAAGGGGGGTACGAGGTGGTTGTAGCAACCGTCGAATTTATCCACTATGCTCTACGAATTTTAGTAATAGAGCAATTTGAATTGTTTTTCTCCAATTTACTCTGCTAGTTAATGAAATAAAATAGAATTTATCCACTATGCTCTATGATTTATATCTACTAGAGCAAATTGGACAAAAACAGTTCAATTTGCTCTATCACTAAAACTCGTAGAGCAAATTGCAGAAAAATGACGAATTAGCTCTATTAGTCGATGCAAATCGTAGAACATAGTGGATAAATTCGCAACCGTCGCGCAAGACCGCTATGATTATTAATACAATGTACTGCATGGTGAGTGATTTTTAAAGCGGAACAGCGACGAGCTCGAAGATGGGGCTGCACCCTACCTAGCTTGCTCTAGCGCGCTAGCTCGAGTGGGCGATACAGCGTCGAGCTCGTCGCCATTAGACATGGTTAAATCTGAGCTGAGGGTGGTGGATCAAAAAAGTTGAGTTACGGGGGATTTTAATAGCTACGTGTTTGTTCCACGCTGTTCAGTAGTCATGTTTTAAAAGTTTAGATGGTTGGTAGACGAGTTTTGGGGAAATTGGTCTGATAAACCATGTCTTGGATTTTTCTTAATCTTTATATGGTATAAACCAAAGTATATGGTATAAATCCGTTCCTGTCTGCCCTCGTCGAATCTTCGGCCGCCTACTCCTTAACCACGCAAAAGATTTTGTTACGGTTTTCACATACTCACATTTAATTTATTTTTTACGATTTTTTTAAAGGATGTACATTAGATCTTAATGTACCTGTCGCTGTATATTCATAAAATATATCGGCAACAATCGAATTATAAATAATAATAAAAAAAATACTTGATATGTTCATCTTGTTTTTGATGTAGCTTTCCAAGCCATAGCCATTGTATTGGTGAACACCCGTCGTACTGTCATAATTGAAGCAAGTCCCGTACGCGCCGAATATATCCATATTTGATCCATTTTTATCCAACAGTGAACCATACGCGGTTCTTAACGGCGCGCATGTCTGCAAAGTAATAAGTTTGTAAATAATATGCAATGAAAACACAAAAAATGGTCATCTAGTAGGATTTGACCAGCAACCTTGGCATTCCACGACTCGCTATTCCATGGTCCCAGTCCTTGACAATGACTTAATAGTTCGGTTTAAAATAGTTATAATGGAACACATTTCACTTAAATGAGAAATTTTACAAACTAGATTGGTAGTTTGAAATCGTGTTTAAGTAGATGAGAAGATACGTAAACATACGAGTACAAACGAGAGACAATGATGTCAACTACTGGTAAAAACATGCCCTAAATATGTCAAGCACTGGTACAGTTACACATTATTTCTTTATATTCTTATCTCTCTCAATTACATACATATAGCTATGATCATAGACCTACCAAAAAAAACTTCTCCGTAGCAGCTATTGAAGCGCCCAAGTTGAAGTACTGATTCGGGCTCATAGCTGGAAACAATAATTATTTCAATGAGTAAAATTATTTAAAAACAATATTTTTTATTTATTGTTCTTTTTTAAGTCTGGTTCTATTATACCCGCGCTTAAGAAAAAAAAAAGAAGCGTCGTAAGGAAATATTTTCGATATGTTAACTAATTGGGATGTTGACTAAAAAATAATAATTAGTCCATCTTTTAGAACGCCAGAAAATAGTAGATACGTATTTTTTCTTTTGCTTCTAAAACTTAAAATAACAAAGTTACAGAGCGGCGAAAGTTCGCGCTACGTCATTATATCGTAAAATTTTTACGAAAGAGTGACGTCACGAGCCCCTACTCCTGAATTTGAATGTGCTGTATCTTTGTCAATATTATTCGTATGGACAAATAAAAAAATACGTATCGAGTATTTTTCTATAATCTAACTGACGGACTAATTAGAATCTTGTTGTTTTAACCCAGGAGACATCCCTATTCTCGAGTTAAACAGTGAAATATCCATAGGGCGACACCACTAGCGGACGCACTCCTAATCTTCTTTAAATGGGCAGGTCCTCAGTGGTGACCTTAAATTAACAAGTGACATACTATTCCTTTAACCTTTGAGCTGATGAGACTAGTAAAAGCAAGTTTTATTGTAAAATGTTTTAAGAGGAGTGTGAACCTAACTCTCTCCATACAAACGGCGATAACGTTTTCCACCCTCTAAACCTTAACCTATAGCCATGTTTTTTTTGTATGTTGTCGTTATGCTCTAGAACTAGGTTTGTATGTTTTGATTTTTTAAATATTCTTCATAGTTTTAAAAATATTGACGCTTTTCTGTTTTGTATGAAACTCCTTAAATGCAAATATTGTCAAATCTATGAAGAATATTGAAAAAACACAAAACATACAAACCTAGTTCTATGGCATATTGACAACATACCAAAAAATCATTGCCATAGATCAAGGTTTAGAGGGTGGAAAACGTTATCGCCGTTTGTATGGGGAGCGCTTTTTGGGGCTGGGTTCACACTCCCCTTAAGCAATTTTCACACATATTTATAAGGTTAAACGGGGCTTTAACGTGATAAAACCATTGTCACGAGGAGATAATAAATGATAAATAAAATGATTGTACCACGTTAAAGTCCCCTTTGACGTTACAAGTAAGTTTTATGGTAATTAGTAATTATTTCGGTCAATAAAGTGATCTTATTACATTAGTAAAGAGTTACATACTATAACCGGGACCCTCTTTTCCAATAGGCACTCTTTTTAAGTGTCAAGGGGCTCGCGATCTATGGGGACCCCTAGTTAGAGTTAATAAAATAGTTCATCGCAATGTCATGTAGTAGTCATAGACAAGTACCCAGGACCTTCAGTAGGTTAAAGACGCCCCTGACTGTTAGCCTGACTCACATACCTACAGTATCAGAGATCGTCCATTAATCACCTGAGGCTAAATAGAGGCGAAGTGGGGTCGGCAAAAATCACAAAATATCACAAGGCGCGAGGGGGGAGGAGATATCACGTGTATTTATTTTTACGAACGCGCGATTTCTAAACCGAAAAACGGCGTGTGAGTGAAAAATTTTAAAATACTTTGTGTTTTAAAAAATACACCTGCTTTTGGGTTAGGGAGGGGAGGTTAGTCTTAAACCTCGCCTCCACCCCTCACCAGGGGGGAGGACGGGGTTAAAATATGTTAAAAAACATTACGTGATTAATGGACGATCCCTAAATAACTTACAGCGATTGTAGTACACCTTCAGCTTGTCGAAATCGATGTCAATGTGTTGACAAGCGGTCTGTCCGGCGAGGATGTCTGCTATGGACCGCTGGTAGACCCGCCCGGTCTGGTCGAAGCGCGGCGCGCCGATAACTAACCAAAATAAAAGGAACCTTAATAACTCGTCTTAACGTCTGTGCTTAAGTTACATTTTTCTTTCTTTATGTTTACAATACAATACTAATACTTTTACAAACAAAATAAATACAAAGAGGAGAGAAATAACAAGATAAACAGCAGGCGATCTGATCTGATCTCTTGCAGACAACCTTATGATAGATGAAATAGTGAACAAAAACTTCTTAACACGTTCGACGCCGGGTCCGTTTCACTAACGCCTGACGCTATGACGGGTGAAATTACTGCGATCACTCCGTGTGTGTCACCGGCGCCGAACGTGTTAATGTAGAGTAGGCGGTGCAGACACAAAAGAAATCTATAAACACGAACGAAAATAAATAAATACAATAGGTACAAACATTAATAAACAGTCAATTTTGTTTAAACTACGGCAACTTTTCGGGGTATAGCTATACCAACAATATTTCGCTTCAAGAAGCAGGTCAAGCGGAAAAGCATGACCAAAGTTTGCCAAAATTAGTAAAGTTGCATACAAGACTAACTTACCGAGATTGGGACGTTCTCCCTTCTGGTACCCGAGGCTGAACCCGAAGCTGGAGCTGTCCTTCAAGTCTTCGGGCACCAACTCGATGGACGACTTCTCGTGGAAGAACACTGCCGCTGCCAAGTGCAGTGACAGCACAAGCGCGCACGCTGACTGCATTTCTAAAATAAAACTTTTTTAATTGACTGCCAGGGCAGGGTTATGTTTTTCGCGCGTATCATGTATGTGTGCTGGGACACTAAAAAGACTAAGAAAAAAAACAAAAACCCGACTGCAATAAAGACAATTATAAATAATGCATTAAAAAAACCGGAAACAGATTGAGAGCAGAAAACAACATTGAAATAAACCATATACCTCGACATAAACAAAGTAAACTCTACCTCGTTCCTCCTCGTTCGGTTTAACAGGCTATATTATGCGCTAAAAGCCTAAGTTACATATCCGCATTAAGTTTAGTAGCACACAGGACCCATTCATTTTCGGTCGGTTTATAATTTGCAATTACTTTTTAATAAAAACGTCACACCAACACAGCTAAGGTGGCCAACTATCCTGTATTTTAAAGGACGTCCTGTTTTTCAGCTATAATTTTGGCCGTGTCCTGTATTTTAATATGAGAAGTACAGTACCATACATAGATAACCATACTATAACCATAAACTCGTTGTCCCGTATTTTTTCCTCTAACATGTACCTGACCGACAGGCAATATTAAATATCATCATCATCATCTCAACCACAAGAAGTCCACTGTTGAACATAGGCCTCCTGCATGAATTTCTAAAGCGACCGGTTGGAAGCGGCATGCAACCAGCGCCTTCCTGCCATCTGTATGAGTTCATCGGACCATCTTGTAGCTGGTCGTCCTACGCTGCACTTGCCAATACGCGGCCGCCATTCGAGAACTCTCAGACCTCATCGACCATCAGTTCTCCGTGCTATGTGCCCACTGCCACTTCAACTTGCTAATCCGTTGGGGTACGTCGGTTACTTTCGTTCGTCTGCGGATCTCCTCATTTTCCTCATTTCTCCTATATTATGTAAATATATTTTAAACTGGTTTCTAAATTGACACGACGTAATTTTTATTAATCCTTCATAAGCAACAATAATTTTAAGAGTTACTCACCATACAAATTTAAATGATTAAAAACAACAACTTACACACGACATACTTAACTAAAATAGAATACTGGAATGATACTAAACGAAGCAAATAAAACAAGGATAAAAACGTAACTGGGTGATTCTACACATTAGGTACATCAGAGCTAAAACCGATCCTGCATTTTCCTTATGCCTATTTATAACTTGAAAATTAACTTAAGGTCCGAAATAGGACTAATTGCCTCTGTGAACCGATATCAGTCCCGATTATATATCTTTATAGTTGATTGATTCCAGCTTCCTTTTAATATCTATTTCAACATAATTTAGGTTCAGAGGTCTTATTACATTATTAGGCTTCTTTATAAAAAAATAACAATACAAAAATTATAGTATATTACGTAAACATCAAGAATATACAGTAATATTAAGAGATAATTGTGTTGTGTTTAGTACAATACAGAGTCATACATACATACATACATACTAAGGAATGAATATTGTAGTTACTACAAAGTTATGATTTAGAAAAATACTTACATTCGCCTTTGGGATACTCTTATATGTATTTGTGATCTGACCTTAATAACAATATTTTTTTACAGGTAATATAATTCAGAAAAGCTTAATATTCAGTGCTCGGGCAGATATAATTGAGATGTCGGTACAGTCAAAGAATTTAATTCCCTACCTATTTCGTTGAAATGTCATCACACATTCGCTATGCATTAAGGTCGATATGTCAAACTAACGTCTTGCTCTAGTTAGCTCTTATGGTGACAGTTTGCTATATGATATTGAACCTTAGGTGGGTTGGAAATTAAATTCCTTGACTGTACGTAAATATTCGTAATTTTGGTAAATGCTAACCCCCTTATTCATAAAAACTTAACAAAATGTTTAAGCAAACTAATATTTTGTCCCCTTCATTTGAGGGCAAACGTCACAATGACAGATAAAGACATAAAACATGTTAACTAACAAACGTTTAGGAAGCGTTAATGAATAAGGCGGTAAGTCGTTCAAAATCCCTCGTTATTAGAATCACCCAACTAATAACAATGAGGAAAATTCACTAGGTACTGAAATATGACGGTAAACAAATGATTCCTTATATTCAACAGTGTTAAGAGGAGTGTAAACCCAACGCTCTCCATACAAACGGCGATAACGTTTTCCACCCTCTAAACTTTAACTCATAGCCTTGATTTTTTTTGTATGATGTCATTATGCCCTAGAACTAGGCTTGTATGTTTTGATTTTTGTATATTCTTAATAGTTTCAAAAATATTGACACATTTTTGTTTTGTATGAAACTCCTAAAATGCAAATATTGTTATTTCTATGAAGAATATTTAAAAAATCAAAACATACAAACCTAGTTCCAAGGCATAATGACAACATACCAAAAAAACATTGGCATAGGCTAATGTTTAGAGGAAGGAAAACGTTATCGCCGTTTGTATAGGGAGCGCTTTTTCGGAGTGGGTTCACACTACTCTTAATTAGGTCGGGCTTTCCAAACGCTGCTATGAAACACATGACAACCAAAATGGTTGTACGTATGGGGAATAGGGCCGGATCTACCATCTGGCTTTTTGGACTTAAACCCAGGGCCCCGTGGATTCAAGGGACTAAGTCAAGTCAAAGTCGAAAATAGACGATAATGCGAAAAAATGTATAATTTTATTTACTTTGAGTAATTAGGTGGGCCCCTAAGTTTATGCGTCAAATTTTATTAAATTGTGTTTGTCTGACATTTTATTGTGTATTATTATTTTATGTAAATTTAAATTGTAATTGACTATTTTGTAACTTTAGGAGTCGAAATGACTTGAAATAAATGAATTCTATTCTATTCTATTCTAAGTAGTATAGGCCCAGGGCCCCCTAAACTCACGGTCCGGCCCTACTGGTAAATAACACACTTGGAAATTAACTTTTAACCCAAACCTGGCCATGTATGTTCTAGTTTTAATCAACAGTGAAAGATAGCTTTAATCGAAGAAAGTATGTTTCGTATGTTTATTTTTATTTACATTTGAGAAATTAATTACGAGCATATGGTTTTTCTTCGACAAGTGCAATAGCATTCACAGTCCCACTATTACTTTCCATAATTACTAATAATATTAGTTTTTGTAATCGAAATTTTTAATTTTCGATGTATATTTTTTTGTATTTTTATTTTTATACATCCAAATTAAAATTTTTACACATACACAATACATAGAAAAATTAGGGTTATGGCAGGACTCAAACCTGCAACATCAGCATTCCGTGCCATGCGTTTCGCCACATTACCGTTACCATACCCTGCGAATTTTTCAATGTGTTTCGTCTTTACGGTCATTACATTATTGATTTTTGTTTGGAAAAACTACCCTCAGTGTCATCTATGAGAAACTTAATCAAGTTATCTCACTCAACTTGGTAATTTATAAATGCCCGTTCAGTTGTCAAGTGCACTTCGAACGAATAGGCTGTGTCGTGCATTGCGCTAGGCAATAAATTCTTTCTATTGTTCGTTCATCGGTAAGCGCGCGGACCCGACTGACTCGGCCGGGATCCGTTTATTTCGCAATGGATAATGAACCGTATGGCGAGGGCAGTTCAGTCCAATGTGGTGTGACAGAAGTCGTTGTAAACAATTATAGATCAGAATTAAATGTAGATGAAGTTATGGAACGCGGTGATATTTCGGATTCAAGTTGTATGGATATTGAAGAATTAAATAGGAAGAGGGCACGGGATATTAACTCTTCTTCAGAGGAAGGGTGGACCAACGTCTCTCGAGGCCGCAAGGCTCGTCGCAAGTCTACCCAAGAGGTAGATGTTGATGTGAAGTGCCAAGTATGTGTGACGTGCAAAGAGAATCTACCCAAGCAGTTTGCCCTTGCCCGTTTGTTTAAAATCAACAATATAAACGGTATAAGCCGAGTAAAGTACATTCACCAACACAAGATCTTGATAACATTCGAGGAAGAAGAGAATGCGAATCAGTTTGGTCAATGTAAGGCATTTTGGGACCTAGGATGGCACTGCCAAAAAACATCGGAAGTGGGTACGTCATATGGAGTAATTAAAGATATTGAAATGGACTTGTCCGATGATGAAATTTTAAAAAACTTGAAGTGTGATATGAATATAGTCTCAGCAAAACGACTAAATAAGAGATCTTATAATGATGAGTCGGCCTCCGGCTGGGTGAAATGCGAATCAATTCGTCTTGCATTTAATGGATCATCTTTACCGTCACACGTTTCTATAGATAACTTGAGAGTAAAAGTTGAGCCGTACGTCTTTCCGGTAACTCAGTGCTCACGTTGCTGGAAGTTCGGACATTCCCGTCTATTGTGCCCGGCAAAAAAAGTCGTTTGTCCTAAATGCACCAAAAGTCATGAAAATTGTGAAACATCGTCATTTCGATGCATTAACTGTAACGGAGACCATATGGCTTTGCAAAAAGTATGCCCAGTATTTAAAAAAGAGAGAAGACTAAGGGAACTGATGTCTGAATTTAACTGTACCTATAGGAAAGCTCTCGAGTTGTACGTTCCGCCGTCTCCGGTTCCGGTTAGACAGCCGTCGTCGGGCCCGATACTAATCGAAAACGAAACATTTAATGCAACCCGAAATGAAACTAGTGAAGCACCAAGTACAGATGAGAACACTAATCAACCTGGTCAAGATAAAATGCTGATATCTCATTTATTTGCCACAAAGACGACCGAACAAGCACCAAGCAGGTCTATTCTGAAGCGGAATATTAAGAAAAAACAAGCTAAACGCGTCCCTACTCCGCCCCCAGAGGCCGCAGCATCGCACACGGTGGAAACGGACTGGAACACTGAGGCATCACATTCAGAGAACTCGGCTCAGCGCGGCTTTGAGACCAGCAAGACAACAAAAGACTTTGGTTTTATCCGTTTATTGATTAAGCTTAAAAATATCTTAGTGAGTAAGGAGTCTTTAGATGTCAAAATTCAGCAGGCGTTCACAGTTTGCGCAGAGTGGGTAATGTCTAAAGTGGTCAGTAACATTTCAATCGGCTCGTGTCTAAATCTTTTTGTCAATGAGTGGCAACAATGTCAATAATTTCACTTTTAACATTGTACAATGGAATTGCCAAAGTTTACGGCCGAAGTCCTTATCTCTCGAATCTTTATTATCACAGGAAAAAGTACACCTGGCTGTGTTAAGTGAAACTTGGCTTGAACCAGATAGTTATTTTAAAATGAATAGTTACAATACCTTCCGATTAGATAGATCGGATGCTTACGGAGGCGTAGCTGTACTAACGCATAAGTCGATTAAAGCCATTGCTTGTTACCCAATTAGTCCTAATACCGGTATAGAACTTTTACACGTCAAAATTCTGAACTGTCGGCATATTGAGAACATTTGTTCTATTTACTGTCCATCCACAGTTCATACATCTCAAAATGACTGGGACTTCTTATTTTCTCTGGTGAGCAGAAAATCTTTAATATTAGGCGATTTTAATGCGCACCACTCCAATTGGTCTTACAAGACAGATCAAAGGGGGTCTCAAATTTTTGATAGTATGTTGGATCACAATTGTATTTACTTGAATAATGGGGAACCCACCAGGATTCGTCTCGTTAACGGCACTTTGCAACAGTCGGCTCCTGATATCTCGTTTGTTACTTCGGATTTGGCTACTTTATTCACTTGGAATACTACAAATGAATCTCTTGGCAGTGATCATCTCGTCATAAAAATGTCCATAAATATTACCGAAAATAGAAAATATATAAAAAAAAGAAATTACAAAAAAAGTGATTGGAACTCTTACTCTTCGTTTATAGAGGACTCATTGTCGGCCTTTAACATCCCTCCTGATCCACAATCCTTTTATGACAAGTTTGAGTGTATTTTAAATATGGCTGCTAATAAATTTATTCCGTATAGTGGAATTCCGCATCACGTTTGTGATAGATTCAATCCTAAGCCATATTGGACGCCTGAGTTATCCAAAGCGGTAGCCGAGCGCCGACTTGCTTTAGCAAAATTAAGACAATGCCCATCCCCCCAAAATTTAGATAGATTGCAAGAAAAAATTCGTAATGCTCAGCGAGTTATTCGATCGGCGCGGTGTAAATCTTGGCAGGGTTTTTGTTCTTCCATAGATGAAACTTCTTCGTCGTCAGACATGTGGCGTAGAATGAGATGGGTGAAAGGGCACAATACAAACACGACTAACCGCTGTGTAGATAAAGATGGGGCAGAAAAACTGCTTAGAGATCTTACACCTGATTACGCAAGTCCTCCACAACCCTTATTCATTTCAGTAAATAATGCCTTAGAGTCTGACATCTCACTCCAGGAAGTACTAAACTCAATTAAAAAAAGCGACACATCTCCAGGCAGAGACGAGATTTCATTCTCAATGGTGAAACATTTACCTATGATAGGTATGAGACTTTTGGTTACGTTATATAATACATGCTTACACTCAGCTTTCGTTCCCTCTCAGTGGCGCGAGGTCAATATAGTTCCCATCCCTAAGCCAGGTAAAAATCCGAGTTCACCGTCTTCACTTCGCCCCATTGCGTTGATTTCATGCCTTTGCAAAGTTTTGCACACAATTATAAATAAAAGACTGGAGTGGTATCTTGAAAAGCACCTCATGTTCTCTGACAAAACGGTAGGTTTTCGCAAGGCGCAGTCGTGTTTTGATAATTTAACTCGGTTAATTTCTCAAATTCAGCAAGGCTTCTCAAAAGATTTTCTTACAGTGGCATGTTTCATCGATATTGAGAACGCCTACAACAATGTGGATGTCACGTGTTTATTAAATACACTGGACCAACTAGGTGTAGGCTCTAGAATCTGTCTTTATCTCTGGTCCTATCTGAAACTCAGACAGCTAAAGGTAGCAGTGAATGGATACGATAGTATGAGAACTACTGGTAGGGGGTTGGCTCAGGGTGACCCTTTGTCGCCACTTCTGTTTAACGCAGCGACAACAAATATTTGCAAAAATATACAAAATGTGCAAATTTCTCAATATGCCGACGATTTCGTATTATACATATCAACAAATCATTTGGAGGTCGCAATCAGAGAAATCGAAATTGCTGGTAAAGTCTTAAACTGCATGTTAAACGCCTTGGGACTAGTAATTTCCACATCAAAAAGTAAGTTTTGTGTTTTTAAAAAAGGCTGTTTCAGAAGTCTAGTCGATTTAAAGATTTGCAACAGGCCTGTACCAATGGTGAAACAGTTCAAATACTTGGGATTATGGTTAGATAGTTCACTAAGATGGGGTAAACATATAAATGAGACAGCTCAAAAAGCATCCAAATTGGTTAATCTCTTAAAAGTACTAGCGGGGCCAGGATGGGGTATTCATCAAAGACATTTGAGACGGTTATATATATCTTTGATTCGTAGCAGAATCGACTACGGTAGCTTCCTTTATGATAACAGCTGTCGAACAAATTTATTAAAACTTGACAAGGTTCAAAATCAGGCCTTACGTGTGATTGGGGGATATATTCGTACAACACCTATACACGTAATGGAAAGCGAGTTATATCTCACTCCCCTACAATTTCGTAGAAAATACCTGGCTGGCAAATTTTGGCTGAAAAGTAAATCTCTCTTTTTAGATAACAATACATTGAATATAATTCACGAGTTATCCTTGGTAGGTCATTCTAGGTATTGGCTCAATAAAAAACTTCCTCTCCTAATCACAACGCAGAATTGGTTAGACTCAGTACCAGTACATAGAAGCAAACAACTTGAGATGTATTCATTGGAGACTTGGGTGAGCAACATTAATTTACATCAGGTAGTTTTCGATATGATTCCTTTTATTGACCGGGCCAAGCGAACATATGACCAAAATGAGCTGAAGGCCATGTGCATCCAGTTTATTGAACAGAAGTACAACTGTTGGTATAAAATCTTTACGGATGGGTCAAAAGATAAATCTGGGGGTGGCGCGGCAATACTAGACCCTAATCTTTGCTGTAACATGAAACTCAAGATTGATGCTGATATATCTATTATGCACATTGAGTTGATCGCGATAGCAGAAGCCTTATCATACATCGACTCAATACATTTCGACAAATTTGTCATATTGACGGACTCTAAAAGCTCTTTGCAGCACTTGGCTCGTTGCACCTCTCAGTTGCGAGGATCACCGATTGCCTACCGTATATTAGAATCAATCATGAGACTTCAGTCTCTAAATAAGGAGGTTATTCTGCAGTGGATTCCGTCTCACATTCAGCTAAAAGGAAATGAGGAGGTGGACCTCCTGGCGAAACAAGCAGTCGAGGATGGGATACCGTTTCCAGTTTTACCACTTTTCTCTGACCAACTAAAATTAATCAAGCAACAATGCAAAGTCGAATGGCAGGAGTACTTCGATGAAAGATCGAGAGAGAAGGGTATTTGGTTTCGTACAATTCAGCCACAAATTCCCCAATTTCCATGGATTGACAAGGTTTCGTTAAATAGAGATAGACTAAAAACTGCTCTCAGATTACGCTCCGGACACATTCCATCAAACAGGTTTGCATTTTTAATGAAAAAAGTTCCATCACCGAACTGTAATGAGTGCGGAGTAGTTGAAGATGTTCATCACATTTTGATGGAGTGCGTCCGAAACGATTCATGTAGAGTATTGTGTCTCGGTAACAATAGGTCTGTACATGTCGGTTTCCTAAATAGCATTTTGGCCTACCCAATGTCAGATGATGCGGAGAAGTTATTTAGACTGGCAGAAATCGCCTTAAAGAAGTAAGAACCAATGGTTGTTGATATGTTTAGTTTGTGGCCTTCACGGGGCGATGTGGTCGCTCAGCGACAAAGCCCTTTCAAATAAATAAAAAAAAAAAAAAAAAATGCCCGTTAGCTGGCGAGAGATGACGCCATTTATTGTCTGTCTGTGAACACTAAGTATCAATGACTGTTTCGATCTGTATCATAAAGCACGACTTTATTGTTTTGTCACAATCAACTAGTTTGATTCCCAGTTAAGACAGCCCAATTTTCAAGTGAAAGATAACTTTAATTAATGAAAATATGTTTTGTGTGTTTATGTTTATTTCATTTCATTTCATTTCATTTATTCATTGCAAATCATGTTCATTAAATACAGGTGATATAAAAACAGTGTCAGTAGGTACATGATACCCTAGTAGGGCATAGCAATTACAATTAAGTTAGTTACGTTGTTTTTTTTTGCGTCAGTAACAATATTAATTCATTATAGTTAGTTTAGTTAATTAATTTAAATTAGTTACAAATTATTGAAATAACTGGGACATAAAATAAAAATTTAAAAATAATTCTTGCTGAAACAATTACGATTAGTTAAAAACTCAAAAATGTCAAAATAAAGAAAATAATAAGTTATACAATGTTAGAATAATAATTAAGAACAGGTATAACATGTCAAATATATTATCATCATAATTCAATTCCCCAATAAAAATAGCACATTTAGGTAATAATTAAATTAATAAAAAATAATAGAGAAGCCAGAGTCCTGTCTCATGCGGACGTGACTAGTCATAGTACCTACCCTCCTCGGGATTCTTGTCATTGAAGAACTCTTCCACGGTATAATAACACTTTTTTGCCAGAAAGATCTTTAATTTTCTTTCAAATACCGAGTCTTTTTCCACCTCTTTTATGTATTCCGGGATGTGGTTATAGCATTTAGCGGCGCAATAATTCGGTCCGTTACGATAAAGCTGTAGTTTTGAGTTTGGTAATAGCACTTTGTTTTTTAGTCTTTTATTTTTGCATTTCCTAAAAATATTGATGTTTTTTCTTGCGAACACTCCCAAATCTAGTAGGTATAGGCAGGTCATTGGAAGAATTCCGTGTTTAATAAAATGTGGCCTGCAGCTATCAGGACTCCGGATACCTACTAATATTCTAATGCATTTCTTTTGCAGTACAAACAGATCATGCGCGTTTGTACTATTACCCCACATAATAATTCCGTAGCGGAGCCAAGCTTGTGCATAGGCGTAGTATGCAGCTAGTGCCGTTTTGAAATTTGTAGTTTTACGTAGGACCTGCAGTGCGTACAGGAATTTTGACGTTTTTGATTTTATGTTAAGTATATGTTGTTTCCAGTTAATGTGGGTATCTATGGTTATTCCAAGCAGTGTAAAGTGTTTAACCTCCTCGATAGGCATATCGTTTAATTAAAGATTCAGTTCGAGCGATTTCTTCTGATGTGGGTAGAATTGAATTATTTTTGTTTTTTTTTAAATTTATCAAAAGGTTGTGATCTGTTATCCAATCGTTAATTTTTTCCAACGTATGTTTCAAAATTAAGTTATAATTGTCTGTATTTCGGAAGTCAAATAGAAGAGATACATCGTCCGCGAACAGTACGCTATGTGTGTTATCAATTTTAGGTAAATCATTGATGTAAATTAAAAACAATAAACACGCGATTGTGCTTCCCTGCGGTAGCGAGCCCCTTAATTCACGTTTTTCCGAACGTATCATTTCTATTTCGTTTGTGTTTTGGTTTAAATATTCGACTTGCACATATTGAGTGCGATCCTGTAGGAATGAGCAGAACCAATCATGAACGATTCCCCTAATCCCAGATCCATATAGTTTTTTAAGAAGGATTTTATGTGATACTCTGTCGTACGCCTTGCTGAGGTCCAGCAGTAGACCTACAGCGTACTGTTTATCGTCTAAGGTCGTTAATATTTTTTGTGTGTAATTATGTACAGCCATGGTTGTAGATCGGTTTTTACGGAATCCGTACTGGTTTTCGTCCAAGATTTGATTTTTTTCTAAAAACGCGTAAACACGATTGCACATAACTTTTTCGAATACTTTGGATACAGCGGGCAAAAGTGCTATAGGACGATAATTGTTGGGGTCCAAAGTATCTCCTTTTTTGTGCAATGGTTTTATCAACGATATTTTTAGCTCAGCCGGTACAATACCTTGCGAGAACGATTGGATTATAAGTAATGATAACGGGAGGGTTAGCTCTTCGGCGCATGTTTTTAACAATGTTGGGGGTATCTCGTCCACTCCGCAACTGTTTTTGTTTTTGAGACTACGATTTTTTTTTTTTTTTTTTTTTTTTATGGCCATGCCAACGATTTGGCCAGTGTCATGTCGATATTATTATAAAGAAACATACCTTTGGCGAAGGCGAGAGTTACGACAAGAACTTTTGTTGCTACTCCTGAAAACAATTCTAATGATCAACACCAATGTAATTTTGATTATACAATTAAGGTTAATAACCACTACCACATAATAAATAACAATAAATAAAGATTCGTCTATACTTACTAACAAAACTACATAAAGTTATATAATATACGTTTTCTACATTAAAGTTTTAATTCATTATGCTCACAGAAAAGAGCCAACGCAACATAAATATCTCTATCTCTGAGGTTTAATAGATCCAAAATGCTTGTTGGAAAAGGAACTTTCAGTTGGATCAATTCATTATAAAAGCGGGAATTATCATAAAGAGGGCACGTGAAGAAGATATGATTCAGATCACCTTCACCCAAACCACATTCGCACAGTGAGGAGTCTCTGATGTGAATTTTTGCTAAGTGTGAAGGGGTACAACAATGGCCTAATCGCATGCGAATGATTATGGAGCAGAACTTCTTTGGCATAGATAACTTCGCAAACCAAGGCTTTCTGGATACTGTAGGTTGAACCAAAGAAAAAGCTCTTCCACGTCTTCTGCACGACGAAGTCCAGGAGGAGCCCCAAGCCTGCATTAAATACTTTAGAGATAACGAAACAAGATCGTGGCAGTAGTTTCTAAAAGGCACTTTATCTCCACATACTACCGCCTCCTTGGCGACTTGATCCGCTTTCTCATTGCCACCGACTCCCGTGTGCCCCGGGATCCAGACCAGAGTAACCTCGTACCCTTTCAGTTTACAAGTAATAAGCTTTTCTTTAATTTGGTAAATTATTGGGTTATGAAATTTCACTGCAAAGGGGTTTGCCAACAATGCTTGTAGAGAGCTGCGGGAATCAGAAAAGATTATGGTTTTTCTTAAATTAAAAAGTAAAATATATTTGACACTCTCCAATATACCAATACATTCCCCAGTGAACACTGAGGTTTCCGGAGGGCATTTCACTTTTTGCACAATGTCAAATTGGGAATGAAATATTCCTACACCTACACATCCCTCTGGCGTCAGTTTGGAGGCATCACAATAAATTGTATTCCAGTCACGCCACTCCCGACTAAGGATCTGGCGAAGATACTCATCAGCGTGTGGATCATCACTGCATATATCAAAGTTAAGAATCACGCGTGGCTGATGTATAACCGTTTCGTAGCTGAATTGGAACAAAGGGAGTCTAGGAGAGTGGAACACGGGGTCTTTAAGGGATTGAACTCTACTCAGACTCTTCACAAGGCAAGGGGGGCCACTATGGTTACCACTAGTAGCGGTTTTAAGATCATATAATCGGTGGATAATTGGGTGGAAAGAAAACTGAAGAGCACGAAATAAATAACTATCAGCTAAAAATTGTCTCCGCAATTCAAGGGGGGGATCAGCACATTCAACTTGTAGTGCATTAATGGGACTACTTTTCATTGCGCCAGAAACAATCCTTAAGGCTTTAGATTGTATTAAATCTAACCTTCGTAATCCAGCTTTGTTACCCGGCACGAGAAGGAAAGAACCGTAATCTAACACACTTCTCACTGTGGCGTTATATAGTAATCTAAGGGAAGTCGGGTGAGCCCCCCACCAGACCCCAGCCAAACATCTGAGCGTATTCAATCCACGTTCGCATTTTTTTATCAAGTGTTCAAAATGCATTTTACCGTCCAGTTTTCTGTCTAAGACCACACCTAGAAATTTATAATGAGAACGGACAGGAATAGTCGTATTATTAATTAATATGCTAACGTTCGGAGTTATTCTTTTTCGGGTAAATACTACAGCACAGCTTTTTCCCGGTGAAAGAGACAACCCATTATTGGTGAGCCAGGAGTTTAATGATTTCAGGGAATTTGATACCTTTTCACTAGCAGAGTCTATGTTTCTGTCTGATGAGTATACCAGGAGATCATCCGCATACTGTAAAACTCGACAGCCATCAACAGAATCCTCAAGATCATGTGTATACAAATTATAAAGTATAGGGCTCAATACTGATCCTTGAGGGAGTCCTCGCCAGACAGATCTTGATGGATTAACTAGAGAATCCCTTCCACGAAAGGAAATAAGCCGTTCTGAGAGGAGGTTGCCCACAAGATTTGCCAACCTCACCGGAATTCTCAGCTTATGGAATTTTTCCCTGAGAATAGGGAGCTGGACATTATCGTAGGCTGCCTGAACATCCAGAAACACAGCAACTACCGAATCCCCCCTAGAAAAAGAAAGCCTGATATCTGATGTAAAAATACCCAGACTATCCATGGTGCTCTTACCTTTTCTGAATCCAAACTGGGATTTTCCTAATATGTCCCTACTCTCTAAGAACCACTCAATTCTATTTTTAATTAAATGTTCTAGAATCTTGAGCAAGACAGAGGAAAGCGCGATGGGGCGATACGATCGAGGATCATTTGGATCTTTGGATGGTTTAAGGATAGGAATGATTAGCTGGGACTTCCAAGAGACAGGAGGGTGGCCGCTAAGCAAGATACAGTTAACTAAGTTAAGAAAGTATTTAAGAAAAGTTTCGCCTGTCTTGGCCAAGAAAGAATACGGTATACCGTCGGGACCCGGAGCAGAATCTTTCACGGACTTAAGAACATTCATTAGATCCTGCATTGAGAAAGATTGGTCCAGAGGGTCCGTCGAAATGACCGTTTGATTCCTAAGGGGAAGATCATTCAATGTCGGAACGTACGAAGGGGCTATATTATCCAGGAAGGACTCCGCCCATTGCTGTGAGGTAGGATACAAACAGGTTCGAGGATTATGGGATCGCCTAAATCTTCGAATGTTATTCCAGACTACCGTGTCTGGAGTTGAGGGGCTTAATGCAGAGCAGAAGCTTCTCCATCCGTCGGACTTCTTTGTGTTAAGCAATGATTTAGATTCCGTCATAATATTTGTTAACATTTGAAAATTCTGCAGAGACATGTTAGCTGCATAGGTACGTTCGGCTTTTTTCCTCTCTTTGACTGCTTTGGTGCACTCTTTGTCCCACCAGGGAGGTGAAGACAATTTGCCCACAGCCGTGTTTTTGAGAGGAAATACATCATCTGCAGAAGCCTTTATAGCCAAAAGTAATGCATCGGAACAGGCTTGGACAGAATTTGTGGATAAGGCTGGAAGGTTCTTGGTTTCGGTTTCAAGACGACTTCTATAGTTCCCCCAGTCAGCGTCATTAATATTGTACACCAGCAGAGGCTTACTAACTGGTGATTTTATTTTAGAAAGGAAGGGTAGATTAAGAGTGATAGGGAAGTGGTCGCTCCCGTATGTGCTATCTAAAACTTCCCAGGTAATTTGTGATGCGAGTATAGGTGAGCAAAGTGATAAATCCACCGCACTAGCAGCTTGGTGTGGTTGGGTGCGCAAAGTTGGTGACCCCGTGTTTAAGATGCACAAATTTGTTGAATCCAGAATTTCTAGAAGCTGGTCACCGAGTGAGTCGTTCTTATCGCAACCCCACAAGCGATGATGGACATTAAAGTCACCCAGAATAATTATAGGTTGCGGGAGGGATTTGACAATGTGTTTTACCTCACGAAGAATTTCAGCAGAAGGACTAGGGATGTACAGAGAGAGAAAAGTAATACCTTCAACACGAGCACAAATTGTGTGAAAACCTGCGCTATGTTGAGGAATGGAAATGGATGTAAAAGGAAAATGGTCTCTGATGAACAGGGCACACCCTGCGCGACCATCTGCCCGACAGTCCAGCAGAGACACATAACTGGGCAACCTATAATTGGTATCGGTTTTAAGCCATGTTTCCGAGACAGCTATTACAAACGGATTATGTTTATTAATCAAATAAATCAAATCATGCTTTTTATTGGAAATACTGTGGCAATTCCACTGAAGAACTACTTGATCCATTATTAGAAGAAGTTAGAAGAGATGAAATAAAAGGTGCAACGTGGGATAACACAGAGGCGTCCGCCAGAGGACTAGACGGAGAGAATACTTTTATAACCGCAGAGATAATTTTTATTAATTCTCTTATTAGCATTTCGTTAGATTTTCCCGGATTATTATCCGGGAAAACCGGACCAGTATGAATAATGGGATCTTTTATGATATCTGCGTGGGCTTTTCTGTCATATCCTTTAGCTACAGGTGGAGGGGAGCGTGGGTTACGGAACACCGTTTTCCTGTACGAGGTGGTTTCTTGAGGGGAAGAGGAAGCTGCTACATTCGCGTAGGATTTACGAATAACCTTGGCATGCATGTTTGATGCCTCTACATATGAGATATTTTCATCTGCCATTGTTTTTTTAATTGCATTCTGGCGATTATATTCAGGACATGCTTTACTGTTAGCAAAGTGACCCGATCCCAACCCCTGAGGGCAATTGCAACAGTAACCTTCCCGCAGATCGCTATCGCAAGAGTCCCCAGAATGGGATCCACCACAACGAAAACATCTGGGAACCGAACGGCACTTTTCTTTTGTGTGCCCGAATCGGCAGCACCGAAAGCATTGTATGATTGGGTATTGGTATTGCTCTACTGGTAGAGAATTAAGGCAAATAAAAATTCGCTTTGGTAACATCTGTCCGTCGAAAGTAATAATCACTGTCTCTGACGGTAACCAGTTGTAAGTACCGTCAGGTTTATTTTTTTTGAAATTAAGTCTTCTCACCTTAAGGGGGCGAGCACCTCCTGAGTTAACGGGGACCTGAATATTTTCCAACACCTCTTCCGGGGACCATTCTGAAGGCACCCCGCGCACTAGGCCCAGACGGGTGATGTTAAAAGTTGGCACGAATGCTTTGTATTTATGCTGTGTTATTGTTGGGGAGTCTAGAAACATATTTGCATCTTCTGCAGTATGAAAACTTACCGATGCTCGGTTGCGCCCTATTTTTTTTACACTACCGTCAATTATGTTAGGAAACTCCCGTTTTCTTTTTTGGAGGAAAAGTCCAAAGGCTACCGGGTGAAGTATTGTTCCAGAGTCCGGCGATGCTTCAACTCTTTGGACATGTACCACGAAGGGGCCTTGATCACTGGAAGAATACTTTTCCCTTCCGAGAGGTGTCAGGGGGGAAATAGGAGTCTGAGTCTGGAGTAGTTGGCTGGGGGAGTCAGTAATAAGGTGAGCCGGAGGAGTCAACTGTGTCAAACACTGATCATTATTTTTTTGCCCCAGAGGAAGGGGGGTGTCTGTTTGAGCTTGACTAAGATTTAGGTCTTGATTCCGAGTTTCAACATCGGAGTCACCTGATGACTTTGATGGGGCCTGGGATCTTGATCGAGATCGATCGCGATTATTAGTATTATTTTGTTCTTTTTCGCGAGCCCTCAGTCTTCGTTTTTGTTTTTTATTTAATCCCATTGTAGAGTTAAGACGGTCCGTTTGACTGTTTTCAAAACTTTCGTGTTGTGATAGGCTAATATTGTTCAGAATCGGGCGAAAGTTCCCATCACCGGGATCATCCAGGCCAGCACCCTCATACATGAGGATGCTGGCATCGACTACCCACCGAAAACACCAAAAAATAAAAACTGCACTTTTACACACAAAAGAAACACAGTCACTTACCAATTATCACCACCACCAGACCACCACCACATAAAAGGAATAGCAACAACTTTTTTTTAAATCAAAAACCTCACAAAACTATTTAAAATTCAAAAAATATTCTTAACGTTTTTCTAACACAACCGAACGCGATCGACACTCTACCGCCAATCCAGACTACGAATTGTTTTGAAGGTTTCGCACTCGCTGACGGGTCCTAGGTACATGGAGCGGTCGGGCGGCGCTAGCACCGGCCGGCCGGCGCACGCGCCGTCGCTGTGATCCCACCCGGTGGTATTGATAGGCGGTGACGTCATCTCAGAGATGCTTGCAAAAAAATCGTTTAGAGTGTTTGCTACGATGGCGGGCGATTCTGTTATTATATTATCTGGTGGAATTTTTAACTTGAGGTTCTTTTTGTTTTTATGTTGTACTTTTTTTTTCGTTTGGTTGATAATTTTCCACATAGTTTTCGTTTTGTTTTGTGACTTTTCCATTTCATTTATAAAATTTAGCTTTTTCGATGTATTTACACTCTTTTTCAAAATATTACTGTACATTTTATAATACGTTTTTAGAGCTGACTGACCCTTTAGCTTTTGTATATGTATTCTAAGTAATCTTTTATGCTGGCAGGATATTCTTAAGCCTACTGTTAGCCAGTGTTTGGTTCTGTTTTTATTGATTTTTAAACGTTTAATGGGAATTTTATCGTCAAGTATATTTTGAAGTTTGTTTTGAAATATTCTGAAATTATCTAAGATGTTATCATAGTTCAACAAAGTGTGCCAATTTATATTTTTCAATTCTTCTTTAAAAGAGCGATGATTTTTCAGACTATGGATTCTTTTTCGCACGTAGTGACCGCTATCTTCGTTACGCGCGCTTGTGCTCCTTTGCGTTGTAAAGTTTAGAATAACGCTGCTGTGATCGGACAGTCCGTGCTCCTCTACAGTCACGTCAGATGGTTTTGCATTTGTAAATACCAAGTCTATGCAGGACGCGGTGGTAGCTGTGATTCTAGTTGGCTCTTTTACGACTTGCGTTAGATTATGTGACAGCATTAGATCTGACAAACGCCGCGTGTATTTTGTGTTTAGATGCATGTTAATATTAAAATCGCCGCCGAAAATAATTTGTTTCTTTCGTTCTTTAAGTTGTAATTTATTAAGAATTTTTTCTATACAGTGGTAGAATGCTTCAATATCCCTATCCGGTCGGTAAATGCAAATTAATATGCTATTAAATTTGGGTATTTCTACACAGCAACACTCAGTTACACACTCAACAGACATTTCACAAATATCATTCCTAGCTACAAAATCCAAACCCTTCCTAATTAGAATACAGGTCCCCCCACCATTACGTTCGGTCCTATGGAAGGCCGAAGCCAAGTCATATCCCGATATGTGTACAATTTCGGCTTGTGGCGATGACATCCAGGTTTCGGATATACACAACACGTCAAAGGGGTGTTCTTCTAGGAAGCATTCTAATATAGGTGTTTTCCCCTTTAAACTTTGCATATTTTGGAAGAGTATCGAAAAATGGGCATGGGGTAATTTATTGACGAAAAGTATTACTGTTTTGTGATATTTTTCAGTTAAGAAATGAATTAATCCATAAATGCAATCAATAAGAAAACCAAAAAGATAACCATGAAATATGTATACCATTCTATACATTATCAAATTAAGTATAAGTAATGGTATCATCATCGCATCAGGGATGTTCGCAGCGACGCGCGTGGATTGTTTTCATACGAGCATGCGTGCGCGCGCAGCATCCTTGGTGCGCCGGGTGCGCTGCAGTCCCAACAGCATTCTGCGCATGATAGCGGACAGGTTTGACTGTCCCTATATGTCGCACTGCGAGGGATTGCACTCCCCTGTCAGTGTTGTCTTATTTTAAATTTTTAATGTACATTTGTAGCTACCTAATACTAACTTATTAAACTGTAAGTCCTACTAATAAAATTATATGTCCATGGTTACATGAAATAAATGAACTGAATTGAATTGAATGGAATAAAGACAAAAGTCTGTCTTTGAACAAAAACGACGTAAGTATAAAAAACGTCATTGCTCATTGCTGCATACCTCTCTGTGTATCTTATAATTGGTATTCATTCGCACTCACGGCAACTCGGCGGCCCCATTGAAGAGGTGCGTCGATGTACCTACTTACAGCTTTGCGAAGTACGCCCCGCCACAGAATAAATAATAGGCCCCGCTTGCCTTCGTTTCGTCCGCACGCTAAAATATGAATTACTAGCGGATGCCCGCGACTTCGTTCGCATAGAATTAGTTGCCTATGTCCTTCAGGAATAGTGTAGCTTGCTATCTGTGAAAGAATTTTTGAAATCGGTTTAGTGGTTCCAGAGATTACCCCCTACATACATACAAACTAACAAACAAAGTTTATCTCTTTATTATATTAGTGTAGATGTAGATAAACTTTCGAGATTTTCACACATACTTATGACGTTAACGGAACTTTAACGCGATAAAATCATTATTAATTTACCTCTCTCCGTGACCACCGCCTTTAAAACATGACCGAAACGTCGAGATAAATTAAGTCGTGTTTAACGTTATAAACATATGTGTAATTGATGGTTTCCTCCCCTCCAAAATGGTTTGCTTTTGCAAATTACCTTTAAAGATACCATTAGCCAAAATTAATTTTGAAACATTACGGAACCCAAGGAAAGTAATAGCTATAGCTCAAAATTGATTAAATTATATTCAATAATTCATCGGAATATGACATTAAAAAATACCTATTAACGTAAATATGTCGTACCATTTCATTAGCGTATTTCTTTGTAAAGCAACGTCCGTACAATTTTAGAAAATGGGACAAATTCGATTATTGAATGTATTGGCTAGCACTGAAAACGTACTTTGTATTTATCGAAATTATTCTTCGTCAAGTACCGCTTTTAAAACACTGATACTACTGCGTGTGGGTTTTGTTATGATTTTATATGTCGTTGCTGGTTTTCAATATATAATTTCTAACTGTCTACAGTTACGTGAGGCATCAATATGGTGTTTAACTTTTATTGTACACTCTACCTCAACAACAGCCGCAACTTTGATAGCTGTTGTAAGTGGGATAGCATATTCCAAATCCTTTAAACTGTTTACCAGTGAAATGGACAAAGTTCACGCATATTGCAAAGACAACGCTTCATATAAAAAATCTATGATGTTCTTATTTTTTTTATATTTTAATTTAGTTTTATTTTACATTGGATTATATTTAGTGGGAATCACCTTTATGATAATGGGAATACGTTGGAATGATCAAGTTCTGAGCGATACCAATTTTATCCTATTCTGGGAAATCGTAGAATGGTCGATAATTTATTGGAAAGAGATTCGTTTAATGGCGGAGTTTTATATATTTATTATTTTGATTAGAATAATAATTGTATGTTTGAATATAATGAAAAGAAGTTTACTGATAACATTGAAAAATATTTACCGCATGGAAGATGGTATCGATGATTTAGCTTATTTCGAAATTCGAAGGGATCTACGAAAATGGGCTTCAGCTTACTATGGCTTAGCTATATGTTGTGACGAGCTTAAACAGTTTTATGGAACGCAGGTAATTCATTCATATGTACTTTTTATTTAAGCAAAGAATAGAATAGGATGCGTAGAATATAACAATTTATTCATTAAATCTTTTGAAGAAATACTAAATCAACTTTAAATATAGTTCGATTAGTTACGTTCTTCATTACAATGCAACAATATGTTTCAGATTCTTCTTTCTTTGTTCATCTTCGAGTTTTATATGATTATGCTTTCTTATAACTGGTGTCATGCAATGGCATCTAATGTAAGTACAACTAACTGGATTCAATTTAGATTAGGATCAACAAACTGGAACAAATAACCTTGTTACCCCGCGAAATCAGTTCTGTATACGTGAAGAACAGCTGCGCCTGCAGTGGCGTAGGGTAGTGTTAGCGGCGAGACAGCACCTTTAGGAGGCGGCAAAATAATAATATCTTATTAATTGTAACCTGTACAAAACACATTAATGATGGCTGTTCTTGCCGAAAAGTTATTTAGAATTACCTACTGTATATTATAGTATTTTAAATTGAAATACCTAAATAAGAGGGCGGCAAAATTTTCTTCCGCCACCTACAACAGGGTAGGGCAACAGACACCTACGCTACGCCACTGTGCCTCTACGATATATAATATAATTTTTATGCAAAAACCCACCTGGGATACCCAGGTTTAATTTATCCCTCCATGTGTCTCTGTCAAACTAGTGTCATAAAAAAGAGACGCACAAATAGATAAACTCAGATAAACTAAACTTGGCCGGTCATATTAGGGCCACCGTAGTATTTTAAATACCCTCTACTTTCAGGATCCAGCCAGAAAAGAACAGAGCCAAGGTGTTTTCTACATCGTAATATATTTATTATGTCTTGTAGTTCTTTTACTTTACAACGCACAGAAGGCGCAAAATGACGCAGACTGTTTAAAAAAGATGATGAGTACACTACACTATAAGTTATTGGACAGTAAGTATAATTAAATTAGATTGTTCACGACATCTAAACAGTAATTCTCATCCCATCCCTGTTCCAAATTATAGCACTTGTAAGTTTTGTGGTACAGGGAGCAAGTGATTTCGACGGCATCCCTGAAGGGAACGTACCCATACTACGTGACCCATTCAGGGGGGGGGGGTCTTCAAAATACCATGTCTGGTCACCATGGGGTTTGGTTTTTGCCACGTAGTCAATATCTCTAGGGAAATTTCGCATTTTTTCAAGTCATATTCAAACGCACCCACTCTTGGGGTCACGCGACAAGCGCTGTATTAATAAAAAGCCAAATTATTATTTAAAACCATATGTATGAACTACTACGTGAAAACTAGAGGAACTGGGGGGGTGTCAGCATTGACGGGTGGCCACCGAAGGGGGGAGGGGGTTAAAAAATTGTAAGTAATGGTTCACGTAGTACGTACGTTATCTAAGATCTTAGACGGTGAATTGTAGGGAATGCCTCATTGATTGTAAAGTTCCAGGTGCTTCTGGCATGGGGTTGACGCGGTTGGTGAGGGACTGCCATCGGCAGATGACCGTGCGGCAGGTCCGAGTCCGCGTGCTCGCAACGTCGACCCTGCGAATGTCGGTGCTGCTAGTTCTGCTCTCAACAGCTCTCTCCCAGACTATGCTGTTGCTACAGTTGACCCATGTTCTATAAATAAATACCTACCTATCTTGGGACAGTTAACACCAATTGACCTAGTCCCAAAGTAAGCAACTGAAGTTGCTTTGTTATAGGTACTAAGACAACTACTATAGTTATTTGTTACATCATCTGTTCTAGTAGCACGCTAGCGTTTATCGCGCGCATAAACACATCTGTTCTCGCACAGGCATGCTAGTTAGTAAGGGATATATATGCTTTATGTCAACGATAAAAGCTAGCGTGCTAGGGCCTCTGATTCATTATTAAATACATTTGACATATCTATGGATCACTGAAAATCAGCGTCGTTGCACTAGGGAATGCAAAGCCGGTTATTTTCTCTGAGAAATAACCGGTTCAAATCGGTATTTCTTGGAGAAAATAACCTGTTAAAACCGGTATTTCTTGAAGAAAAATACCTGGTTTTCATTCCCTACGTTGCGCTCTGGGCCTTGTCACATGCTGAGTGGACTTTTTTTTGGATAACCCTCTACATTAATTTCTCTCTAGATTTAAAGACTTGTATTATGTATAAACCTGTAATGTTGTTGATGTTTCAAAATAAATGAGTTCTATTCTATCCAATAGTTATAGCGTTATATATAATTAATTACATATCCATCCAAAAAATTATATTGCCCTACCAATCCACATGACAGCATCAAGTAGTCAGTCAATGTTTACAATAAACGTTAAAAATATATTATTAGACATGGCTTGTCATACCACTGATGAATTCTTCCAAAAAATTATAATCGTTAAATAGAAAAAATATGGTGACATTGTAAAAAAAAATACATTGTAAAATAATATTTTACCAATAAATATCTTGTTTCTTATATTCATGCTAAATATCGCTTTTAATGCCTACAAAAGTACCTAATATAAGTATAATTTTAAAACAAATACATCATCTTCCTAAATAGAAGGAAAGAATCCCCTCGAACCAAGCCTGTCGGCAAAACTAGTGTGTTATCATTAGTGTAATGACTGAAATGGATTATTGGATATATTTTTGTCTCACTTTCTCGTATCAATGAGTGAGAAAGGGATAAAAACAGCGGATTGTTACAATACTGATGCTCTAATTTATAAGAATTTACTAATTTGGACAAAAAACAATTTACTTAAAAGCTTAAAACTTTCTTGTATTTCCTTAAGACTTAACGAGTCTCCTTCAAATGGGGAAAATAATATTAATTAATATATTAGAAGCCGCTGAAAGTACATTCGGTATTTATCGAAATTATTCCTCGTTAATTAGGAATTTTAAGAAATTTGCTTTAATACGCGGGGGATTTGCGATTTGTTCGTGTGTTTTTCTTACTTTAAGAATAATGGTTTCTCATTGCAGAAAGTTCCGAGAAATAAAAGAATGTATTTTGGCTAACACTGCCCAAAAATCGAACATATCGAAGGCTTTCTGATAAAATGTTTTTGTAATGACCGTATAAACGAAACACATTGAAAAATTCGCAGGGTATGGTAGTTGGTAATGTGGCGAAACTGGCAAACGTGAGGCACGGAATGCTGATGTTGCAGGTTCGAGCCCTGCCATTATCCTAAGTTTTCTTTGTGTTGTTATTATCATTTAAATTTATTTTTCTGATAGTCCACAAACGCCTAAGCATAATGGCTGGTTATACTCTTTCGTCTTCTGTATAACCTGCCGCAGCGTATGGATGTGGTCTATGATACTGACGCCTTTTCGGAAACCGGCTTGTTCGGTAAAACGATTCGTAATGAATGACTCTTAAAAACAGCTTATAGACATGGCTCCGAAGTGTAATGGGCTATAATTCTAAATATTTAATCAAATTGTAATTGAGAAAAAAAAACAGTAAAATCTTATTCTAAACTTAATGAATGAATGACTTCAATCCATCTAATAGTTTGCTAATGCAAACAAATGTAAATTAAACTATCATTGACTATATATACCTACTTGTATTACTTACGAGTAATACGAGTAGTATCGGTATGGTAGTAGTGGTACGCCACTAGCCCAAAATAATTTTGAAACAGTACGGAACCCAAGGAAAGTGAGAGTATAACTGAAAATGAATACCTTAATCAATACTTAATAATTCATCGGGTTACGACATTAAAAAATACTTATTACCTAACGTGTGTCGTACCATTTCTTTAGCGTGTTGCCTCGTGAAGTCACGTTCGTACTTTTTTGAAAATGGGACAAATTCGATTATTGAATGTATTAGCAAGCACTGAAAACGTACTTTGTATTTATCGAAATTATTCTTCGTCAAGTACCGCTTTAAAAACACTAATACTACTGCGTGTGGGTTTTGTTATGATTTTATATGTCGCTGCTGGTTTTCAATATATAATTTCTAACTGTCTACAGTTACGTGAGGCATCAATATGGTGTTTAACTTTTATTGTACACTCTACCTCAACAACGGCCGCAACTTTGATAGCTGTTGTAAGTGGGATAGCATATTCCGAATCCTTTAAAATGTTCACCAGTGAAATGGACAAAGTTCACGCATATTGCAAAGACAACGCTTCATATAAAAAATCTATGATGGTTTTATTAATATTGTTTTTTATGTCAGCATTATTGTATATTGCATTATATTTAACGGCCATCGCTAATATCATTACGGGAATACGTTGGAATGATCAAATTCTGAGTGATGCCAATTTTATTCTACTCTGGAAAATCGTACAAATGTCGATAATTTATTGGAAAGAGATCCGTTCTATCGCGGAGTTTTACATGTTTAACATTATGATTAGAATTTTAATTATATGTTTGGGTATAATGAAGAGAAATTTAATGACAACTTTGGAGAATATAAACCGTATGGAAAACGGTATCGACGAGATCACCTTTTTTGAAATTCGGAGAGACCTACGAAAATGGGCTTCAACATACCATTGCTTAGCTATATGCTGTGACGAGCTTAAAAAGTTTTATGGAACCCAGGTAATTCATTAATTCATGTGGAAGTACATGTTATGAAATAAAAAGATTATTTAAACAACGAAATACTAAATTAACTTAAAATATAGTTCGATTAGTTACATTCCGTTCATTACAATGCAATAGTACGTTTCAGATTCTTCTTTCTTTATTCATCTTCGTGTGTTATTCCATTGTTCTTTCTTATACCTGGTGCGAAGTAATGACCTCTAATGTAAGTACAACTAATTGGATTTAATTTAGGTTAGAATCTATTAAAAGGAATCCCCTCAAGGATTTAAAGTAAAAAATATATAAATATGGAATTCCGGCGTGGAGGCGTACTTGCCACAACCCTTTGGTCATGACCGCCTCTTCTTTGGATCCGCCACTAGTTTGGTTGCTGCAGGATTTTAAATGTCCTTTTACTTTTAGGATTCAGCCAAAAAGGAAGACGTCCAAATTGTCCTCTGCATCATAACATATTTTTTATTTCTAGTAGTTCTGTTACTTAACAACGCACAGAAGGCCCAAAATGACGCAGACAGTCTAAAAAAGATAATTACCACGCTACACTATAAGTTATTGGACAGTAAGTATAATGAAGTGTGATCAATCACTACAACCAAATTGCAACTCTCACCTTTTTATGTGCATTTCAAATAGGGAATGCAAACCCGGTTATTTTCTCGTTTCGTTCTCTAAGTATCAACCGTTTTTAACCGGTTATTACTTAGAGAAGAAACCTGTTTTAACCGGTTATTATTTAGAGAAAATAACTGGTGTTAACCGGTTATTACATAGATAAAAAACCGGTTTTTTCTTAGAGAAAAAACCAGTTTTAACCGGTTACTACTTAGAAAAAATAACCGGGTTTGCATTCCCTAATTTCAAATAAGCGTCCATTAATTACATGAGACGATTTTTCGACCCCCCCCCCCCTACCTTTGGTGAGATGTTGTTAGATTTGACTGAGCCCCCTCCCCCAATGTCACGTGAGATTTTTTGAAAGCTTATTAGTGCAAGTACGGTAACTTGTGCTTGACGAGATGACGCTCGCATAACCGTGATATATATTTACCTATGTGCAAGATTTAGGCATATTTTAGAAACAGGTGTTAGTTCATTTTAGCCAGTTTTCTTGCAATCTTACACTGCTTCTTGCGGACAAATTACATGATGTTTGTCGAGACCCCGCCCTTTCCCTTAACGCCTCGCGTAATTAGTAGACAAATGTAACGAAAAGCAAATTCTTTTTTCTCAAAATATGTATTTATCGGGACAGGTGTTTCCGATAAGTTCCCTCAAGATTTTTGTAAATTAAATTTCTTTCGATTTTTATTTTATAATCTTAAAATTTAAGTTATTGAATTTAAATGCTACGGAATGTAATGAAAACACAAAGAAAAACGAAATCAAAACTGGCAGACGCACAGCACGGGATGATGAAGTTGCAGGTTCGAGTCTTGCCATTACCCTAGATTTTTCTTTGTGTTGTCATTACATAGCATTTCAGTTCCCTCAAGATCCTTAGTCGGGTATTCGTGGGGAGTTCCCATTGGTTGTATAGTTCCAGGTGCTTCTGGCATGGGGTTGACGCGGTTGGTGAGGGACTGCCATCGGCAGATGACCGTGCGGCCGGTCCGAGTCCGCGTGCTCGCAAAGTCGACCCTGCGAATGTCGGTGCTGCTAGTTCTGCTCTCAACAGCTGTCTCTCAAACTATTCTATTGCTACAGTTGACCCATGTACTATAGTTATTGGTTACCTTGGTTATAAAATCAATTACTATGTATATCTTGGACAGGGATGTTTGGAAATGATCCCAACTTGTTTTGGCGATCCCTGGTTCAAAATGTTGTACACCTACTGTCTTAAATTGTTAAATATTTAAGATGTAAAATAACTTTGAAATTTTAATTTATTTAAAAAATTACACCTCGTTGAGTTTCTTGCCGGCATCTTATCATCAGAGATTTTTCCGAACCAGTGGTAAATTTTATGACAGTCATAAGTGCTACCTGTAAGCCTAATCTGAATAAAAATATTTTGACTTTGACTTTCACCTCGTCTGCTTTAGTTGCAGGCTAGAGTTTATCGCGCACATAAACGCCTCTGTTTTATTTTTAAATACATTTGACATATTTACGGATCACTGAAAATCAGCGTCGTTGCACTAGGGAATGCAAACCCGGTTATTTTCTCTAAGAAATAACCGGTTCAAACCGGTATCTCTTGGAGAAACTAACCGGTTAAAACCGGTATTTCTTAGACAAAATAACCTGTTAAAACCGGTGTTTCTTGGAGAACCTAACCGGTTAAAACCGGTATTTCTTAGACAAAATAACCGGTTAAACCGGTATTTTTTAGAGAAAATAGCCCGGTTTGCATTCCCTACGTTGCACTCTGTCCCTCGACACATATCCTTTTTTGGGATAACCTTCTACCACAGAATAAATAGAATTACTAACGTACAGAAACTCCTCTTTTTCGACCACCATTAAACGAATTCTAACTTTATGATCAGGCACAAAAAGTTCGTATTACTTCATAAACATTCGCCAGTCGGCATGCGTCATAAGGGAGGCGCCGCCCGCGCCCGCCTTCCACCCGCGATGCCCTGGCGCACCGCTAGGGTTGGGCTGCTTACTGTAAGACTACCAACGCGCGACACTGAGTGAGAGGGCGCGCGCGGCAAGCCGGCAACCTACTGCGATAGGACATGCGGCGAGCGCACCTACATTGCGGAGTGGGACCCCCTGTTTCTACGTTAATTTCTCTTTAGATTTAAGGATTGCTATTATGTATAAACCTGTAATATTTTTCTTTAGTTATAGCGTTAAATATAATTACATATTCATGTTAAATATCGCTTTTATTGCCCACACGAATAAGTACGATTTTAAAACAAATGGATCATCTTCCTAAATAGAAGGAATGAATCCTTGCGAACGAAGCCCGCGGCAAAACTAGAGTGTTATCATTAGTGTAATGACTGTAATGGATTATTGGATATATTTTCTGTCTCACTCTCGTATTAATGAGCGAGAAAAGGATAAAAACTACTTACTCTAATTTATAAGAATTTATGAATTCAAAAAATAATTTACTTAAAAGCTTTATGAGTAAGACTTTTCTTGTTTCCTTAAGACTTGACGTGTCTCTTTAAAATGGGGAAAATAATATTAATGGATATTTTAGAAACCACTGAAAATGTACTCGGCATTTATCGAAATTATTCTTCGTTGAGTAGAAATTTTAAAAAATTTGCTCTAATACGCGCGGGATTTACGATTTGTTCGTGTATTTTTGTCACTATAAGAATAATTATTTTTCGTTGTGACAATTCCCGAGACATAAGAGAATGTATCTTGGCTACCGTACACCCTGCCATATCATCTACTTATACCATGATTGTAGTCCTAAGTGGGATAGGATATGCCAAATCCTTCAAAATATATAGTACTCAAATGGACCATATTTACGAATATTGCCATGACGGCATTTCATTTAAGAAGTCGATGAAGTATTTATTAGTAACAATTTGTATATTGGTAACAATATACTCTACATTATATTTAGCATTATTCGTTATTGTACTGAAGAACGCGTATGAACAAATTTTGAATTGTGACTTCTCCGGCGCTTTTGGTGACACGTTAGAATCGAGTGTACTTTATCTCGGAGACTTGCTTTTTGCCTTTGAATTTTACAAAACTATTATTTCAATGAGAATCATGATAATGTTTTTGCGATACTTTACAATAACTCTAATGACGATGTCAAAGGCTTTTGATAATATAGAAGATGGGCCCGACGAAATAACCTGTTTTATGATTCGGGAAGATCTAAGGAAATGGGCGTCAGCGTACAAATACTTGACTTTATGGTGTGATGACTTTAAAAAGTTTTACGGAAAACAGGTATGTAGCCATTCCAATTAATTATAACTATTTCGATCTAATGATCGAATCTTCGATCTACTTACCGGTATAATTACCGGTACCTACATATTTAACTTTTAAATTTACACACGTTTTAAGTTGATCGTTCGTTAGCAATGATATTATAATGCATGGATGTACAGTTTCATACTAAATAACAGCAGAAAAACGGCCCGACATGAGAATACAGGTTGACAACAATGATACAAATGCAAACTATTAGTTTACCATTGGATTTTTACAACTTTACGTGTAACTGCATAAAATAATAATTTATTGAGTTTCGTTGCAAATAGGTTTTTTTTACAAAATAATAGTATTGACAGCAGCGCCGTCGGTCCGACAGACTAACAGCGCGAGCGATTGTCGATTTAGTCTTCTTTTTATCCTACTTCTACTTTGGTATGCCATTTTTTAAACACTGACTAGAAGTCCATTTTACTTATAGGTCAGTCAGTGTTCGTTAGAAAGTTAGAAAACCGGCCAAGTGCGAGTCGGACTCGTGCACCGAGGCTTCCGTACCAACTTACCAGAACCAAATACCTATTATCTATTCTGTGCCAGAACATAAATTGAATCCCTTAAGGCATTAAGTCTGCCTTTTCTACATTTAAATGTATTATTTTTTGCAATTACATAAAAAAAATGAATAAATAAATAATAAACAGGACAAATCCAGAAAACCCTCACAAACAACATTCATTCGAATTGAGAACCTCCTCTTTTTTTGAAGTCTGTTAAAAATCATGATTAATTATAGTTTAAGGTTTAGAGGGAAAACGTTGCCCTTCATATTTGGAGAGTGCTTTTTGAGGCTTGGTTCACAAACTTACTACTAAGGGCCACTATTAAGGCTGCTTAATATATTTCAATTACTAATAAAATATATTTTTCAGATTCTTCTGTCATTATTTACCTTTGTGTTCTATACCATTGGTTTCTCTTACGTTTGGTGTCTCGCGGTTGCTTCATTAGTAAGTATTTTTAGAATAATAATAATAATAGTCAGGAGAGGACTCTGCGGCCCTAACCACCGGTAGCTTGAGCCCTGCCTCGCTGCCGGCGGCACTCTAGGTTAGGTATTTATAATGTTTCTATATTTTGTATTGATATTGTTTTATTACTTTTTATAAAAATATTGTAAAAACCTAGCCTAAGATTATAAATTAATATACAGAAATATCGATTGAAAAAGATTTTCTTAATTCTTTTTAAATCGATGTACAGAAATCGATACTAGAAATCTTAAATTTAACTTTACCGTATAGTAACTATCAAAAGTTATATCCGTTCATGTCTGTCCTAATATCTTTAGTCACCTAGATACTCCTTCTAAACCACGCAACAGATTTTGATATGGTTTTCACTGTCATTTAGAGAATCCTTACAGAAGGTTTTTTATCCTAATTGCACCCGTGAGAATCAGGGGCCGGTGGCTAGTATAGTCGACCAACTAAAATTTGCTTGGCTCACCCGGGAACCAAACAACTAAAAATTCAAAAAACAAACACCAGGAGTGCGATTTTTGAATCTCACCGGGTAACTAAAGCCCGCCAAAATGGCCGTTTTTCATAGAAATGCGGCATTTTGGTGAGCTTTAGTCACCCGGTGACATTCAAAAATTGCATTCAAATCTCACCGGGTAACTAAAGCTCACCAAAATAGCCGTTTTTCTTAGAGATTCCGCCATTTTGGTGAGCTGTAGTCACCTGGTGAGATTCAAAAATTGCACCCTGATACTTAACTATACCAGCTACGAATTAAATTTTTTGGCCATTCACTATATTATGTTGTTTCCTTTTAGGATTCAAACCAACTGGGAGGTTTTCATGGTCTTCTCGTTATGGTATTATACTACGCAGTTCTGATAGGGTCTTTGCTTTACCACGGACATAAGATTCAAAACGAATCAGAACGTTTAAGAAGAATAATGGGCGCAATGTACTGTAAAATATTGCACGGTTAGTATGAACTTGTATGACTCGATCTACTTTCCACTAAAAAACAATGCCATTTCAACGCATTTAGTGCTAAGAACCGCGAACCCGATCTTGGGTTCAAAGTCAAAATATGTTTATTCAGATTAGGCTTACAGGAATCACTTAAGAATGTCAGAAAAACAATCCACTTTTATATCTGTTCGAATTCGAAGGCTGTTGCTGAAAAAGTTTCGGTCGGTCACTAGTTGTGATAGTTCCAGGAGCTTTTGGTCCGGGGTTGGCGCGTTTAGTGCGGGACTGTCGCCGGCAGATGGCGGCGCAGCCGGCCCGGGTCCGCGTGCTGTCCACCATGCCCCTGCAGATGTCGCTGCTGCTAGCCATCCTGTCCACAGCCGTCTCGCACACGATCACATTGCTACAGTTTAACCACGTGGTGTGAATTGAGATCATAATGACCTGCTGGTAGACATGTGTAACACTTAATCGGGCCAACTCAGTTCATTGCGCAGGATGTGCTGACTCACTTCAAAATGTGTTGGCGCACAGCGCAGTACCGCGGGAATTCGTAAGATGTCAATCAACACACCCAATATCTCACTCACTCGCAGAGTCAACACGTCAACACAGTTCACGCGCTGTGCGGTGTTTTCCCGTGCTAAGAACGCGCACAGTATACATACATATAAGCAGTAAGGAATCTACGTACAAATGCTCGAAACCGGCGCATTCACACAGACACACGCTCAACACGACGGCTAAGGGGTTTTCGCGGTGCTGTCGGTCGCGGCTGCCGCGTCGAGACGAGTGCAGGCGCTTTGCGTTTATCGTTATTGCATGCGCCCGAGACAGTGCGCGAACATTTAAGAGGAACAACCCTAACGCTCCACCGGAGCATAGGTTTCTATCTCACCAAATAGGCCCAGTTTTGGTACTGCTTTATTTATATACTGTGGAGCGTGTGAGTGGGGCGTGCAGATGGCACGCGCTATTGAGCTCATTCGGCGGGTTCCATTTTGTTACGCCACGGCGCAATTTTGAGTTAGCTCAATGAGCCGGCACGGTGAGCTGCGCCAGAGTTACTGAGTTGACGCAAGGAATTTTACTGATTTACCCATGTCTACCTGCTAGTGCTTGTTTATTGTCTATGTGGCACATTCAGTTTCGAGATGCCCAATTATTTGATTTGAATCGATCTTTTGGACCGCAATGGATCGTAAGTCATTGAATCGATCTACGATCTAGATCGCATGGTTTAGAAATGATCTAGCAAAAATCGCATTGTAATTAAATACCAACTATCTACAAACTTCTTTCAAATCATTGATTTCACTGGTGGCACCATTTTAAAATTAATTTAAAAGACGTCGCACTCTCGAGATTGCAGTTTGTAATAGAAGGTTAAGGAACAGTTTGGCTATAAAATAAAGAAAAATTATCACCCAGTCTCATATTTCTTTTTTAATAACTAGTTTCCATTAAGCAGAGCCGCAAATATTGTTTATAGTAAAGTATATTATTTCACTTTATATAATAGGAAATAGATTTTAATTTAAATTTAGGCCCAAAAATGTTTGTTTTGTATGTCGTATACAACGAGAATTTAACAATAATAATCATTCGATTTTATACATCCGATCTCCTAGGCATTCGATTCGATCAAGGCGCAGATCGCATTGACGTGAATCGATTCAAAAAATCGTAGATCGCATTGCTAAAGATCGATCTTCTAAAAGACCGATTCAGATTGGGCATCCCTAATGCAATTTTATTTTTATTTCTATTATATTACTGTTTGTATTTGTAATAATAACTATACTAGATAATTCTGAACGACTTTGTAATGACTTGGGTTTTCCTGTAATGTTACACTTTTTCTGCTTTGACTTAAATAAAAATAAAATTATGTTGTTGTTTGCATACCTACAATTCTAATTTTCATGTAATAAATTTGTAGCAAAGCATAAATTTTAAAGTGCTGGTTACTTTATGTCTAAATAGATTATTGTTTGCATAATTACTTTATTTATAACATGGAAATTGTTTACTTCTATCTTAGTTACATTGAACAGCGGTCGGAACCGGCGGCGCGGGCGCAGCAGGCGCGCGCTGATCGTTGCTCTGTAACAGAGGTGTCAGGGTCAGGAAATAATTCGCGACATTTAGTCAACTGCCTTTTTAATAAACGTGACAAGTGCTACAAGTAGATATAGCTGTCACACTTTAGGGGCCGTTCAAGTATTACGTAAGCAGATTTACTACAATTATTTACCCCCCTTCCCCCTTGTCAGCAAAAGTAATCAAAGCTCTTACCCCCCCTCCCCATGCTTACGTAAACATTGGTAAATGCATTTTTCTTTTAATGTATTGTTTTTTTTATTGATTCATGAGCAGCAGATATAATTCTAGAAATAAGAAAATTAAAAAGTGCTCCTCAATGTTGTATGTCTGCTCACTTTTATCCGATTTTGGAATGCCTACGTCGTTCTCATCTCATCGAACCATTCAACATCTTGGTGCTCTAAATTTTGAAAAATGCACATCAGTTCCATATGTCTAAAAAAGTAAATGACTACTGCTGATGTAATCACCAACTAGACCCCCCCACCCCCCATGTCATCAAAAATAAGCACAGCAAAGACCCCCCTGTCCCCCTATACTGCTTACGTAATACTTGAACGGCCCCTTAGTATGGAAAAGTTTACATTTATGTCGAATTGTAATGTAGAGTGTGATTCTTGAATCTCAACGGGTGACTAAAGCTCACCAAAATGGCCGGTTTTCGTAGAGATTCGGCCATTTTTGTGAGCTTTAGTCACCTGGTGAGATTCAAAAATTACATATCTGAAATGTTTAAATTAATTAGGAGACAGCTTAAGCCAGGTTTACACGGTACAAGAGAGTTAGAAATTTGAGCTCACAACGTCGCGTTAGTTAATTTTTCCCAATTAATTTGAGTGTAATTCAATGAAATTCTAAGTGATGACATTGCACATCTGGTGCATTTCTTATGTGTTCAATTTGTGTAATGACGCGGCCCAGTGTGCATCTAGGCCAAATACAGTTTTCTTCTGAGCATCGATCGGTGACCTGATAGGTGAAGTGACAATTCACTTGAAGATTTAGAGGCTAGCGACTCCACAATGCATTTACAGAAAATCTTTTCTTTTCAACCTTTACCAAATAGGAGGCTCCAAAAGTAGAATCGCCAGGGGATTAGGAATTTAGATCTAATCAAAAATGTCAACATGAAAAACCGAGTACTCTCAAATCGAAGACACCAAAGTTACGTACCGATCGGTCCATATCATCACAGCGACCAGCGTCGAGGGCCCGCACGAGCCGCGGGGGCCGCGGGGACGCCGCGTCGCGGAGCACCGCGGGCCCGGGGGGCGCCGCGGGGGCCGGGGGAGCGGCTACAGGCGCCGGCGCGGCTACAGGCGCTGGTGCGGCCAGCTCCAGCTCAGCCTCCGCGGCAGTCACGGCGCGGCGGCGGCGCACCCGGCGGCGACGCTTCCTGGCCGGCGGGCACGCGCCGTCCGCCTCGTCCTCCCCCCCCTCCTCCTGCGCGCGAGAGATCCGATCTATGAACACCTGTTCCAACAGACACAGCGCGTGACGCTTCATGTGCTGCAACTCCTCGTCTTGCGAAGGCAGCGCTGCGATGACGGATGTTGATGGGGATGTAGGCAGCGCTGATGGAGGCGTTGACGATACTGGCAGAGGCGTTGACGCCGCTGGCGGAGATGTTGTCAGCGCTGGCTGAATCACTGTCAATGACGCTGAGGGTGACGGCTCGGAAGGACGAAGCTGTGGCTCCGAAGCGGGTGGCATCGATTCGCCCTCGGCGGTATCAGTCTTGCTTCGTTTCTTAGGCTTTGGCGGCGGGGCGGGCGGACGCTCGCCGCGAAAACTGAATATGCGCTGCCACTCGTGCTCGACGGGCACCACACTGCAACATGACAAGCTTTTCTCAAGGACATCAGCACGCAGCAAAATATTAGGGTACCAATAAGGCCAAAGACATTGAAACAATTTCATTAACATGTAGTATAATTATATTTTTATTACCAATAAATTATCTTAATATAATTGCGGGATAACATTGCTAATTCCATCTTATCTGGCATTTAATGAATCAGTAATATCAATATTAAGACGTTGCCATGTCAGTATTGTTTTTCGAACTTTCACTAGATGATTGGTAGTAAGATTGCCAGTACTGCTTATAAATAATAATACTAAGCTCTCAAATGATACCCTTAAAATCATTTTTTCATGGAGCGTCAGAATAAAACCACTGCGTTAGATCGCGATCCAAATTATGGCCTACGGGCACCACTTTAATTCAAAACTACAGTATGTTGGTATAACAAGTTAACTAACTAGCTGTCTTGCGCAACCTTTAGTTAGGACTTCGAAGAGAAAAGTTAGTGTACCTTATAGGCTTAATAGCTTGGAGATGACTGCCTGAAAGGTTATAGCAGTTCTAATAGTGAAAAAATATCTAACACGCATAATAAATGAGTGCGAGATAATCTCACCGCAGTGTCTCGCCAGCACGCAGCAGGCAGAGCGGCTCATCGGGAGGGAGCGCGTGCGCGGCGCACAGCAGGCAGAAGCGCGTGCGCAGCGCGGCCATGCGCCTCAGTCGGCGCGCCAGCCAGCGCACGCAGCGGCCGCCCGTGCGCGGCACCCACACGAAGCAGCGCGCCGGCTGCTGGAAGTACTCGCTCATGTCCACGCTGAGGCGAAACGCCGCGCCAGCCGGTCCCGCGGCACTCGCGTCCCCGTCAGACTCATTTAGGTTCTCTGTAACAAGGGGCTTAATGTAGGAAGACCTTTTTACCCAATGAACGACTGTGACCTACACTTAGGGTTGCCAACCATACTATATTATATAGTACTGTACTATATTTCGGCTCTCCGTACTATATGTATACTGTTGAACGAATATATCGTACGCAAATATGTACTATTTTTCAAGTGCTTGTCACATTATTAAAATAGATAGAATAGATAACAAACTTACACGATTGCCTTTTATTCATCTTTCCAAAAAATGCTATAATCAACCGAAAAAATGTTGCCAACCCTACCTACACTATACCTCGTTTTTTTAAGATTACAAATAAATCATGTTATTTTAGCATAATCTATTTGGAAACGGCAAATTATATATTTCACTGTACCACATTTGCACAAAAAAAATACCATGATTGTTTACAACAATTCTCATCTTAAAACAAACAAGATATAATGCGTCTTTTAACCATTTTTATTTTATCTGGTAATAATAATGTGTTATGAGGATTGTCTTAGCTTAAGGTACAATCATAGATTGGTACAATGTGTTAAGAAAATGGTTAAGTTTTTTTAAATGATTAAGTTGGATGTTCAAAATTACAAAAACTTAGTATCAGCGGACCCGGTTTAGGAGCATGACACTAATGACATAGGTGATAAAATCCCACTTTTAATGCTTAAGGTTTCGTTTCGCTTAAAAGTAGTGTTTATTAATGACGATATTTGGCTAAGGAATAAAAAGGTTAAGTATTAAGGAACGTGGTAACCTCAATTGTTAAATGATTTTGGTAAAATTGTGAAAATGGAGATAGACAACATAGAAATATTACAAATACCAAGGACGGAGAATGCCGGCTCAGAAATGAAGCCATCGCAATAGAGATGAACGAATTACTACCGACCTGGCGAACCGCCGTTTGGACGCTGCAGCTTACCTGGCTCCAGCATAGCGTTGTATTAAAACTGGCCTCTTTTATTCTCAAACAAAACTGGGTCAGGCCAACACAACAATTAAGGATCAAGGAAGAAACAAAATAATATGGCACGAGCACGAAAAATAACAGAAACAGACAAACAGAAAACTTGTCAGTGTCAATCTAGTGTCAATCTATCTTTTTTTGCATATTTATGAGCCGGCAAACGTCTTTGGCCGTACAGCCATGTCTTAGTTGAAAATGATCAAACCTTTTTGCTTTTCTCTCATGATGTAGGCCAGAGCAATGAAAGGATTTGATGATATTACAACCTTTCGCTTTCCAACCAAAATAACTTTAAATCACACATCGGTGAATAAAAACTCTGCACCGTGGTCATAATTATTATAGCATGAGAGTCAAGTTAAGCCCAATGAGCACCCATCATAAATTGATTACGAAGTGGTTTACTGAGCCTTATATCACCTAGCGACCCGCCTCGGCGTCCCTTGGGTGTAATTTATCAACTAGAACTTAATTAGAATGAATTACAACTTTTTTAAGCTGCCAAAAGTAAACATTAGTTTATTATAAATATGATGATGATGATGCATTCCTTTCATACCTCATCAGGGACATAGGGCTCTCAGACTACACCCCCATCTGCTGTTTATTATATAGTCATTAAAAATTAAATAACATAATTTAACAAAAATATCAAGTGCGAAACATGGGTGCAAAATTACCAGTAAAATGCAGTAAAACAAATTCCATAAACAAATTTGAAACATAGAACATTCTTCGTGGACCGTTAAGAAATAATTTTGTATTTGTAAAAAAGTTACGGTATAATTTTATTGGTTATGATATGGGCATAGATAAAATATTACATCCATGTTGAAGGGTTTGTTGGAAGCAGGGCACAGCCAATAATTTTTAGCCTTTTCTTATCTGTGGTCATGGATAATTTCCCAAGATAATAATAACTACCTTACAATGTGATCACAGTGCCGCAGATTTCATAGCAGGCAACTAACGAAGCGATACTTTATAATTATAATCGTTCAGCGTGTTGTACTTTAGAAATTTTGTTGTGTATCCATTATGAACAAATATCTTTGGACAATTTACATCAATCACCTTAGTCCCAAATCAAGCAAAAGTTGTTTGTGGTTATATGTAGAAAGAGATGCATACTTAAATACATATCTATACATATAAAATTCAAAGTCCTGACTGACTGACTGACTGACTGACTGACTGACTGACTGACTGACTGACTGACTGACTGACTGACTGACTGACTGACTGACTGACTGATATATCAGCGCACAGCCCAAACCGCTGGACCTAGAGACTTGAAATTTTGCACATAGATCCCTTATATAGTGTAGGCATCCACTAAGAAAGGATTTTTGGAAATTCCACCCCTAAGGGGGTAAATTAGGGGATGAAAGTTTGTATGAAAGTCCGTTAGTTTTGAAGTTAGGATCTTGAAATTTTGTTGTTAGGCTAACGTAAAAAAATAAATTTATACGGGTCTCAGTGTTTTTGATAATTCCACCCCTAAAGGGGTGAAAAGGGGGATAAAGTTGTGTATGGAAAGGCCTACATTTTCACAGCAAAAATCACTACATTTATTATTTAGGCTTATAACGCAACGTGTATATCGAGTGTTATTGGAATTACAACCCTTAAGGGGAAAAAGGGGGATAAAATTTTGTATTTGAGTTTTTTTTATTGAAGTCAAAATAACGTGCGTGGTAACGTGTTATTAGTAAGCCTCTATTGCCACCCGTCTATCCGTCTGTCTATCTGTCTGCCACGCGCAAACATGTCCTGACTGATTTGCGATCATCGTCCAACCGAAACTATTGAATCAAGAAAGCTGAAATTTGGTAAATATGTTTATTTTATAACGTAGGCATCCGCTAAGAAACCATTTTTGGTATTTTTTACCTTTAGGGGGAAAACGGGGGGTGGGGGTTGAACTTTGTATGAAAGTCTTTGTTGATTGAAGTCATAAACATGAAAATTTGAATCATAAATAGCTTATAAGTATTATAACGTATTTCAGGATTTTTGCATTTTTACATTTAAAGGGGGAGAAGCGGGGGTGAAAGTTTGACAGGACATATTGATTTCTTTAATAGGGGCTTGTAATTTTGAAATACAGCTACTTATCATAAATAAATAATGACGCGTCACAGGGTTTTTGGATTTTCAAATTTGTAGGGGGAAACGGGGAGTAAAAGTTTGTATGGATAGAGGTATCGGGTTTTTAATAGGAACTTAAAATTTTGAATTTAGATACTTATCATAAATAAATAATTATGTGTTTCAGGGTTTTATGACTATCAAATTTTAGAGGTGGGAAACGGGGGTGAAACTTTGTATGGAGGGGAGGTATCGGTTTATTCAAAAATAAGAACTTTAAAATGATTGTTTGTTTTAGGGTATTTGGATTTTTACATTGGAAGGGGGCAAAACGGGCGGTGAACATATGAGAGGGAGTGAGAGCACTTATAAGTTTTTGATTCTAAAAAAAAGGCCATTTGTTTTCTGTAGGCCACGCGGGCGAAGCCGCGGGCAGGAGATAGTTATAAATAAATAATGAGGTATTTCAGAGATTTTAGATTTTTAATTTGAAGGTGTAACACGGGGAGGGGGGAGTTTGTATGGAGGTATCGGCGTTTTTTAAAGGTAGAAACTTGAAAATTAGAACTATTGAGCATAAATGAATACCGCCGTGTTTAAGGGTATTTGGATTTTCACAATTAAAACGAGAGAAACGGGGTTAAAACTTTATATGGAGGTATGGAGGCTTTTCGAAGATATAAACTTGGAAGACTTTAAGGGATGACAGTTAATGTTACGAAAACCAAAGTAATGGTGTAAGAGAAGAATGAAGACGTTTCGTTTGAATGTCGCATCCAGCAACGTGAACAGCCAAACGTGCCTTTTTCGACGTTCGGCTGTTCACGATGCTGTGTTAGTTTCCACGTTGATGTATGGTAACGAAAGCTGGGTTTGCGAGAAGAAGCATAGGAGTAGAATAAATGCCGTGGAGATGCGTTCTCTGCGTAGTATGAGTGGGATCAAGCTGACTGAGAGAGTGAGTAATGGTGTTATAAGAGAGAGGTGAGGTCTGAAAGAAGATGTAGTGACTAGAATAGAGAAACGAATGTAACGTTGGTTTGGGCATGTTGAACAAATGGATGAAAGGCAATTATGTTAGCAAATTTATGAAGGTGATGTGACTGGGCGAGTTCGTCGAGGGCGGCCTCGACGTACTTTTGTCAACCAAATTTGTGATGTTCTGAAGACAGGTCAAACCAGAAGTACACGGAACCGCCGAGCATGCATGAAGAGAGGAATGTGTGTGGAGGGAGCGAGGGAATATGCCAAGACCAGGGCAAATGACGTTCTGTGGTCTCTGCCTACCCCAAAGGGAAACAGGCGTGAGCTTGTAATAATAATAATAAAAATAAACTTGAAAATTAGAGTTGCAGCTGCTCATCATAAATAAATAACGATGTTTCGGGGTTTTCGGATTTAGATGTCATTCGTTTTCTGTAGGCCACGCGGGCGAAGCCGCGGGCAGAAGCTAGTTATATATAACATGCATGACCCCAGTAGGTACAAACTACTATATTTATTTATCATACAAATGTTTCTCTCTATCGGGATTCAAATCTGAAATCTTGTTTCTTGGTCAGGACCACTACTAGCACTAGGCCATTAGGTCTTTGAGTCGTAAAAGTTTTGTCAAGATTAAATGTATGGTTATGGTGGTTAAAATTTATCGTATGTTCTTCCTGAAAGCCCATTGTAAATATTGGTAATAAAAATTTAAATCTGATAAGTTGTTTCGAACATACAAACTTTACCTCTTTATAATATTATACAGATAAAATTCGTACCAATATTTTTCTACTATTGCTGCACTATTTACTACTTTGGCAGAGTTGTATATTGGAGCAACAAGTATAACTGCTCGCCTGTAGCACAGATGTCGCTTTCTTATATGGAAATATAATAAACTATGAAACAGTACGGTAGCATACCCCCTGTGAATATTGACGATTGCGCTCGCTCGTTTACTACTATATTTCTCTAATCTGTGCGCTCGTTCTTCGTATCGTATCGAAATCCTATCTGTACGTCGTCAAACAGTGCTTTATAATCGTCTTATTATTGTAGAAAACAGCAAGGCAGACAAAACGAGACATAATTTCGTTTATTAGCTCCACAGTTGCTAAGTAACGACCATCTGGGACTACCGCGACACAGTTTAACACCCCGTAGTACTCGGGTTTGTTGTGTTGCCGCCGACGATAGTTGTGATGTTGGGCGGACGGTGAGCGTTGAGAGCGGTTTGGAGATGTGGAACAGCGAGAATGTGTCGCCGCAGCGAGGGCGGGCGGCGGCGCGCGAGTTGCGGCGGCTGGCTGCCCACCCACCGTCCGGAGTCAAGCTGCTACTTCGAGACGACGATCTCACGGATATCGTCGCCCTTATTGAGGGACCAGGTCAGTTACAGCAACCATTCAGTGATTGCATGTCGTTACGTACAAAATGCGCCGCCAGTTCAGTCCATCATTCCGGTATAGTTTTGACTGATGCCAGAATGATGACAAAAGGACGCGGTTACGATCATGCGGACACGACACGAGACAGGTTACACGATAATTCTCTCGTCATTCTGACCAGAGTTGTATTGACACAGCGTTGCCAGGCGTCCGGATAAAGCCAGACATAGTTAAGCTTTTTGGTAGCATGTCCTGACAAATTCGTGACCACCCTGTCTGTCTGGCTTTTGTTATGCTTTTTGCATCAGACATGGTTGTTCCCCTATCTGCCTCATGACGTGCTCCTAAGTACTACTAAATAGTTGAGGATGTTTAGCATTTTATCCAAATGTCTGGGTAAACTAACTAATCTTTTCCGAGTTAATGCCTGTGTCCTGTTTCATGAAGCTACAAGTTACAATTTTACGTGTCTAAACCGGCAACATTGGTCGTTATGCCCATGGCCATTGGTCATTATTGACCAATGTTGCCGGTTTAGACTTGTAAAATTGTAACTTGTAGCTTTGTGAAACGGGCCACTGGTGCTGCGTTTTAGTTTGTATTTTATTGTTTTATATGCATGTTTGTGTATTAATATTAAATGGCTGTCACCCCTGATTAAACTAAACTGATCACTCGGTTCTTTTATGAGTTTTCATCATTATAGCAAAGCCATGGTGGTGAACACTCAATAATGACCACCACCAACTGGTCAAAACTCAACATTGTGAGTGATTGTTTATTCCAAAGCATCAGTAGTTTTTCAAAATCTACCCTTAATTTTAATTAATAATCGAAATGTAGCTGGAGGTAATCTCTGGAACTACCAAACAGATTCTAAAAATTCTTTTTCTAATAAAAAGCTACACAATCCCTAACAGACTTAAGCTACTATTTCCAGATGAACAAAGTTGCGGGCTCCCCTAGTGGGATATAAGTTCAGACATTGGAACGCATATTGTCATGACTTCTAGCATAGGCCTGCCCCAGAGACTTCTACAGTTCTTCATCAGAAGCTTTCCCCACGCCTGCCTGCTGCAGCTATCAGATTGCCATGCCATCTTTGTGGTGGCCTTCTTCTTTACTTCTAACCTTTTAAAAGTTCTGTACTGTAATTAAAAATCAATTATCTTTAGTTGTTAAGCATATAGTATTTAAAAGACTAGTTTCAAGTTTTAAATATACTTAATTGGAATTTTATTGTGCAGACACTGCAGCAAACTGATATTACCAGTTTTATACCATTACTATAAAATTAGTGGAAATATCTGTGGTAGCAGTAATAAAATTATGCTGCGAAAATCTAGGACAAATAACCAGAAAAGAAACTAATAAGCTGCTTTGCTATCCAATCACTAAAAGGTCTTTAAAGTGTTATTTCTCACTATATCTCATTAAACAGATCTGTTCATAGTCTATAGACTGATTATTATTATTTATTTATTCAATAAGAATTTACATTGTATCTGAATGTCACTTAATCTACGAATTCTATTACATTACTGTGATCAAAAAGGAAAATAAAATTAATTCAATATGTAAATAGATTCTTCTAAGTCATACAAAACCAAAAATATTAAATTAAAAATTGCATTTAAAAAAAAGAAACCATTTACAAAAAAAATTATCGCGTTAAAGTCCCGATAGTGTTATAAATATGTGTGAAAATCGCAAAAGTTTAAAACAATTTATCATTTACAAAAATTTCAAAATTATTACAGATTTTGGATAATAAACCATTTCAACCCACTCAAGTCATTTTGTCTCTCATCACTTAACACCCTATTAGTGATTGGATGACAGTCTCAGTGTCAGCAGGATCTTCCATTTTCCAAAGCTCTGGTAATATCAGACATGTAAAAGGAAGAAATGTTATTACTTTGCTCTGTTGTGGTAGCAATTGATGATGTGTGGTAGCATAATTTTGAAATTACCTTCTGCTGTTTTGTTTTTGTGTTTTTGTCTCATTTAAGTGAAATGTATTTCTTCTCCTAAATATTAATCTTGAACCTAAAAGAGCCTAATGTGGCCTAGTTGCAAAATATTCTTTCATTTTCATAAGTCGTCTGTCCCGAAAACCAAAGTATCTACAAAAAGTTACCACAAGTTTGTGTGTTCTGTTGTCCTGTAGATCCATCAGTTCCCTAAGACCGTCTAAGGTCAAAACCTACCTACTGTACAATAGTCTCGCGGAGTGGCTAATGCCGAAGTCGTCATTGGCAAAATCCATTTCAACCTAGAGATGGGAAAGCCATATTTAAAAAAAAGACCGTCTATGTATGTGTTGTTGTGACTGTGTGTGTGTGTGTGTGTGTGTAGTGCAGCGGTTCCCTTTTGGAAAGCGAAATATTTGACGGAGCCCTTAAATGAAATACGGCATTGAACTATTGTCCTGAGGTGCCATTTTGGAATCTCACCGGGTGACTAAAGGTCTCCTAAATGGCGGGTTTTTTCATAGAGATTCGATAATTTTGGTGAGCTTTAGTCACCTGGTGAGATTCAAAAATTGCACCTCTGACACGAGAGATAGATTTCAGTTTTTTTTCTTATTGCAACCAATATTCACACGGAGCCCCCACAGAGGCTTTGTGGAGCCCTGGGGCTCCGCGGAGCACACTTTGAATATAGCTGGTGTAGTGTACCGTGCGTGGTGTTCCAGCGGAGACCCCGTACGAGGGCGGCGTGTTCCGCGTGCGACTGGCGCTCGGGCGCGAGTTTCCGGCGGCGCCGCCGCGCGCCTACTTCCTCACGCGCATCTTCCACCCCAACGTGGGCCGCGGCGGGGAGGTGAGTGACCGGACGCCATCATAATATAGGGTTCAAAGACTTAAAGACTGTCCCCTTTTTTTTAATGAAATAGGAAGGCGAACAATCAAGTGGGTCACCCGATGGTAAGTGATACTACCGCCTGTAGACACCCGCAAAACCAAAGAGATTGCAGATGCGTTGCCAACCCAGAGGCCTAATGGAATACTTCTTGTGCAAGTAATTGCACCGGCTGCAGGGGGGTTCCAATCCGCACTGTAGGTACGCTCGACCGCCTTGCCTATGGCATAGGCAAACCACAGTAGGCTGTCGGCTTGCCGCGCGCCCGCTCGATCGTTCCCGCCGTGTCAGTGTAATTGAAAACGAATGCCGCGCAACCCTAGCGTGTCGCCGAGAGTAGCGGGGGGAGGGCGGGCGGGCTCTCGCCGCCTGGCGCATGGTGAATGAAGTGATACGAACTTTTTGAGCATGTGAATAATGTTGGAATTCGTTTAATCGCGCTCGTAAAAGAGAAGTTTCTGTACGTTATTTATTCGTCTCGTCTTGCTCTCCGCGTTGGAACACCCGTCTATAGGCGTTGGTGATCACTTACCATCAGGTGACCCACTTGCTCGTTTGCCTTCCTATGTTGTAAAAAAAAAACTATTTCAAACTATGCCTATGTCAGGTGTGCGTGAACACGCTCAAGCGCGACTGGAAGCCGGAGCTGGGGCTGGAGCACGCGCTGCTGGCGCTGCGCTGCCTGCTGATCGCGCCCAATGCGGAGTCTGCGCTGAACGCGGACGCGGCCGCCATGCTGCGCACGCGCTACGACGAGTACTTCGCGCGCGCCAAACTGCTCACAGACATACACGCGCGCCCCAAGCCCGCCGCCGCACAGGTAGCTCTTTAACCTTTAGTATTTTTATCTACACACATATCATAAGTGCCCTATAATGCGTTCAGAAACCGTAGGAAATGACCAGCATTATTACAACCAATTTTATTCTGAGAAATTTCTTGTCTGTGGTAGCAGGTAAATCTGAACTTTAATGGTCATTACATACCGATTTCTGTAAAGTTATTAGTTTAAATTTGGAACAGCTGTCAAAATTCAAGTGGGTCTCTATTTTAGTATCCATAAATATTAAAACAGTTATCGATACGAAACGTCAATCCAATATGTTTTTTTAATATAAACGTACGACATTTGATCTCGAGTAACATGTGAATAGGGATTTCATTCGTTTGTCTATGATTTAAAAAAAAACACTTGTGTGATCCTATTATGAAACTCGCTCACGCTCGTTTCTTAAAACCACACTCGTGTTTTAAGGCCTTTCATTATATAGCAGTTGCATAAACTACTAATTACTATGAGTAGGTAGGTACATTTAAAATGTAGTGTACAATCAAAGACTAATAAGTCACCACTAAAGACGGAACTGCATATATTATGCTATAGTATGCTCTATGAAGTCGATATATCTATCCCTGTCGAGCATAGACATTTTCTCTCAGTTCTCTTTTCAATGGTCGGCTAAGTTTGTGGCTGTTTGTACATCAAAACACTCCGTAAAAAATGTCTAAATGACAGTGAAAACCGTCTCAAGTTGCATATTGTCTCATTGTTTGTAAGCTAAGAACACTCGATTGTAAACCATGACCAAATGGCGCAGATTGCAGCCGGCATGAGCCCGACCATCGCACGTAGTGTAGATGCGGTTATCACAAACTGTTGGAGCGAGCAGAATCGGTTCTAGCTGAAAAACAGCGCTGGAAGTCGCTCATGTGGGCTGACACTATCGGCAATCGCTGTCGCCAGATAACCATTTGCTATTGCTTTTATAGGTTAATTGTTCATGTTTATTTCGTGTTATATTGGCAATTTTTATTTTATTTTTAAATATAGGATTTTTCTTTCTTTCTTTCATCAAGTTCCGTGGGTTTAGAAAGACAGACAGGAACGGTTAGCGACTTTATTTATACTATGTAGTGATTATTATTAATGAACTCCATGCTTGCAGGACGACAATACCACCACAATCGCGAGCGGCGGCAACGAGGGCGGCGAGGGCGGTGAGGGCGGCGCGGGCGAGCCGGCCGAGGGCGCCGAGGGCGCGGGTGGCGCGGAGGGCGGGCGTGCCAAGCGCGAGCGGCGCCCGCGCGACTCGCACAAGCCGGCGCCGGCGCGCGACAAGCGCCGCATACTCAAGCGGTTATGAATCTCGCCCGCGCCCTCCCCCGCCCCCGCCTTGCGGCGGCGCTCCCTCTTACCAAATATTATGACATTCGGTTCACATTATATTTAATAAAGTACCTAATTTCGATAGCTATTTTTTATTATATCGACTAAATTAATAGAGACCCGCCTTTGCTCCGCACGGGTGCAATTTACTAACGAAACCTTAATTAGAAAATATATTACTGATCAGAAAAACCGTATCAAAATCCTTTGCGTGGTTAACGGACGGCGCCTTGGGAGTAAGCAGCCGAAGAAATAAGGACAGATAGGTGGATGGTGGACTAGTATGCAAATAAAGTAGATTTCGTAATTTAGGACTTATTTAGCGCTGTCTATGTTCCTGATGTTGTAAATTTTAAAAATCCAGGAATTGTAAGCCCTTTCAGTAACTTGTACATTATCTGTGGCCCTAGTAGCCAGGATCTTATTCAGAAGGGGTGCATGAGGGACCTGGCTGAAAATTAAATTAAATTGATCGAATATTTGAAACAAACTTTAGTCAAATTTGACGTACCTATATTAAACACCAAAGTACTTATCGATTTAACTGATTGGACACCTGGTTCCCTAGGGGGCCCTCGCCCTGGCACCTGGCTACACCTATGTTAGAAATGGGTTGAGTCTAAGATTTGATTCAAATATACCTTACGAAACATTTTTTTACATTGTCATACTTCAAATTTGTAATATTCGTAGAACAATGGTGTCAAATATTAAATGGAAATAAAACAAAAATTATCAACAACAAATTATTAATATTTAGAAGCAATTCTTATAAAAATATAAATCGTAAAAATATTTACATCAGTAAATGAAGACCGAAGAACCATCGGGATTCAGTACCGATAAGGCCGAAACCCCACTGCGGCGCATGCTACGCACGCTTCATACAAAAACAGCTGTCGTGGGTCAGTGTGTATGCACCGTGCGTATCGTGCGCAGCAGTGGGGTTCCGCCCTAACTGCCTAAGTGGGTCCCTCACCCTCCAAAAGCCAAAGGGAGGGATGTAACGTAATGAATGTATAGTCAGATTCAAGTCGGCGGTGGTTACTTAAATGATACTATTTTAATTTGGTACAAAAAGTCAAAAAAGAGATCTCTCATGTAGCCCCTACCATGAGGCGGCCCAGAGGTGCATTTTTTGGATCTCACCAGGTGACTCAAGCTAATAAAAATGGCCGAATCTCTATGGAAAACGGTCATTTTGGTGAGCTTTAGCCACCCGGTGAGATTCAAAAATCGCACTCCAGGTTTAATTAATCCCTTCCTGCGTCTGTGTCAAACTAGTGTCGTAAGAAAGAGACGCCCATAGATGTAAACTAACCCCCTTATTCATAATTAGTTAAAAATCTTTTTAACCTAACTAATGTTTTGTCCCTTTCATTTGAGGGCAAACGTCACAATGACAGATAAAGACAAAACATGTTAACTAACAAACGTTTACGAAGCGTTTATGATTAAGGGGGTAAGCCTTGCCGGTCATGTTAGAGCCACAGGCTACTGACTCTAGACCAAAGTTGTTATAGGTTAAGTAAATAAATGTTTTACTTGTCAAAGTCTGTGTGACATTGGCACAAGATCTATTATTGCTTGATCCATGGCAAATCTTTTCGCACTACTAAATAATATACACTGTAAATACAACATTCTTCTCACATTTGCGCCCGTGTTACTAAGCTGCGGCAGCGCGGTATAGCACAAGTCATGTTATATTAGTTCTTTCAATCGAAACTAGATGACGCCAGGAGCCAGGAGTCGCTACAATGTTTCTCATACTAAGCATGATATGCTCCAGAGGACCTAGCACGCTAGCTTTTATCTCTGACAAAGCATTATATCCATTTCTAACCAGATAGCGTGTGCGAGAGGGACAGATGATTTTATGACTATGTGCGTGTTAATCGCTAGAGTGCTACTATAGCAGAAAGGCGATACTAAGCTGTTAGCCTTCTAAGGCGATGAAGGTTATGGGTCACGTTGTTTGTCACGTAGAGCCATTTCTACTGTCGCCCGTGCTCATCTTAGATGATGCCAACTATACAGATATATATCCTAATTTTGAGCAAATGGATTCCATTTTTTGCCCTGCCACAAGTGTTTTGTTTTGGCTGTTAACAGTCCCCAAAAATTCAATTTCATACGTACAATGCGATCGCGATAGCTCAATAATAAAACTGTCCCAGTAGCCGGGTAGCAATACAGCGTTTTATAGGCCACGTTATTTATACGTACCGAATAAAGTGACCGATACAGTTTACATTATCCCTCATTGCATCCCTTTCTTATGACACTAGTTAGACTGAGCTACACTGCGGGAATTGTTTTTGTTTAATTCGTATAGAGCTGCTGGGTGTGTAACGATTGCGCCTGATGCATATGCGGGCCAGAAATTAAATTCCTTCGCTGTATATTAGGCTTATCTTTGTATTGAAACTTGTAATCGCCCCTCTCTCAGATGATCGATTACGGTACATGGCCAGAATATCTATTTGCATCCTAATTTTGCATTTTATTTGCATTTTAATTCCTGTAGTCCTGACATGACCGGACCGTTTAATGTATTAGATTTAGATACTATCTGTCCCTGCGCCTCTGTCAGACTAGGGTCAAAAGAAAGAGACGCACGGAGGAGTAGATTGAACTTTCACGGTCGGTCGTGTTACGGCCAATGATGTCGCAGCCCTGGAGCTACGATTTTATCAAACCGGGATGGAACCTTGATAGTAGCCCTCTCTCTCCCGCGTTTGAGATAAATTATGATTTTGGCGCCCCGGAGACTGCCGCCAAGGGCAGGTGCCCAGAGGGGCAAATCTCATGTCAGTGGAGATGAAGTCACAGTAGAGACATGTCAAAAAGAGCGGTCATTTATTGACATATTTCGAAGTGAGATGAGTCTCGATGAACGTCAGATTTGGGGTCCTGTTTTGCCCCCCCTAGATTCGAGCCTTTGTTGTCAGTAATGTTGAGTGCGGCAGTGATTGCCGATCGTATGGCCGCGTCAGCAGTTGGTTTTGTCGTTGAGCGGGAGTTCTTCGTGCGGGGCGGAGGGCGCAGGCGCGGGGGATGCGGCGCGGTGCGCGGCCGGCGCCAGCACGAATCGGTGCAGTAGTGTGAACAGCGCCGAGCCTCCCAGCGGGCCCACCCAGTACACCTGCACACGTGATACATCATTAGAAAGGAAAACTTAAGGACGTACTACCACAGAATAAATAATAGTACTAACGTACAGAAACTTCTCTTTTTTGACCACCATTAAACGAATTCAAACTTTATGATCAGGCACGAAAAGTTCGTATTACTTCATAAACATTCGCCAGGCGGCATGCGTTAAAAGGAAGACGCCGCCCGCGCCCGCCTGTCACCCGCAATGCCCTGGCGCCCCGCTAGGGTTGGGCTGCTTACTATAATACTATCTCATGCGACAGAGTGAGCGGGCGCGCGCGCGGCGGGCCGCCAACCTACTGCGATTAACCTATGCCATGGGTGATGAGGCGAGCGCACCTACAGTGCGGAGTGGAACCCCCCTGGTACTACACCGAATACGTATGCAGCACGGCTTCGGGAAGACGCGCGTGTATACGCTGGTTGTAATGTATGCAATTATATGTTGAGATGCTATATCGCTTGCGTTGCGTGCATTTAACGCAGCTCTACGTAACGAATTGGAGCTGTGCTGCTTACTCTTCAGGTATGACCGGGCCTTAAGCAGTATTAAATCAGTTTTTGTAATAAAAAAACCGTATCAAAATCCGTCCAGTTGGTTGCAATTGCTTTTTTGGATGCGAATCTAAGAGGTGTCTACCCTACATATTTGTGAAACAATTTATCCGATAAAAGTAACAAAAGGAAGATATTTTCAGACATCTAAGTGTGAAGGAGTCGCGATAATGAGTCGAGTCGTAAAGTTTCAAAGAGTTTGGACTGACCCAGTGATGGTCCCATACGCCTTGCAGCAGCGCAGGCGCAAGGCTACGCGCCGGGTTGAGGCTGGCACCAGACATTGCGCCCTGGAAACACCACAATAAAATACGCATAAAATCATACTTAACGCGTTAAAAATGCCAATCAGTTCTTCACTATCACGGAAACACGTTGATTCATTAATAAGCAATGGTACTATCAGGAATTCCAGAATGGTATAGCAATCTCTAGAACCTTTTATATCAACTGTTTATCGTTTGTCAGCATAAATAATCTTCAAAGTCTTGCGTTACTTAGGGTAACGCAAGACTTTGAAATACTAAATGTATTATTAGCCCAGTGTTCAAAGTCGTTCTTAGATATATGTAACACCATTTATATAGATCTGGAAAAGGTGTATGTAACGGTGGGATCAAAATAAAGACTCACCCCGGCGTAGACGAGTCCGGCTACAGTGAGGCCGAACTTGATCGGCACGGAGCGGTCAGCCGGCGGCGGCGCGGTCCACAGCGCGCAGCACAGCAACGCCAGTAGTCCCGTGAGTACTGCCTCCACGCCGGCCGCGGCCAGCGAGGACACTCCATGCGCCGGCAGAGTCACTCCCGCCGCGCCAGTCGCCGTCGGCGCCAGCGCCTGAAGCGCCGCGAAACCCAACACAGCACCCACTATTTGCGCCAGCACGTACACAAGAGCCAGCAACGGAGCCGTCTTCCCCGTCAACACCGCAGCCAGCGTGACAGAAGGGTTCATGTGCGCGCCAGACACAGGTCCGAACACCTCCACGTTGCAAAGGACCACAAAGCCGAACGCCAGCGCGGGGTGCGCCAGCGGCGGGTGCACGGGGCCATGCGGGGTCAGCGTGGGCAAGCATGCTGCCACCCCCAACAGCACCAGCAGCGCTGTGGCTACGACCTCTCCCAGCACGGCGCGCCAGTATGCTCGCAGCGCACCGCTCACCGAAGAGCTTTCATCTGCACACAATCGCTTACGGTTATTGCTTGTTACAGCAGTCCTGCGCGGTTGCAACTGTTGCAAGCGCTGATACCAGGACGCAGTAGGAGTGATATTCAAGTTACAGTTATTCATGTTTCACAAATAGGACGCTTTTAAACTTGCTGTGTGACGGCGAATACGCCGATTTGTGAATGTATCTTTTAAATCGCTTCTTGAGCAAGAATGTCTGCGGAAATGATCCCTAACTCTTTCATTGCCAGATTTGATAGGAAAAAAACATCGTGAGTTTTCATAAAACACCAAAATGATTAAGCAATATATGTAGTTGATATTTGAAATGCTAGAGGTGAGTATGACTAGTTCTGTTGACTCAGCTGCTCTTCTTAGAGAAGTTGTTAAACGATATGATAAAAAAAATGTTGAAACCTATTTGTTAATTAAGCTAGTACCTATCTAGCTGATACTAAATCTGTTTACTAAAGTCCTTTCGAACATTAGCTTCGTGTTATAATGAAGGTCAAGACACGAGCACTAACGCTCATTATATGCATTGTCAATAGTGCATTGTCTTCAACCGGTATTATTTTGTGTATATTACGATAACGACCTGTTCGTACTACAGTCTATTATTAAATGAGTGTCTACCGAATTCTGTGGGCGGGTCTCTGAAATCGTCAACAAGCGTCAGTGGCGGATAAATAATCATTTTAATTTGGAATGAGTCCAAGATTGTTGAATTCAGTTTCGTTGTTTTGTAGCATCGCGGGCACACCCGCCGCGCCGGTTTTCGTTATACATCTGTGATTGTTTTTTTGTTAACGAGTCCGTATTATCCGATTTCACTAAAACGGTTCGGTTTATTCCACTTTAAGAGGAAAAGGAGCAAACTTCAAAAGAGCTCTCCATACATACATTTTCCACACTCTATAACCTATAACCGTGGTTTTTCGTATGCTGTTGCTGTGACTTATTAGAACTAACTTTGTAGAGTTTGATTTCTTAAATATTCTTTATGGATTTAGAAAATATTTGCATTTTAAGACTTTCATACAAAACCAAAAATCGACAGTATTTTCTACTTTAAACTTTCAGGAATAGTATTTAAAAATCAAAACATGGCAATAGCATACAAAAAAATATGCCTTTAGGTTAAAGTTTAGAAGGTAGAAAACGTTATCGCCGTTTGTGCGGAGAGCGCTGGGTACAATAGTCTTAAGATATCGTATAGGTATATATCTACCTTTCACAATTTAAGTATGTACTTGACTTGTACTTGATGTTCGCCAAGCGGTTGTAATTTTTTTTAATAACCGTGTAAGTAAACTGTGTTGATTTACTATTAAAGATGTGATTTTAAACCCGTTAGAGGCGCGGCGGAGAGCACATCCGTGCCCTCTTCGCAAGGACGTCATCCTCTTGATATTATGTAAATTAAATATAGATTACATATTCATAAGATAAAAATATATTGTAGATCGCCGTGGGAACCGGCCCCCGCGCTTTGCAGTAAATCAAGCACAATTGGCTGAAAATACGATTTTATAGATAAATTGTGTTCTATTGTGACATTTACGTGTTAATATCATGAGGGAATAATATTTGTGACCTTGTTATGTTGCAACGCAAATGAGCATGATTGTTTTTAAGCCTTTAAGAGGAGTGTGAACTGTGAACTCAGCGCTCTCTATACAAACGTCGATAATGTTTTCCACCCTCTCAACCTTAGCCAAGTTTTTTTTGTATGTTCTAATTATTATTAATGGATGCTAATAATTATGTTTGTAACGTTGGCTTAGCTGTAAGTTGCAAATTTTAAATAAATATACAAATTATGCCCTAGAACCATGTTTGTATGTTTTGACTTTTTAAACATGGTTTCAAAAATATTGACGCTTTTTGTTTTGCATGAAACTCCTATAATGCAGATACGTACCTATTGTCAAATCTATTAAGAATGTAAAAAAATCAAGATTTATATTAAGTTCTAAGTTTTTGTCGTTGGAATGAGCATTGTAAAAAATCTTTGTTTTAAAATGAACCGTTTTATTTTTGCGTTAAGGAAAGTAAGCCAAGTGGTGACAAAAGATGCAGCCATTACGGCTTATTTTGGATACATACACTCGATTTTAAGATGTGGCATTACATTGTGGGGCAGAGCATCGGAGTTTGATAATGTGTTCATAATGCAAAAAAAAATTATTAGAGCCATATTTGGACTCAAACAGACCGTGTCATGTAGGCCTTTGTTTAAAAAGAACAATATACTTTCATTGCCCTGCATCTATATTTTAGGTGCATGTTTATTTGTTTACAAATATGGACATCTGTTTAGGACATAGTTTATATAAAAACCCGGCTCGTTCGCAATACAGAAATAAATTATACGTTCCTTTATGTAAGTTATCTCTTGTTGCCATATCATTATTTTTTTTGTCAAAAAACTATTTTATTATAATAAAAAAGTCAAAAATGTATAATGGTATATAATGACAACACAAAGAAAAATAAGGATAATGGCAGGACTCGAACCTGCAACATCAGCATTCCGTGCCTTGCGAGTGCCAGTTTCGCCACATTATCGCTAATACAAGCGGAAATTTAATTAATTTAAATATACGAAAAAATAGAAATACGAAAAATCGAAAAGTAAAAAAAATCGATTACAAAAATTATTTTATGTATGGTTTCATAATAAATGTATAATTTTTTTTTAACAAATAAATCTGATTCTGAATCTAAATTATGTCAAGTAAAGAATCCACTGCGAGATTACTTGAACTTTAGGCGGTCAAGTCAGGGTCACAGTGGGATCAACAGCTGAATTAGCTCATTATCATCTATAAATGTTGCTGTGCCCTTACAGGGTTTATGTTGAAGCCATAAATTAATTTTAAGAACTCTTGTAAAACATTAATTTGCAATAAAGATAATTTGAATTTGAATTTCGGCCCACTGTGCATTGGTACAAACGCCCACGATGTTTACCCATTGGCGCACGAGATCGAAGTTCGGAGCCCACAGTGTCAACGGGGCAATTTACGCGCCAGTAGAAATGAATGCACATTCGAGATACTTATCACAAAAGAACTCCCTGTAGGCACCACATAAATTACAAGTGCTTCAATTTGACTTAATTGTTAAGTTTTTCATACAAAAACGTGACAAATGTATGTTGAATTGTAGCATTTTTCAGTTTTGTGGTATGGCCCCCAATTCTGGCGCTCATCGAGATTCATCTCATGTTCGAGACAGATCTTTACCTACTTTACTAATAGATCAGGACCTGTACCACAAAAATTTAACTACAATTTAACATATTTGTCACATTTTTGTATGAAAAACTCTACAATTATGTCAAATTGTAGTACTTTTAGTTTTTGTGGTACAGGGTGTTCGTTACTTTGCAAAGGTCCATTAATTTATTAATATATCAACGAATAATCTCGCTACTCGCCGAAACTAGAGTCGTGTTCTCACATGCATAGCGGCTGCGTCTGTACAACATAAATATTTTTCATGCAAAAACCTACCCTCCTCTGCTTTCATATGAAACAACATGATTGACCAAACCATTGGGTACTTATTATATTTCTTAGTAGCTCTATCATGACCGCAGAAGTTTAATTTATCTTGATTAACGTCCTTTTATTATGTTACTAGTTAGACAGAACCACTGCGAGGGATAAATTGAAGTTGAGGGGTCATGCTACGCCACAGTGCGTCTCTATCTAACTTGTGTCTTAAGCTTATTACATAGCCTATGTAAACCTAGGAGAGCTTATTTGATAGTTGACATGTAATATCGGTTATCTATATATGTAGGATGTTAAATTCGAAGAAAAACCATTAAATAATAAGTAGAAAACGTCTTTTAATATAAAATAAAAATCATTACAAATTAACACGTCTTTCTTCCGTCGTCCATCAAATTCGAACCCCTTCTATATTTAAAACATTCAAATTCTTTTCATTCTCATCTACTGACTCTTTCACACTCGTTCATACAGCTCTCATGCTAACTCTCTTACACCTTCGTACGTCATCTCACGCTCCTTTACACTCAGTCCCACAATCGGCCGTCCTGCAACTAGTCTGACCCCAGACTACTCATAATACTAACTAATACCATCCAATTCTTACAACACAAACAATAACAACTTTGAAACTTAAATTAACTCTAATACAGTGATACGTCTTAAAATCACATAACCAAAACTAAAACTTCTTCCTTGTACCTAGTACCTTTGTTTTTATAAAACCCTTCTCTTTTCTTCTTTACATTCTTTGTGTAAAAATCTTTCCTTCTTTTTGAACAATGGGCAATAACATACCCAGGGGAATTATTCAGCAATACCACATTCTGGTTTCGGCTCAGTACAGTATCTACTTGTCTTATCTTGCTGCTCTCTCCGTCTTCAGACACCTTTGGGTCCACTGTCTGTACCTTTTGCGCCATTAGACTCGTTTGCTGAGCCACCGTAGGCGCCATCTTCACTTCACACGACTTCACCACACTTTGTATAAGTTCTTGGACATCGGAACTTAGCCGCGTACATTTGTTCAACTTAGGCGCGTCTGAACCATCGTTAAAGTCCTCCGTCTCCTCCGACATCGGATTAAGGTCGCTACCGGAACTTCTTAATATCGTTTCAGTTTTATAAATAATTTTTTCACGTTTTGTCGGCTTCGTGATTGTTTCTATGCGGTTGTTTACTTCTGAAAAACAGTTCAAACCTGACATGACAGTTGTTGACGTTGTTGTTAGCAACTGACTTGTGTTGGTCTTGCGCGATTCGTCAATCATGTCGTCCTTCGTAGAGTTGTCGCGAACGTAAAAATTCTTGTCTATGTCTGTGTCCAAATTCTTTTTGCTCTGACAGCATAAAATTTCTGCTGACACCGACTCTGTCATCTCGCAGTTCAGTGAAATATGATGAACCCCGCTACATTTAAAGCACCTTAGTTCTTCACTTCTAGAATCGCATGCACTCACTTCTTTTTCAGTTATAATCGATAAACTGTCGCCATTACACGACTTCATCATAGTTTCAAGGTCATTAGCATTAAACCATTCTAATAGCCCAGTCTTCATTTCAGCCCACAAACTAAATTCTTCCGACTGTATCCATAGCTTTGCTGAGCCGTAGAGTCTCTGTTTGGCAATGAGCAATGTTCGGCGCTGCGTCCAACCGTACTGTTCAGCTACGTCTTCGACATATCCTATGAACTGTTTCACGGACTCACCTTCACGTCCGCCAAATCTTGGAACATCATTTATTTCGTTAAGTCTTTTCTCGTCGTCATAAAACATCTTATATTACGTCTGCACGTCTTTACGTCTTCTCGGATCGAATTTGCCGTCTTCTCGTCTTCTGGTTTTCTTCCAATTCCATCCCGGACTAGCCCCCAAAAATTGTAGGATGTTAAATTCGAAGAAAAACCATTAAATAATAAGTAGAAAACGTCTTTTAATATAAAATAAAAATCATTACAAATTAACACGTCTTTCTTCCGTCGTCCATCAAATTCGAACCCCTTCTATATTTAAAACATTCAAATTCTTTTCATTCTCATCTACTGACTCTTTCACACTCGTTCATACAGCTCTCATGCTAACTCTCTTACACCTTCGTACGTCATCTCACGCTCCTTTACACTCAGTCCCACATATATATAAAATTCAAAGTCCTGACTGACTGACTGACTGACTGACTGACTGACTGATATATCAGCGCACAGCCCAAACCGCTGGACCTGGAGACTTGAAATTTTGCACATAGATACCTTATATGGTGTAGGCATCCACTAAGAAAGGATTTTTGGAAATTACACCCCTAAAGGGGTAAATTAGGGGATGAAAGTTTGTATGAAAGTCCGTGAGTTTTGAAGTTAGGACCTTGAAATTTTGTTGTTAGGCTTACGTAAAAAAAATAATTTATACGGGTCTCAGTGTTTTTGATAATTCCACCCCTGAAGGGGTGAAAAGGGGGATAAAGTTGTGTATGGAAAGGTCTACATTTTCACAGCAAAAATCACTACATTTATTATTTAGGCTTATAACGCATCGAGTATATCGGGTGTTATTGGAATTACAACCCTTAAGGGGGAAAAGGGGGATGAAATTTTGTATTTGAGTTGTTCATTCACAATTTTTTTGTATTGAAGTAAAAATAACGTACGTGGTAACGTGTAATTCCTAAGCCTCTATTGCCACCCGTCTATCCGTCTGTCTGTCTGTCTGCCACGCGCAAACATGTCCTGACTTTTTTTTTTATGAAATAGAAAGGCAAACAAGCAAGTGACTGATTTGCGATCATCGTCCAACCGAAACTATTGAATCAAGAAAGCTGAAATTTGGAATATAGGTGTTGAACTTTGTATGAAAGTCTTTGTTGATTAAAGTTATAAACATGAAAATTTTAATTAGAACTACAGATCATAAATAGCTTATAAGTATTATAACGTATTTCAGGATTTTTGCGTTTTTACATTTAAAGGGGGAGAAGCGGGGGTGAAAGTTTGTAAGGACGTATTGATTTTTTTTAATAAGAGCTTGTAATTTTGTAATACAGCTACTTATCATAAATAAATAATGACGCGTCACAGGGTTTTTGGATTTTCAAATTTGCAGGGGGAAACGGGGAGTAAAAATTTTGTATGGATGGAGGTATCGGGTTTTTAATGGGAACTTGAAATTTTGAATTTTAGATACTTATCATAAATAAATAATTATGTGTTTCAGGGTTTTATGACTATCGAATTTTAGAGGTGGGAAACGGGGGTGAAACTTTGTATGGAGGGGAGGTATCGGTTTATTCAAAAATAAGAACTTCAAAATGATTGTTTGTTTTAGGGTATTTGGATTTTTACATTGGAAGGGGGCAAAACGGGCGGTGAAAATATGAGAGGGAGAGAGAGCACTTATAAGTTTTATGATTCTAAAAAAAAAGACATTTGTTTTCTGTAGGCCACGCGGGCGAAGCCGCGGGCAGGAGATAGTTATAAATTAATAATGAGATATTTCAGAGATTTTAGATTTTTAATTTGAAGGGGTAACACGGGGAGGGGGGAGTTTGTATGAAGGTATCGGCGTTTTTTAAAGGTAGAAACTTGAAAATTAGAACTACTGAGCATAAATGAATACCGCCGTGTTTAAGGGTATTTGGGTTTTCACAATTAAAACGAGAGAAACGGGGTTAAAAATTTGTATGGAGGTATGGAGGCTTTTTCGAAGATATAAACTTGGAAGTCTTTAAGGGATCACAGTTAATATTACAAAAACGAAAGTAATGGTGTAAGAGAAGAATGAACAGATTTATGAATGCGTAATAAAGATTGGTAATGAAAGAGTTGAACAAGTGAAAGAATTTGTGTACTAGGTAGTATGTTTACTACGGATGGAAAGCACGATGAAGACATTGAAAGGAGAGTGAAAGCGGGAAATTGGGAGCTCTGCGTGCTTTTGTGAGCAGCCAGAATGTCGCATCCAGCAACGTGAACAGCCAAACGTGCCTTTTACGACGTTCGGCTGTTAACGATGCTGTGTTAGTTTCCACGTTGATGTATGGAAATGAAAGCTGGGTTTGCGAGAAGAAGCATAGGAGTAGAATAAATGCCGTAAAGATGCGTTCTCTGAATAGTATGAGCGGGATCAAGCTGACTGAGAGAGTGAGAAATGGTGTTATAAGAGAGAGGTGAGATCTGAAAGAAGATGTAGTGACTAGAATAGAGAAACGAATGTAACGTTGGTTTGGGCATGTTGAACGAATGGATGAAAGGCAATTATGTTAGCAAATTTATGAAGGTGATGTGACTGGGCGAGTTGGTCGAGGGCGGCCTCGACGTACTTTTGCCAGCCAAATTTGTGATGTCCTGAAGACAGGTCAAACCAGAAGTACACGGAACCGCCGAGCATGCATGAAGAGAGGAATGTGTGTGGAGGGAGCGAGGGAATATGCCAAGACCAGGGCAAATGACGTTCTGTGGTCTCTGCCTATCCCAAAGGGAAACAGGCGTGAGCTTATAATAATAACAATAAAAATAAACTTGAAAATTAGAATTGCAGCTGCTCATCATAAATAAATAACGATGTTTCGGCGTTTTCGGATTTAGATGTCATTTGTTTTCTGTAGGTCACGCGGGCGAAGCCGCGGGCAGAAGCTAGTAAGATATAAAAAAAGTGTCATATTTTGTAGATGTATTTTAACTAAAACTACATTGAAGATCTAAAGTTGCAGTTTCTGAATGAATTTAAATAAAGAACCGTACCTAACGGATTAAAGTGAAAGGTAACACCGAAAAACATGTATAGTTGCCTTTTTTTTAATGAGACCTCTATGTCGAACTCACACCAGGCCTTTAATTCTGGCGTTCGTCAACATTCATCTCTCTTTCTAATAGATTTTGAGGGGGCTTTTCCCTTTCTTTTTTTCTTCCCTGTCGGAATTTTTTGTACAAATTAGGAAGGAAAACGACCAAGTGGGTCACTTAATGGTGAGTAATCACCACCGCCCATAGACACCTGCGACACCAAGGGGACTGCAGATGCGTTGCCAACCCGGGACTAAGATGGAATACTTCTTTTTCTTTCCTCTTCTTTTGGATGTTTCGAATGTAATTTCGCATCTGACACGAGAATTGTCCGCTGACCAGTTTTTATTACTTAATTCAACAACAGCCGGTTTGGATTAGTATGCAAATTTAATGTGACATTAGCATGCCTGAGGAGCCGCCGCGCCTTTATGGGCTTCTGCTTAAAAACTACAAATCTCACGATTGTTTGTATAACTAAGTAAACTATCGTGCGACAGACGAAACAGCCGAAAACTGGAACCGATCCGTGGTAATCGTATAATATATCATAAGTTTGGCAATGTTATATATTTACACAAAGTGTTTTTTTAAGTCGCGCGATCAGGATTTCAACCCGCATTTCTTTCCCGGCAACGCGTGCCCGGCACACGTTAAACACGCATGCGGTACTTTAACTGGGGCAAGCGATGATATGCGGGTTCAAATCCATCGGGTGTTATAGAAAAACTTTTTCGCCTTTACAATGGATCGATTTGAACGGATTTATAGGACTGGTATATACCCGTATAAATTGATTTAGATATTTTATTCGCGCTACGCAATCACACTACCGATTGGTAAACACCATACGATTACTAAGTATTTCAATATTACGTAAAATGATGCTTGTAAATAATTTAAATTTCAATACTTGGACTTTGAGTCCGAGGAAGCATTCGATGCTAATGGCGGCCTCGAACCCGCACCGGGCGGGCCGGCGCGGGCGCCGGTACTGACCGTGTCGCGGCATGGTGCGGAGTCGCAGCTTCGTACCGGGTCCTGCGAGCTAGCTCCCTGCTTGCGAGCGTGCGGCGCGGTCGGGCGTCGCGGGCGGACTGTGCCGCGCAGCGCCAGGCGCCCGCCAAGCCGCCCGGCCTCCAGCTTAGGACGCAGCATCCCAAGAAGCCCCCAGCACAAGAGCCGGAGTGCAAACACCACGCGACAATGATCGACAGATTGTTTTTTCAACAACACACTCCTCTAAATATATTCTGTTGTATTTGCAGACGGTACGCGATCGAATTATTTTTCAAATGAGTTGTGTGTATATAAACAGCTGTGTTATCTGGAACAATATCTGACCCGGTAGCTTAGGTGTGATATAGATACGTGTGCAAGGTATGATATTTTAATACTAAATGCTTAAATAATCTATACCTGCGTACTATAGATTGCTCAGGAAGTCGTGACGTCAGCAGCGCGCGCGCCGAGCCCTCGGGGGCGCGGTCTGAGGCTCACCTCGATGTGTCTATCGCGTAAAACATGTCTTATGTATGTGTTATTCTGTATATTATTATGTATGTGTTATTTCTTTAGTTTACAATTCGTCTGACCTTCCAAAAATATAGAGTTGAATTAGTGCTTAGTTAACTCGGCGTCTCAAGAGATTTATTTGACACTAAAGCACTCAGTGCTAAAATTAAAGCACATTATATGCTCTTTGCTACAGTATAGCTTGAAAAGCTCGGTCATAAAGTCAACGAGTGCAGTAAAGTGCACGCGTGGCGCCGCCCCCGCAATGCGCCGGCGCCCTCTGCGGCACAAATAAAACAATATTCAGAGCGACGGGACGCGGGCCAGCACTCGAGGTCGGTGTTATCGCCGCAACCGGATATAGCTAAAACTAATTACTCACGAACAAATCTACCATATTCCTTCGGACTACTGTATTTTGCACGAACGATAAGCTATCAGATTAAGGCCCTTGTCAGCTTTGCGAACATTTCTGACGTATGTCATTTAGTTAGCAAGCGCAAGCGTCCGTTGATAGATAGTCGACAGTGTTTAGCTGGTTCAACTGACTCGTGTTAATTTGGGGATCGCGCGAACATTCCGAATAGAGCGCTTTTTCGAATAATTTCTCCGACAGCCATTTCTTGTTCTAGGAAGACTGGTATACCATACCATGCGGATGGTGTAGAAAACAGAATTCGGAGGAAAATAACTTTCGGAGAAATGGTCTATTTGGATGAATGAAACTTCGGTTGTGTTATGTAATACCCGTTTATTTGTTATCAAATGTCAACACGGAGCAACGTGTGATTGAAATCAAAGTAGGGCATACAGTTGTGTGTTCTGGGCTTGCATTGATTGACGGGCGCTATCTACCGCGTCAAGCCGCCACTCTCCGCTCTCGACGTCTGCATCACACGACAATGTTCAACAATCTCTGGACCCCAATTCTCGGTTCATGCGAGACTCATCTCATATTCGAGATATGCCAATAATGACAGATTTTGAAGGGGTCTGACAGTTTTTTTACTGTCTCGAACGTGACTTTATCTCTACGAATTCCCACACTATGGGAACCGTTATGGTACCCGCTGAAAATCGGCTCGGCTCCCATAGACAAGGAGTTGCAGTTTACACATTTACGATTTTTATTTGAAGTGACTTTTACTTGCCATTGTTATACTTAAGTAAATTCTGTGATTATATGGCATGGAAAGTTATAATTTTTTTCCGAAAAAAAATCTGAAATTCTGAAGTTAAATTGAAAAATTGGGACATCTCAGGAGCCGTAAAAAAACCGCAAAAATACTGTTTCTGATATTTTGGTATATGGCGTTTTTCCACTCTCGTTTTTTTATATACATATACATTTATTTCCCTAATACAATATGTTAGCAATACAAACTTACTGATAACAGAAATCTTGACAATACTGATAGAAGAAATATAAAACTTTTTTATATTATTTTTAGACAAGACGCATTGTTTCAACAATAATAAACTTTAATATAATTTCTATCTAATTTACTTAGAAAACTGTCCCAGTGCAAGTCAAGTGCTCAAAGAAGATGGTATAGTATAATAGCTTGTACTTATGTATTGTTAAAAAAACAGATACGACACTTTACTGAGATCTTGTGTCACAAAAAGTATGACATGTCTGACGTTTTTTTCACTTTGCCTAGATACAAACATCCATACTGTTAATGAGTTGAGTTACGAGTTAATTAGACACAAAAATCGATTGTACCGTAGCGAAGGCGACGATAATTTCCATTTCCTTTGGTTCGATGCGGGCTAATCGGATTTCAGGAACTGCTAAAAAACCAGTGTAGTGCGAATAGGACTCGCACACGAAGGGTTCCGTAAAAAAACGCTGAAAAAAACATGTTTCTTGTAGTGTGTTAGGTCTATAGCTCAGATCATAGAAAGAAGGGCTATAAATTGTTTTAAACTTTCTTGATTTTCACACATATTTATAACGTTATCGGGACTCAAACACGATAAAAAATATATTGATAATTTACCTCGACGTTTCGGCCATGTTTCAACGGCCGTGGTCACGAGTAGACTGATAGGCCTAGTCGCTGGCTGGATGGCTGGTAGGTCTACTAAGGCCTATAGTAATACACATTTTATAAAATTTTTAAGTGCTTACCTGTTATGGTTCAAGAGGTATGAAACCCTGTGACCGCAGATCATTTTATGTTCTGAGCCTGTGACAGAGGGACAGACGGACGGACGGACAGATGAGCTGGAGCAATAGAACTCTGTTTGGAATCCAACAGGGCCTGATTTAGGGTCCTGATAGCCCTAGGGTAACTATGAACATAACCTCCCTCCGACCCCCGGCGTGCCCAACCCTATAGGTAGCTATTCTATAAATAAGCGATGTTTGGCTTAGCGAGCGCCCCCTTGCCCCCTTACCCTTGCTGCCTAGACTTTAGCCTAATTAAATTAGCCTGTGGGTAAATCAGGCCCCGCCTTTGGATACAGAACCCTAAAAATAGCCAGCGGACCGTCACCCTGTCCGCGTTAGAAAAACAAAACAAGATAACGATTGAAAATTAGTTTAGAATACTTTTACAGCTAGACCAGAATATTACTTCCCGTCTGTCAAACCTTTTCTAAATAATTGCCATGTTGACATACCAATACCTGCCAAAGGAAATTCTGATGATTATTATGCCGATGATGGGTACTATCCCGGGTGAAGCTGCCCCATTCATACTCCAATCAACAAGTTGCAACATTGTGGGTCTATATACAAATGTATACGCAAATTGGTTCACGGAACATTTGTGATCGATTAATGAAGTGGGCAGTTTATTCTAGTTTGAGCAAAGTTCGAGTTATAATTGTCTATGTCCCGAGCTCATTAGCCAATCGTACTCTATTAATTCGTGAAGTCCGGTGAATGCACCGGATTCGATGCCGGACTGCCAACAGCACGGCTGCAGGTTACTGCGTGCTGCCCGGCGCACGTTTTGCTACAGTTTACTGCGAGTGCAGCACCGGAATTAAACCTTTTAGTGAAGGTGTTTGTCACAATAAAAGTCTCAAATGCTTTGAGTTAATGTAATGACCGTAAAGACGAAACACATTGAAAAATTCGCAGGGTATGGCAGCGGTAATGTGGCGGAAACTGGAATACGCAAGGCACGGAACGCTGATGTTGCAGGTTCAAATCCTGCCATTACCCTAATTTTTTTGTGTTGTCATTCATTAAATAGCATTTTAAATTTAATTATTTAATAGTGTTCATTAATTATTTGACGGATTTGGATGAGAAACGGATCTCCGTTTCTCATCCAAATCCGTCAAAGGCTATCTAGCCTCAGCCCAGGATTAATACATAGCATACTTTTTTCCGTAAATATGCATAGTTCTTGCAGGATAACGATTAATGAGTTGTGCGCGGTTCTTCTTCACCTTAAAACGGCTGGGCGGATTTAGACGAAATTTGGAATGGGGATAGCTGAAACCTTGGATCAATATCGGATTTTTCCGCAAAGATGCAAAATTCCTACGGGACAACGCTAAACGACTTCTACGCGTTACGAGCAGCAAATAATCTTGATGTATTTTGGCAAAAAGATAGGTTGTATTTTGCTCCTTTAGGCTTCTTGGGCTCACTTAAGCAGGAACAAAGGTAGGGGGACGCTTGCTAACGTTATAATACTGGTCGCCCTCGGGTCTCGCAAGTTACTCAAGAGTATTTATATCAGCGGGACGCATCATCGCACGCGCTTACATGGAGCCCGCACTTCAGGCCCGCTGGAGGGGGGTATAGGAGTTGTGTGCTAACGTCATAACGCCGCTCGCGATCCGGGCTCGCAAGATACTCAGGATTATTTGCATCAATAATTTTTTATACCATATAGAAAGGAAAAGAAGCAAGTGGGTCACCTGTTAGTAAGTGATCACCACCGCTTTTAGACATTCGCAACACCAAGGATATTGCAGATGCGTTGCCAACCCAGAGGGCTAAGATGAAATACCTCTTTATATTTATTTTAGACTAGCGGACGATCACGACTTCGCTCGCGTGGTCATAGTAGCCTATGTCTGTCACGGATAGTGTAGTTTTCTATGTGTGAAAGAATTTTTGAAATCGGCTCAGTAGTTCCAGAGATGACCCCCTACATACAAACAAACAAAGTTTACCTCTTTATTACATTAGCGTAGAGTAGATAGTGAACAGTTAGATTACTGTAGATTATTAACCCATATTGGATTAGTAACAAAAAGACGCTTCATCAAGGAATGCTACGTGGACGAAGTCGCGGGCAACAGCTAGTAAAAATATAAGAGTACAGAGTATTTCTATCTGGCTTTGCCTGTGGATGTTTTTTTAATTTTGGTTAATATTAGTGCTTTTTTTTCAATTTTCAATTAATAATCGATAGTGGTTTGTTATTTTCTGCCTTAAATAAACCGCCAGAAGAAAGTCGATAAGAAGATTAAGAAGTCATTAAATAAATTAACGTGTTAAGGATTTCAAACTAAAAACACACTTGATTTACTTAAAGAAGTAGCATAAATTCAAACCATGGATTGTTGAAATCCTAGAGTACCTACTTGCAGGTAAGTACATAATTTATAAATCTTTTGGTTTCAGGTATGTTTATGGCTTTGGATCGAGCCTTTCAAGCCGGTCACATTTAACATTTTTCTTTCAACAAATGCTGTGCTGCTACTATCACTTAATAATTAACAAGTAATTATTAGCATGTGAAAAGTCAATAATTCGAACAATAGTGTTTTCGTTTTACCAATAAAGTGAGTAATTAGTAGGACCATAAATAACTGACAAGATAATGGCGATACTGATAATTGTAAGTCTGCACGAGGATTGTCCTGTTCGACCGGCGCTCGCCCTTTCAATATGGTTTCTACAAACAAATTAAATGTCATAAAAGTGTAAAATTGTTGTTGATCATCATTAAAAATATTCACGTTGTAAGTAAAAAGAAACAAAAAATATTAACTTATGTTTTTGCAACTCTCAGACATAGTCATAAAACAATTTGAATAATTTATATCGCTTGCCTACGTAATTATGGAACGAATCTAATTCCTGGCGTTGAATAAACTATATTTTAGAAATTATAGTGATCTTAAGTTACAAATTAGATTTTTTTTTCAAATCTGGATTCTACTGAACGTACAATAATTAGAATCTAGTTTAGAGAGCTTAATAAATGATCATTTCCTCGGCCCTTCAATTTCAATCGGCCCTTGCGACACCTCCGATCAGCAGTTCGAATCACCATAAAAAGTCATTATTTAATAGTTGGTTGTAATTTCATGAACACAAATCCCAATATAGTTAAAATATCTGTCAAATAGCACTTGTACTATTCGTGGCTTTTTGTAGGCCTGTAATTAATTGACGATAAACAATGATTCTGTGCAAGTTTTTTCCCATTGCAAGGAACCGTGGGGAGCGGAAATGACTATCGTTTCTGTTTATTGTCGATTTATACACTTCATTATGCGTCGTTTTCTCAAAGTCGGCAATAACAAAGAGCTTTTAACTGTTATCTTATCCGTCCTTTTAGCGTCACCCGCCCGCACAGCGCGGGATCAATTGTGCCATTAGTTTTTATAGCACAACAATGATTTTGGCGACATGTGTGATCTGTTTCGATATGAGCCATATGCAGCTGGTTACGTAACGCAGACGGCGAGCACGTGGTTAGCAAATAAAATAGTACAAATAGTTCTCTTCGATCGATAGTAGGTTTGTCTTGGGACTTTTGGTTAATCACTTATTTTAGTGTTTGAATAAATTGTTATTCGTTCACACTTCGCGAGAATTAGATGGATAGATAGATATTTTTAATTCTTATTGAAACCTTTGTTCATGTTACTTATTTTCTTGTAAATTGTTATTTTTATGATTATGTGCAATAAAGAGTTTACAATACAATACAATACAAATTGAAATAAGTACATTTTATGTCAAAAGATTGAATAATAAAAACAAAAAGAAATGGAAAAAATTATGACATAAAAAAAGTCTAGTAATAGGCCTAGAGATTGTAAAAAACAGATCTGATGCGATCTGATGTCATTACGATCAGAAACAACTTCATCATTAAAAAAACTGGCTATAGTCGAACAAGAGTTTATTGAGAAGACATGCAGCATTTTTGATGTGTCAAAACGTACTACAAGGTTCCAAGTAATGCGAAAGGAGAATGGGCATTTTTGTATGGGCGCTGTCCCAACCCTTGTATACAATCGTGAGTAGTATGGGCGTGTAGTACTCGGTGTAAGGATCATCATAGGCCATGTTTCGAAGACCAGGTGTCTGCAGGGGTGACGTGGGACGCAAAAATAAAAAATAAAAATTTCAATTAAACTTAAGTGTAACACACCCTAATGTATGCGACGTTGCCATTCTGTTGACTAAAAAGTCATAAAGAAATGTGTCACGTCAAACTGAAATAAGCCTTTGTCATTTAAGTCATCAACGTGATCGAAAATAAATAACCATTTTGAACTAACGTGTCAAAAGTTAAAGTAGTACGTTGCCAGCTCGTCCTAAAGCACTGTTCGACTGTGGTTTACCTGAAGAATTGTAATTAATAATTGTTTTGTATAAAAAAAGAGAAAAATAAAACAGCTAATTAGACCTATGCTCACATTACGTTTTTTACTTCTAGTGGCCTCAGTAATGCGTGGTTAAAATCTTTCGGCTATATCTCGAAGATGATTTTACAGATACTTTTCATACAACTGCTAGTACAAAGTGAGGTATAAAATGGGCTGTAGCTTTTTCCCTGCAAACATCTCGGTTTTGCTGTCATATAAAAAAATTAAGCTCCTATAGAGAGTTTCCAAATAAGATATAGCACAACTGTATACAGCACTAGGGACAATTTGCCCATTTTCCTTTCATCCTAAAGTCGGCTTACTTGGGCTGAACTGTCATTCAAAGCAGGTTACAATGTCATTATTTTCTTTTTCTTACTTATGCAACTGTACTTTCTGTCTCCGAAATGAGAAGACGCCACCTTTCCGGATCATGTGCACCTAGCAACAACCTTCTTGGTACGTGTTAACTCGCTACCTAACTCAGTGCATCTCTTTTTTTTAAAATAAAATACGAAGGCAAACAAGCAAATGGATCACCTGATGGTAAGTGATCACCACCACCTATAGTCACCCGCAACACTAAGGAGATTGCAGTTGCGTTGCTAACCTAGAGGGCTTAGATAGAATACCTCTTGTGGCCGTAATTGCACCGGCTGTCTTGCTCTCCACGCCGGAACACAACAGTGCTTGGCGGCAGGATTAACGAGCAAGATGGTGGTAGCTATCCGGCCGGACTGGCACATGGTCCTACCACCCGCTCTACTACTGAGCTAGTTACGAGACGTACGTATTGAGTTACGTAGCGGGTTACCGAGTGTCGAGAAGATTTGTGCCAGGTGCACTGCACAGTTAGCCGCCACTAGCTTCCCAGCAGATCACGTACGCCGGCTTCTACGAGGTCGCTCTATCTATATACCTTGGCCGCCCCACCGGACGGCAGCCCATTGGATGGCGCAGGTATGCTCTTCTGATGTAATGTGGCGGAAGGAGAGCGCCGAGCGGGCCAGGGAGGACAACGCTCTGTCCGACCCTATGCGCCGCAGGAGAACGGGACGGCGGCGGCTCGCACATGACCGCCGACTGCCTCCATAATGAGGACCCCCGGGCTGCAGACACGGGGACGTCTGTTGGCCACGCCACGGGAGCCCTCGAGGTGGGTGGTGTGCCAAGTGTCTCCGGCACACCATTGACGGGAAAGAGGGGACCATATCAGGTTCCCTCAGAGAGGAGTCCGGTAACGGACGCGCGCCTATTAGCAAAGTAGCGGGTTATACCGCTGAACCGTGATTTCGCCATTAAGGCGACGAGATTGGAACACCCCGGGGTTTTTAGTGGGTAAGAGCCTCACATAACCTCATCGCCTCCCCGTGGCGATGGGGAATCTGATTGCAGATTTTCGCCGGAAAAAAAAAGGTATGCTCTTCTGACACCGCGGTCCATTCTCTTTAAAAATGGCCGAGTCAGCGATGTCGGTGGGCACAGTTTCGCCTATTTGTGCAACTTCCATAATACAACTTTCTTACGTACTTGCACGCGCAGGACGTCTAGTATACTACTAGTGGTAATTACCGCCACAAGTAGTATTAAAATTTAGCCCTCTGGGTTGGCAACGCGTCGGCAATTGGTGTTGTGGGTGGTTGTGATCACTATCATCAGGTGACCGACTTGTTAGTTTGCCTTCCTATTTTTCAAAATAAATAAATAAATTAATATATTGCCTAATAATAAGTTTATATGGTTTTTCATCAGATTCACTAATTCTGGGTAGATTTAAGTCTTTTTAAGTTTTAACAGAGTTCGAAACAAACATTTCACTCGTTCATGCGGAAAAGGGTATTGATAGACAGGCGGGGACTACAACGAAGTGACGATCTTATATAAGGGACAATAGATTGATGAGTAAGTTCGCGTATGTGCGTGTGCATGGCTCGATGACCTTTATTGCCCGTGTGTCACCCTGAGGGCCACGCAACACCGGCTGCATACACGTCGCGTATGCGACACGGCTCCAGGTCGATAAAAGGTTTTCGAGCTATACCTAAGTATTGAACTTACTCCCAACAGTGAACAGTTTTTATCGCGTTTAAGTCCCGATCAACGTAATAAATATGTCTGAACTTACTCGTCCGTCACTCACCACTTGAAGGGTTCCTTCAAAGGACTTCACTTGAAGGGACACCGAACCCTAAAAACAATATCTGGCAATCAATTCTCATTTCCGTCTTTCTCAAGAACTCTAACTGCAATGTGTGTTGTGACTGGCGACGGTTCCCTGTAGGCAGTCTAGGTGTCCTTGGTATTAGATTACATGAGCGAGCTGAATCATATTATTATTCATTAGCGGCGGTGTCGGAAGTAATTGACTTGCAAATAATGCTGGGGTACTGGCGTCTTATACTTATAGCGCCGCCGTACGGTCTGCTATCAAACTATTATTAGGTATATTTGTATATTTTCCCCATTCACGGAACTTCGTATATAGTGTCCCGGATTTTTGGGAAGTGTGCGCGGAGCCGAAGCCAACACATAGAGGTCCATAAGACAATTTAACGAAATGTGATGGGTACACCGGGTGGCTGTCCTGCCCCGTGCCATAGGGGCACAATCAAAGCTACCGCCAAGTGTAAAGACTAGGTGAAAAGATGGGACCTTAACCGTACGAGATGGGGAGGAAAACGATGGACTAACTATTGGGCTGTGTAATGAGACAACCGGACAGTATTATTATTTTAATTCTAAAGCCGATAAAAGGGCCAGAGGTTTGCCCGACGTTAAAGGTCATCTGCAGCAGCAGAAGAGAAAACACTCGCCTGCCTGTTTATCAAGGTAGAATGCTTTGGTTCTATTCAATGCATTAATGTTGGTTCTATTTATATTTTACCCGTAATGGGTGTGTTTGAGTTATGTTAAATAGTCTTAAATTTGCAAATGTTTTTTCTTTCTTTCATTGTTTTTTGTTTCATGATTTTAATGTTGCAAGTCGTAGTCCTCGCGAGAGGTACGGGCGGCTACGATTTGCTTACATAAGCGTTATGATGTAGATCGAAGGGTTCAAAGGCCCTTACTTCGCCTCCGATCGGCAGCTCAAACCACCACCAATAGTCATCCAGACCGATGCACCCTTTGACCGTCATTTAATTTACTTATAGTGATATGAATATGAATATCTATATTCCATCTTAGCCCTCTGGATTGACAACGCATCTGCAAATGAAATCCCTTTGGTGTTGTGGGTGTCTATGGGCCGTGGTGATCACTTATCATCAGATGACCACTTGCTTGTTTGCCTTCCTATTTCATAAAAAAATGCATGGTCTATGGCTAAGGAAGAGGGATATGTTGTGCCTAATGCACGGCCTAGGTACAGTCGGAAAAGAAGTTGTGTATCACTTATAAATTTTACAAAAACACGCAAGGAATCAATATCGAAAAAGGGGTTGACTACTTTATTTACTGACTGTACCAAGGCAATTCAAGTTAAACACTTAATTTAATTTATTCCTTTAATAATCAATTGCATGCAGATTTACAGCTTTAAAACAAGAACTCCTACATGATAAACAATTACCTTCTTAGATATGCAGATATTTGCAGCGCAAGATTTGCGGCAACATTTGCGGGTGGTAGGACCTTGTGCAAGGTCCGTCCGGATCGCTACCACCATCTTGCTCGCTAATCCTGCCGCTAAGCAGCAGTGCTTGCACTGTTGTGTTCCGGCGTGGAGAGCAAGACAAGACAGCCGGTGTAATTACTGGCACAAGAACTGGCATCTTAGCCCTCTGGGTTGGCAACGCATCTGCACTCTTTTTGCTGTTGCAGGTGTCTATAGGCGGTGGTGATCACTTACCATCAGGTGGGTGACCCACTTGCTTGTTTGCCTTCCTATGTTGTATAAAAAAAAGTCATTTTCCAACATTGGTGTTTCATTGAGTCATACTTCAGATCCCAGCAGTGCTGCCCAAACTCAATTTATCCCTCAGTGTGTTTCCTTCTTATAAAACTATAGTTAGAATCGCTCGCAGAATGACTTTTTCCGCTACGTCCAAGTTCCTAAAATGTTCTCTATCGACATGTGGGAGAGATGTGTTGGGATGTAAACTTTGGGCGAGTATGTTTTTTGGGAAAGTGTAACTTAGGTACATATTGCGAATTGTGACTAACCTAGCTTTCCTGTATGCAGTATAAATCCATTGGCCCTGGAGTGCGATTTTTGAATCTCACCGAGTGACAAAAGCTCACCAAAATTTCAGTTTTTCATAGAGATTCGGCCATTTTGATGAGCTTTAGTCACCTGGTGAGATTCAAACCCCTGATTGGCCCTATTATGACCTAATATTGATTTACTGATGGCTAAGTTAAACTATATTCATCTCTATAAGCGTCCCTTTCTTATGACAAAGTTTGACAGACACACAGGGAGAGATAATTAAGTAACCTGGGCCGGTCATGTTAGGACTAAAGAATTACACATACTATTACATGAATGCTTTAGCAGTTTATTAAAAAGTTATTAATTAATACTTAATTAATTTCAATTAATTTAAAAGAAAATTTAGTTTATTTTTATTTTAAGCAAGTTTTTTAGCTTGAGTATCTGGATTTTTGTATTGTATTTGCTTACACCTAAGTTTCAAAATAAAGGAGATACGTAAACTTAACCTTCTGGGTAATTATCAAGATAAAAACATCAGTAATCTGCCGCTATGCAGCAGCGTTTGCACTGTTGTGTTCCGGCGTGGAGAGCAAGACAGCCAGTGAAATTACTGGCACAAGAGGTATTTCATCTTAGCCCTCAGGGTTGGCAACGCATCTGCAATGTCTTTGGTGCTACGGGTGTTTGTTTATGGGCGGTAGCGATCACTTACCATCAGGTGACCCACTTGCTAGTTTACCTTCCTCTGTTGTATAAAAAAGAATGCTTTGGCATTTAATTAAAAAAAAATTATTAATACTTAATTAAATGTTTTTTAGCCTGAGTTTCCGGACTTTTGTAGAGTATATTTCCCTACGCCTAAGCTTCATAATAAAAGAGATATCATAAACCCTCATGTCCTGAGTATAATATACCCAAACTACTAGGTAGGTATCAAAACGAAAGCATTCTCTAACTGGTTTTTCTAGATTTTTCTGGTTCCGACCGGACCGGCATTCAAAGCAAACAGAAGTTAACAAAGCCGAAATGTAGGTAAATAATAATTAGTTATTACTTGTTGTTTAGTTATTATTAATACTCGGTAGCTGCTTATGTAACGAGTGACGAGCTAGCAAACGATAACTCGGGTCAACGATAAAGCTACTTAACTGTAAACATAATTAACTTCAACATTAATATCTATTATGTGTTTTTAATGACTTTATTGTTAACGACTATTTTTTGTTGTTTCACGTTTGGTTTGATGAGAAAAAATCGTCTTCAGGGATGGTAGAGTCGTGAATGTTTAAAAAAACACCGGCTGAAAGCATGTCGGACTATACTCAGTGTAGGCTTCCGTAAGTGCTAATGATTAAAATACAATATACAACTAATTAATGTTTTCCTGATAATATTTCTTAAATAAATAAGCGAAACACGCGTGGAATGGTGAAAGTTGGTGGTGGGTAAATTAATTGAGTCCGTATGACGTATGTTGTTTTTGCATGAAAATGTAAATATATCTCACAGACGTATTTGTTTTGCTCCAGAGTGTTAAATAAACCTAACAATGTTTCCGTGGACTACCAATATATTCTGTTCCATTAAATTTGTACACGAATAACGAAAGATGAAACATTGATAGACTCTACCTCCCACAAGCTGGACCGACGACCTGGGGCTCAATTTTTGAATCTCACCAGGTGACTAGAACTCACCAAAATGGCCGAATCTCTATGAAAAGGGCTATTTTGGTGAGCTTTATTTACCCGGTGAGAATTCAAATGCAATTTTCTAATCTCACCAGGTGACTAAAGCTCACACCAAAATGGTCGCATTTTTATGAAAAACGGATTAAAAAATCGCACTCCTGGAGAGCGGACCAAAATGGCCGTTTTTCATAGAGATTCGGCCGTTTTGGTGAGATTAAAAAATTGCACCTCTGATACGTACTTGTAGCCCAGCGCATCTCTTCCTAACCGAATCAGTAAGAGTGAGACTCACTGAGTTACATAGCGGGTTGTGGCGTGCTAGGTGCACAGTAATTACAAAGTCATGTCATGTGTGAGACCCTAAACGACATACAATGTTGTTACGTCGGGTGCGGGCGCGCTATCGACGCGGGGTCGCCCGATAGCCCCACAATCGCACGCGCATCACAGCCCAAAATAACCGCCGCAATCTCAACAGTAACTTGTTCATGTGACGCTGTTATCTCAACACTCAACACACACTTAACTAAACAAGTGGAAATGGATGAAAACTGGATTATATCGATCGGAAAATCATATACAATCTTCTCATATCTTTTACAATATTTTATTTTTATTTTATGAAATAGGAAGGCAAATAAGCAAGTGGGTCGCAACACCAAAGAGATTGCAGATGCGTTGCCAACCCAGAGGGCTAAGATGGGATACCTCTTGTGCCAGTAATAGGGATGTCTCCTGGGTTAAAACAACAAGATTCTAATTAGTCCGTCAGTTAGATTATAGAAAAATACTCGATACGTATTTTTTTATTTGTCCATACGAATAATATTGACAAAGATACAGCACATTCAAATTCAGGAGTAGAGGCTCGTGACGTCACTCGATTCGTAAAAATTTTAAGATATAATGACGTAGCGCGAACTTTCGCCGCTCTGTAACTTTGTTATTTTAAGTTTTAGAAGCAAAAGAAAAAATACGTATCTACTATTTTCTGGCGTTCTAAAAGATGGACTAATTATTATTTTTTTGTCAACATCCCAATTGTACCGGCTGTCTTGCTCTCCACGCCGGAACACAACAGTGCAAGCACTGCTGCTTAGCGGCAGGATTAGGGAGCAAGATGGTGGTAGCGATCCGGACGGACCTTGCGCAAGGTCCGAACACCCGCAAAATATATTGTTCAAGTTGACTTAGAGCTCTGCCTCACCGGGATGCCAGGGCGACGTGTTGCCAGCGATGAAAGCATTGCTACCTCTGGCACCCGAAGGTCGCATGGTAGCCATGGCAACTCTTCAGTCAATTCGACAACCACGTTAGGAATGGGCGCAGAGGAGAGTTTATTATGTTCGTCGCACAAAAAAACAAAGACATATACGTACATACATACATAGACTGCTAAAAACAACCTTTTCTTTTGGCTTTGGCGTAGTCGGGTAAAAAAGAAAATTTATAAAATTTATCGAGGAAATATACTAAATACCTCATAAAATATAGCATACTTATTTCTAAAATTGTAGATTAATAGCAAAATAAATTGTAAAGTAGCATGCTCCTAGTAAATATATTCAGCACAATAATTACAGGGTGGGGTAGTACTGACCCCCCTGTAGTCTTAGTAGCGTTTGTCCACTACTATTACCCAGCCTTACAACCTATATTATTACGTTTGACCCTTATCCCAGGTTTGTGGGGAGCCCTTGTAATTCTACAAGCGCTTTTTTTGGCGAGTTCGACCCTGCTCCCTCTTGAGCTCCGAAAGTGCGTCAGCCAGTCTTTCGCCAGTCGTACCAACTAGTATCAATTTGCTTCCTTCCTTGACACAGGGTTAGCCTGACTAGGTGGCAATGCATTTGGAGTGCGTGGCTTTATGATCCCAAACACTGAAGGAAATTAATTACGTCAATACTAGATACCTAATAAGGTACAGATGGTACAGGTAAAAGACTTAAGTAAAACCCCTCTTGCCTGTAGTACAGTTCCCGGCAAACAACTTGAGCACTGATATTGACTGCACAGTAGCCGTTTCTACTACAAAGTGTATGCGCAAACATACCCCCTCCACTCGATTTACGCTCAAGTTGTTTGCCTGCAACTATAGTAACTTGTCCGTACATAGACAAGTTGACGCTCCATATTCGAAAAATGACGTAAGTTCCATATCAGTTTTGTACACTACTACATGCAAAACGGCTTTACATATGTTTTTTACCTGTATAGTACTTAAGACTTAAGATATATTATGGTGTAGACTTTTTCAAAGCTATGGGATAGTGTGAAGGTCGACGCGTCGTCAAGTCCACGCACTATCGTGCTAGCCCATAAGGCCTTTTTTCATTAGCCGGCACGGCACCGGCACGGCAGTGCATCGACACCGGCGCCGGCGCCGTTGCCGTGCCGTTGCCGGCTAATGGAAAAACGCCCTTAGAGTTGATAAAAGTTGCGATTTCACTAGTGCCTTTTGCAGGCCCGCCGTAAGCGGGCGTGAAAGGCGTGAACAGCACGCGGGCGGCACGTCCAGGGGGGCAGCAAAGTTTCTCTTTTATCACACTCTTATGAGACAACAAACAGTCTTTCTGGTAAGCTCAGCGTGGGGAATCGTAGATAATTAAACAGGGTCGATATAATCGGTATTGCACGCTGGCGTTCAAATGGCTAGCGGCGGGCCTGGCCTTTTGTGTGTCATTACTAGGGTTGCCAACCGTACTATATTATATAGTATTGTATTATATTTCGGCTCTCCGTACTATATACTGTTGAACTAATATATAGTACGCAAATACGAGTATACTATATTTCGAGCACTTGTCACTAGAGATGTACCGACTAGTGGCCGACTAGTCGGTAAAGCCGACTATGCGGCGCGTGAACGTATGAGGCGCGTCGAACATTACATATTCCGCTCGAACATTAGCGAAAGCAATGATCGGCTTGGCCGACTAGTCGGCTTTTCCCCAGCCGATTAGACGGCTAGTCGGCCAAACTCATAGTCGGCCCATCTCTACTTGTCACATTTTTAAAATAGATAGAACAGATAAATATACAACAAACTTACACCATTGCCTTTTTTCATCTTTCCAAAAAAAATACTATATTTTTTGAAGCGTACTATATATTTTTAAGGCTTATTCTCAAATATACTATATTCAACCGAAAAAATGTTGGCAACCCTAGTCATTACATAAATTCCTCACGAGTCGATGGGTCATCGGCAGAGCAAGAAACCACCATCCTGTATAGTAAAAACCAATTAGTATGCTGTATGCATATCAATTACAGTTTATGCTGGGCTTTAGATGGTTGAGTTGGTTGATCTTCAGATCGCATTTGGCATTTCATTTCTTTAGGAACTAAACCCCAAATGCGATCTTGAGTACGCTGCTGGATTAGTCGATCAAGAAATTACTTGGCTATTTTTTATCCTTATCCCTTTGTAATATCATCTAAAAGTGGCCAAGCAAATTGTTGGTCGACTATGCTTGGGATTGAACTATATACATATAACTACAGTGGCTCTAACATGACCGGTCCAGACTCCTTAGTATAAGTTTTCTGTCAGAAAAAATATCGAACGCGTTAGCGTTAACTTCTAAATTATATGGAAACATTTCGTCGCAAATACGCACCGTAAAAGGCGCTGTCTTTGCTTCCATAGTAATTGAGAACTCTAACGCGTTCATTGCATTTATTGTAACAAAAACTTACACTGGACATTCAGGTTTAACTATCCCTCCCTGTGTCTCTATCAAACTAGTGTCATAAGAAAGTGATGCACAGAGAGATAAACTCATATAAAATATCTTGGCAGCCATAGTAGCACGTTAGCGTTTGTCGCACACATAAACGCTATCGTTCCTCTCGCATACTAGTTAGAACGGGATAAATGCTTAATGTCATCGATAAAAGCTAGCGTGCTAGACCCCCTGGTCATGTTAAAGCCACAGGCTACGGTCGAAAGTGTCACACTGAGTAGTGCATCTTGATGGTATCCGCAGCCGGCTCCGCGGTAGGGTCTGCAGAGACGCGCGTGCGACGGCGCGGCTTGGGCGACGGCGGGGGTGAGGGCGCGGCGCGGGCTTTTGCGCGCGGCGCGGGGGGCGGCAGGGGCGCCCACACGCGCTTGTACAGAAGAGTGCACACCAGGGAGCCGCTCAGCGGACCCGCCCAGTATATCTGTGAGAAACATACGTTCGGTGATCACATTCAAAGAAGTTTTGTTGAATATGTAATTTTAAAGCTGAGGCACAATGGGTGTGTATGTAGCACGCGTTACGCATGTTCATTACATCAGTAATTGAGTGAAAAATGATTATTGAATTTGAAATCAACCAGTGGAGTTGTGCAAGTCAGTTCACTTACGCGTAGTCAAAGGCGAAGTAGCACGAATTTGCATGTACAGTCGACTAAGAACGGATGATTCAATTTTAGCATGTTTATTTCAATACAACAATGTACAGTCAAGGAATTGAAACACGTACCACCGTAGAACCTAGTCGATGAGACATACGCATGACATTTGTATGACATAGCCTGGCGTTTAACGCGTCGCGTCATTGCGGTAGGCTTCAAAGGTGGTACGTGAATATATTTCCCCTACCGTACAAAAAGGAAGCGAAGGCCCCCCGGATTTGGTTATTCAAGTGTTCTATATGTAACTCACCCAGTGGTGTTCCCACCGCGTGCTCCACAGCGCGGGGCCCAGGCTCCGCGCCGGGTTCATGCTGGCACCCGTCAGCTCGCCCTGCGACAAGCTTCACTGAACTGGGGTCCATTAACGAAGTTTTTCTTTCATCAAGTGGATCGCCTGCCTGTCTCGTTGCTTTTATATAAAATAAGTTGTTGAAAAAGTTTACCTTTTCGATCCTGGGTAGCAAGAATGTTATGTTAGGTTGTACCTATATTTATGAATGTGAAAACTATTTCTTGCAAAGCTTTTATGATACTTATTGTACCTAACTGTGCATGTCTTAAACAGTTAAACTAATACTCTAAAGTGCATGTGCAAAATAGCTGCGTCCGTGTGACATATGTATTTTTCATGTAAAATTTACCCTCCTCCCCTTCCACACAAAACAAGTATCGCACAGACTCAACTAAAAACCACTCCAGTTACTGTTAGTTCATTTTTTTTTTTTTTTTTTTTTTTTACGAAATAGGAAGGCAAACAAGCAAGTGGGTCACCTGGTGGTAAGTGATCACCACCGTCTTTAGACGTTGCCTTGGCAACCCAGTGTTAGTGAGTCACCCTCTTGACGTCACGAGTGTTAGTTGATACGTACCGCGATGATGGAGAGACCGGCCACGCTGAGGCCGATGCGGAGCGGCCAGGAGTCGGCCAGGAGGCGGTTCCGGGCGTCCCACGACGCCATGTTGGCCAGCGCTAGCAGCCCGCCCAGAACGCTTTCCAAGCACACCGCCTGTCACAACAGCGGTGCTAACATGCCTGCCCGAGTTTCATTTAACCCTCAGTGCGGGTCTAACTAGTATTATAAGAAAGGAAAGCACTGTGGGATGACTTAAACTTGGGCATCATGTTATGGTCACAGAACATAAAATTAAACACTAACATAGAAAATAGGTAGGGTACTAAAGTGCTAATTTAAGCGTAGAATACTACTAGAGTGTGAAAAGGGCGGTAAAATGGAATATAGTAAAACAATAAAAACATGTAATAATTTACGAGCATGGCAGTAAGCGTTTAAAATACACGGAAGACTAAGAGCGAGTACACATTAGGCGCTTTCAAACGCGCGCTTTGTCGACGCGCGTTCCGAGAACCAGGAGTTCTGTTGATGTGTACACATGCAAGCGCGCGCTTCTGGTCAAGCGTGCGTCACACGCGCGTTCACATATTTTCGTACGAACGCGCGTTGCGCAGGCGTCAGCCGCGCGCTTCGAGATACATGCGCAGCCATTTTGTCGTACATTTGATCGCGCGCTTTTGTATAGAGTAGACGCAAGTTGTGAAAATGGAGGTCGAACATCTTGATACTGACACACCCTACTAACGCTCGCTGAACGCCGCGCTGAACGCGGCGTGTGTACGCTATCAACGCGCGCTCAACGCAGCGCCGAGCGCCCAATGTGTACCCGCTCTAAAGGAATCAAAAATATTCACATGCAAAGGTAAGTTGTATAAAAAATGTGCAAACCAAGTGGAAATCCGTCGTAATGGCGCCAGCGCCGCCCAGCGGTACCTTAAGTTCATACCTTGTAGAGCGGCATGTCGTGACGCGGTAGAGTGAGGCAGGCAGCAGCGGCTGCGGTGCCGGGCGTGCTCGGTGCCAACAGTTCGAGCATCCCACCGCCAAGAGCAGAACCCGTTAGTTGGGCCACGAACATGGCGGCGGCGCGCGGGCCGGGCACCTTCCGCGCGAGCGTCGCGGCTAACAGCACAGTCGGGTTCAGCATGGCGCCAGAAATGTGGTCGAAGCACTGCAACAAACCCACACGACCATAACAAGACTAAACCGATACAAGATGAAATATATCTATAGGCTATCATTTCCCTTAATAGTTTAATTATTATACTGTATGTAGAGCTAACTAGTAAGGTAGCTGTACTCTACATATAGTATAATTAAGCTAGATAGCATTGCATACTCGTAAAACAGGGATACACTGCGGGATATAGCCTTAAGCGTAGTATGTTAGGTGTAAGGGTCGCCGAAAAACATACCCTATGTTAGTCGTTTTTGTTTTGATGGGTTCGCGATAGTAAAAAGGTAAAATTTAGAGAGAAAGCATAAGGCACACAATTATTTATTATTTATTAAATCCATCAAATAGTTTTATTTGAATGAGGAGATGAAACGTTGACGGTGGGTGCTGACCTGTACAAGCAGTGCCACGGCGAGTCCAGCCGAGACGGCGCGCAAGGCGAAAGGTGCGCCGGCGCACCCGGGCAGGCAGCTCAGCACCACCAGCAGCGCCGTGCCCACCAGCTCCGCCAGCACCACGGAACGCAGCTCATAGCTCGAACCGCACCGCCACAGACCTCCCAACCCTGCAGGATAGATATGTCTTATACAAAAAAAAATCAGGTCAATTGACCGATATACATTAAATTACGAGGTTACATTAGATTACATTACATTACGTTACATTATATTAATTGAATTGAAAATTATAAAAAAATGACAAATTAGTTAAGAGTTCGGATTATTGTTATTTGTGCTACACTGGGTAAACTTACCTTACTTATACTGGTAGAGCCATATTAATAGAAATTGATCACTCACGTGTTTGAAGTTTTTGAGAGTGATGTGGTTTGTGCAGTGTGCAACCCTACATTTGACATTAAAAAGTGAAGAAAACGAGGGTAGTTGTTAGTCGCCGCCACCCGCGCCGCCTGTACCGAGCAGCCGAGCTGTCGGGGCTTCGGTACGCAGTCGTCGAGCTACCGCTGCAGGGGCTCATGATTAAGGACCACGGGCTGGCCCGAAACATGTCGGGCAGTTTACTCGACCTCAAATACGTGCGTGGCGTTTCCGTTTCTATTAATATGTACGAGCCTCACGGTAGTTTTATGTTAAAAATTGGTAGTGCTATCCTAGAGCCTGGATGCAGTGTAAATGAGCCGGCTCGACCGATGGTACCACACTCTCACTGAATACCGGCGCGAAGTAGAGTTTACGTTTTGATAATAATATTAATAATAAAATCATTTATTATCAGGCAACAACCTATAGACAAATACCTTACATAAAAGTGTATGACAAAAATAAAATTAATTACTCTGGCGACGATTCGGTGTGGCTCCAATGTGACCACGTAAATGTGGTGTGTGTGTTTTGTATTTTTGTTTACTTGTGTGAATCAATAAATAGTATATGTTGTTATTGTTGTTGTTGTGGCTTGTTGGTTTTGTACGGCCAGTAAGAAATCCGGAGGCCTACGAGCGAAGGAAAATCTAGAAGCTAGCAACGGATCAGCAATTCTTATTTTGAGTGAGAACATATAGTTCGACATAGTTTGCAATGGCATTGTTGTGTTGTCCCATTGACCAGGTATTATAAGGCCGAACAATAATAAACGAAATAACTAAAGTAGGTATAATGGCATTTTATCACGTAACTCACCTCTTACTAATAAGTACGCGTTTCCCCTCTAATAGATACATACGAATTATGATTCAATTTATTGATTGACATGACTGTTGACATTGAGCTCACGCGCGTTGAATGTCAAAGTAGGTGCGCGGGCGCCACGCCGGCTCATCCATCACGCGGGCGACAGACGCGCGCCATCTCAGAAACCATAATTCTAATCGATTGAGGAAAAACTTTTATTACTTTTCCATGGTAGAAATACTTTCGCAACCAAGTAGATAGTCTTACATAGAAATACTTAAACAACTGCTAGGTGTTTGCGAGATGAGTTTTGAACACGCGAAATATGTAGACCGGTGTACGTAACGGTTCTTTACGCACAACATTTCGGGATAACAAGCTACGTGCATCCGCGCAGGCTAATCGTTGTTTTTTTTCGCGCTGACTTGTTAAGAACGCCTTAATCTGAGGACTGCAGCCGCGGCCCTAACAAGGCTGAAGAAGTTTAAGTTATTCTTCAGTGCATCATTTTCTTAAGACACTAAAATGGTGGATTAATTATACTTGTGTCAGATGTTAGAGCCGTTTTATTGATATTTGTCGACGTTTTGGATGGGTTAAAATGTCGGAAATATGAAAGGCAAATCAGGGAGGGGGGACTTAAAGGCCACAACGGATCAGAGAATTTTCTTAGGGTCACTGGCTACCATGGGCGGCGGTGATTACCTTTTATTTCATGGAATTAGGAGGCCAATGAGCATAAGGGTCACCTGATGAGATCCCGCCACCTATAGGAATCAGCGATCTCAAGAGAATCACCGACTCGTTGCCCGTCTAACACTCACTACAAAACGCAGTAGCAAACTGTCTGTATTCCGTGACTGTGAGTGTGGTACTACCCTGGTCGTGCCTACCCATCTATACTGCAACCAGCACCTAGCTGCACTGTGGCTCTACCAGTGTACAAACTTCCAATCTAGTCAAACACATGCCTGTTATAAAATAAGGATACTCACTGGGTCGCCGCGGCGCCGGCAGCGCCTCTTGCGACGAGAGCGACATCCCCCAAGGCTGGACAGCGCTGGGCACACACCGAGTCACAACACTTGTTGGTTTATCCCTATAATGCTAGCATTTAGGTAGCTATAATACTTCAAAGGCGGTCGTACTCAGCCGCAGGTGATGCGAAGCGCCATAAAATGACAGGTGTCTCTCAACCAAATGCGCGACAGACGTTATCGCAGTTATATGACTTGATGATGTTTGCTCGCGTGACACTGGGACAACGGTAGCCGTGACCCCTTATTCTTACAACACTAAGGTTCAATATGACCGTTTAAATGGGTAGAAACAGTGCAGAAGCACTAATTTTCACACACTGTTTTAGGATACAAAGTTTCGCGAGATCATAGTGCAGGGGCCTTTACCACAAAACTAAATAAATGCTACAACTTAACATATTTGTCACATTTTTGTATGAAAAACTTTACAATTACGGCAAATTGTAGCACATGTTATTTTTGTAGTACAGGGTGCTGGTGGCTGTCGCTCAATCACATCTCTCCGATGAAATGATTACTTAGATAACCAAGATAAAAACACTCGAGTTTGGACATGTAGGCATTCGAGGTTATTTTAAATCTGAACACAGTTGAGATATGATTTTCTAGTAACATTGTGAGCTCTATGTAAACATAGTACTGGTTAGATAGCATGTTTAGTAGCAGATATTATCTGCGCGAGTCAACACTGCCTGTTCTGTTTGCTTACGACAGCCGGCGCATGAGCAATCTGTGTACTGTCCAAATAATCCCAATGATAATTTGCCAATGCAATAACTTTTTATGAAATCATCGTTTTGGCTATTACAGTCACACACAAAGATTAGTCATATCGAATTGTTTAGGGTTCCGTACCTACCCAAAGGTCGCAAACAGGACCTTAAGACTACGCCGTCCATCCTTCCTTCAGACTGATCTGTTTAAAGATTAGTCTGAAAAAAACCCCTTTACCCCCTTTAAACCCTATAGGGTTAAAACATTTTTCCTGAACCGTATAATGCTAATAACCGGTTGAAAATTTCTTTCACAGTGGCAAGCATAACCGCTCAATTTTATTTTATGTCAACGTGCGTCTCTCTCATACGACACTAGTTAGGGCCTCCGCTAACACGCGCGGGTGCACGGAGCGGGTACACGCCTATAGAAAACATAGTATGAGAGCCACGCATGAGCACTTGTGCTCATACTATTTTTTAAGAGGCGTGCACCCGCTCCGTGCAACCGCGCGACTTAGCGGAGGCCCTTGACTACGATTAGACAAGAGCCGCAGGGAGGGATAACTAAACCAGGCCCTAACACGACTGGCCAAGTTTAGTTTATCTCTATTTGCGTCCCTTTCTTATGACACTAGTTAGACAGAGACGCAGGGAGGGGTTAAACTAAACCTGGGCTGTCACAGTTTTTAAGTACCTAAATAGGTTTTACGGCATATCCTAACAAGTAATGAAATAACCAAAAATAAAGAAATATACATAGGTGCAGGTGCAGAATGACCAGTGACTGTCCGTAGTGGCTTTCTTAGAAGGAGGCTACAACAGTGAATGAATTCAAACAGAAGACGATAATTAAAAAATCAAAGATAAATTCTATAAAAGACCTGTTTAAAAACATAATCCACTTTTCTGCCAGTAGTCGGATAGAAACATGTTGTTATAACGTCTGATTATAGTGCAAAAAACAAACAAAAGATGTAAGAATTGAACGTTAATAAAACACTTTTTTGTGCTAAATACAAGTATAAATATTTGTGAAGTGTTATGGAATCCTCGGTACGCGAGCCCAACTCACACCTGGCAGGTTTTATATTTCTTGGCAAACAATTCTGAACAAACTGATAAATTTTTTCAAAAATGTTGTCACAACACAACTTCGTCATAATTTCATAAGTGTTACGTTTACATCACGATCACGTTTCGTTGCATTTCCTTATTTTAAGCTTTATTTGTTTATTTGGGCTTTGATTAAAACTGAGCATGTCATCCAAACATTAAATGTTTGGATGACATGCTCAGTTTTACCAAATTTTGGTAAATCAGTTGAGACTCATCGGTTCTAAGGTTTGGTCATCTTCAGTTTTTATACGTCACTTTTGGGCATACAGGGGACATGGGAGTTTCTATGTATAAGAAAGGCGTGTAAACAGGTCATCAAAGTCGGCAGCGCGTAGTTATAATATGCTCTTTGCATCTTTACTCGTAGCACAACTCGTAGTCAAACTAGCCAAAGGATACTTCTCGTCTAGTTAAAAAATGTGTGCAGTTAAGGGCGGATTTCTATTTTGTTATTTTTTTCAGGATTCAGGCAATTACAATAATAAGAGCTTTTATATGGTTATTCTCATAACAAAACTTGTTTTATTTCTTATTAGAGTTGTAATGAGTATAATGTGAAACAAAGAAAAATCTTTTTTAATACGTTTCGTACCTTGGAATCGCTATAGCCCCCATAATACAAGTTTTTTTCTAATATTTTTTTGTCCATATTATTTTAAAAACTATTTAACACTGGCAGCCATTTGATTTAAAAGGTCACAGGCACTATTATTCATTATCGATACTAAAACTAGAATTAACTGTACACGCATATGGATTAGGAAATGGACACATTCACATTTCAATTTAAAAAGTCCACTTTTTCTACAAAAATGGCTGAAAACACGAAAAAATAATGGCAAATTATTTTAAAACATTTACCTACGTATTTATGCTTTTGTAACACTGTAAATTAGCTATTTTTAACTGATTAATTTAATTTTCATTACAGAAAAATGTACGTCTATCAAGAACAACTTTTTAATTAATGTTCAATGGTGATGTTCCGACAGCTAAAATATTTTATCTTTTAATCCTTCAATATTTAAAGTTGCTAATCTAACTTTGGGATTAATTTGGGATTAATACATGTGATGTCTATTAATCACGTGAGGTTTGAACGCCCCCCCCCCCCCTCCTTACACGATTAACGGGAGGGGTTCAGCAAAAAACACGAAATATCACGGGGGAGGAGGGATGTAGCTAGTTTTTTTTGTGTACCCATGTTTGTAACTTTCTTATTTTATGGTGTGGTTAACTGGTAGAGAATGCCTACTGGCATTAAGTCCGCCAATTATATTTGTTTTTATAAACTGTGCAATGAAGCTTGAATAAATAAAAACATAAAAATGTAGTGAGATATTAAGTGCATTTATTTTTTCGTTGAACGCGTGCTTTTTTAACTAAAGGCGCGTTCAGATTATGCGCGGCAATCACTCGAACATTGGATCGCGCGGCGGCCGCGCGCAATGGAACGGGGTTTACGCGCGCGGCAGCTCGAACATTGCCGCGCTCGAACGTGCCGCGCGGCGATCCGAGCGCTGTCGGTTTTTGAGCCCGCATCAAAGAAGCTTCAGACGCTGGCGCGCGCGCAGTTTCGACGCGCGAACGAAATAAATGGCGCGCGCGCCTCCCGTTGATCGAGCTGGATCGCTGACCTCGCGCAGCCGTCACGGTCTACCTAAATTCTATCGAACATATGCCGCGCGAGCCAATGTTCACGCGAACACTGGCTCGCGCGGCTGCCGCGCATAATCTGTACACACCTTTAGAAGCGGCGTTAGCGAAACAATTTGAAGATCAGTTGCCCTAACATGACAGGCCAAGCTTAGTTTATCTCTATCTGCGTTCCTTTCTTATGACACTAGTTAGACAGAGACACGGGGAGGGATTAAACTAGATCTGGGTTGGCATGTTAGGGCCGCAGGGGCGTAGCTACCGCCCCATCAGCCGTATCAACGGGCCCCCGAGTCACAGAGGCCTCGACTTGTAGAACCATCAAATCATTGCCCTCCTTTTTGGCTTCGCCGCAGTCGGGTAGAAGGGCCCTCCGACAAATTTTGATACAGGGCCTATCCCGGGCAAGCTACAACACTATTGAAGATAAGGGGAAGGGAGGGTTAGTCTCAAACCTTACCAGGGGAGAGGGGAGAGGGTTAAAGAAATGCAAAAAACATCCCGTTATTACTGGACGGTCCCTTTGTTAAGAAAATCTTAAAAGGGAATCTCTTTTTTTTATGAAATAGAAAGGCAAACAAGCAAGTGGGTCACCTGATGGTAAGTATACACCACCGCCTATAGACACCTGCAACTTCGAAGAGATTGCAAATGCGTTGCCAACCCAGAGGGCTAAGATGGAATACCTCTTGTGCCAGTAATTACACCAGCTGTCTTGCTCTCCATGCCGGAACACAACAGTGCAAGCACTGCTGCTTAGCGGCAGGTTTCGGAGCTTGGTTGACTTTACGCAATTACTTCGGATCACCCACACAGTAAGAAAACACAGTCGCATGATTATAAAAGGTTTATTTCGATTTATCAACCTGACGGCCCTTAGGCTGGGTAGTACAGTTGCACTCTCTACTACCATGATACTTAAAATTACTATAGGATGACAACGCCGGACACGGCGAAGTCATATCGTGGGAATTACTAAGCGATAAATTAAATCTTCATAGGTTGAACACCCTTTCGATCGGCACCCAAAATCACAATTGTAAATCTGATTTCAAGGCAGTATAGTGGTGATAATCCAGCAACAACTGAGTGCCAAAGACTAGTACCTTGGTGCTAATAGAAGGGGTAATTACCCTACATGGGAGTTACATAGCTATCTCACCTATTGTAAGTTATTGTAAGAATTCAAACCTCATCATTCAAGACAGGGGTGTCATATCAAAGGCAATGCTTTGAATATAACGACAGTAGTCAAACTATGGAAATCAGGCAGCATCGCAAACCTTTGTCGCTCAATGGGTCTCTTTCTAATTAGCCTAGAGGGAAAAAGACGCACTGAGTGACAAGCGAGTAAATGAGCACGAGTGCGAGCGATATAAGAATATAAAATAATCTCGCCATGTGGTGCCCTTCAATGAGGTTTTTCATTGTCTCGGTCGAACTTTAACTCTATTGAAACTGTATAATCATGTTGTGGGTGACAAAGGGGCGAGTTTCAGCCTTTTTTTACCAGCTCGAAAATACCTCAGAAAGAAAAAATTGCGGTAGCTTGTGCGAACATTTGTCCAATTTTGAGAAGCGGGTTCTATTCTGATAAAAAAGCCTCTAATTTTGACCAATTTTACTGATATTTCGGCGAACACTAATGATTATTAAATCAGTTTTATTTGACATCAAAATAACAGAGACATAAATTCAGTTCAACTAATAATAACCCAAAACTTAGTGATGTGAAAGAGGTTGACTAATTTCTCAGCAATATACATAATAATATATATTTTCGTAAGCAATTTTCTGTGCGGTCTCGTCTTGTCTATGTACGCTGCAGTGGGTTAAGCACCACAGCGTTAATTTTCAGTCGAACCATTCATATTTTTGCATTAATCTTGATCAACACCCCAATTCTCGGTTCATGCGAGATACGTCAAAAAATTACAGATTTCCAAGGAATGCGACAGTTATTTTCGTGCGAGATGAATCTCACATAAACCGAGAATCGCCCCGTAGATTACACTGTCAAAAACTCACCCAAATTTTGTACGCATGGATTCAGTTTTTTTTAATTGTTTTGTGGCCATGGGTACGCGTAGTGTTGCCAGTGTTGGATCATCCTTTAGGCAAACTAAGCACGTGCCTAGGGGCACAAGGACACGAAAGGGCGCCTGCGGAAGTGATTAAACAATACCTAAATACTTAATAAGAAATAAGCGCCAGAGGCGCCTATGAGGTGCTAGCTTAGGGCGCTTTCGACATTTAATCCAACTCAGTTAACACCCTGAGTTGGATTAAATGTCGAAAGCGCCTTAATTCCATTCATTTCGAGTGGGTCGAAAGGTTTGAAATTCACCCACATTTAAACCTCGTTTTTTTAAGATGAGAAATCGTAAACATTCTTGGTAAGTCGTTTTATATTTTTATACAATCGATTATACTAAAACAACATTATTCAATTTTATTTGTAATATCTTTGTCAGCAACTGTTATTTATTATAAAATTGCACCTCTGCAAAAAGACTTACCCAAGACTGTTAACATTTCTCAACTCCAAAAAAACAGATATAAGTGCAGGTTCAGTGAGCTTCGGGGGCGGGCGCGGCGCGCTAGAGCCGCGCGAGGTGCTGCGCGTGCGGCGCGGCGGGCGGCGCGTGCAGCGCTGCGTCGAGCGCGGCGCGGCGCTGCGCGAGGCGCGCGGCGAGGTAGCGCGCCACGCCCTCGTTGCTCCACGACTGCGCGTAGAACTCCGCGCGGCGCTCCTCTTCCGGGTTGCCGCCGCCGCCGTTCATCGTCTGACATAAAGAAATATGCTTTAATGTATGTATGGGAGCGTTCGAGTATTACGTAACGCAATTTTTGAAGATTTTTGACCCCCCCTCCCTCCCTTGTGACGCACCGTAACGTTTCTCTGTACCCCCCCTTCCCCTCTCTAAACGTTACGTAACACTAAATGACAAAAAAAACATCAATGACAAAAACAACATTAAATGACGTACAGTGCAATTTAGGGATTCCCCGTGAAATATAGACGAAAAGATTTTCCAACTTGCGAGAACAAATTTAAAAAAATGACGACCAGACTAATACAGTCGAGGGATTCCCCGTAACATTAATGAAAAGGGTTGCCAGTTTGACGCCAATGAACTTACTCTTACCAGACAAGCTCCTAAAGAACCAGGAGCATTCAAGGCACTACCGCTAAACCACATCATCCACTTTATGGAGGAAGTGGAAAAGGCGATGGACTTAGTGCGAAGGAGGGGTAAATACATACACAAAAGATTCCACTGGATCGAAGTGTATCCGAAAGGATCCCTTGTATATAAGATAAGATATAAGATAAGACTTGCAAAAAAAGTCGTTACCTTCAGATCACGCGACTGCGATACGAGCCATTTGTGCACGAACTGTTGCGGGTCCTTGCTGAACGACAAGAAGAATTCACGATGCGTCTTCAATTGGTTGATCGTGTCCACCTGCACACAAACATACATGATTACACGCACACTTAAACCCTAACTTTGAAATAAATAAATTCTCAGGACCGATTCAAACCATTTGCAGCAGTCCCAAACTAAGCAAAGCTAGTACTATGGATACTGGACAACGGATACACATACTTATCATAAACATAACATCCAATAGAACAGACTAAAGGTGAGATTCTGAGCCTCGCGGCAGACGGCAGCGTTGTTCTCTAAGCGCATCAGCGACGAGTTTAGCGTCGAGGCATCGGTCTGTCTCACTTAATCATTTTAGTGTGTTAGAGCAAAACAGACCGCTGCCCCTGCGTCGACGATACAACTGTAGTATGATTAATTATCTAAGGGGCAGAGCTCTGTTTTGCTCTAGCACACTAGCACGAGTGATCGAGACAGCAGATGGCATGCGACGCGACGGCAGATGGCATGACTAAGCAGTACAATCAAAGACATACATGTGGGAGTGAATGTACTTGATGAATGATGATCGAACGAGAAGATGAAACATAGAGAATTGAGCGAATGGAAGAGTAGAGAAAGACGTACGACGTGATAGGAGACAGACGTGTGATTTTATAAGAATTTAATTCGGTGGTGATTGCGGTGTTTTTATGTAAATATACAACAGTTTCGGCCATTGGTTGGTTTCATTGAAGATCTACGCTACAATTTTGGGGGCTCGACCGGGATGTGACGCGATCCTATCGGATTAGTTTTGTTCGGACAACGACGGTTCGAAAAAACAAAAACGAAGAGAAGACGACAGTTTTTTTCTGACGTGGAAGCTGTGCAGACGACGAACGACGACTAGAAATAAAATTAATGAAGGGGAAAATAACGGGATGATTTTAAAGAAAACCTAAAGACGCAGACATAAAGACGGAAAATTCGATCTAAGAAAGAAGAGATGACATGAAGAAGTAAGATGTTTGCTGACGACGGAAGAAGAGTTTGTGGGGAAATAGAAGAAGTACCTAGATACAGTGGACGGGAAGGGGAATCCTTGGCGCATTTTATCAGATGCGTGGAAGAGGCAGCTGAAAGGTATAGTTGGACCCAGCGCCGGCAGTTACTCATTGCCAAGCACAGACTATGCGGCTCGGCAAAATTATGGGTTCAGTCAGAAGAATTTAGTTCATGGGATGGAATGAAGGCCGGTTTGCTGGAATGGTTTGGCGATATTGACGACGAAACTATGACGGAGACGTGTGGTGAGTATAAAAGAACGGTTATGACTATAAAAGAAGTTCATGCATGCGATTCTGGAAGCAAAAGAGTAAGTTGTTTTCAAGCTAGCGGAGTTGATCATGTTAGTTGCAAGATGTCAGAGTCGATGACAATAGAAATTTCACGTAGTCATGGCGATGAGAGTTCAGCGGCAAATGACGATGTTGGCAGCACTGTGAAAGGTCAAGAAGGCGCTAGTTCCATAGCCAAAAAATATTTTCATGTTCGCGGTCACAATTCTACGAAGAACGAAGTGGCTGGCACATCAAGTATTACGACACGTCAATTGTTGACAACTACGTCAACAATTGTCACGTCAGATCTGAACGATTTTTCAAATGAAAACAATCTTATAGAAACCGTTATGGGGTGCGTGTCGGGTTTCCTCCTCGTGTGCCTAAGTGCTGCGGTTCCCTTATGGACTTCTCCGGGGGGAAGAGCAGTGCTTGGGCCGGTGCACCCTGGGCATCGGTCAATAATTTCCTTGCCTTTATGGTGGGATATCATTGGCCGATGGCTAATAACCCGACGGGGGATGGGGGGGGGGGGGGTCTTTTGACCCAAACCGTACAGTTTTATTTTTCACTGACATTGGCACAAGCCTCGTGGCCGCCATTAAAGAATAAAGAATAAAGAAAGAAGAAACCGTTATGGAGCCAGTAAAGTCCGGAAAAATGCTTGAAAATATTGAATTGGTATTGAGAAGTTCCGGTAATAACGTAAACCCGATGTTTGAGGATGCCTATAATGGTTCAGAGGCGCTAAAGTTGGACGAATGTACGCGGCCAAGTTCGGATATACAAAATCCGGTAAACAGTGTGATGGACCCGTACAATAAGAAGACAGCGAATATAAAGTTGGAGGAAATCAGAAATGATGTTCTAGTGGCTCAGCAACGGAGTCAAATGACGCAAAAAATACAGTCGGTAGACCCAAAGGCGTTTCAAGACGAAGGAAGGAGCTATGAGATTACGTATAGTTCAAAAAGAAAGAAAGATTTTTATACAAAGAATGTAAAGAAGAAAAGTAAAGGATTTTATAGAAAGAAAGGGACTAGATATAAAGTAGATATTGTAGATTTGGTTATAAGATGTTATGTGATGTTAAGATGTTAGAATTGTTTTAAGTTTTAAAGTTTGTGTGCGAGGTTGTTTGCCAGTGATGACGTGGTAAGTATGGGTGATGATGTTTTTTGTGATGAAGGTTTGTCTACTATGTGTAGTTGATGCTGTTTTTGTACTTAGGTTAAGATTTGCCTGAGGACAGACAAGAACGCAGGATGGCCGAGTGTGGGAGTGAATGTACTTGATGAATGATGATCGAACGAGAAGATGAAACATAGAGAATTGAGCGAATGGAAGAGTAGAGAAAGACGTACGACGTGATAGGAGAAAGACGTGTGATTTTATAAGAATTTAATTCGGTGGTGATTGCGGTGTTTTTATGTAAATATACAACAGTTTCGACCATTGGTTGGTTTCATTGAAGATCTACGCTACATACATAAGTCACCATTAAAGACGGAACTGCGAGAAAGTGTAATTTTTCGAAAGGGAGGCATATAGTATGCACTGTGAAGTTGATATATCTGTCCCTTTCGAGCATATACAATTTCTCTCAGTTCTCTCTTAAACAGCATGCAGCTTCAGTAGCATGCAGCCGCGCGGCTATCGCAATCGTGTCGTAATGGGTCTCCTTCGCCTACAAGTTCATACTGCTAAGTAATGCCAACTGCCGTCGCGGCACATTTTATGTCGTCGGTAGTCTGCTGCTAATAGCAGGAATAGCACCTTCAATAATAATACAATAAATAAACAGTTCATTATCGCGTTTAAGTCCCGATAAATGTAATAAGTATGTGTGAAAATCGCGAAAGTTTAGAACAATCAATACAATAAAAACTTACAGTTTCGTGTATCTTGGAGTCCAACCCCTGGATCTCCTGTTGGTTGGCAGTACTCAGCAGGAAATTGTTCATCTGAGTTTTGAGCGTGTCGTCCACCTGAACACAAAGAAATGGAATCAGATAATTAAGAAGTGGAATTGTAGTCTTGTTTAATTCCTGTTAGGCAAGTTTAATTCTGGAGATTCCCGTGAAACTGCTTGTAGAGTCGTTGGCCACTGAGGCAGAATGGTTCTCAGATGAAGACCGTGTACCTGAAGACGAAGACGAAGTTTGGTAGTAGAATGAGAGATCTAGAGGTCCACCGGACCTCAAGATCAACTATCGATCTGCGATTCTCTTGGGATCGCAGGTTTCCACATTCCGGTGATCACTTTCCATCAGGTGACCCGTATGCTAGTTTTCCTTCTTATTAAAAAAAAACTGGCCTGCGTTTGATGAAATATGCCGCGGTCGATGCCGACGGGTCAGTGGCACGGTACCTCGATGCTGATGCCGCGGGCGATATCGTGGTCGATAGCGACGGGTCAGTGACCGGTACCTCGACGTCGATGTCGTAGCACGCGGTCTGCTTGGCGTCGTGCGGCGCCTCGACGCCGATGACGCGGTCGATGCCGACGGGTCAGTGACCGGTACCTCGACGTCGATGTCGTAGCACGCGGTCTGCTTGGCGTCGTGCGGCGCCTCGACGCCGATGCCGCGGTCGATGCCGACGGGTCAGTGACCGGTACCTCGACGTCGATGTCGTAGCACGCGGTCTGCTTGGCGTCGTGCGGCGCCTCGACGCCGATGCCGCGGTCGATGCCGACGGGTCAGTGACCGGTACCTCGACGTCGATGTCGTAGCACGCGGTCTGCTTGGCGTCGTGCGGCGCCTCGACGCCGATGCCGCGGTCGATGCCGACGGGTCAGTGACCGGTACCTCGACGTCGATGTCGTAGCACGCGGTCTGCTTGGCGTCGTGCGGCGCCTCGACGCCGATGACGTGGTCGATGCCGACGGGTCAGTGACCGGTACCTCGACGTCGATGTCGTAGCACGCGGTCTGCTTGGCGTCGTGCGGCGCCTTGACGCCGATGACGTGGTCGATGCCGACGGGTCAGTGACCGGTACCTCGACGTCGATGTCGTAGCACGCGGTCTGCTTGGCGTCGTGCGGCGCCTCGACGCCGATGACGTGGTCGATGCCGACGGGTCAGTGACCGGTACCTCGACGTCGATGTCGTAGCACGCGGTCTGCTTGGCGTCGTGCGGCGCCTCGACGCCGATGACGTGGTCAATGCCGACGGGTCTGTGACCGGTACCTCGACGTCGATGTCGTAGCACGCGGTCTGCTTGGCGTCGTGCGGCGCCTCGACGCCGATGACGTGGTCGATGCCGACGGGTCAGTGACCGGTACCTCGACGTCGATGTCGTAGCACGCGGTCTGCTTGGCGTCGTGCGGCGCCTCGACGCCGATGACGTGGTCGATGCCGACGGGTCAGTGACCGGTACCTCGACGTCGATGTCGTAGCACGCGGTCTGCTTGGCGTCGTGCGGCGCCTCGACGCCGATGACGTGGTCGATGCCGACGGGTCAGTGACCGGTACCTCGACGTCGATGTCGTAGCACGCGGTCTGCTTGGCGTCGTGCGGCGCCTCGACGCCGATGACGTGGTCGATGCCGACGGGTCAGTGACCGGTACCTCGACGTCGATGTCGTAGCACGCGGTCTGCTTGGCGTCGTGCGGCGCCTCGACGCCGATGACGTGGTCGATGCCGACGGGTCAGTGACCGGTACCTCGACGTCGATGTCGTAGCACGCGGTCTGCTTGGCGTCGTGCGGCGCCTCGACGCCGATGACGTGGTCGATGCCGACGGGTCAGTGACCGGTACCTCGACGTCGATGTCGTAGCACGCGGTCTGCTTGGCGTCGTGCGGCGCCTCGACGCCGATGACGTGGTCGATGCCGACGGGTCAGTGACCGGTACCTCGACGTCGATGTCGTAGCACGCGGTCTGCTTGGCGTCGTGCGGCGCCTCGACGCCGATGACGTGGTCGATGCCGACGGGTCAGTGACCGGTACCTCGACGTCGATGTCGTAGCACGCGGTCTGCTTGGCGTCGTGCGGCGCCTCGACGCCGATGACGTGGTCGATGCCGACGGGTCAGTGACCGGTACCTCGACGTCGATGTCGTAGCACGCGGTCTGCTTGGCGTCGTGCGGCACCTCGACGCCGATGACGTGGTCGATGCCGACGGGTCAGTGACCGGTACCTCGACGTCGATGTCGTAGCACGCGGTCTGCTTGGCGTCGTGCGGCGCCTCGACGCCGATGACGTGGTCGATGCCGACGGGTCAGTGACCGGTACCTCGACGTCGATGTCGTAGCACGCGGTCTGCTTGGCGTCGTGCGGCGCCTCGACGCCGATGACGTGGTCGATGCCGACGGGTCAGTGACCGGTACCTCGACGTCGATGTCGTAGCACGCGGTCTGCTTGGCGTCGTGCGGCGCCTCGACGCCGATGACGTGGTCGATGCCGACGGGTCAGTGACCGGTACCTCGACGTCGATGTCGTAGCACGCGGTCTGCTTGGCGTCGTGCGGCGCCTCGACGCCGATGACGTGGTCGATGCCGACGGGTCAGTGACCGGTACCTCGACGTCGATGTCGTAGCACGCGGTCTGCTTGGCGTCGTGCGGCGCCTCGACGCCGATGACGTGGTCGATGCCGACGGGTCAGTGACCGGTACCTCGACGTCGATGTCGTAGCACGCGGTCTGCTTGGCGTCGTGCGGCGCCTCGACGCCGATGACGTGGTCGATGCCGACGGGTCAGTGACCGGTACCTCGACGTCGATGTCGTAGCACGCGGTCTGCTTGGCGTCGTGCGGCGCCTCGACGCCGATGCCGCGGTCGATGCCGACGGGTCAGTGACCGGTACCTCGACGTCGATGTCGTAGCACGCGGTCTGCTTGGCGTCGTGCGGCGCCTCGACGCCGATGACGTGGTCGATGCCGACGGGTCAGTGACCGGTACCTCGACGTCGATGTCGTAGCACGCGGTCTGCTTGGCGTCGAGCGGCGCCTCGACGCCGATGACGTGGTCGATGCCGACGGGTCAGTGACCGGTACCTCGACGTCGATGTCGTAGCACGCGGTCTGCTTGGCGTCGTGCGGCGCCTCGACGCCGATGCCGCGGTCGATGCCGACGGGTCAGTGACCGGTACCTCGACGTCGATGTCGTAGCACGCGGTCTGCTTGGCGTCGTGCGGCGCCTCGACGCCGATGACGTGGTCGATGCCGACGGGTCAGTGACCGGTACCTCGACGTCGATGTCGTAGCACGCGGTCTGCTTGGCGTCGTGCGGCGCCTCGACGCCGATGACGTGGTCGATGCCGACGGGTCAGTGACCGGTACCTCGACGTCGATGTCGTAGCACGCGGTCTGCTTGGCGTCGTGCGGCACCTCGACGCCGATGACGTGGTCGATGCCGACGGGTCAGTGACCGGTACCTCGACGTCGATGTCGTAGCACGCGGTCTGCTTGGCGTCGTGCGGCGCCTCGACGCCGATGACGTGGTCGATGCCGACGGGTCAGTGACCGGTACCCGACGTCGATGTCGTAGCACGCGGTCTGCTTGGCGTCGTGCGGCGCCTCGACGCCGATGACGTGGTCGATGCCGACGGGTCAGTGACCGGTACCTCGACGTCGATGTCGTAGCACGCGGTCTGCTTGGCGTCGTGCGGCGCCTCGACGCCGATGACGTGGTCGATGCCGACGGGTCAGTGACCGGTACCTCGACGTCGATGTCGTAGCACGCGGTCTGCTTGGCGTCGTGCGGCGCCTCGACGCCGATGACGTGGTCGATGCCGACGGGTCAGTGACCGGTACCTCGACGTCGATGTCGTAGCACGCGGTCTGCTTGGCGTCGTGCGGCGCCTCGACGCCGATGACGTGGTCGATGCCGACGGGTCAGTGACCGGTACCTCGACGTCGATGTCGTAGCACGCGGTCTGCTTGGCGTCGTGCGGCGCCTCGACGCCGATGACGTGGTCGATGCCGACGGGTCAGTGACCGGTACCTCGACGTCGATGTCGTAGCACGCGGTCTGCTTGGCGTCGTGCGGCGCCTCGACGCCGATGACGTGGTCGATGCCGACGGGTCAGTGACCGGTACCTCGACGTCGATGTCGTAGCACGCGGTCTGCTTGGCGTCGTGCGGCGCCTCGACGCCGATGACGTGGTCGATGCCGACGGGTCAGTGACCGGTACCTCGACGTCGATGTCGTAGCACGCGGTCTGCTTGGCGTCGTGCGGCGCCTCGACGCCGATGACGTGGTCGATGCCGACGGGTCAGTGACCGGTACCTCGACGTCGATGTCGTAGCACGCGGTCTGCTTGGCGTCGTGCGGCGCCTCGACGCCGATGCCGCGGTCGATGCCGACGGGTCAGTGACCGGTACCTCGACGTCGATGTCGTAGCACGCGGTCTGCTTGGCGTCGTGCGGCGCCTCGACGCCGATGACGTGGTCGATGCCGACGGGTCAGTGACCGGTACCTCGACGTCGATGTCGTAGCACGCGGTCTGCTTGGCGTCGAGCGGCGCCTCGACGCCGATGACGTGGTCGATGCCGACGGGTCAGTGACCGGTACCTCGACGTCGATGTCGTAGCACGCGGTCTGCTTGGCGTCGTGCGGCGCCTCGACGCCGATGCCGCGGTCGATGCCGACGGGTCAGTGACCGGTACCTCGACGTCGATGTCGTAGCACGCGGTCTGCTTGGCGTCGTGCGGCGCCTCGACGCCGATGACGTGGTCGATGCCGACGGGTCAGTGACCGGTACCTCGACGTCGATGTCGTAGCACGCGGTCTGCTTGGCGTCGTGCGGCGCCTCGACGCCGATGACGTGGTCGATGCCGACGGGTCAGTGACCGGTACCTCGACGTCGATGTCGTAGCACGCGGTCTGCTTGGCGTCGTGCGGCACCTCGACGCCGATGACGTGGTCGATGCCGACGGGTCAGTGACCGGTACCTCGACGTCGATGTCGTAGCACGCGGTCTGCTTGGCGTCGTGCGGCGCCTCGACGCCGATGACGTGGTCGATGCCGACGGGTCAGTGACCGGTACCCGACGTCGATGTCGTAGCACGCGGTCTGCTTGGCGTCGTGCGGCGCCTCGACGCCGATGACGTGGTCGATGCCGACGGGTCAGTGACCGGTACCTCGACGTCGATGTCGTAGCACGCGGTCTGCTTGGCGTCGTGCGGCGCCTCGACGCCGATGCCGACGGGTCAGTGACCGGTACCTCGACGTCGATGTCGTAGCACGCGGTCTGCTTGGCGTCGTGCGGCGCCTCGACGCCGATGACGTGGTCGATGCCGACGGGTCAGTGACCGGTACCTCGACGTCGATGTCGTAGCACGCGGTCTGCTTGGCGTCGTGCGGCGCCTCGACGCCGATGCCGCGGTCGATGCCGACGGGTCAGTGACCGGTACCTCGACGTCGATGTCGTAGCACGCGGTCTGCTTGGCGTCGTGCGGCGCCTCGACGCCGATGCCGCGGTCGATGCCGACGGGTCAGTGACCGGTACCTCGACGTCGATGTCGTAGCACGCGGTCTGCTTGGCGTCGTGCGGCGCCTCGACGCCGATGCCGCGGTCGATGCCGACGGGTCAGTGACCGGTACCTCGACGTCGATGTCGTAGCACGCGGTCTGCTTGGCGTCGTGCGGCGCCTCGACGCCGATGCCGCGGTCGATGCCGACGGGTCAGTGACCGGTACCTCGACGTCGATGTCGTAGCACGCGGTCTGCTTGGCGTCGTGCGGCGCCTCGACGCCGATGACGTGGTCGATGCCGACGGGTCAGTGACCGGTACCTCGACGTCGATGTCGTAGCACGCGGTCTGCTTGGCGTCGTGCGGCGCCTCGACGCCGATGACGTGGTCGATGCCGACGGGTCAGTGACCGGTACCCGACGTCGATGTCGTAGCACGCGGTCTGCTTGGCGTCGTGCGGCGCCTCGACGCCGATGACGTGGTCGATGCCGACGGGTCAGTGACCGGTACCTCGACGTCGATGTCGTAGCACGCGGTCTGCTTGGCGTCGTGCGGCGCCTCGACGCCGATGCCGACGGGTCAGTGACCGGTACCTCGACGTCGATGTCGTAGCACGCGGTCTGCTTGGCGTCGTGCGGCGCCTCGACGCCGATGACGTGGTCGATGCCGACGGGTCAGTGACCGGTACCTCGACGTCGATGTCGTAGCACGCGGTCTGCTTGGCGTCGTGCGGCGCCTCGACGCCGATGCCGCGGTCGATGCCGACGGGTCAGTGACCGGTACCTCGACGTCGATGTCGTAGCACGCGGTCTGCTTGGCGTCGTGCGGCGCCTCGACGCCGATGCCGCGGTCGATGCCGACGGGTCAGTGACCGGTACCTCGACGTCGATGTCGTAGCACGCGGTCTGCTTGGCGTCGTGCGGCGCCTCGACGCCGATGACGTGGTCGATGCCGACGGGTCAGTGACCGGTACCTCGACGTCGATGTCGTAGCACGCGGTCTGCTTGGCGTCGTGCGGCGCCTCGACGCCGATGCCGCGGTCGATGCCGACGGGTCAGTGACCGGTACCTCGACGTCGATGTCGTAGCACGCGGTCTGCTTGGCGTCGTGCGGCGCCTCGACGCCGATGACGTGGTCGATGCCGACGGGTCAGTGACCGGTACCTCGACGTCGATGTCGTAGCACGCGGTCTGCTTGGCGTCGTGCGGCGCCTCGACGCCGATGCCGCGGTCGATGCCGACGGGTCAGTGACCGGTACCTCGACGTCGATGTCGTAGCACGCGGTCTGCTTGGCGTCGTGCGGCGCCTCGACGCCGATGACGTGGTCGATGCCGACGGGTCAGTGACCGGTACCTCGACGTCGATGTCGTAGCACGCGGTCTGCTTGGCGTCGTGCGGCGCCTCGACGCCGATGCCGCGGTCGATGCCGACGGGTCAGTGACCGGTACCTCGACGTCGATGTCGTAGCACGCGGTCTGCTTGGCGTCGTGCGGCGCCTCGACGCCGATGCCGCGGTCGATGCCGACGGGTCAGTGACCGGTACCTCGACGTCGATGTCGTAGCACGCGGTCTGCTTGGCGTCGTGCGGCGCCTCGACGCCGATGACGTGGTTGATGACGATGGGGTCGGGCGCGTGCAGCAGCGCGGCCAGGCGGCCCGGCACCTCGGCCAGCTTCATGCGCGCGCAGCCGAAGATCTGCTCCAGGTACTTGTCGCACACCACCCACTCGCGCTCGTGCGGGTCCTGCAACACGCCCGCCGGCACTCGATACACTCCTCAGCATGACGACGTAACATCTACGGCCGAAGGGAGTCGCGTTCCGTCGTTATCGCTGACGAATGTCGACATCCCGAAACTAGGTCACACGTGGCCGAAATAACGGGCCAAAATCAATGTTTATATAAGTTTTAGTATTCATAAACATTAAAAGAATACTACATTATGATACGAGTGTGATATGTTCGTCATTATACTAGAGGCGGTATTATTCACGCGAGCGGTACGCGAGCGCGATAAGGGAGCCGTTTATGTAATGATCAATGTACACGCGTTTCATACGATGTTTTTCAACACACATGTCAGGAAAAAATAGACTTGTATTTTTATTAACTTTTATGGAAAATGGTACGCAAAGGCGTGAGCAGAATCGTCAAACAGCCAATATCAAAAATATAATAAGTCGAATATTTTTGTATCAGACACAAAGGTGTGTTAATATAGAAATAGTGAATTGTGAATAATTTGATATTTATTCACAAATGTTTACCTACTATCTTTAGACGCATACAACTCATTGTTGGTATTATAAAAAGCTTCTCCCCTGTAAGCTGTCGAAGCCGTGTAAGGCTACCAGCGTACCAGTATTAAAAAACTGTATTACCCAATGTAGTATCACAGTCGCAGTATATTTCTACAGACTGTAAACAAGTCACACACACCTGCAGCCGGTGTGTCTTGACGTACTGCCACAGCGCGTTGACGATGACAGGCCGCGTCTGCGTGTGCACGCCCAGCAAACGCGCCAGCCGCCCGTCCAGCTTGAACTGGAGCGGCTGGTAGTCCAGCAGAAGCAGTATCGTGCAGCGTACGTTCTTGTACCCCGGCCGTTTCACCTGCTCACAGAAAAATACCAAGTATAAATATTTTAATGACAGCTGTCAGTTAAAGAACAATACGAGAAATAGTAGTTTTTTTAGGGATCTGCGGGTCAGGTTGGGAAACCATGCATTAGGATACACTTTTATTAGAGATACCGACCCACCCCAGCTTCTCACGGGTATTTACAATTACGATGTAATGTACATGAAAACCTTCCGTAAAAAAATCGCTAAATGACAGTGAAATCCGTATCAAAATCCATTGCGTGGTTGAGGAGTAAACGGCACAAGATTTGAGAACCGATAGGAACGGATAGCGACTCCGTTTTATACTATGTAAAGATAATGATTCCGAATGGGTCTCGACTTAGACGGGACATGGCCCCTCAACTTGTTTTCCAGCTGCAATGGAAGCATCCAGACCTGGAACCCGTCAGTCTCCTGGGTGGTGAGAGTGCGGTGCCACTCTACCAGGTGGTTGTCCGGCCCGTACAGCTCTTTGTCCAGCTCGATCACCAGGGACTTGAAGAACGAGGAGAACTTGCGTTTCACCTGCAACACACACAGCGTCAATGCCGTGCTATACACACACGCACGAAATATCTGTAATGTCGGGTTCAATACAAACGGCTATCGTAAACAAATATGGCTAGAATTTGAAATATCACCTTCAATTTTCAACGAAAGTGGTTATTGAAATAACAAATATAATGAATAGATATTTTGCTACAAACGAATAAAAATAAGGCCAAGTGAATAAATCAATAATTGAACCATACCCATTGTTCAAAAGTGCGTGATTACGAAGTGATAATGATAAATTGGTTTGTTTGCAACGCTGGTCATTTCTATTAAACCCGACTTTAGCCCTACAACTGTTGACCTTGCTAAAGAGAATAGACAATATGCATTGACTTTATATATTCTAAAAATTCTAAGAACTCTTAAAAAGAAAAAAACCGTGCTAAGCGTTTTTTTTTCTAATGTATTTTTTTTAATACTACAAATAGTGAGCAAGTCTCACGAAAATGCTCCATACAAAGCGGGCACTTGACGTCACAGCCCACGTTGTCATTATTTGAATGTATGGTTTTAAAACTAAGATTGCGTTAGTTTCAATACAATCTGCTTTTAACTAATTACTAACTAAAGTTTTCTACATTTTTTATCATTTTATCCGTATTTTCACAGGTTTTTTTTTATAAAATAGAAAGGAATATAAACAAGTGAGTCACCTGATGGTAAGTGATCACCATCGCCTATAGACACCCGCAACACCAAGGAGATTGCAGATGCATTGCCAGCATAGAGAGCTAAGATCGAATACCTCTCGTAGCAGTGTGTAATTACTGCTAAGAGAGGTATTCCATCGGCTATCTTGCTCTCCACGCCGGAACACAACAGTGCAAGCGCTGCTGCTTAGCGGCAGGATTAGCGAGCAGGATGGTGATAGCTATCCGGGCGGACCTTGCGCAAGGTCCTTACTACCCGCAATGAAGTAACTCAATACTGCGTTTTGTACGCCGATCGCCTAAATCCGGAGGCCCAAGGGCAGCCTTAACACCGGCAATGCATCAGCAATTCCGTGCCCCCTTCGCACTCACCGCGGGCACCTTGCTTGGGTCACCCTTTGCGTCGTCCAATAAGCGGCCCTCAACGCGCAGCTCCCACGATGCCACCGCGTTGTCGCCCTGCCCTGTAACCCGCATAGCCTCCTGTAACTCTATTAACACTTCAATAGTCCATGACCCAAATATGGGTCATTGCTTGTACCTGGTTCATACAACGGTCTAACCACATTATGGCTTGTTCACTCGCCGGTAGCAACATGTAAATCCGTGTCAAACAATTTTTTTAAATAAAAAGAAGTATAGGTAAAAAACGTAAGTAAAGACCCTATTGCATGTATTATCAAACCGAGATTAGAATATAATTAGAGAGTAACGTCAGTCCACTGTCATTTCATACATATATTAAGACTGAAGCTTGACGCAAGTCTATGAAATGACAGTGTTCTGACGTTACTCTCCATTTATATTCTAAACGCGGTAGATAATAGTAGTAACGCGTCCATATAGACAAGTTGACGCTCAATATTCGAAAAATGACGTTAGTTCCATATCAGTTTTATACAAAAGGGCTTTACATAAGTTTTTTACATATACGTTTATTTGTTTTAGTGGTAGATGAAAGCCTGAATATACATGTTGATCCTCTATGTAATAACCGAAAATTTGGTGTACACTCTTCATCCCTTTAACATCCATTTTGAAACCAACTGTCAATTGAAGATATCTAATACTTAGTAATGAAACCCATAGCCAGATTTGCAAAAAGTAGGACCACCTTCAAACAGACTAGGTAAAAAAAAGTTATACTAAAGATGAGGTGACAAAAATGAATGAAATGATTTATAATGCAGGGTTCGTTATTCGTAATAACAGGATAAACACACTCCTTACTAATTAATCATGAAAGTTATTTCATAACGCATTTCATGAACGCTATCGTTTATCGCGCACATAAAAGCATCCGTCTCTCTCGCACACGCCTACTGGTTTGAAAGGGACATATGCTTTATGTCAGCGATAAAAGCAAGCGTGCTAGGGCCTCAGTTATTTATCGCCAGGACGGGTACTTTTTTCTTGATACAAAAGTATGACCACAGAGCTTTGTCACAAATTAGCATACCAAAAAACAAAGACATCTGACGCCGAATGAAAATTCAATATTTATAGGAATCCCTGTGACAAATTGACACGTAGGTAGTGCGTTCGGATCTATATCATACAGGTTAGTGCAATAATTTTTGTTCAAAATCAAAACCTTTCACGCGCACATTTATTTTGTTATCATGATTAGCAAGCTGGAATTTATCATGATTATTATCAACCTGTAATTACATGATTATTATTAAGCTGTAATTATCATGATAATTATCAACCTGTAATTGTCATAAATATTATCAAGCTGTAATTACATGATTATTATTCAGCTGTAATTATTATGATTGTTATCAAGCTGCAATTATCATGAACATTATTCAGCTGTAATTATCATGAATATTATCAAGCTGTAATTACCATGAATATTATTCAGCTGTAATTATCATGAATATTTTCAAGCTGTAATAATCATGATTATTGTTAAGCTGTACTTATCATGATTGTTATCAGGTTGCAATTATCATGAACATTATTCAGCTGTAATTATCATGAATATTATCAAGCTGTAATTACCATGAATATTATTCAGCTGTAATTATCATGAATATTTTCAAGCTGTAATAATCATGATTATTGTTAAGCTGTACTTATCATGACTGTTATCAAGTTGCAATTATCATGAACATTATTCAGCTGTAATTATCATGAATATTATCAAGCTGTAATTACCATGAATATTATTCAGCTGTAATTATCATGAATATTATCAAGCTGTAATTATCATGATTTTTATAAAGATGTAATTATCATGATTATTATCAAGCTGTAATTATCTTGATTATTAATAAGCGGTAATTATCACTATAATAATCATGATAATTGTTAGCGTTAATTATTATTTCAGAACCCGTAATAAAGGGTAGAAAGTAAACAAATAGTCAAGGGCATTTAACGACAAGAAATTTTTAGCAAAGTAAGTAAGAAGGACATAAAATAAAACGAACCTTGAGCCTGGACTGTTATGAAAAAGAAAAATAAAGGATAAATAGACATGAATCAGATGAACGGACCTAAATAGTTTAAACAAACAATGTGCCCTAGATGAGCAGTTCCCAAACTATGGCATCGCTAGGCAAGGCGCATAGGTCTTCAACTTTTATTTTGAGAACAATGCTTAACCCAAAGCTACCGCTTCACAGGCAGAGGGTCATGTCCGTCACCATCTTAACTATTTTTAGGCCCCATTTATTTTTTAAAAAAGGAATTAGGAAGGCAAACAAGCAAGTGGGTCACCTGATGGTAAGTGATCACCACTGCTTATAGACACCCGCAACATCAAAGAGATAGCAGATGCGTTGCCAACCCAGAGGGCTAAGATGGAATACCTTTTGTGCTAGTAATTGCACCGGCTGTCTTGCTCTTCACGCCGGTACACAACAGTGCAAGCACTGTTGCTTAGCGGCAGGATTAGAAAGCGATATAGAGTTTAGAAAAATAGTGAAAACAGTTTCGTTTCGTTTTCGCCAATAATTATGACGCAGTAAAAAGTAAGTAAAATTTCAAGTACATTCCAATTTGTATCATACGTTAATATCAAAATAAATGTATGTGGTCGATAAAACGCCTCTGCTTGAAAAAGGGTTAAGCCAGAAACGTACCTGATACCCCTTTCAAGGTCGTCACTAAATTACGCCATACGTTTTGTATGATTTCAACTCCTCCCTTCCCCCTTCATCATTCCCAACTCTTTAACACGGGCTATCATGATTAGCAATGATATCCCATCATATCGCTCCTTATGGGCGTGAAGCGTAAAGAGAATAGTTTTTTTTTTTCATAATTTTCACTTGCAGTAAGGGTATGTATGCAATATTTAAAAGTAGGTATTCCATTATATTAGTTCTTCTTAAGTATTTTCCGTATGGAATATTAAAAAGTGGCTCTCGCCTCATAAAACAAAGGCAATCAGACAAGTACGTACCAGGGTAGAAAGTGTTCGAGATGAAGATGCGAAGCTTCCGTTTCTGCTTCATGGGACGTTTGAGCGCCTCCTGTATGTCCAACCGCTTGCGCAAGATGGTGGCGTCCAGTTTCCTCTCGAAGGCCAGCAGATCCATATAGGCCTGGGACTCGGGCACCAGGTCGCGCACCTTCTGCGGCAGGATCTTGTCAGCCAGACGCTTCTTACGTTTACCACCGCTGCCGTACTCACTGTAATATCCAATGTCTTTGTGAATAACGTGCCAAATTGCTACATTAAAAGTACGACCTTGTATTGGCCAAGTGTATTGTTAACCCTTTAAACGCCAAGAACGCTTAAAGGTGTCGCGGCTTGTCGTGCTCATCATGCCATCGACACATAGTTGACTGACGATGACACAGTGCATCTAGTGACTTACTTACGTCTATATCTTTAAACTTCAAACTCGCGTTTGAGATTGTGGCGATCTGGCGTGTCGATGTCGGTGATAACTTTAGTTTGCGTTGTCGACGGTGTAAAAATATATCATCATTTGCCCTAAAGGTTTATTTACGCTAAATAAACAAGGCTTTTATCTAACATGTAACACCTCCTATAGCACTGTTTTGCTTGCTGCTTTTATAAAAACACTCCTACTCAGCATCATAATACTCGGTGCCTTTACAAGCAATTGTGTCAATAATTTTGAAACAAGTTAACATTCTTGGCCACTGACAATTTAACAGCATCAGCCCAGAGATTTGAAAAGGTTCAAATGGGGAAGTAGTGTCTTTTGTCCTACACACCTCTCTCATCAATCCCAAATACATCCTTGTAAGAATCACATTGAAACCATGCCACTCGAGACAGTGAGTTCCCACATTTACTTTTGCCTGATTCAATTAAGAAATAATAAATTAATCCGTAAAATAATTTGCACAGAGGAGCAGGACTCCTGACTATCACCCGATACCTACTAGGAAGATCGAATCTTGGCTGTCATCAGTTAAACCTATTGTTTATGAAATAAATATTTTCATTTGCAATAATACGCAGTTAGCTCTCAGCTTATAGATTGGACAGTAGCAAGACTGACTTGTTGTACATATTGGGTGGCTTGTGCTGCGGTGGCAGCGGGCTGCGGTTGTCGGGCGGGCGCTTGGGCCCAGGCGGCGGTGCGGCGGGTCGCAGCGAACCCGGCGGCGGGCCCGCTCCGTACGGCGCCGGCGGCCGCGCGCCCGCGCCTGGCCCGCCCGATGACACAGGCGGTGGGGTGAAACCGCTGCGTTGCTGAAACATTTGTTTAGCTGATATGTTTTTTGTGTCTGGCCACTGGCATTGTGTTTTTTTTTATCTTAGTTACTATACATCTCACAAAGGCCTCCTCCAGCCAAGCATAGCCATAGAGGCCCAGAACCTTTTTTTTTATGTCGTCGTCATTGGAGAAGGCTGGAGGAAGCCTTTGTGTCTGAGAGACACGCTGATTAGGAGTCCAGATTATGTAATTTAACTTTATTATGTACAACTTTGTTCCCATATTAGTAAATAAAAGGCTTTGAAATTGAAATTTTAACTATCTCTGCAGAGGAGGGGGCGACCAATAGAATTTCCCTTGGCCCAGGTTAGGCAAGTCCATTAAAAAAAACTACAAAGTCTATTACAAAGCTAAAAATGTAAGAATTTTTCAATAAATAAAATAAAATTCTCAAACTTTTTTTACACATATTCCACATCTGGTGTATTTCTGTGTAAATAATGCAATATTTAAAGTAATATAAAAAAGCTATTGCCACAGGTCACTTTTCTTTTCATTTACATGGTAGCACTTCGTTATGACAAAAACTGACAGAGTTGTAGAGCTACAGATTAACCTAATATTCCATTTACACAACTGTCCTTGCATTAATCCTAGTTAAGGAAAAAATTAGGAACCTAACCAGATTACTCAATCACTTTGGTTTTATATGAAATCTTACCGGGAAGCTAGGCCCAGGATATGGCCTCGGCGGCATTGAATTAGGAGGAGCCGCAGGGCCGGCGTATCGGGGCTGCGGAGGCAGCGCGGCACCCGGCGGGCCCCCAGGACCGGGTCCCGGACCGGGGCCAGGCCCCCCAGGGCCTCCTGGCCCGCCGGGGCCACCAGGCCCTGGCCCACCCGGAGGAAACCGCTGCGCCATGCTATACAAACACGATTACCACGCCAAAAACTTCAGTATTCCATTACACGTCCACTGACAAACAAACACTGTTTTCCTTACTATATACTGAGCTTAATAAAAACGGATCTTAATTAAATCACTTAATTATTAAGTTATGTTACTCTTAAGACTGTTTTTGTACTTAATTTGCAAAATTAAATCTCTCAATAATCAAATAGTATTTGACATTTGGCCACTCGATTTGTTTGGTGTTTGACGTTGACGCGACGCCATGAATATAATGTTGCCAGCATATTTTTCTTCTTCTTCATTATCAGAATTTCCATTTCCGTTAGTCTAAAATTAAAAATATCAAAGGTTTTACAGAATGTTGAGTCAATTATAATGTAATTGATTTGCAGAACAATAATATAACTTTCAATCAGTTCCAGACACGGCAGAGTCTCTTAACCAATTGACAAAGTTAAACTTTTTATATATATATTTTTTTTAATTTATTCTTGGCCATGGGTGCAAAGCCCTTTAGCCGGACTTTTTATAATGAGAAATGGCAGCACTATCAATCGGTGCGTTCGTGAATAGTGCTTTGATAATGCGTTCGCATTATGGAGAACTACAATTCAGTTATTTTATTGATTAATTTATTATTTCATTGTTAATCTTTGCAGTGAGGGCAAAAAAGTGAAAACTAACAGTGATTGTTAGTGACGTCTAAGTTTAAATTTTTGTAAACACAAGGTAAACACCGATTACTTTTTGTGCAATGCAACTTTCCTTAGTATCAAATAGAGGGCGTTAGTGAGTGCATTATTTTTAAGTGGTGGTTTGGGATTGAGGTACGGTAAGGTAAAAGTATTGAAAATAGGGTAAGTAAAGAAAGTTACAGTCAGCCAAAGGCGGTCAGGATGATGACCCTGTCCTGTGATAAGAAAAATTACCAGCGATCGACCTGGACCCAGCCCATGGGGGGCATGATCCACATGACTCCCCCCCCCCCAGAATCCACCCTTGCAGTCAGCGTCAAAAGCAGCTGACCATTTTGTACTTATTTCACTAAACTTTAATTGGGTACTTTGTGACATTAGAACTGTAGCAGTATTGTTGTTACTGCGACAAAGTACTAAAATGACTACCTACATTATTTATCTTTAACTTTTAACTGAATTAAAAGAAGCAAGTGGACCACTTGAGAACTTTTTACTGGGTGCTTTTAAACCTAGAATTGTCGACTCCTTCCTATTGAACATTCAAATTTGACACAATAGTAGAATAGCTTGCGCGCAGCCTTTTTATACCAGATAGTGGAAACAGGCACTCGGGTTGCCTGTTAGTAAGCTGTTATCGCCGCCTGCGTATGTATAATTGGCACCCTAGAAGCACTATGTATAAAGTCGGTAGATAGCGCATAATATTCCACCGATTTTTTTAAATTCATACATGGCCATGAAAAAAACTATTCCAGCCAGCTGAGTACTCCTCCCACCAAATACGCGGTTTTTTTTAAAATGAAATTGGAAGGAAAACAAGCAAGTGGGTCACCTGATGGTAAGTGATCACCACCGCCTATAGACACCAGCAACGCCAAGAAGATTGCAGATGCGTTACCAACCCAGAGGGCTAAGATGGAATAACTCTTGTGCCAGTAATTGCACCGGCTGTCTTGCTCTACACGCCGGAACACAACAGCTTAGCAGCAGGATTAGCGAGCAAGATGGTGGTAGCGATCCGGAGGGACCTTGTACAAGGTCCTACCACTAGCAATCGGTGTTTCCAAGAATCACCGCCATCGCGAGCCATTCACTCGCCTAACGCAAAGATAATTTCCACCTTCATTAGTAGTGTATGGATTCCTTAACCTCACTACTTTGAATTTAAGATTTTTACCAAACTCCCAAATAGAGAAGCGGGCCGATACATTCGGAGCTGTATTACTAAGGAGTAAGTGCGAGAATGGCGGGTCTGTGAATATTCATGGCGGCGACCTCTGCGCCGGCGCCGCTGACTCCGCTGCGACCGTCGCCTTGAACAATATCAGTTGTCGTTGCGACAAGCGCCCATTTTGCTGAAACATACCACAGAGCCACGTGTATCTCGTTCATCTATAGGCCTACAAAGAGTGAGAATTTCGGACGAGAGGTGTCGTATTCCGGCTTTCGGGGGCGAATGTTGGACACCGGGCAACTGGGTCACACGTGGCTGAAGTTACGTGCTAATTATTAATTACATCTGTTATTTATTTTTATGTTTGTTTGTAAGGCCTTTTGTAACTTGAAAATAAATAATTTTTACTTACTTATTTATAGTTGAGAAATGACAGGGCCCCTGCGCCAGATCAAAATATGTAAAACTTACTGTACAGCATAGCGTCTTTATTGAACGGGGCGTTCCGTGCATTCCCGAACTGTAATTTTTAGACTTTCGTTGTGTGATGCGGGTGTAGGTTCGCCATCATTCTCGGTCCATGCGAGATGCATCTCACGTACGAGTTACATCAAAAAATGACAGATTTCCAAGGGATTTGACAGTTATTCTCGATGAATCTCGCATAAACCGAGAATTGCCCCGCTAGAGAGTGATACTCTAAGCGTAACAGCGGCGAGCTCGACGCTGACGCAGCGCCGTCTTGTTCTAGCGCGCTACTTCGAGTGAACGAGACACGGTGATGCTTCGACGTCGAATCCGACGCTGATGCGCTTTGAGAATAACAGTGCTGCGCCCGCGGCGGTCGCGGCGCGCAGTCTGACTTGACACCAAAACTGCTTTCACCTGTTACGTTGTTTTACGATAGTTCTATACATAGTATTAAAAAACCAAAGTCCCTATCTGTTGCTGTCTGTCCTTATATCTTTGGCTGCTTACTCCTAAACCACGCATCGGATTTTGATACGGTTTTCACTGTCATTTAGAGATTTTTTAAAGGAAGGTTTTTATTTTATGTATATTATGTCGTAATTGAACCCCTGCGAAGCCGGGGCGGGTTGCTAGTGTTTAAAACTACTATTGCTAACTTGTCTGTCCTCTGTTAACTGTAAATTTTATACTGTTTTTTAGAGTTCCGTGCCGCAACAGTACAATTTGGTTAAGAATCATTTTATGCGTTTCCGTCCATCTGCCTAATTGGCTTATTTCAGTCAAGAACTACATGCCAACGATTTCAAAAGATCAGTTTTCAGATTGTCTATGCCTACCCAATCTTACTGCATTGGGAAAAGAGAAAAATATTTTCATTTTCCTTGCCAAAGGGGTTCAAAGGAGTCATATTTACAAAGTGAAGATACCTTCACCACTCCTTCACTGAGAAATTACAACTCCTCCTTTCCAAAGAAGTTTTTTTTAATAGTATAAAATTAGAAAAAAAATACAACCTGAAATAGTAAAGTTACTCTGAATTGCAAATAAGTAAATATTGTAGATTTGGTTTAGTTTTTATAGTATTGAATTAATTTTATTATAACGATAAATAAATAATACACTTCATTACTGAGTTTCTTTTTACTAAGAGCCATTATAGTTCCGCTATTCCCCTCTCTCTGTCTGTTATAGCCATCAGCCACTTTTAACTAACAAAGCAATTTTTTTTTGTTTAAGTCAAAATCTACCCTACGTATAAGGACAATTTTTTTTTAATAGCCTTTATTTGTGTGCCACTGCTTGCTGGGCAAAGGCCTCTGCACAAGACTTCCATAACTCCCGATTTGACGCAATGTCAGCCCAGTCTTTTTCAAACCCGTCCAAGTCATCCCGCCATCTCTTTCTTGGCCTGCCTCGTCGTCGCTGACGAAGTCAAAGTCAAAGTCAAAATATTTTATTGCATAAGAGCACATGTCAAAAATAAAATAATACATTTAAATTTATACAATTATTAATTTTAACATGTCAATTTAATACTATTCCTATAACCTACTTATTCCTAATCAAATATTTAATGTCAATAATAATTAATTTTAATAAATATTTATGTTTCTTATTATAATGTCAACAATTTTAATATTACCTATTCACTATAAAATTCCTTAACGCTATAAAATGCTTTTTCTAATAAGTATTTCTTTAACCTGGAGACATATAAGTTAAAAGAAGGAGCGTCTTTGACCTCTCTGCTCAGTTTACTTATTTATTACTCTACACTAATATAATAAAGAGGTAAACTTTGTTTGTTTTTTTGTTAGTTTGTTTGTATGTAGGAGGTAATCTCTGGAACTACTGAACCGATTTCAAAAATTCTTTCACAGATAGAAAGCTACACTATTCCTGACGGACATAGGCTACTAATTTTACGCGAACGAAGTCGCGGGCGTCAGCTAGTTTATTATAAATGCGTACACCTACCGCCCGCAACGAATTAGAACTTCTCGTCAACCGCACAAGGATCGGCCTCATATCACGGCAAGTCTTTCTCTGGTCCGGACGTCTTGCTTTAAATTCATCCTATCACAAGATCTATCCATCCGAACACAAGACAAATAATAAAATACCTAAAATAAAATTTTATTTAAAAGTAAACCAGTAAATACATATTATTTTTAAATCGATGATATCGAATAAGATATCCTTCAATAATGGTTAGCCAGCTAATTGAAAAACATTTTTTTTACTCTTAATTACTAATAACGCTTTAGTGTGGGATTCGGAGTAGTTTTTAAACATGATTTAACCAGATTTGGCAGATCAGGTTATTAGGTACATTAGAGCGACTACCATCGTACCTGCTACATGAAATCAGGATCGATATGATCATGGCTCCACATCCATTAACGTGAGTGTGCAGGGTTTCTCACGATGTTTTCCCTCACCTTGAGAGTCCGATCGAGTCTGCCCACTTAGCAACTATATGCTACTAATGCGCATATACCGTTGGCATAAAATAAAGTAATTGAACGCGTTGAAGTCTTTTTCACTGAAAACTAGCAAAGTCAAATGAAGGTCGCCGATTAAACTTGTCATTATATTATGAAATCTTGAAAGCTGAAAATGTAAGCCTTGGTAGTGTGAAAAACTGCACAGATCATCCAAAAACAACGCAGTATTTTCGAGCTCAATTCACAGGCACGCAATAAGCGTCAGTTTAAAACTAAAATCTGTCTTTGTAGTCACTTACCCTACTTAATTAAATTGCCTAACATCCTGTATAGGTCTTAATTTAAACTTTAAGAACAGTAACTCATCCAAAGAATCAGTTATACCTATTTGAGATGTAACTTCTTGATACTCGTCATAATTAAAACATTACAATAAAACAGCGGTAAAGTGTGAGTCGCACTCGCGCAACGAGCATTGCTCTAACGAAAAGATAAACTACGAGTAAATTGAGGGATTAACACTTAACTTTGTCATTGAAAAACTCTTAACCCCATACATTGGATATACCAAGTTCAAATATAACTGTGTAACAGATTTTTTTTGTGATGTAACTTCAAATTTACGGTTTTTTTTCTTTATGTATGCTGTGAGACCTTGCTTTTTGTCAAATTGTCTTGGTCCTGGCCCTAGGTCAATGGAAAGTACCTACCCTGCAGCTTTTTCATACCATTAAGAGGAGTGTGAAGCCAGCCCCAAAAAGCGCTCCTTATACAAACGGCGATAAAGTTTTTTTTTTGTTTCGAAATATGTCATTCGAATTCAAATAAAAAATGTAGAAATTTTTTGTATGTGATGTTTATTTTAATACTGTAAGCTTTTAACTTATTATAGCTTAAAGCTAACAGTATTAAAATAAACACGATTTAGTGTTGGCTCCATACAGAATCACTATAGTGACGTCACTGGTCCTGTATGCAGCGTGATAGAGCGTATTCGCGACACCCGCCCGTTGTTATTTGATTACTCGTGATATTTCGAAAAATAATGATCATAAAAGAAAACTAACAACACATTTTTTCTTCTTTTAACCAACTCTATCAATTTTGGAAATAAAAAAAGTCATTAGAATACCGTATTGTACCCGTGTTACAGCGAGGCAAGTAATCTAGTAATCTTATAAAATGCTGTACAGTCCACCAATTTCATTCATAGGCCACTGTAAAAAAAATTCACAATGTGTCATAGCTTGAATATTATGTCATTCTTTGAGAAGTCGTTTTAACATTCATTGTGAAAAGCTCAAAAGGAGCAAATACAGGGGTCTCGGCTCCGAATATAACTTTTTTCCATTCGGAGTTGAGACCCTTGGTCCGTGGGGTCCTAGTGCACTAGGCCTCTTCAAAGAGATCTCGAAGAGGCTGGTCGACGTCACATGCGACCGAAGAGCGGGCAGCTACCTCGCACAGCGTATAAGCTCTACTATACAGAGAGGTAATGCTGCCAGTATCTTCGGTAACATGCCAAGGGGGGCTTTTTTTGATATGTTTTAATTATAATTTTAGTACCTATGAATGTCTAGTATTTAGTTTTTATGTGTAGTTTAATTGTTTTAAATTATGTTTATTAAATATAATTGTGAAAAGGTTGTATAGTGGCCTATGATAACAAGTCACTGCCTACGAATCAAATTGGTTGAATGTACCTACTTAACGAAAACGTTTGCAATTTTTCAACTAGTTATTTTTAATTCTGAAGTTGACAAGGACGGTTGGATAACTTGGCTACTCTACCAATTTAACTAATTATCTCACAAAAGTCAGACGGGTCATCTCCCAGAAGTTACAGAGTTGTAGAAATATCAATAACAAGTGATTAGTTGTATTTGTATAGCGCATGCAGATTGTGTTAAAAATTCTAACAAAAAAGGTATTCATTGAATTGAATTTAATTTATTATGCTACTAATCCCTAGAAAATAAGATGTATGTATTACATATTATTATCCTCTGTGGTATTACTAACAATCTATGGACCCTGGTCTGCAACATAGTTTTGAATTGAATTGAATTGAACTATAGGAGTATGAATAAATTGTTCATCTTTGTAACACAGTTGTAACCTTGTCAATAAAGGTGCAACAACTAGTTATCAACAAACTGGAATAAATTATCTTGCTACTCCGCGAAACCAAGGAGGGTTTGGTTTCGCGGAGTAGCAAGGTAATTTGTTCCAGTTTGTTGATATGGACCTCCGCAAAGTAACGCCTGAATCTATTAATTACAACTAGTTATGCCTCGAAAATAACGTAGAGTCAACTATTCCTTGAGAACTCCTAGTCAACGTATAAGACTTGAAGATCCTATTAGAACCTTTTCTTAATAAATGCCAGTTACAGCAATTCAGCAATTCTTAACAGTGGTCAAGTTTTGGGCATTCTTTGGCCTATAGAGCAGTGGCACTTACATGATCGGTTCAGAGGTGTAACTTTTGAATCTCACCATGTGACTAAAGCTCACCAAAATGGCCGAATCTCTATGAATAACGGCCATTTTGGTGAGCTATAGTCACCCGGTGAGATTCAAAAATCACACTCCAGGTCTTAGACAATCTCAAAGGTCTTATCCTTAATAAAATTGAAAATAAATAAATAATTAAATCCCTCCCTGCGTCTCTTTCAAACTAGTGTCACAAGAAAGGGACACACTGTCACACACATAGAGATACATTCAGATAAACTAAACCTGGCCGGTCATGTTAGGGCTTCAGGATACCTTCTCGTTACCCGTGTCAAAGCGAAAGAACCCCTGTATGGATCAAATGTTTATTAACCTCTTCTTATAAGAACATTTTTGGTTTCTCTGTCTCAGAAAGCAAACGCCATGATGACGTATAAAAACGTAACAATTATTTTATCTAAAAAAGGTTTAGTGAGCGTTTATGAATAGAGGGTTAATTAATTGTTAAGTGCCTATTAAAAATTAAAAAATAATTTTAATTTAGTGGAAATCAATATTAGAGTAGTGGTGTCATTTGGTAAGCGATAATTGAACAAACAACTCGTTAGGCGGCGCTGCCACTGCAGCTCGTTAACGGTGTTTGTCTGCAATTTAAAGAATTAAACCCTTACTCCAGGGTTCAAACTATAAGTCTATAACGGATGATTTAAAACAAAAAATAATAACGGATAAAGAAGGTTCCTTCAACCGTTATTATTATTTTTTTAATTTAGATGCAGTTTATTTGAAATTTTGTGTCAAATGTTTAATACTGCATACTGTATGTATGATTCAAGAATGAAGCACCGAGCAGCGCCGGGCGTGCGGCCGGCGCCGCCAGTGGCGAGTAGCGGCTACCGAAGCTCCTTGACTATTTAAATCAAAGTCGTGGCGTCAATCCTTATCAGCTCCATAAAGTGTGTCAAAGGTCTCAGAGATGATGAAAGGTCCCCGTTATCAGCGTCGCACGGTGGCTGTCGTGCTGTAGCAATGCAGTCGGGGCCTGGCGGCGGGCCGCGAGGGTGGCTGCCGAGCCGGCGCCGGCGGCCGGCACGCCGCGGGCGGGGCGTGGGGCGTGAGCCGGGCCCGCCTCCGCGGCCGCCGCCAGTCGCCTCCGCGCCGCGTGTCGCCGAGCACGCGTGTGCACGTCCGCGCCGCGCGCTCCAGCTGCGAACGGTCATCGGTGCCGGAGTGGCGGTTCGCATCTTACCGGGCAGCATTAGAGTCGTTTCGTTATTTTCTAATACTGTCAGGTAAAGATGTCGTCCGCGCTCCACGTTCTACGTCAAGAAGAATCCGTCGTCGGCCGCGGCCGGTGGAACCGGTCGAGCGACGTCGAGTTATATTTACCGCGTCGCGGGCGCCGGCCCGCGCCGCGCCGCTCCGCCGCAGGTAACGTCGCGGGAGCCGCGCGGCGCCCGCGCTGCCGCGTGGCGCGCCGCCGCCCGCTTTTCCTTCGCCGCTTGCCAACGTGCAACGGACGACGGCGCTGGTCAGGAGCTGCGGCGGATCGGGCGAGCACGTTACGTCACCGGGCGGACCGGTCCCCGCCACGCGCGCGCTCGCCGCGCCCGCGCAGCTGCGAGCCGCGCGGTGTCACGTGGTCGCGCCGCCGCCGCCGCTAACCTCTGTCACCTCGCCGCGCTGTCGTCCCCAGCATTAGCATACAGAGGCAACGCTGGCCGCGCGACCCTCGTCACCCATGTGTCGACAGTACTGTACTTTGCATTACACATCTATAGGTACTTATCTATATCTGTATTGAAGGTGGTAATTAGTAAGTAAATTAAATCAATGAAATCTGTATTCAAATACAGTCACATTGCATTAGCATTCCTGGCAATGATAGGCATTTTTGAACTTTAACTCGTTCTAAGAACTATGTAAAGCTGGTTAGGCAATGTGCTGGGCTCGCTGGGCTGGAACAGCTGGAACAGCGCTCGGCGCCGCTCGGCTGCGTCCTCGTGCGTGCTCGGCAATGCTCGACTAATTAACATTCCCCTCGCCGCGGCGCGGCCTCGGCTCATCAGTCCCGCGCCGCCGGGACACCACTTTATTTGTAAACGATTTGGCGATGTGTGCTCTTCGCGAAATGTCGCTAATATAATTACTGACCGGATACCTCTCCGTTGAATCACGGACCCGAGCCCGGGGTCGACAAACTTGTAAATATATAATAACGACCTCATGATGTAGCGATTTGAAGAGTTGCCAAGTGCGGCTGCAACGCGCGGCGCGGCAGGCTGCGGCGGCGCAGGAGTCGCGTTCGCGGCGGCGGCGGTGGAAAGTTGCGCTTCCGAATATTAAGATGTGGGTCAAGGCCCGGCGACGCCAGCAAGCTCGTCGCATTCAGATGCAACCTCAATTCTGTGATTTTTAATTACTTATTTCGACTTCCGGTTCTGGTTAAACATGCCTCTGAATTTTAATGTTAGAAATCGCCATTAGGTGAGAGCTCATTTGAATTGAGGATAAACTGGCTCCCCTTTCCGAGTTGGTTACGTGAGCGGACAGCGCGGCGCAGTCTCAGTCGCCGGAGCCGCTATCGCGCGTTCTGGAGGGTTCGCTCGCTATCGTGGGGTTATCGGGCCGATACTCAAATATTTGCAGACCGTCCGGCGGTCCCGGCGGCCGGAGGGCGCACCGGCGCCAGCCACCGCCGGACGCGAGCCTACATTTCGTGGCTCGAGAAACGATAGGACGTCGGTGAAAGCGGCGGTCAATTAATCGTTCAGGTGGATTCCGCTTTCGAATTGAATTTTTATTGGCAGCGGAGTGTCGCCTGGCCGGCGGGACCGGTTCTTAATTTCCTGCGGAGCCCCGCGCGTGTGTTTGGGAGTCGTTGACCGGCGCTCCTGGGTCCTGGTGACGTCACGCTCCCCGGAGGCCGCGGGCAGGGCCGCCGCTAATCAGCCGTAATGTTATTAATAAGCGGGCGGGGGCGGCTCGCCCTCGCATAAACCGCGTTTATGGCCCATCGCAGGCATGCGAGCACGCGACGGCCCGGCCAGCGCCGTCGCCGCACGGGCTCGTGCCGACGGTCCCTAGTTGACCATTCAATAAGCTAGAATCCATATTTTTGCTTGTTTGAAATCAGTTTGGAACTTCCAATTCGGCCGAGAAACCTATCTTCTTACCCTCGTGAAACCAGTTTTGCCTAAAACCTACCACAAACTCTAGAACTGAACTTTAGAATGCTCTTTAAGTTTATGAGAAGCATGGGTAATCTCATCAATTCTTGCCGTCCTCTTGGACTAATCCCAATTTCTGGAACTATCGTCTACAGCTGGTCATATTTCGTGTCAGGGCTCACCAAGAGCAAAATCTTATTGAGTATTACTTACGTAGTGCTTACAATATAGTATATTCCGTGCCTGATGCGGCCTGTCGACGCCGTTATCTCCGCTGCGCGGGCACAGGGGGCAGAGAGGGAGGCAGGGCGTTATCGCTGACCCGCGACCCGGAGTTGGCCGCGCCGCCCGCTCTTCAGGACACGACCTTCGCGGCACCTCTGATATACCGCCATATTGTGCCTGTTTTGGCCAGCCCCGGATCTACTGAAGCTTAATAACGGGGCCACCTCTCTCCAGCGTTTGGAATAAACTATGATTTTAGCGTCAGCTGAGACTGCCGCCCGGAGCTGGTGCACCGGTTTGCCTCCCCCTAGATCCGGGCCTGGTTGTAGCTTTCAGCTAAAGTTGTGACAGCAACAGAACCATTGATAGCACTAGAAGTGCAGTTACCTCACTTAAAAAGCTTTAAATGTATTAAAGTATTGACCGGAATGTGGGGAAATCTTGATGATGATTAAGGGTCTCACGTAATGTTCTGTGCCTTCAGACTTATTTATGTGAAATCGGCTCCCATTGGTTGTAACATTAGGGGTTTTAATTTACTTCCCATTAGTGATTTGCATGTTCGTTTTCCACCTTTTTCCAAAAAAAGAGAGCGGAGAAGCTAATTTTATTGCAGCCCCTTGTTCAAACGCCCTTGTCTTACGTCCCTAGAAAAACTTTGCGCTCTTTTTAAATGACCATAAATGGTTGGATTGGAATCCGTATTATCGACTCTTGAGGGTGCTTTTGACTTCTGCCTATAGTCATATTTCTGACTAATTATAGTTGCGCCCCACGTACTCTCCTGCCTGTAGAAAACTCCAGAATTGGCAAACATTGGCCAAATTAGAACAAAGGTCAAATTCAAGAAGTGTCTTGTTAATTTTGACCTAACTCCTAGTTCTTCCGGGACTGAAAAATTCCTGAACCTGAAGTATTGTGGCGATGTGGAATAATACGGTATCTCCTCGGCCAGTGCGGCAGTGCGGGACGGGGAGGCGGCGAAGCGATAGCGTTATCGCAGCCGCGCAGGCGATGTGCGCGTGCGCTGCTATACTCACGAAGGACGGGAACCAGAAAGCTATCCCATCACACTTGCACATGGGCCAAAACCCATTACTCTTTCGTATTTTGTCTATTATCAGCCACGAAAGGCATGCCAAATGTGACTGACAAAAATTACAATACGTTAAAATACGAGAGTGTAAGTTATGGTTTTTTTTACTGGAAACTATATTACTACCTCTAACAATGATGGGGTAGCGGCAACCAGAGTGTGGGATGCATCCGTATGTAGGAGCGCATCCCGCACAAATGAGAAACGTAGATTTCTGTCACATTCAGATATATCACTGCGTGTACTATAAAGTAAGTATCACGAAACATATCTTTTGCCGTGATTTGTGTAGCCAACGCGTATAAGCAAATGCTCATATATTGATACCGTCCCAGTGTCACTGTTAGCGGCATTTTAAGCCGGACCACACGCGTAAACGTCGCGTATGCAGCACAGCTCCAACTAGCTTCGTAACGCAACTCTACGAAGCTAGTTGAAGCCCTGTCGCATAAGCGTTTAGTCGCATGTAAGCGGTATACTTCAGCGACAGCAGTCTCGGTGCAAATCATGCCAGAAGGCCTCTATGAACCTAGCAAGAATCTCCTCGATACGCGTTAGCTCGCTACGTAACCGAGTGCGTCTCTCTCCTACTAGGCTAGTTAGAATGACACGCACTGAGTTACGTAGCGACTTAACGCGTATCGAGTAGATTCCTGTTAGGGGCACTGTGCTCCATGGTAGGTACAGTCTTGTCTTGTCTCTTAGGATTCCTTGGTTAGGTAATGCCTTAACGGTTGGAGAAAGGAAAAGTATGAAATAAAATTCTTAAGCGTACCCAAAAGTTGAATGGCCAAAAGTCACTGGAAATGTAGAAAGAACCATAGGTACCTTAATGAAGAGTACAATTTAAGCTCTACCTGTCTCAGCTAGTATTTTAACGAACGATTAATGCATCCTCTTTACATCTTGTACATTCTCCTCAGTTATTGGGACGATTGTGGTTATCTAAGAAACATTACAAATTGCTTCGGATTTGTGTGCATATTTCCCTCGATGTTTTCCTCAATCGAAATGCTTATGGTTTAATAATATGGTAACCGTACCAACGATTGATACTCGGAGTGCACTGTTTTTACTAGTGGTTGAAATTATTGTTTCTCGTTTCTATTCGTAAGTTTCCACATCTCTCGTCTATTATTGGGTCACTGGGTGTGACTGAGACCGGAATTTTAAATATTGCACGAAAATTTCGTAAAACTCTGGAGCACCTAAGAACTCTCTCGAACCCAAAATCCTCTGTATTACCATGCATATAAGCTTGCATGGTTAAATATCTACGCTGCTGAAAGCATTGTTAATCTTATTTTTGTAGGTTTATCTAGCTGCAATCAGGTTAATAATACTATGAGTGCAAGCGAATAAGATGTATGATGATTTGGCATGAGTCTTTCAATAAGGGCATCTACTCATGTGTACCGCGTTTCGTTGAAACTTTCGTTAAAACCTGTTTGCATTGCTTGCTGGTGTGTCAGCTGAGAGACCCGCTCATTTGGATGATTCTAGAGCCGTGACTGATATTTTCCAGCTACGTTGATGATTGTTTCCTTGTCAGTTTCCATTTGTAAGCATTTGTGAATTTCATGGTTTTTGGTAAACCATGAGGCACTGACTATTTGCCTCAGGGTTATATTTTGCATTCTTTGCAATATGCATTATCATGCATGCATATTCATTATAATCAATGTTGGCTATAGTTTTTGGTGTTGCTTTAGAATCTGCGTGCTCCCTTCTAATGAAGCTGCGGTCATCATCACAAATGCCTTTTCTGTGGGCGATGTCATAGTTACAGTTTAGGGTCTTCTTAAGCTGTAACTATAGACATAGTCCAGTATATTTAAGCTAAGTCTATATTCGTATGTATAAAAAATACTGTGCCTAGGGCAGTTTTAGCCTTTTCAAAGAAAACATAAATTGAATGTAATTTATGTACCCAAGTAGTTAACTTTTGACCACAGGAGAGACAACTATTAGTTTTACTTTGATTTTGCTGTGATGAACAAAACAGTAAAGGTTTTTAGTTTTGTTCTCGACCATAAGCATCTGTTCGAATCTAGAATATAGCAACTTTTCAAATTAAGCGTGAAAGTGCAAGGAAGTTTTTTTCCACGTGCAAACAATTTCATGTGTTGTATTTTTTATAATTTTCGAGTGATAGGACAGACAGATATAGCGAAATAGTTTCGCTATGCCCGTAGGAGTCTGTGCATATTTAATATTTTAGGGTTCCTAATTTGACTACGGAATCCTAAAAAGGCTTAATTTTTACTCTTTATTTCTTTTGTTCTTTATCAGGAGTGCGGTTTTTTTAATTCTCCCCGGTGACTAAAGCTCCCCAGAATTTTGGTGAGGTTTAGTCACCTGGTGAGATTCAAAAATTGCATTTGAATCACACCGGGTAACTAAAGCTCACCAAAATAGCCGTTTTTCATAGTGATTCGGGCATTTTGGTGAGCTCTAGTCACCTGGTGAGATTCAATAATTGCACCCCAGGACATATTTTCTGTGAAATTTTCAAACGGTTCTCTATTACGGTACAGGAGATAAGCCCTCCAAAGGTTGAAGAGACTATTGATGGCGTAGGCTTACTAATAAGGTTCCATTGGCACCTTTTCGGCAGGGAAACTTAAAAAGATTGTTATAATAGGTAACGCAACTAGGGTTGAGTTCACGCACACTGCTGCATGTCATGTTTGTATCGGAGTGTTTCATTCGAATTTTGAAATTTTCGTTTTGTTATGTGTGGCGCTGTGTAGAGTGTGTGTGTAATCGTTCATCTCAACCATAGAAATAGTATAGCATAGGAAGTGTAATCAAATTGAAAGAGATATTTTATTAGTTGATTTCTATACTTAAATGGCAATGCAATGTGCCAAAAAGAGACGACTACATACTCTAAGCCTCCTCTTCAATTGACACCCTGTACACGACTAAAAGACAAAATGGTTTCATTTGGTAGGATAATCTACGTTTTTCATATTAATTTACAGGTTTTACTATTTTGACGCACACCAAAGTTAACCATTTTGACAGTTTCGGGTGTGTACACTTGACATAAACTAAGGCTCTATCCATGCCTTAGTTCTTCATCCACGACCTCAACTCGTTTTAGCTATACTTATCATTTGATTGTTTTATTCTACTGTGGGAGCAGGCATTCCAGGAACTTGGGATCGGATAGCGGACACCTCGCGGCACTCTTTGTCAGCAATAGCTGCGGCGTTACGAGTGTTGCTAGGTCTTATGTGTCACATTTCGGGAGGGAACGCAAAATAATGGGGAATTTTGTTTTTAAATCGGGACAGATGACAAAAAGAAGTTCTTGTGAATCAGGCACAACGTAATATTCATTTTCCTTTCAAAGTTATCGAATACTGATCTAAGAACATTGAGAGGAGTGTGAACCCAGACCCAACAACGTTTTCACCCATCTAAAACTTCACCTATAGCAATGATTTTTTTAATGTTGTCATTATGCCTTTGAACTAGGTTTGTATATTTTGATTTTTATAACATTCTTCATAGATTTGACAATATTTGCATTTTAGGAGTTTCATACAAAGCTAAAGCGTGAATATTTTTGAAACGATAAAGAATTAAAAAAAAAAACAATAAAACATAATTCTGGGGGATTATGATAACATACAAAAAAAAAGACTACAGGTTAAGGTTTCGAAGGTGGAAAATGTTATCGCCGTTTGTATCGAGAGCGCTATGACCCAATCGTTGGTTAGTGATTGGTGTCCCGATCAATGGTGAATGGTGAACATGTCATCAGACCCCTAAAAGTTGGAAGGTCCCGTACAAATCAGACATCAGTGTACCTAGCGCGAACCTTCTCGACACGCGTTAACTCGCTACGTAACTCAGTGCGTCTCGTTCTTAATAGCTCTGTAGAAGAGTGACGTACTGAGTTACGTAGAACTCAAGAGTAAACTCAGCGCGAGGTATTAGTACAAACAGCCCCTTTGACAAGAATGTACCTTATTTCATAGTGTTCGTTCAATTTTGTTCAGGGATCCCGATTAGGTCTTCGATATAGTAATAAAAATTCGGAATGTATTGTTTGTCGTAATCATCACTTTGTCATAACGGATATTTTGCTAAAATTATAAACGTTTCAGAATTTGTGATGGTTCCAGAGATTACCTCCTACATTCAAACAAACAAAAAACAAACAAAGTTTCCCTCTTTATTACATTAATGTAGATTACCTAATCTGGTAGATTTCCGTATGTATAATTGAAGTCATGTTTTTGAGTTTTCATTACAATAAAACTATCCAATGTTATGTTGTTTTAAGGGATTTCCTAATTTCTTTAGAAACATTTAATGCTTAGAGAGATCTGTATGAAAATTGCCAGCTAAGCAGATCGCGAAATATAAACCAAATTGGGTGTGGGGGAAATACCTAATAATTAATAATACTTACGTAAAATAAAAGTAAATAATTAATGGATTCAGGCGTTACTTTGCGGAAGTCCATTTCAACAAACTGGAACAAATTAATCTCGCGACTCCGCGAGATTTCACGGAGTAGCAAGGTAATTTGTTCTAGTTTGTTGAAATAAAAGTAAGGCAAAACTTCAATGAAATTCTTAATAAGTTAAGTTATTATTCTTAAGTTAAGTTACATTTGCCAGTTTTAACAAATAGTATTAAACTGCCATTAGTATTGTAACTTGAATTAATTAACATGGCGAGGAAATGCAGGCGCTGAAAGAGTTTAATGGTCTTGTAATATATTTTAATTTTATTTTTTACATTTCCCGACCAGGTTCCTATTTCACCGAACTAACATATAAACCTCTTCGAGTTAAGCATGTACCTATTCCGAATTGTCGTTGTCACATGTCACCTGTCAGCTTGGCCAGGTTGGCCAAGAAAAATTTGTAATTAGACTTGGCATATTTATTGAAGTCTTTATTGTGAAGGTTTATGAAGCCGCCGCCCCCGCGGTTCTCGTGGCTGCAAAAGACATCAATGGAGATCATTGCTCTATGAATGACTCTAACCTTGGTTCAGTTATCAGTGTTTATATGAAAGAGCTCCATAGTATTACAAGTTAGTAGACCTATAATAGTTGGTTCAGCTCATTTAGATGGCGCCTCACTCCTTTGAGACGAAAACAATAAAAGAAAAGGCGTAAGGTTGAAGCGAGAAAAGACTTGGGCCCATCTTTGCGGATTTAACAAAGTACCACATTATAGAACGGTATGTATATACCTATTATACCGTCACAAGGTCGTAAAATCATAGTTGAAGTTCACGTGTCAAAAGTAGACGTGTACTTGACTTCTAGAGGGCCTGTTATCTTATCTCTCATCATCATTTTTCCGAAGCACTGGTAGACTCAGGCCTAATAATTATGTCCAACTTGCAAAATATTTTTTTCATGTGCCTGCATGAAATTTTCATTTTTTATCAGGTGACTTCCATCCTCATTTCCCCCCCTTATCTGTTAAAATTAAAAAAGGCATTGATAATTATATTCCCTGGAAAAGTAGAGTCCTCCGACTTAGCTACAGGCAGTAAACTGGTGTTGCCTCCGGTTTTCGCACGACCACCGGTACCCGCCGCGCAAGCGCCGCTCACTGGCCTTATATAAAACTGACGAGTGCATGGCAGCGCGACTTGCTTAACTGGAAACGGTGGTGTTTTGCCCAATTTTGCTTTACAACTTAATCCAAGATGGCTTTCCGTCGTGCAAACCTTAGGGGTCTTTGATCTGGATCACTATATCGTGTAAGCGTTGTAGCGTCGTAATTGTGATGGTTTGTCACTAGGACATAACGTGCACAAGGCACGGCTCCTAAAACCTTCAGGTTGTTGGCTGGCGAGGACGTCGATGGCATTGCCGAGTGTGTGCGCAGCTGCAGTGACGCCGCGAACCATTGTCCTCTGAGCATACCTACTCATACTTCATCGCGCTTGATTCAAGTGATGAAACATTTTAAGAACAACGAATCTTCGATCATCTCGAGCTTTACTTTCCAAGAGCATCAGTGGCTCTAACATGACCGCCCAAGTTTAGTTTATCTGAGTTTACCTCTATGCACGTCCCTTTTTATGACACGGACAGAGACGCAGGGAGGAATAACTTAAACCTGGGCTGGTCATGTTAGGGCCACACTTCAATGCTATGTAACAAAAGTAGAGAATCATCACGGTATTTATTTAGTTTCAGTTCAATAAAAAAAGGCTCTTAGCTCATTGGATAATGTCTTAAGTTCCTTCACTCTCCAAGCCTGCTAGCTCTAGGCTGCGCAGCTCCTAACAGGTTTTCAGCGCTTGATTAGTTGGCCGCCTTGTATTTTGTTTTATGGCCACGTACAACTCATATTTTTAGGATTCAATTAAACAACTCAGCTGCGGCATTAACGAGCGCAATTTCAAATTGTATACGTTAGAATTATGCAATTCTTGACTAGTTTTTTTAGCGGCTCAATGCCAAAGCCGAGAGGCGTCGTTGGTGAGGAAGCGTTTATTTCATTCATTTTATTTTCCGAACGGTCGTTTGCACACCACTACATGCTCGTAGCGTACGTGTGAGTGCACACAGTGAAGGAAACCGGCCGCGCGGGCGCATTAACATTTTATAATAACCGACTAATATAAAAATAGTGTTATGTTCATATTAATTCCAGCCGGCTTATAGCGGCGACGATGGCGCCCGCCGGCCGCTGCGGGGCGGGAGGCTGTGAGGCATATCGAAGTAGGCAGGACGCACTGTATGCGCCACATAGCTGCGCTCCTTCCAAAATAATAATTTTGCTGTTGGTAGCTTGGTAAAAGTACTGTAATAGTTCAGGTTTTGCGGGAGCTCGAGCCGTGTCCTCGGCTCGCACCTGCCGTTCGCACGGCCACTTGTCGCCGGCCGCTGCACTGCGTGCATGCGACACTCGACTGTAAAACTTGTCATCATAGAGATCACAATAGAGGAGCAGGACGCCCGACAGCTACTAAACAGGAATGCTAGATTTGTCGGGAAAACGGAACGAGGGAATTTTTTGTCCTGACAGTAAAAGTTGGGTAATAAGTAAATAACTAAAGTAGGACTTTGGTTTGATTTTCAATTAAAATCAGTCTCGGGGTGTAATACATCGGGGAGCGGACACCTGGCACTGGCAGCCGATTGTTAGATTGTTACAAACTCGTCGCGTTCGAGTGTCGCATGAGATTATTAGCGCATTATTTTTAGAGTTACATTGTTATTGTCATCGTGTGAGTCGCGTGCGTACGCTGTCCGCCGTGCATGTGTTGCGGCCCACTAAAAATACACGCGCGACGATCGCGGCGATGCGGCGGAGTCAGCGGACCCCAGATCTAGGCGCTAGCGAACTAACCGGTCATGTGTTCTACTTGGTATCTTTGTTACTTGTTGCGACTGAGTATGCGACGTGTCATGGTTATTTCAAAGTGGCAAGCTTTTCCGAAGCTACGACGGCTGGCACCAGGCGCCCGCGGCCGCGCCGCGCCCGCCCCGTGCGCGCCGCGCAGTCTCACGCTGTCGTGACGTCACGCGGCGCCCATTCGGACCCCAACTATCTGGGCCAGCTTATATCCAAGCCTTAGTGACAATGTACAATTTACGCGTATCATTGTGTTGTGCGCGATCGGGCGGCGTGTTAGCGACATTGTCCGCGCCGCCGCGACACGCGTGCAATTAACCGGCTTATTTATGTGCTGCCTGCGCCCGCGCAGCCTCGGTGCGCCTAGCTGCGTCGCGCTCGCGCACCGCGTATGTACGTATAGTTTCCCCTCCAACTTGTAGTCCCACGAAACACGATTAACTGTTACAAGTACGATCTGTAGATACCCAGTTCATTGTTGGGATTATGGTGATATTTCACTTGTGTTAATTAGTAAAGAGCTAGTATAAACTTTGTATTTGTTGGTGTACAGCAAACACTGTATGTTATTATTATCACTTTCAGAGATACATACACGTGGGGCATATTTGTGATTTTGATGTTTCTCCTTGACATTCGCGTATGTATGCTGTGAGACCTTCATTTATTCTAAATTTCAATGGAAAACGTGTAGGCAGCTGAGAAAGAAATTGATATATTTCAGACATCTTGACTCGTTATGGAATATACTTACTTAAAAAAATCCTGCTTGACACCACTCGTACCGTAATTCTTGAGAAAAAAAAGATAGACAGACTAGCGGACAATGTTACGACAACTTAGAGAATGGCTGCAAATTTGGTTTGACTGCTTATCCTAAAAGCGATTTTAAAGAGGCGATTTTAACTGAATTACTTGCATTTGCAAGTCACTGTTGACATAATTATGTACACAAAAACCAAGTCAGTATTGAAGTTTTATTGTTGGCTCCGCCTCACAAGCACAAGAGCAGCAGCGCAGCCAACACGTTTGTCATTTTCTCGGTAGTCACTTTTCTATTGGATTATTTGGAACACATAATATAGTGACAAAGCGAGTCGCAGTCTCATGTGGAAAGTGTCGCTGCGCCGGCGCACACTTGTGCATACACGCGCTAATGGAAGCGCGGCTGCAAACACTCACGACGGGCTCGGCATTGCCTTCGCGCCCGAGCAAATACTTCTAAATTACAATCAAACACTCCCATCTGTTGCTGCTTCAATAACGAATCGACGGAAAGAAATGTTTCGTATAAGTCGATGAGGAAAACAGGCCGCCGCGAAAGTAAACAGTGCCATAAGAAACATGCGAGGGATTTGGCTTCCAATAAATAAATGAAACGAGATTACACGGACAAAACGACTCTAGCGGGTTATCCTTCGTGTGGCAAGGAGCCAGAAACCGGCTTTCTTTAAAAAACAAAATGAAACTTGCTTGACTAAAGGATATTAAAAATTGTTTCCACTTTTCTTCAGGTTGTTAACTCGGGTTAGCAGCCGAAGATATTTTAACGAGAATCGATTGCTGCTAGTTATTGCCGAATTCCTTAGCATGGTAAAGGCGCGAACAGATAAGGGCCGCGCGATTGTGCCGCGGGCGAGCGCCTATAAACACATTGTCATTCACGAGGCGCGCGGCGCGAGGTTATGCCATGCGGCCGTCTACAACTGGGCTACAGACGTAAATAGATAATGATGCTATAAAATACACAACATTTGTCCAACGACGGTTATTGGACTAATGTCGCGTCGATGACAAGCGACACGTCGCAGGGCCTTTGATTGAGATCGTTCGACCAAAGACGTCGGACAGATAGATCCCAATCATTGTGAAATATTGACATCTAAAAAGCGTAGAGCACGCTGTCTTGGGGTTCTGCTTTAATATTTTAGGTCTTTTACAGCTTGATGCAAACCGTGATTCTATTTTGTCGATTTAGACGAGTCTACCTACACGTATTGGAAGAAATATTCCACATGAGCTACACGGAGCTGTGCTAAGTGGCGAGTGATTCCCCGCTAATAGGCCCACGTGGCGCTGGCTCGGCCAAACGGTCGCGCGGGAATGGCAGGAGGGGATAAAGGTCAGCGCGCACCTGCGCCCGCGGCGCGAGGGACGAGCACAGCGCCGTGATCAGCTGATGCAGTTTCTGTACAGACAAATGTCATAGGTTTGATAGATCATGAAACTAACATCTAAGCCCGAATACTTCCAGATTCCCAGTTAACTATATTGAGAAAAAAAAGAATGTAGTTTCGCTGCAAATTGTTGTGGCAAATAGAACACTATTCAGAGGCGAGTCGCTTGCGCCGATAAGTCCTTGTTTGGCATTATCTCCACTATCGCACCGGCTGCGGTATCGGGCATTAGAGCCGTCCCGCGCGGTATCACGTACGTACGAATCAATTAAACTCCGATTTGCCTTATCGAAGATAACGATTTCAGGACGGGCTGAGCCAATTTCTAGATACTGGCTTATATGCAAAAGTGGGTTTCTGTAACGTTCGCCGTAGGCTCGGTAATGTGACGCGTAATTAGACACATGTCGGGTCAGCGGAGTGATGATCCGTGCTGCTTGTCGCGTTGCGAATGTTTTGGCACTGCGCTCGTGGGTACGGCGTGAGATATCGGTTTAGATCGGCGTTGGAGATGAGTGAGTTAAGTGGGCTTGCTAAGTGGGGCAACGCGGCCGGCGCCGGCGCCGGGCCCGGCGGGATCAAGGGCGCGCGCACGTGGCGCGGTCGCCGCCTGCATCGCGGCGACACTGTCGTGTCCGTTTGGTGGCTGGGCGGTCGCTGACCCCGGTCGCGGCCGCGCGCGATAAACTTTATAAACGTATGTACATAAACACGCTCGCGCCGGCGCGGGCCGGTCCCGTTACCACGGGCGGCGCGGGCGAGCCGGACCGGCTCCGCTGCCTCGCGGCAATTACGTCCACTGCGGTCATGCAGTAATCTAATTAAATCAACCATGAGTGAAACAATGCAGGCAAGGAACAGTGAGCACCTGTATTATCGTAAATGTTCGTACTTAATCTGTTAAACCTGCTATTTAATCTTGCCCGTTATCTACCTCTATCGTTAATCATGACATGACTGCTTTGGAACTCGTCGATTCTGCTCCCGTTGAGAGGGCAGGTGCGGACGACGTCGGTGCCACAGGCTCAGAACGGCTCTAGTAGTTGTCAGTAATCTTCGCATCTCTGGCGCCGATGCGAACGATTAACGAACCTGTTGCGGCAACCGGCCCGGCGGTGGGAAATCATTCGAAAGGCGTTTGCGATCTAGTCATAAAATCTAACGCATTCTTTTCTCGTTTTAGCATAGTTATATACAAATAACGTTGACCTCAAGATCAGGTTAAGAAAAGAAATGGACTGTAACTTCAGAAATCGTAACCGCAATACGCGTTACTTGTCCAGTGGCCTTAATATGAATGGCCTAGGTTTAATTTACCCCTCCTTGCGTCTTCATCAAACTAGTATAACAAAAAAGGCAAGCACATAGAGATAGACTCACATGAACTAAACTTGGCCGGCCATGTTAGGGGCATACGATACAGCGTTGAAAACTATACCCATCTTAAAATACTTTGGTACCACATTTTCAAGTGACGGCGCCATTGACCACGTATATCTGCTCTATGGAATCGCTTTCAGCATCGGTGATTCCAAATAGATATGACTTAGAGACCTTTAAGAAATAATCCTCTTCCTTTCGTAAAGTCCGGCAACACGCTTGCGTTTCTCCTGATACTGCAGGTGTCAACGGGGGGCAGTGATTGCTTACATTCGCGAGAGGCTTCTGCCCTACTAGAAAAAATACGCTAACAGGCTGACATTATGCATCGAAGCAACGCGGGTTGGCAAAAGTGGAGAGACCTTACAGCTCTGTTATGCTCGGATGCAAATAATAGCATTTGGTATATTGATACCAAAGGTAAAATATTTATGCAAAACCGAAGTTAAACCAGTTATGACTTAAAGTAGAATGATGCTTCTTAAGAAACAACGGGCCAATCAGCTACAAGTCACCAAAATGAGGATGAAATTACTACTGGTGAAATAACTGGCTCTTGTGCCAGTAATTTCACCAGTAGTAGATGTCATCTCAGCATCTGCAAATTTCTTGGCGTTGCAGGTGTCTATAGGCGGTGGTGATCAGTTACCATCAGGTGACCGATTTGCTTGTTTGCCTTCCTATTTTGTAAAAAAAAAACACCTTGACATTGTTTTTGTGTTGCGTAGACCTTTGAACTTCTTACATTTAAATTTTTTTTTTCTTTATACCTCCTGTGCCAGTAATTGCACCGGCTGTCTTGCTCTCCACGGCGGAACACAACAGTGCCAGCACTGCTGCTTCGCGGCTGGATTAGAGAGCAATTTGGTGGTAGGTACTGAATGCTGTGGTATATCAGAACCTTAATGCGTAAACGCACCAGTCCTGGATTTGTAAATAGGTCGTACTAGCTTTTACCCGTGACTTCGTCCGCGTAGACTTGTTTAATTGAATCAAGCAAACGTGCACCCAACATGCAATCTGCAATATTTCCTGGACAAATTAATGAGAATTAGTTGTTTTGCTGCTCATGACGTCACGGCGGCGTATAACTCACTTATCGCTATCATGTGGAAACTATGCATTATTATGGAATAAAAAGTATCCTATGTGTTAATCCAGGTTATAAACTATGGGTGTGCCAAATTTCATCGAAATCCATTTAGTAGTTTTTACGTGAAAGAGTAACAAACATCCATCCATACTTACAAACTAGTAGGATTTGGCAGCGTCCTAGAGGCGGCAGATTTCAGCGGACGCTCACTTGATTTCAGGGGATAAATGGGATATGGGGCGTCGCAAATAAAGTGGCCTACACTCATAAAAAATGTAAATCCTCCTCTGCCTCCCCATGTAACACTAAGCTAGATAAGATGACCAATTATCGTATATCATAAACGGGCTATAATCTCAAGCGAGTGTTACATGGTCGGCCGGGCTGGATAATTTGAATGATATAAGTGCGTCCGCAACAGGTTTGCGGCTAGGTCGAAGGGGTATGGAAGGGTGAGAAAATTGGTAATTAAGTAACCTGCTAGCCACTTTCACTGCAACGCGGATCCTACTTAACTGCAAGTGTTATATGAATAAGAATTCTTTCGCGCTAGCTAATTGTTTGTTCCCTTACTATATCAACCTCGTATCTTACCGAATTATGTAGCCGCAAAAACAACCTTATGTTACGTTACACGGCGTTGTTTCTCTAACTACGAAGTTCGGGTAGATACGAGCTTAAGCAAATAAGTACGCGTAATTAATTACGATAAGTATGTTTAGAAGTGCATAACGATTATGGCAACTAATTATATGTTTTTAATCTACGCGTATTTTTTAGGTATGTGCGTAAACCTTAACCGTGATCTTGTATTTGAAGACGGAAAAATCCGGTTTGTCTTTAAGCATTAGACAACGTTGATGGCGAAGAAGCATGCGCATGCGCATTGCATAAATTTAAGATTTTTAAACAGAAGGTTTACTTCTTAATTGTATCCGTGCGAAGCTGCGGGGCAGGGGGGGGGGGGCGCCGCTAGTTATAAATATAGTACAATAGGATATATATAATATGTTATATATTATTGTACATATAGTAGGAGTGCGATTTACAGAGTCTTCTTGTACGGTCAGCAGAGCAAATTAGGTGAATACTTTAGACAACCGGGTAGCCTGGTGGTTAGTCTTGAATAGATCTTTTAGATCTCTTCGGCGGCGTTTCCATGACTGTCCAAGGTTAATTTATCTCTCTGTGCGTTCCTTTCTTATGTCAACAGTTAAAAAGAGACGCAGGGATACATTAAACTGGGACTGTAAATATAAAGTCTGCGGCTGCCTTGCTACGGTAGCCTATCCGCAAACTATGTTAATTGCAGGGCAGAATAACCCGGCGCGTCGGCAGGCGGAGCTACTGTGGCAGCCGAGCGCGCGGCGTCAGTGTTTACAGTGCGCAGTGACAGAAAAAATCACTGGTAGTAAGAGACGATTTTAGTATCCTGTGTTTTTTCTACGGTTCTCAAGATTCTCCGGACATTCTTCTAAGAATCTCCGGTAAATGTAGTCTTATCGCATCGTATCATAATCCTATTTTAGCCCTTCGCGCGACTACTATCGCGCCACTAAGTGTATTTAGACATTATTTTATGAAGCAATATAGCTGTTTAATTAAAAATTTTATTAGGAATAGAATACGAATAAGAATCAAAGTAGGTAGGTAAAAGGACGATCACACAAAGCTGGAGATCTACAAAACTCGGTTAATTCTAACATTGTTAATCTCTGGACATTGTCCGGTTTTTTCATCTCCGAAGCGAAGCACTAATCGCAGTTATGCTTAGTTTTATTCCAGCCAAATACTCAAATTTGCAAATGACGCCGGCGCATCGGCGGTTGATCTTTTTACATAAAACTGGGAACGCCATCATTGACTTAAGCTTGCACACTATCACTGCAAGTAGGTGAAACGTGTATGCCAAAATATTACATACAAATCTGGCATACGTACAACTAATAGATTTGAATAAAATTGTGCAAGATTGGAAGTATTTGTATTCCCAGTATAGACAACAGCAGCAGTAGTAGCTAGGTAATTACTCTGGTCCGTATGAAACGTCAACGTGATGTCATTCCTACTAAGTTTTATATCGGGACATGTTTGACACAGTCTAAGTGATGCAAAACCTTAACAAGAACCAGATACTCCGCCACTTCAGGTACTTCGATATTAAGTCCGCCTTTTGCACATTTTACTTTTAAGTTTGTGCAATAAAGATTATAAATAAATAAATAATACTCATACGTTTACGGATAGTACTCAACTGTAGGCACAACACCGGGAAGCAATATCGTTGGAGTATCGCTTGAATATATCTCGAATAAAGTCCCCGGTTATACACATATGTAGATGATGATGTGATGAGATGTCTATCCGGTAGACGATAGTAAAGGGTCCATGATCCAATATTCAAGTCAAGGTCACGTCTAAGGTTTAAAGAAAACGCCAGTTTTATGTGCCCAAGCACTTACTCTAGTCTTTAACTTTTTATCACAGGAGATAGAAATTTTCTCAAAATTATTATGACCCGATATAAACGGCCTGATGCGACTAAAAAAATAACGCTACCAAACTGGATGGACCTGGAGCTATGCGGTTTTAATCATCCGTGTGCACTGTCTAGAAAAAACATGTTTATTTCATGGAAATAATAATGTACCTGCAAGTGTTTTATTATTTTTTGTAAGATAACAAGAATGTCATAATAATTTGGTGAATACTCCAGCCGATCATTAGCCTCGCTGTATCAGAGCCGCGCCACAGTATATAAATAAAGCAGTACCGAAACTAGGTCTATTTGTTGAGATAGATACCTACGCTCCGGTGGAGCGTTAGGGTTGTCCTCTTAATTTGTGTAAAATTGAAAAGTTATATTTTCATTGAGCGCGCGTCTGTGTGAGTGCGCCGGTTTCGAGCGTTTGTACGTAGATTGCTTACTTCTTATATGTATACTGTGGCCGCTCGGTTCAATTTGGAATGATTAGATACATTTAGACCAAATTAAATGACGCAGCATTCCTGTACGTGATACTGTTCGATGTTTATTGTTATTTTAACTAGGTTACTAGGCGCAAAAAGATTATCAATTAGAACTGTTTAACTTTTAATTCTAATTCGTTCGCGTTAATTCTAGTAGACGCACATAAAGCGATTAGAAAACCCGAGTACTAAAAACATGGACCAGGATCCCGGTATTCCAAATCTCGGGATTGGATTTAATGCTTACATGCCGCTATCACATTGACGTTAGAAATAATAATATCCAGACATTATTAATTTGTCATGTAGTCAGTTTTGAACTCTTTCGCTGTCTACATGAAACTGTCCTAGGGTCAGCAACGCGGATACTTCTGGTGTTAGAAGTGTGTCTAGGCTGAGGTAATTGCTTACCATCAGGTGAGCTGCATGCTTGTTTTCTGTGGAACAAAAAATGTTGGAATGAACTTAACTTGCGTGGTTACGCGGGGCAATGGTCACAGGAAACTTAATGAGCTCAAAACGGCAGGAAAGTTAGCAAACAAGTATTAAACGTGATTGAATCCATTTGAGTTAGTTTCACTTTGCCTGCAGTTGTTTATTAGCATGAAGTAACTTTCCGTCTTGGAAAAAGGATGACGTCATAATCAAAATATTACGTACCGAACCATTATTTAAGGTTTACCCCTCGATATTCATCGATGAAGGTCGTTTTTGATTTACATTGCTTCTTTAGACCATTACAGAATACTTGACCGTATATATAAAGGCAGCAATGTACTTGAAAGAAGGATGACGTCATACTAATTAAGGTCAAGATTCCACGTTTGTTAAAATTCGTTCAAAACTTTTCCAACCAAAATCATACCAACTTTACTTTGGTGATTAATGAATGCATAATACTTGAACAAAATTAACAATGTAGATGTCTGATTGTATTAAAATGGATTTGAATGACAATCCCCGGTTGAGCCGAAGAAACATTTAGGGTAGCGCAGTAGCGCCGACAGGATGCGCCGGCGCCGCCCGCCGCTACCGAGCTACGCGCCGCGGGCGCAGTGCACACAAAGCAGTAAAACAACCCAGATTAAATCGTTACTGCCTTAGCTCTTTACTCGAGATAATGTAAGGTTAGAGCACAGTCAGCCTCAAAATTAGCTAAACACTTAAGAATTTTGTCCTAGAAACTTGTTGTAGCATGAAATGAGAGTTGCTTGAATTTGTCACTTTATGACAGCGACAAGGTACTAAACATGTTGAGCTACTTCTGAGGCCGATCGTACAATAAAACGAGGAGTCCTTTCCCACCAAAAAAAGCAATGTTATAGATAAACTAAAAGCAACATAGTTTAGTTTTATTTCTTTTTAGGACTAGGATTCCGTACCTTAAGAGTTTCCTTACTTAGGTACGGAATCCTAATCCTTATAGGATCGGCATTTCACCGTTTAAATATCTGTTTGTCTATCTGTCTTACAGCCAGGCTTTTTATTTCGTGCTAAGGATCGCCAACGCAAGTCGGGATCATTTCCAAATATGCCTGTTCAAGATAATATAGTTTGAGATTTTTTAATAGATACGGTCAACCAATTATTGTTATTGTAGTTTCTGAATAAATAACGTATTATTGCAGCGATGACACAATGTGACAACGTTCTACTGAATAAATCAAATGGGTTGACTGTACCTACGCCCGAGACATCTTCTTATTGGCAATATTTATGGATCTGACTCTCTGACAACAACTAACATAAAATTTAAAGTATATCAACAAATAAATTTGAAAAACTAACATTAGAAATAATAAAATAAATAAAAATGTACGTAAGTTTAAGTTAGCTATAAGACATTGCAGTGTCCTAACAGGTTCCCATGTGCTTACAAGACAAGACAAGACAAGACAAGACAAGACAAATACTCTTTATTGAAAACCACACCGAAAATAGATAACAAACATTAACCTGTAACACCTTACGTAAACCATGGTTGCAATAAATATAAAAAATCCAAGAGGGCTAGCCTTAATGTAGATTTGAATTTTGTATCATTTCGTTCCGGAACGTTTTGATTTTTTATTAAGTATGTGCTAATTATATTTTGAATGAGTCGGGACCCAATGCTTGTAGCTAAAGCTTAGACATAGTAATTTTCTTCAGCCTCTCATACTTAGGCCGAAGTAAGTAAGTTGTTTCCAAGAAAGCTAAATGTAAGCATATTCTATTTAGTATCATCGTGAGTTCTAAATTTGTTATTGGTTTTCCTCGTTACTGATTCGGGTGGATTCTTGCGAGTGTCATCGGGAATTACTAAAAGGAATTCTCTGAAATCATTCCAATGAATTCATATAATGACAACACAAAGAAAAATTAAGGCAATGGCAGGACTCGATCCTGCAACATCAGCATTCCGTGCCTTGCGTTTAACAGTTTCGCCACATTACCACTACCATACCCTGCGAAAATTTTCAATGTGTTTCGTTTTATGGTCATTACATTATTGATTTTTTAGGGTATAACTACCCGCGGTGTCATCTATGAGAAACTTAATAACTCTCATTCAACTTGGTCATTTATGAATGCCCATTAGCTGACGAGAGATGGCGCCATTTGTTGTAAAAATTTTGTAATCGAAATTTAATTTAATTTGACTATCTGAAATCATATCTTCTTGATTGATGTGATCTCCAGTTTAGGTTATGAAATTTAATTTTTATTTATTTACAAAAAAAAATGGCATTAGGTACCATGCTAAAAGGCTCTTTTTGATACCTTTTAATGATATTATTTGTATCAATATTTAGTTTTTATTAGATTTTATTTATTTATTTTAATAAAAAATACTATTTAAACACTGCAAACTTTAAATGTTATTAAATTAATGAATAATAAATATAGTCTTGAGTTTGAATATGCAACATTAGCTTTTGTGTGCGACTTCGTCCGCGTAGAGTTTGGATTACACGAACTTCGGTTATTTTAAACGAAGAGACTGAACTTGTTAAAATTGCCGACTCATGTTTTACCCTTAAGTGCTAATAAATAAAAACCGTTTTTCATAAATTTATATTTTGCAGTTAATACCCAAACTACTATTTTACGTGTTGCTATAGTCTTAAAATTACGAAACTTTTATACTAACTTCCCCCCTCTGTAAAGGCTCAAAGGGCAGTGTAGGGGGGACCTATAAGGCGTCTATAGACGCCATCATGGAGATCATCCCGCAGGGATCTGATCTGGGAGACCTGATTTTGTTTTAGTTAAGTCACTTTTATATGCACATCGCAAATTATTGTAACTTCCCATGTTAATAAAAACCCTAACTAAGTGTGTATAACAGGGCTTCCCAAACTGTTTAAGTACGCGGCGCACTTGCAGCTTTAGTATTTTGTCGCGACGCCCTCGCTAGTCGAAATAGGATACAATACATATCAGAGTTATATGCGAGTATCTTTGAGCGAGCACCTCACGGCGCCTCTTTTTACCTTTCACGGCGCAACAGGGCCCAGCGGCGCACACTTTGGGAACCCCTGGTTTGTAGTATTGTTGTTGAATTAGATGATCCCGCTGGCTATAAACATGGCGGGCGCTAATCGTAATTCGTAATGCTGTAGTGACTCACGTCAGGCAACCTATTTTAATCGTCAACCGTATTAAAATAGAGGTCATATTGCGCTACTGGCTATTGTCAATTGTTAATTCGGTCTTTGGACATTGCATATGCACTCATTGCGTGAGTAATTACCAAAGTAATGACTAATTAATTGTTTCCAAGTAGACTGATCTTGCGCAATGTTTGTTTTAATTTATTTATTTTTATTTTGCTCTAACAAGAAATCCATAACACACAAGATACAATGTAACAACCACAGGTTCTTAAACATTAACCAATTGCGGATATTTATCCCCTGAATGCCGCATGGCATTTTGGTCTAAACTATTCTAGTAGTTTTGTATAAAAATCATAGCTTTGTATAACGTAGTTTAATGTAAACTGAGAGAGATCTCTTAAAGGGACAACTTCGCCTTTGTATAATTATCACTGTATCTCTTACTGTAATTTATGTTTTTTGTACCTACAATAAAGAATTTACATTAATACAAATATTTTATTGGTATACCTATCTCATTGGTACAGTCAGCCTCAGCGGCCCTAACATGACTGGCCAAGTTTAATTTATCTCTATCTGCGTCCCTTATAACACTAGTTAGACAAAGACGCAGAGAAGGGTTAAACGAAACCTGGGCTGTCATGTTAGGGCCGCAGGAGTAACTAAACACTTAAGACCCTTGTCGTAGTAACATATGAAATGAGAGTTGCTCTAATTTGTCACATTACTGACAGCGACAAGGTACTAAAATGTTCAGCTGATGAGGCTGACCGTACAGTAAGCGAGGCTATGAAAAATTCATTAAAACGTAGACAGTGTATATATAAAACTGACACATTTGTATGTTAAATTGTTTGTTCTATTTGTAACCGTGTGATATTTATCTTCTCCATTACTGTAACATTGTTATCAGAAATATAATTTTTTATAAAACTGCTGAATAACTAAAAGCTTACATTTAACATAAACAAGTATTCGAATTAAATGTAGAGCAACATTGGGTCACCCATAACAAAACTGACATAACATTGGAAAAATTTAAACCTAATTTTTTTTAACTTAAGTTTTTTTTGCTGAAACAGTAAATTTTTTGGTAAGTTTTAAAACAAGCCTAACATACTCGTAATCTGTTGGGATCAAGCAAGTTAAGATACATTTTTAGGGTTCCCTACCTCAATAGGAAAAACGAAACCCTTATATGATCACTTTGTTGTCCGTTTGTCTGTCTGTCTGTCTGTCAAGACCATTTTTCTCAAGAACGCATGGAGGTATTAAATTGAAATAATATCAAATACTCATGTCTACAGTCTTTTAAAGCCGTGAAAAAGTCAAATTTCTAAGTCAACGGAATCAAAAGATACGGCCGTTTATGCCGCATGTTTCATACATTCGCAAGGAACTCAAAAACCTATGGAGCACTTCCCGTTGACTTAGTACCATGAAATTTGGCAAGAAGCAAGGTCTCACAGTACAAATGATATAATAAATCCGAAAACCGTAAATATGTAGGTAACAAACACAAAAAAAAATGTTTGGTCATACAAAGCAAACATGCGATACTAGATGTTGATGACGAAACCCGGTGCGCGGTCCGACTTGCACTTGGCTGGTTTTTTTAAATAAACTGAACACTTTCCGAAAGTCAATTAAATTAAAAGAAACTTCTGGCAAACGGTATATTTGGCAAATGCAGTTTATTTATTTATTTAATTAATTAATTTTTAATTTAATTCATAAATAAATTTTATTAATTATTTTATTTATTTTATTACTTTTTTTTTTACTTATTTTAGTGCTTATGTACAATAAAGAGTTTACATACATACATACATAATTTATTCCTTCCTGCGTCTCTATCTAACTAGCGTCATAAGGCTGCGTTTCCACCAGAGAAGTGCGAGGATGCGTAGCGAGGGATGTGTTTGTAAAGAACCCGCCGTTTCCACTAGAGCTGTGCTGACCAAGGCGCGGTAAATGAAGCGATTCTATTGGTTCTTACAAACACATCCCTCGCTACGCATCCTCGCACATCTCTGGTGAAATAGCAGCCTTAGAAGAGACAGTGACATTGCAGCGCTCAGAGAAAAAAAATGTAAGCCACAAAATAGTAGTACAGCAGAGCATTTCAAGTCTGCATAATTCGCACGCTTACTCGTAGTATTAAAGTGACCCATTTCTGAATATGATATTTCCCAAAATTAAACCCTATGTCTTTTACTTAAGGTGATATTTTGGGACGTGTATTATTCAGAAATGGGTCACTTTAATACTAAGCGTGCAATAAGGAACAAATACGTACGTATAAGGAAGAGGCAAATATGTAAGTTGGCTCCTAAATTGTTTTGAAGAGTGCCAGTAATATAGTCTACGAACTCAACTTAAAATCTAAGAACTAAAGTAAACTAATTAGAATAAAAAAATTGGAATAATCATAACAAAAATACAAGTCTAACAATAAACAGAATGCAAAATAAAGATGTCAGAATAAAATTAAAATGAAAACTTAAAGTATACTAAAAGATCACTGTAAAAATAACTTAAACACTGACCTAACCTAAAAAATTATCCAAGAACAGTACTATCATGTAAAGTTTGCTACTCGGCATTTGTCGATGAAGATGGTCTTTGATTTCCATTGCTTCTTTGGACCATTGCATGATACTTGACCTTCTATGGAAAGGCAGCAATGTACTTCGCTTAGTTTTATTCGCTATGGCATTTCCGATAGCAGTCGAAATCAATTTTTGAAATATTTGTACTGTACTGCAATTACTACTTCCTTATTAGGACTTATTTAGTACTCACTGTATTGACGAGCACGGTGTGGATCATAGCATAGTAGAGCCTTAGCATTTTTTTTTTAAAGGAAGGATACTTTTTTTAATACCACGTCGGTGGAAAAGAGGCACGCCGCTCACCTGATGGTAAGCAATTACCACCGCCTATAGACGCTCGCAAATACAACCGAATTAAATCCAAAGTAAAGTTGCAAGACTGGAAAAAACCTGGTCCCTACCCCACAAAATGACAAGAGGTACAATTTGTTATAATTGCTCAGATTTTCACAAGTATGCGACAAATATGATAAACTAGCTGTTGCCCGCGACTTCGTCCGCGTAGAATTATTGCTAAGCCGCGGGAACTATGCATTTTTATGGGATGAAAAGTATAGCCTATGTCACAAGAAGAAAAAAAAGATAAGCTGCTGAGTTTCTTGCGGCGTTTGTCCTTAGCAGATTCTTCCATTTTTCGAAGCGCTAGTAGATTCAGACATGTAAAAGAGCCTATATGGCCTACTTGCAAAATAAATTTTTCATTTTCATTCTCATTTTTCAATCCAAAGTATAAGCTATCTCCGTTCCAAATTTCGCCCAAATTTTTGTATGAAGAAATCACAAAAATTTAAGTCACACTCAAGCAAACCGCTAAGACAGCCGGTGTAATTCTGGTACAAGTGGTATTCTAGCCCTCTGGATTGGCAATGCATCTGAAATCTCTTTGGTGTTGCGGGTGTCTATTGGCGGTGGTGATCACTTACCATCAGCTGACCCACTTGCTTGTTTTTCTTCCTATTTCATTAAAATAAAACTTTCAGCTTTATAACATTAGCGTGATTAGCATTTGTGCTTTGTGGTGCTCCTGCTAGTTAAGTTGCTAAACCGCTTACTCGTAATAATAGTATTGAATGCATCGCTGTCCGGCGCAGCGCCGTGCTGGGTGCGCGGGCGCAGCGCGGTGTTTACGCGACGCATCTAGGGTTGCTAACCCTAGTACAAACAAACAATTTAATATAATTTAGTTGGATTTAAATTTTTATTTATGAAATAGGAAGGCAAACAAGCAGAGTGGGTCACCTGATGGTAAGTGATCACCACCAAGCCAAGCACCAAGGATATTGCAGATGCGCTGCCAACCAAGAGGGCTAAGATGGGATGCTTTTGTACCAGTAACTGCACCGGCTGTCTTGCTCTCCACGCCGGAACACAACAGTGCAAGCACTGCTGCTTAGCAGAATTAGCGAGTAAGATGGTGGTAGCGATCCGAACGGACTTTGCACAAGGTCCGACCACTCGTTTAGGAGAATAAAACATGTAGTTTTTAAAAGTTGTAATGGCATATTAAACTAAGATACAACAGAGATATTAAGAACTCTTGCGCATATGAGTATGGATTCACTCTATCTATCTATGCTTTGTTTGGGAGTAGTTCAATTGGTGTGAACTGTCCCTAGTATTTATTTATTTATCGCGATTTAAAACGATATAAAGGGTTATTGGTATGAATGAATGAATGAATGTTTCGTTTATTCACAAAAACATATGGTACATTGGGATCTTACAACAACAATATGGTATTTCCCATAATTACGTTTAGCCAAGGTAACTCGATATATTCCTTTAAAGAGGATTTACTTTTTGCAGTGAAAATGTCATTGTTTTGTCAAAATTATTAGGGGTTTTGGTTTGTTCAGTGGCGTAGCTTGCCCTGGACAGGCCCTGTATCAAAATTGGTCGGGGGCTCTTATACTCAAATGCAGCAAAGCCCTAATGGCGGTAATGATTTTATGGCTCTACAAGACGAGGTCCCTGTAGCTCTGGCGCCCTGTATCATTCGGCTGATACAGCGGTAGCTACTCCCCTGGGGTTGTCTGTCAACTTGTGAAGTTTTTATACCGGTTTGAATAGTGTCAGTAAACAGTATTATCGAGTGGCAACGTCGTACTCGCCACAAGGTTAGGTAGGCCAGGCCGACCATCGGTGCATCTAGCACGAACCTTCTCAAAACGCTAAGAAATTACGAACTCAGTTCGTCTATCTCCCACTGGGCTAGTTAGGACAGGACGCACTGAGTTACGTAGAGTTAACGCGTATCGAGATGATTCGTGGTGTATTTTTGATGGTTGCGAGCAGCGCTCGACCGGTCGTTGTGGTGATCCTCGGGGGAGGCCTATGTCTAGCAGTAGACGACAAGAGGCGGATTTGCTGTCTTGGCCGCCCTAGGCCATGTGGTACCAGCCGCCCCTTTACTACCTCGCGCCTTCCGCTTCCACGCGTACGCCCGTTTAGTCAGCGAGCAAGCTAGCGATCGTTTTTAGCCCACAAACATTTTATTTACCTGTGGCTTGTTCTTGTTATCATCGGTGTATTTTTTGCCACGATAGGCCCGGGCCCACTGGGCCTTAGGGCAAATCCGCCACTGGTTGGCTTTCGGCTGATATGACGATAATGATGAAATCGAGTTCTAAATATTACATGTAATGTAATTAACTATTGTAGTTGGCAACCCTGGCGCAGCGCAATTAATGCACTTTTTCCACCGCGGCTTTTTCTATTTTTAGCGCATCGGAACCGCGATAGTCGATGTACGACGCCGTTGTGTTACCAGCCACGTGGTACAGACAGACACTCATACATTTAGTATGATCGTGGATTAAATCACGGATGAAATTTTGACACATTTTCTTTGAGAGCACTGTTAAATGTAAGAGTTACTAGTGCTCTTGGCAAGCAGATCTATTATTGCTGAGATGGTACAAACGATATTTGCCACTTGTTTATTGACGTTTGTAGTGACGAGGTTAAGGCGTGTTGATTTACGTATCTACCGATTATCGACTAAGGGTGGCAGGTTATTGCAATCGATTATAGTGACGATTTATAAAAATATTTTTATCTGAGTTACGACGATGAACCTCGTGCAGGTTCCGCCCGGATTGGTACCATAATCTGATATTGTTTCAGTCAGAAATCTATGCTTTGAAAATTCAAAATTCGCTTTTTAGTGAGTCTGGTTGTTTATCTAAGTTACACGCCTAATGTCAATTGCTCACAACCCTTAACAAAATATTGCTTTTCCCAAGGGACGTTAATTCTTGAGGAGTTCTCCTGGAGTGCGATTTTTGAATCTCACCGGGTGACTAAAGCTCACCAAACTGGCAGTTTTTCATAGAGATTTGGTCATTTTTGTGAGCTTTAGTCACCTGGTAAGATTCAAAAATTGCACCTCTTCACCATCAGCCTCATTTAACCAAATGCATTGCAATGAGCATAAATTGCCTTAGCAACTAGGTATATTAAAATAACCGCGCGTATCGCCACCCGTGAAATACTTATTATTGAGTAGTTCCGGAGGATGTCTGTATTCACCATCAGTTCTAGTTTTTCGATAGCAAAAGTACAAGTTACTATAAAAAATATCCAAATCGCTACAGGTGTGCATATATTTTTTTAGGATTTCCCTCGATTTCTCCAGGATCCCACCACCAGATGGTGACCTGATGACAATGGAACCAACTTGAAAGTATACCCTTTCCAACAAAACAAGAATTTTTCAAATCGGTCCACCCGTCTTCGAGTAATCCTGGAACATAATCCTCCTTTTTTAAAAGTCGGTTAAAAAGGGCGCGTTCTTAGTCATGGGGATTTTTTTGGTTCATTTTAATGTTTTGATATCTTATTGATTTTGTAATAAATTAATCGATTTCAACAAATTTACGAAAATGTTATCTCAATCGAAACGAAAAACTTGGTCACTACACTAAGTTTAAGAAAAAAAAGACTTAATATGTAACTGTTTACGTGTTGAGTTGTTAGTATGAAATAGTTTATTATTACGATAGAAATAAATGTAATAACCACTTAGTTGCACCTCAAAAGAGCATATACATAGCTTTTAGGTATCTGTAAAGCTCAAAAGTTGTTGAATATTTTATTTATAATTTCAATGAATAATGCACATTTACGTTATATGGGTGTTGTCATGTGTCAAATGATGGGTCTTACATATATACTTCTGTAGTTATAGTTCGAATATTTATTAGGAATAACCTAGGCAACGCCACCCGTCTGTTTGTTTATCCGACCTATAAAGCGCTTTATCTTTTGAATCGTAATAGTCAGCCAGGTGAGATGAGAACTTCTCCGAATTAAAACTTCACTACATTGATTCGTCCATTCTTAAAGGAAAATATGGTTAGGAAAAATATTTCTTCAAGTTTTATAGATTTAGGCGTTACTTTGCAGAGCTCCATGTCAACAAACAGGAAAAAATTACCTTGCTACTCCGCATACATTTTTCATGCAAACTTACTTCTTCACTTCATGTAACCATGAGTCTACAGGTCTGGATTTCCTGTCACAGAGGGTTCGGATTCAATATACGTATGTAATAAGAATTACCCTGGCCTGCTTAATCTTTATAAAGAAACGTGTAAAAGCGCTAGGCAGAGGGTGATACTAATACCCCTATGACACTGAATGCATTCCACTTTCCATAGATATCGACTGAATAGTTTAAAAGTGGAAAGTTTACTTTCGCATTTATAATATACATAAGGAGCTCGTCGGCCCATACCGCATGAGTAAATATCACACAGAAACAAAAGCTTCACAAAGTTGCCTTACGCTCCGCAAAATATTAATAAGACACAGCGCAGTGTGCACGACTTTTCACCGACGAATTCCAGTACATCTCAGGAAGTAACGCACACATCATCTCGTTTTGTAGAGTAGTTTAGCGAGGCTTTATAAAGCTTTTTGTCTGTGTGGTATTTACTCATGTGCCCGTCCAATACGCGTCTCGCGAGAGGTTGGAGAAAGCTGCGCGTGCGACTCTATGGCTTGAGGTTGCGTGTTAACAGTTGTCATAAAATGTTTAGTCATATCGTATTCATAATATTAGGTAGCTACCTAATGAGTATCGCGTTTATCGAAAAGAAATCGATACTAGAAATCTCAAATGTCGTAAGGGACAGGGATGTTGTAAGGGATGTCTGCTCGTGACCACGGCCGCTGCAACGCGGCCGAAACGTCGAGGTAAATAAATAAACAGTTTTCTATCGCGTTTAAGTCCCGATAAACGTAATAAGAATCCATATTTCAGGTGATGATTGATATTCCCGGATTGAAACTGGTAGTGCGCAGGCGCAGCGCGCGACTTTATCGCGCTAACTGTACTGCAACCTGTTGCGCTTGCTCAATAAGTCGAGACCTGTGCACCTACCACGAACCTTTTCAACATGCGTTAACTCGCTACGTAACTCATTGCGTCTCGTTTTAACTAGTCCAGTAGGAAAGAGACGCACTGAGGTTCGTAGCGAGTTAACGCGTATCGAGAAGATTTGTGCTAGATGCACTGCTCGGAAATAACCTCCATAAGCGATAAGCGGAAACAGGTTGAAACACAATTTAAAATAAGTTAAAAAAAAAAATCTCATAGAGGTTTTTATATTGCTAAACTGAATAAAGATATTTTGACTTTCAATTTGACTTTGATTGGATACATACACATAATAATATCATGGATACAATCCGAGTATGAGTAATGAGTCAAGATTGACTTGTAAGATAAGTTAAATAAAAACTTGTAACAATAAAATTCGTAACATTGTATTTAAATAAAATTAGTTTCGGACGTTTTGAGCCCTTTGCAGTCTCAATTCAGGGGCAGACTCGATTTTCACACAATTATAACGTCAATCGGGACTTTAAAGCGATTAAACGCGACATACTGGTGACCACAGCCGTTGCGAGATCGCAACAACGAAGAAAATTAATGATAATTTTAACGCGTTAAGGTCCCGTTTGACGTTATAAAAATACCTTATAGAGTTTATACGTTTACATATGCAACTTGTACGATACAGACAATAAATAAACCTATCAAGCTTCAGTAACGTAAATTACTTTTATATGAAGAACGCAAAACTCACTAATTAAGTAAGTACCAGTGACCAAAAGCGATCAGCAACGTAAGTAGGAGACTATTGGTCGTGGTGGAGAAAGCCGCGTGTCGGGTTTTGGGCACGACCGGTTCGATGTTCGATCCCGGCCGGCGCTGACGTCACGCCGGACCCAAATCGATAAACTGTTATAATGTACTAGCGGACGCGCGCGACTTCGTTCGAGTAAAATTAGAAGCCTATGTCCGTGAGGAATATTGTAGCTTTCTATTGGTGAAAGAATTATTGAAATCGGTTCAGTAGTTCCCTGGTTTACCCCCTACATACAAACAAACCAGCCCCAGCTTCGCATGGAATCTGCAAGTAATATACATAGAAACCTTTAATAAAATCCTCAAATGACAGTAAAAATTGTATCAAAACCCGTTGCGTGGTTTACAAGATGGCCGAACATACACTATAAAAATTTAGGACTGACAGGCAGAGGCGTATTTAAAGATTTGGCGCCCCGGGCCATTTAGCTTTGGCGCCCCATTAAATGACGATAAAGTATTTCATTTTAGAGGCGGCTGGCGCCCCTCGCAGCCTGGCGCCCAGAGTCATGGCCCGGATGGCCCTCGGGTAAATACGCCCCTGCAAACAGCAACCGATAGCTACTTTTTTGTATAGTTAGTGTGTAAAGAATATCAACAGAAATGACTGCGTAGGCCATCTTGCTCAGTGATCCAGCCGCTAAGTAGCAACGCTTGCTCTGTTAAGTTCCAGAGTGGAGAGCAACACAGCCGGTGAAATTACTAAAAGTACGTCTAGTTTTTCAGTACTTAAAGTGATAAGGTAGCTACATAATTAATCACCTACTTTTGACGCTGACTTTAGAGGCCAACAGACACACATCTGAAAATGAAAAATGAAAATGAATTATGAGATTCATTTACACGAATGTGCAGGTTACCTCTCGATATTTTCGCTTACCGTAAGAGCATTGGTTACTAATTTCACTATCGTTGTAAGTAATGAACATAATTTAGAAAAACTTATTCGTACCATCACGGACTTTAAACGTTGCTTATATGGAACCTTGTCACAGTGCATTGGTTTGGATTGTTTACTAACACGCGGCTACAGATTGCCAAAGTCATTATAACAGGGTTCTGTGGTGGCTTAAGAGGAGTGTGAACCCAGCGCCCTCCATACAAACGGCGATAACGTCCACCGTTTAAACCTTGACCTATTGCCTTGTTTTTTTTTGTATGTTGTCAGTATGCCCTAGAACGAGGTTTTTATGTTATGATTTTTTAAATATTCTTAACAGTTAGAAAAATAATGACTCTTTTTTGTTTTGTATGCAACTCCTAAAATGCAGATATTATCAAATCTATGAAGAATATAAAAAAATCAAAACATACAAAGCTAGGCATAATGACAACATACCAAAAAAATATTGCCGTAGGTTAAGGTTTAGAGGGTGGAAAACGTTATCGCCATTTGTATGGGGAGCGCTAAGTATTAGCTAGTATTTCGGGCTGGGTCACACTCCTCTTAACAATTACGGCCGCCACTGGGAATCGAACTCAGTCCTTACGATCACGAGTCCCCTCCCCTGTCCACTACGCCACCAACAGCGCTCCATTTAGTTTGATCATTAAGGAAAAATTAAAGAATGTAGTCTTTGTTGAGTCGTTGCTAAAATAAATAGGGGTGTCGTTTGATGGGCTCGGTTGAGCTCGCGTGTCGACGTATCCTCCCCCGCTCACTTTTATTGGTGTTCCTTATCCATTTTATCAAACGTACACTTGCAAGGGAAACCATTACGTCACAGCATAGCTAGCACGGCACACCGCGACTCGCTTTGTCGCTTAGTGTAAGACCAATAGAGCGCTACACTATCCCTGACGGACATAGGCTACCAATTTCACGCGAAAGATGTCACGCGCGTCCGCAGTAGGTACTATATAATTTTTAAGACATTTCAGTGTTACTCGAATGTTCAAAATTACCCGGTCTGGTCGTAAATTTCAAGATGTTGCAGTTTAAAATCACTTTTACCTTTGTTTCTCAAATTAGTTAGTGGCGAAATAATGTTATATCACTTTGCAGAGATATATATAATCGAGTCGATATGGCCTGTGCATGTGTCCGTAATTGGAAGTTTATCATCAGGCGATAAGATATACTACTCCATTGATATTTGGGGTTTTAGATAATTCAAATGCTGACATACATAATAGTACTTTTTTTCGTATTTAAGGTAGGTTCGCTTGAAGCATGTTTTAGTGTCTTTTTGCAAGCGGGTAAGTTAGGGTCAGATGTCAATATCCTTGCTATTTTAACAAAAAAACGCTGAGATGATTAATAGATTAAGGCGTTACTTTGCGGAAGTACAATCAACAAAATGGAACCCTCACCATGGAACTATGTCAAGTGAAGTTTTAATTCAAATCGTAATATTTCTCTTTTAATTTCACTTATTATATCAATTTGACACGGTTGTGCGGTGGGTCATCCTTTATGCTGATAGTACATTTCTATGCATTCGAACAAATTATTTTGCTACTCCGCGAAACTAAAAGGAATTACCGGAGTACCCAGGTAGTTTGTTCCAGTTTGTCTGCCTTAGCATTTTTTTCATAAAATGGGAAGGCAGACGAGCCAGTAGTTACTAAATGGTAAGTGATCACCACATTCCATACATAGACACCCGCAAAACCAAGGAGTTTGCTGGAATTCGTTGGAACGCACCTCAATACTAATAATTTTAATGGTATGAAAGTTTGGCGTGTCCCAATTATTGATAATTTATTGGCCAATTTCAATTAAGATAAAATGATAAAATTATAAAAAGTGCATCCTAGGGTGAACCTCTCTAATCTGATTTTGACAAAATAATATCATTCGATTTTATCATAATGGATAAGAGCGACGACAGCAGACAGTTTGTTTAACGAGTTTTTGCGTAAGGGCATTCTTACTGTCAAATGAAATATTACTGTGTCTTGTGGCTATAGTGTAGGTTTTCCACCATGAATGTATGGTGATATGAGAATAAGTTAAAAAGTAGCGGTCAAGGATATTTTAAACACTGGATAGTTTTACATACCACCACTTCTATGTGCGAAGGTGGGTATTTTTTTGTAAATTGATGAAACAATATTTTGGATTTAAAACATCGGGCGAAAACCCTATATCTATCTGCTGTAGGTATCTATATGCTAAACAAAAAAAAGGCTGTATAAATAGAAGAGGTGATTTGTATTGTGTTACTTAGAGTGTGTTATTCCAATAATCTTAATCTTAATAATATTATAAATGCGAAAGTGATGATATTTGAATATTTGGATGTTTAGATATTTGGATGTTTGTTCCTCAATCACGCATTAACGGCTGGACGGATTTAGATGAAACTTAGTAAACAGATAGATCATGTCTCGAATTGACACATAGAATACTTTTTATCCTGTAAAATGCATAAATAATCCCGTGCAGGCGAAGCCGCGGGTAAAACTTTGTAGCCAACATTTTAATGGCAAAAACTGAAATTTGAGGTAACAATGTTATTTACTACTTAAGACAACTAAGGCTGATTATAGTTTGTCTGTCTTTGACTGTATGAGCTAGTATGAAGTGAGTTTATAATTTGAAAAAGTTACTTTGTTTCACATTGGTGAAGTTCGACATTGGGCAACGACCGCGGGAGCGTCGGTGTCACTCCACTAATTAACTGCAGGGCGCGGCAGGGCGCGCCAGGGGAGGGTGTACCGAGGGGAGGGGGAGGCTCTCCATTACACGCTGTTTATTGTGACAATTATACCACCTGTAGGGGTGACACTGGCCACTAAAAATCGGGGCCACTGCTCCTGTGGCTAAATCTTAGACCTATATTTAGTAAGTGTAGTTAACGTCTTAGTTGCAGTAATAAGGATGTTACTAATAGAAGTTACGATATTAGTTATCGTCGTTATGATCAAGCTTCAATAGTTAGGATCTTAGTTACTGTAGTTGATCTTTGTTACCGTAGTTAAGATATTTGCTACCGTAATGAAGATCTTATAGATACTGTAATTGAGATCTTAACTCTAGCAGCTAAAATCTTAGTGTTAGTAGTAAGGCTCTTGTTAGACTCATATGAGGTCAAGTTTTGTCAAACAAAATTTTTTTTTTAGCATTCATTTGAATAGCTTGACAAGGAGTAGTCAGTCAGCCTCAGAAGTAGCTAAACACTTAAGAACCTTCTCGTAGTAACATACGAAATGACAGTTGCTAGAATTTGTCACATTACTAACGGCGACAAGGTACTACAATGTTCAGCTAATTCGAAGACGTCAGTCTTTCCGTACACGCCCTTATGCCCGCCTTCCACTGCGAGTGGAACGGGCTCCGTACGGAGTCCGTTTAACTCGCAATGGCAAACTGCATAGAAGCTCACTCTTATTCAGTGGAAGCGCTTCTATGCAGTTCGCCATTGCGAGTTAAACGGACTCCGTACGAAGCCATTCCGCTCGTAGTGGAAGGCGGGTATAACGGCCAGTGGCGTAGCTACACGAAGGCTAGGCGGTGTCGTGCCCCAAGGTCCTCAAGCTCAGAGGGCTCCTGGTGACATCCCTCTAACTCTAGCTGTCCTACTCGCTAATATTCTCCGATCACCAGAATTACACACCTATTTATATTATTTGACTACGGGGACCCAATTTTTCTTTTGGCCCAAGGGATTATAATAGTAAATAATATTAATAAAATAATTTATTTCCAGGCAACAAAGGCCTATAGACAAATACCTTACAGACTAACATACAATTGTTTATTTTTTTATTTTTGCGACAAAACAATTTAGCCCCGTTGGGTCGTCACTTCCGATGTCGCGTTCGCCACCGGTAAGGTGCTCCGAAACCGTCGAAACACGACATCCTTCGGCCAGAAGGCCGCAGACAGGACGGACTCCAGGAGCGGTCGCGGGACGCGCACCACAAACGAACCACTACCACCATGATATGGTCACCAAGCTACGGCTTTGACACTAGTTTGACTGAAACGCAGAGAGCGATGAAGGCCACTGCTTTAAATAATACTTACATTTCCTCCCTCTCCAGAGCTTTTAAACACTCTCTCACTTCCTCCTTCTCAATGTCTTCTATGTCCGTATTTGCTTTAGCCTCCTTCTGTTTGCAATAGCCAAATTTCTCCAGCGCTTGTTTAGTCATGACTTCCTGCGCTAACTCCTCTTCTTGTTCTAGAAGCAGCTTGACTCGTTCTCTTCTTTGTCAGAGTTTGACATCTTCTGAGTCAAGTAACTCTTTCAATCTCTCGCTTGTCCTGTTTATTATTGCCCTAGAAATTACCTCAAGTTACTGTTAACGGCTTTGACGATAGATCCGCTGCGCGTGCGACCCGTGCGATGCTGCGAAGCTTGTTGCCAAGAGCTGTGAACGTGTGTTTAAGGAAAATGCTAATGTGGCCTTGATAGAGGACGTTGATACGCTCGTTACAACCACAACACAAATTCCGATTATCATTTTGAATGGCGCTCCGTGGCACCTGCTGCCGGCTACAGTCGCATTCCGCGCATAGCTTGCTCTATGAATTTAATAGTTCCAACGTTAATGGTATTAAAAATAAGTATTGAAAAGTTCACGAAGATCCTTACGAGGGCCTTTGAAATTTTTATCTTCCCTAATTTTGTTGTTCTTTGTTTTTAAATGTAGACCCCTATTCGTTTCTATAATATTTGCAATGACATTCCAACGGAAAATCTGGGTCATCAATTATTTGAATGCACTTACAGGGTTTATGTTTAGACATCAAATATTTTTAAGACCTATTTCTTAATACATAATGCAATAAATAAATAAAAAGTTTTACAGTTCTATTTACATCCCTTAATTTTACAAAATTTTGTTCTTATTTTTACGAACTTTTATATAATTTCACCTATTAGTTTGTTTTGGACAAATTTTGCAAGTAAATGACTAATTTCTAGAGGTCTGATCGTTTCCTTTGGTCCTAATTTGGTGTTCGTCTAGGTCTGATGACTACGGAATAATAAAGAGCCTTTAACAAAAAGCTTATTTTAAAAATAAAAAATAAACTTTTAACTCCAATTCCCTTATAAGGCTAGGGTATCGCTGGTGGCAACCCTACAAACGCCGCGCCCGGTGCCATCATTCACGAAACTAGCCCCTCCCCCGCGCCCGCGCACCCCCGCGCCTAGGCATAGATCCTAATTAATAAACGCTCTAGATCAGACACGGAAAGGGGCGCGCACTCAACGCAGAGCGAGTGATGCTTTGCCTAAAGTTAAGTTCAATATAAATGGCCTATAAACTAACCAATTTACCATTATCAGTCGGTTTTATCACGCATTATTGAGCGAGTATGGTCCTATTACGGATTTATGCACTTTGTCCTTGTATTTTATTCGTTTTAATTCCAAATTTCTACTAATTATCTACCTGTTCGATTAATAATTTTTTAGGGAAGGATGGCCTTCAATGCCTTAATGATTCTGCCATACTCAAGGTTGGATAAGATATGACTAGTAGACTTCAGTCGTACGGAATGATGACTGAATAATTATTTGTTTTAAAAAAAAATCTATCGTTGAAAATTTAAGGTTATGTGTCAAATGGTAGCCAGATTTGTTTACATCATTGTCTATTTCTGTTGAAACCGATTTTAAACGTATCGGTCGGGAGCAATAGTTTCAGTATGTTGCGACACACATGTTTGGGATAATTGCTTTGTATAACTATATCTCTAGTGAGTACATTATCAGATGTATAGCGGACAAGTGTTAATGAACTTACAGAATATGTCGAAACATGCGTGACACTTTATATCTGTCGTAGGGTTAACACTTCTATTGTCGGCTTCCTCTCAACAGTGGCAAGGAAAAAACGCTCAAGTGCCATTTTTGACGAGAGTGAGTTATACATATATATACCACTAGCGGACGCGCGCGACTTCGTTCACGTAAAATTAGTAGCCTATGTCCGTCAGAAATAGTGTAGTTTTCTATCTGTGAAAGAATTTTCGAAATCCGTTCAGTAGTTGCAGAGATTACCCCCTACATACAAACAAACTAACAAACAAATAAAGTTTACCTCTTTATTATATTAGTGTAGAAGTGTAGATTAGACTGCAATTTATTTTCTGAGTCGGAAATGTAACTGTTTTAATCCCGAGAAAGAATAAAAGTTGTCAAATGAAGCGGTTATTTTAAAAACGACATCTTGAAGTTTCTCAAAGTATTGAGCACATGGAATTATCCAACAAACTCCATGGATGATTAAGGTCGCTAGACGCCGCTGGATGCAAAAAAATTGCGACCGCGCGTATGACTAATCAGTTTGGAAATGTATTAGCACTATTGGAATAATAAATTAAATTAATAAAGGAAAATTCACAATAAAAATATAAAAATAATCCTCTAGGAATATAGCGACGTGGCAACGGTATTATAGTACGTTTTAGCAAGCAACTTTCTTAATGCACTTAATTGTTGTCAGCAGTAAGTCAGCAGTGGATACTGCTGGGCCCCTAAACTCTTTGACCAAACTAGCATTTCCACCAGGTGACAACGATAGCTCAGTGTACATTACGTATCTACGCATTTAAGCCAGGCAATACAAAAACACTTATCCGAATTGTCGAATTGTCACCTGTCAGCATAGTGAAATAGGGGCCTGTTTAAAAAAAACAGTTGAAGACTGATCCAAGACTTTATAGACTCGAGATGCAACCCGAATCTTAGCTCAATTCAGCAGTTCCCTGCTCCAATTAATGACGCGGCGACTCGACCCAATTCGCAGTGCGCGCGCCGCTACCGCACGATAAGAGGTTGCGCGATAACCCCGCCTGCGCCTGGGCAGCGGACACAGCAAATAACTCTGACGGGGACGCTTTTGAGTTCTTATTGTAATAACAGCGTTGATATTGATATCACAGTTGACAAGTGCACATCGCTTCTTAGGTCCAGTGTAATTTTAGCTCAACCGATAGCGAAGGCTCCAAGCGGCTCCGCGGCGCGATTTATAGTCAACCAACAAGTTGCTAAACCACTTTTTAATCGTATTAAAAGGAAATAAGGTTCAAAAATGGCTAAGCAATTACTTGATTGACTTTACAACATTTCTCTATGGATGAACTCCAGTAAAATGCTTGTATGTAATATATTTTTTCATTACCAAGTTAGCTTCTTAAGTAAACCAAAATAATATCACATTTTTAGCTGCGTCATATAATTGCAAAACAAAATAAACATGTTTTATGAAAGTTAGATCAGTTTAATATACATCTTTCCATTGCCCATTATTTAAAAAAGTGACCGATGTATGTTGAATGTGTGCTGGACTAAGGTAGTCAGTATTTAAAGCATTCTAGCTGTCATAAAATGTTTTTATTTCTTATAATTAAATGAGGCAACCAAAAAATCTGATATTATTTGGCTTTACATGGGAAGCTATTTATGTATGTATGTAAATTCTTTATTGTACAAAAAACATAAATTACAAAAAGAGATACAGTGATGTACAAAGACGAACTTATCCCTTTAAGGGATCTCTTCCGGTTAACCTTTGAGTGTGTGAGAGGAGTATCATAGTAGGGACAGACAAAGAGCAATAGCTAAAAAAATATTTAAATTAACATATAATAAACTAATAAATATAATACATATGTATACCTAATAGATAAAATATCAATATACTAAATACAATACATATATACCAATTATAAATAAATACTGAAAAGTCAAAGGAGTAGAAGGAAATGAAGTTTGAATTCTAACCGTTTAAGTTCACACATGGTTTACGTAAACGTCACAGTTAACGTTTCTGCCATCGACATCGCCTCGTGTGTGGAGTGGAGCGCTCATTCATAAAGTATTTGATTGTGTTTTACCTCGTAGCTGATAACTAACGCGGAGTGGCCGTGGCAACATGTGCGCGTGCGCAACATGTGCTTGCCATGTACCATGCCACTGGCGTAATATCTGGCTTAAACGTGTACAGTCAAGGAATTAAATTTCCAACCCACCTAAGGTTCAGTAGCATATAGCAAACTGTCACCATAAGAGCTATAGAGCAAGACGTTAGTTTGACATATCGACCTTAATGCATTGCGAATGTCAGACGACATTTCAACGAAATGGGTAGGGAATAAAATTCCTTGACTGTACCATGCCACTGGCGTAATATCTGGCTTCAACGTGTACCTAAAAATTACAACTTACTTGAAGAGAATAACGATTGTAGTAGCATAAGCAACAAAAGCGAGTAACTGCTAATTTGAATGTTAAAAAAATTTAAAAATAAAAATCGAAAGAAATTTCGGTTACAAAAATTTAAAACTCCAATTTGCTTTATTTAATGGCAATAATTAAACAAAATTATTAACATGATTGCTTAACTAAAGAAATCCCTTACACATGTTAAGCTCAAAAGATTCCTTACACTTTGGATACAGGTGATGCCCAACGTACCTTGAAGCTGCATTGCTACAGCGCTGGTTTCGCGGAGTAGCAAGGTCATTTGTTTCAGTTCGTTGATATGGACCTCCGCAAAGTAACTTGAATGAATAAATTTTCATGTTACGGCGTCAGTATCTAACAATATGACGTTCTCGTCATAAAAATCACAGTTATTTAATGACTAAAATTATACAAATCGTACGAGTTGACTCTTTATGCTATATTCAGCGCCTTTATCAGAAATATTTGCAGAATGACCTCACGACCTGATATAGCTATTGTACGAGTATTACGACGTGACCGAATATGCATTTATAACTGTTTAAAACAATCTTCGAAAATGCAGACGTTTCTTTACGTATTCGATCTACATATTATATACATTTTATCTACACATATATCATAAATGCTCTATAATGCGTTCAGAAACCGTGGGCAATGACCAGCATTATAACAACCAATATTATTATGAGATTTTTTCTAATTTGTTTCTATATTTGTTCGAATTCATTTTTTATTACATTATTTTAATGTGTACAGTCTATAGATATTTAATAGGTACCTAGCACTAGTAGCTATTAGCAATGCAGGTCATTGCCCATGGCTTCTGAACCCATCATAGAGTACTTATGATATGTGTGTAGATAAAGTAATGTATGCAACTGTACATAATTAGGTCTTAAAACACTCGTGTGATCCTATTATGAAACTCGCTAACGCTCGTTTCATAAAACCACACTCGTGTTTTAAGACCCCTCATTACGTAATAGTTGCATAAAATACTATTACATGTGTTGAGTGGGTACCTTTTCGGTGTTTTAGTTGTAAGTTCAGCCTGTGTAGTACATCTTAGCACCGAATAAACTGTTTTCTTTCCGTCTTTCTTTCTTTGTTTATTTCTACATGTTTTTGTTTACCTTTACCTGTCGCTTAGTGTGTTTAAGACAAAGCTTGCAAGACAATTCAAAAAAAAATATATATCATCAATTTCCAGCTAAGTTAAGGTGAGAAGGACGATGATGATGTCGTATTACATGTTCACTATGATTAAGTACATTGAATTTTTTCAGCCTAACTTGGCCCAAGTTAATTTATTCATCCCTGCGTCTCTTTCTGACTAGTACAGCAAGAAAAGATGTACATAGAGGTAAATTAAACGTTAGCAGTCATTTTAGGGCCACTGATAGCAGCTTGACCTTCGGAGGCAACAATGACAACTCGATTTGAATGAATTTGACTTTGATTCGTAACTCGGTTCTACGATGACTAGCATGACTTGCCGTTTAAATAACGCGTTATAAACTCTGTAGCAATAGGAACAATATTGAATATTCTATCAGGTGTTGATCGAAACTGGTATCGCACAAGATCATTTTCCTGCTTCGTAACCGTTACGAAAGATAAGTTTTGGGACAGATCGTATATGCTATATATCCTTTTTAAAAATATGAAATAGAGAGGCATTGCCAATCCAGAGGGCTAAGATTACCATTTGTGCCAGTAATTGCATCGGCTGTCTTGCTCTCCACGCCGGAATACAACAGTGCGAGCACTGCTGCTTAGCGGCAGGATTAACGAGCAAGATGGTTGTAGCTATCCGGACGGACTTTGCACAAGGTCCCACCCGTAAAATTATTTACAAGACTCAAAAAAAGCAAAGACCTTGTAGGGCGTTTGGTACCTACATACATTTAAAATGTAAAATGTACTCATTTTATTAAACTTGACTGTACTTTTTGTCTTCGGCGTCCTGACGACCATCTGCCCAAGCAGGCTATCTACTGGCACCCAACTCGCAGACGCAACAGGGGCCGCCCGAAAACAACGTGGCGTCGCTCAACAGAGCTGGAAGCCGCAACAGCCGGTTAAAGCTGGAGCGATCTGGAATCTGCCTCTCAAGATCGATCCAAATTGAAAAGTGTGCTCAGAGCTCTATGTCTCTGCTGAGGGACGAACGGAAAATGATGATGATAGTGATGATGATGACTGTACTTTTTATTACATTCAAATATATTTTACTGCGGCTTTTTTGTTACAAAATAAAAGCTAGCTGAAGTTTTACTGAAAGAGCTTCTCTTCAGATTATTAATAAGTGTCACGCGACCTTTTAACACTATTAAAATGAAACTAAAGGGTAAAACTAATCGCTGTTGATAGCTGAGTGACGCAGCATTTTATGCGCGGGATTTGGGAGACCGTCCCAAAACCTGGGGATTACGGGGACATGCGACAATTATAAATACAAGTCACAAAACCTTACTTAGAAGTTTGATTTTTCCACAGCTCCAAGGAACTGCAGACCTGAGTATTTGATATTAATTTCAACACGATAGCTTCACGCATTTCTAAGTAAAAGACTCTTAACAGACAGAGAGGCTAACGAAATGATCATGTGAGGGTTTATTTTTACCCGACTACGGCAAAGCCAAAAGGAAAGATGAAAAACTTTACAATTACGATTAGGTTTGCCAAATTGTAGCCCTTTTGATAGTGGTATAGGGGGAATCCATATACTAATATAAAAAATTGCGTTTTTTTCCAATAGATTAGTTAGCTGGGTTGCTATCCGAGGTGTGACATTCGGGCTGCGGGCGGCTTCTCCTCTAATTACATTAACGCCATATTTCAACGATATAATAGTCGTTATGTAAATAGGGTAAATGATAAAATAATAATCATACATTATGCCAGTCATGGTCGGCTCACACGAAAGGCGTTGGCTGAAAAAGGGCCCGGAATCAAGTATGGAACAAAAAGTGAATATTTGATAATTCAATGAGCATTTTTCGATTTGGCTAGTATTGTATGTAACAGACTCAGCTATAAACCACCACCACTACTTAAACTACATGATTCCACACAAAATAATGTGTACGTGCGTAAGCGGAGGAGGGTGGGTTTTTGCATGAAAACAATATAAATATATGACACACGTTTTTCACGTGCACAGAACTAATTTAATGGAGTGGCAAGGTAGTTTGTTGATATGGAGCTCCGCAAGTAACGCCTGATTCTATTAATTATTGCCAACGATAAAGTTGGAATCCGAAATCAGATTCGACGTATAGATTGTTGGCACTACACTGAGGGATACACTGAGGGTTACCTTATATTATATTAAATTAAAATGCTATGCAATGACAACACAAAGAAAAATTAGGGTAATGGCAAGACTCGAATCTGCAACATCAGCTTTCCGTGCCTTGCGTTTGCTAGTTTACCGCTACCATACCCTGCGAATTTTTCAATTCGCTTCGTCTTTACGGCCATTACATTATTGATTTTAAGGGTACAACTACCCTCGGTGTCATCTATATGAAACTTTTTAACAAGCTATCATATTCAACTGGGTCAGCAGGTACAGCTACCGTCAGCTGACGAGAGATGGCGCCGTTTTTGTTATTAAATTTTTTGTTACCGAAATGTATGTTATGTGGATGTATTTTAGCATTTTCTCACACGCATCAGCTACACAAATGACAGAGGAAGACAGATCCTTTGAGATAGAGATCACAATTGTGTCAATTTGAATGACTATAGAATATTTATAAACCATAAATCAATTGAAATGACAAAAGTAGAGCAATAAAAAGCTCTAACTTTGTTACACATACGTACTGCTTAAATTATCCTGTAGTAATAATTTGTTACTTAAAAATAATGTAGGCAGTAAGCGAAAAAAAGCATTAATAACAAACAAACGCTTTTTACGGATTAAGTTTAACCTTCTATTGACTTTACAAATACTTTACAAAGGACCTTTTAAGAAACTTTTGGAACTTTTGAACTCTTCTCTAACTCACAATTGACTTTCCTAACCTCGTATTATCTTTTGAATTATTTTGACTATTTGAATAATATTGTCAAAAGTGGATATTTCAAATTCAAATTCTGTATTTGTATTTTGAAGTGATACCTAGAACCCGTAGCCCTGACCTCGTGGGGCTGTTTATACGGCAGGTGTGATATTAACGCTGAGAAGTATTTGAATTGCTTGTCGGTTGGAGCCGGTAGACAGCTTGTTTTCCTGTAGTCATGCGAATTTGTGATATCTTTATATAGTATAAAGTAAAGTCGCCATATCGTTATCGTTTGTAGCAACTCTAGTGCCATCTAGTGTAGAATGAAGGAAACCAACCAACATGCGCTACATCACGCTAACGAAGTTTCGTTTTCGAAGAGCGTTTACGAGGGGCTTGCGTTGCATTAATCTTTCTTTTAGCTTGACTTTTTGTTGAAAGTGGTATTAATGTAACCAGCGGGTTAGAAGGTGATACGACCTTGTGCAAGGTCTGTACAGATCGCTACCACCATCTTGTTTGCCAATTCAGCCCCTAAGCAGCAATGCTTGTACTGTTGCGTTCCGGCGTAGAGAGCAAACCAGTCGGTGAAATTACACATTCCATCTTAGTTCGCTGGGATTGGCAACGCGTCTGAAATCTCCCTGGTGATTCGGATGTCTATGGGCGGTAGTGATCACCTACCATCAGGTTACCTAATTGCTCGTTTGCCTTGCTACTTTATGTTAAAAAAAACCATGATTACAATCACCTTGGGACACCTTACCCCACAATTTAAATTTCGTAACTCAATAAAATACCTGAATACCGTACCAATAATTTGCAATTAGCTGTAATAGGGCGCTGTAACTCAAACTTTGCGGAGCCCTAGCCGTTGCGTGCGGCCGCTAATAGAAGGCCATCGGTCAGTGAACCCGCCAAATATGATACATGTCACCTCACCCCTCGCCCTACCAACTCGCCGAAAACCAATAGATATATTAAAAAAAACGGCCATGTGCAAGTCGGAGTCGCGCACGCTGGGTTCCGTAGCATTATCTATAAAAACACGTTTCTTGTATGGGAGCCCCCTTTAATATATTTGTTTTATTCTGATTTTTAGTATTTGTTGATACAGCGGCAACAGAAATACATCATCTGTGAAAATTTCAACTGTCAATTTATCACGGTTCTTGAGATACAGCCTGGTCCCGTTTTAGCCTTTGGGTACCGATCCCTAAAAACACAGTGTGGGGACGGGAATTCACTACTACGCCCCGTGGGGACTCATGAAAAACCGAATAAAAAACCTAACGGAATTAGGAATAGGAACTTTAAATTTTAGCACCAACTAATCGCCTCAATATGTTAACTACCGCTAACCTGTTTTTCACCAAATAGGTATGGCCGAGAACTTATTACTCCGGTGGTACTTATTAAAGTAAGTACTTTAAAAAAAACCTCATGAAACAGTCCAGTCGTTTAAGAGATACAATGCCTCTGACTACAGTGGCTCTAAGATGACCGGGCGAGTTTAGTTTATTTGAGTTTATCTCTATGTGTGTAGTTTGACAGGGTCGCAGGGTGGGATAAATTTAGGGTTGTCATCTCTAAAATTTGGCAACCAGGATAAGACGCGAGAAAACCCCGGATTTTAGAACCCGGTTGACCCGGGTGATCGCGGCGTGCGGCCATAGTGCGTGTATCGCGGGCGGCCAAAGACTCAAAATTTTAAAACCCGGACACAAATAAAGTCACCCGGACGCTTCCCGGATGCCGTCTAAACTAAGACAAATACGGGGAAACCCGGACGGATGGCAACCCTAGATAAATTAAAGGTTATGCAAAACATTATTTATTTTATGTATGACCTCATGACAATAGAAACAGTACGTAAAGTTTGTTAAGTCAAATGTGGATAATGTATGAAAAAGAGAGTAAAAATTTATGTCCCCCGAATCAAGCTATTAATAGTAACAAAATCATTTATTCTCAGGCTACAAAGGCTCATAGACAAATACCTTACAAACTAAATTATTTCGGCAACGATTCGGCGTGGCTTCGTGGCATCGTTGATTCTGGTGACAAGTTCTCCAGTGGCAGGCTGCCCCTGAACCACCGGAACATGACCCCCTTCGGCCAGAAGTCGGCACATGAGATGCTCTCCAGCAACGGCCGTAGCACACGCTCACGAACGAAGTGAAGTGCAAAGAAGTGCCAAGTGAAGTGTTTATTAACGGCGCGGCGCGGTTTCTGGCAGTCTTATTGGTCAACCTCGGACAGTTGCATGACGGATTCTTGTTGCCACCAATGGGCTTAAAAAAAGTTTGATAAACAAAGTATGCCAGAGCTATCTGGATTAGATTTAATAAAGTTTGTTGTGTTTGCCATCGCACAAGGTCGCACGCCGCGCCCTCCTTCAACGGACTGACCTAATCATAAATACGAACGCGTTAAATAGATCGGAGTAGGGTTTGTATATATGTTGAGACCTATATACCAATTGATATTTATTGTCCCATAACATTGATTATTTATTATTAATTAACCCGAAGACTGTTTTTTTATTATTTTTAAAATAAATAAATAAATATTAAACAAATCACTCCATCTATATTTTACACTTTTGATTTAAATGTCAAATGTTTAATAAAGCCAAGTAGCAACCTAAAAATCGCATCTTTTCAAATGCATATATAGCGAATAAATATCAAATATCGGACATTTTGATAAATATCGGATTTTTGCGAACCCTGGATCGGAGCCCTGACTGCCACTAATTATTTCGTCTGCGGATTATCATAACAGGAGAGGGATTCTGTAAGCGCAACAGCGACGAGCTCGTCGCTGGGACAGCGCCCTGTCTCGCTCTAGCGCTAGCTCGAGTGAGGGAGACACGGCGATGCCTCGACGACGAGTCCGACGCCGATGCGCTAAGAGAATAACAGTGCTGAGATCGACTAACCTGTTTTCGGAGTTAAAAAGCGCGTGCAATATACTTCATTATAGTTATACATAGATGCGTTCATTATAGGTATGAATAGCGCGTGTTATTATAGTTATAGACATAGGCAAAAACAATTTTAACGATCTTACATCGCATATATTGTAACGAATCTAATCCCAACCTTTCGAGTCCTTTACAGATCTTTTGTTAGTTAGTAACTTCACTGTATCAGTCTGTACCATTTTATTTATTCTATGACTTAATATGGTGTTGCCGCCCTAGCCTATATTTCACTAAACTAACATATGTGTCAGGTGACATCGATTATTTAGAGTATATTACGTATCAACCATGTATACCAAATTGTCGCTGTGACATGTCACCTGCCAGATTGGTGAAATAGGAGTCTGTAGTAATGTGGCTGTGCAGGGTGGGGGTAGGGTTACCACATGGTCGGGATTTATCTGGATTGTCTCGACAGTTCGTACAATGTCTAGACTCCCGACAAAACACAAAATGTCGCGACAAACAGCTTCTTGTAAAGCATTTAACAAAACAGAAACGTGTGGATCGTCTGGATCGCCACCACTATCTTGCTCTTCAATCCAGCAGCTTATCTTAAAAAAAATCTCCAAATAACTGTGAAAACCCTATCAAAATGCGTTGCGTGGTTTACGAGGAGAAGGCGGCCGAAGATACACTATAAAAATTCAGGACAGACAGAAAAAAATGTGACTTTACTATATACTATGTAGAGATCAAAAAGAACGTTTTGTTTTGTACTCGTAATATTTATTTGTCCCGACAATAATCCCAAAACTTCAGCTTTTATTAAATTTTACTCAGATATTTTTAAAATGCTATGCAATGACAACACAAAGAAAAATATAATTATTATTCTTTGTGTTGTCATTGCATAGCATTTTCATTTAATAATTTAAATGATAAAAACATTTAAAAAATAAAAATCAAAAGAAATTTCGGTTACAAAAATTTAGATATTCTTGTCTTCCCATCTGGCAATCCTACGTGGGGCGCTACAGGTGGGCGCCACTAGGTCGCCACAGGTGGTGGGCGCCGCCCGCGCCCTCGCGATAACGGCGATAAGGGCTGCTTACATCGCCTACAAAACTATAGGCCGATAGGACACTGCCTGAGGACACTGCCATTGCTAGCTTATTTATTGATTTTTTTTCCATTGAAATAGCTTAATCGAAAAAGGGTGACCGCTGCGCTCTATCACGGATTTTTCTTATTCGCGAATACAAAACTGATTGTAGTATTAAATGTGAACCTTGTGCAAGGTCCGTCCGGATCGGTACCACTTTGTTCGCTAATCCAGCCGCTTATCAGCAGTGCTTGCATTGTTGTGTTTCGGCGTAGAGAGCAAAATTGCTGGTGAAATTACTGGCACAAGAGGTATTCCATCTTTGAGTGATTCCGAATGAGTCATTCCGGCTTTAGGCCGTCCATACACGGACAGTTTGAAGCAGTCAGGATGGTCTGCTTTAAGTTGCGATTGCATAGTAAAATACTAGAAGACTGTAGTTAGGCCAACAATACACGAATAGACTGTAAAAAACGGACAACCGAACTAGTTTGGTTACTCGTGATTTTGGTTTATGGTAATCAAAGTTCATTTAAATTAGCAAAACTACTTGCTACTGATAAACATTTGATGGTTTGTTCACAAATCAAGAGTTAAGTAAAGTGTAACAAATAGTTCGGTAGTCACTTTTTTGTGTAATAGGTAAACAAAACTTTGGTTAGTTGTAACAAAATTGTTTATTCAGTGTAGCTTGAAGCAATCACAGCTTTATGCAGTCTATCCTGACTGCTTTAAGCTGCCCGTGTGTGGCCGGCCTTAGAGAATCACTCCCGCTAGTCCTAGGCTAGTAAACTTGACACGAAAAATAAGGAAAATTGATTTAAAAAACAAAGTTACACGACAAGATCAAAACAACTACTAAATCATAAATAAAAATAATGCATTGATAAAATATAATGTAAACGATATATTCGTAACAGTTTGAACTATAGTTGAACTCCTTAATGAGTAAGCTGAATGATAAAAATTAAAACCTCCTTTAATCGAAATAATAATGATTATTTGTATGTCGTTCCCATTCACGAGACAATAGTGTCCCGGGCCTTTGGGAGGCGTGCGCGGAGCCGAAGCCAACATGTAGAGGCCCTTTAGACAATTTAATGAAATGTGATGGGTGCACCGGGCGGGTGCTGTCCCTGCCCGCATCATAGGGACACGAGCAAAGGCAGCCCCCGGCATCCGTAAAGACTATTCTGGAAAGATGGGACCTAAATCGTACAAGACTGCAGGGGGGAAAACGATGGACTCACGACTGGGCTATTGCGTGAGACATCCGGACGTCTGCCAAATATAAAATGTCTCAAATGAAAGTGATCTTGGCAGACGGTGACTCGCCCTCCGCTAGATGGGCCTCTTTGATAGCGACATATAAAATGGCTGAGAGTTATTATTATTATTTATTAGGATAAGAACTCCTGTTGGAATTGACCGTTTTAATAAAGATATTGTAAATGGATTGAGTTTAATTTGGTATGGGCACAGTATACAGGGTGTTAAATAGCTAATTAGTGGATAATCCGTGATGTGCCGATAGGCACTTAGGAAAGCCTAAAAGAAGTAAATTAGGTTTAGAAAAAGTGCTACCGTTTTCATTTCCTCAACAAATAGGTCCAGTTTCGTTACTGCTTTATTTATATACTGTGGCATGGGCAGGTACTTCGATTTCCCAGATTTAACCTCCAATATCTCCCTTTCAGTTCCTGCTTGCGAAACTCCAATGCTTGGCCTTAATTTCGATTGTTTAGATCATACATTTGAACAAAACATTCTTTGTTTCAAACGTGGACTGTTACCAATTTATGAGTTTGTATTCGCCCTAGACCAACAAAATGACTAATAATTTAAATCAGAGCAACACCCAGCATGTAATGAAAATATCGTAAAACAGTAAATGAATGATAAATAACATCGGTAGTTATTGTACATTTTGTGGCACTTTCAGGGGTGGCACTAAGTGAGTTTTATGTAACCACAAGTTTATTTATTATTATTGTTACAGGTTCTATTTCTATTTTTTTTTATGAAATTACTATTACTTTACAAATGACGCCTGACTTTGAAATTTGATCAAAATAAATGTAGGGTTATTTTATTATAATGAAAAATACAAAAAACGACATGCTTAGCAATACAATGAAACAGAAATATGATATTAGACGCTGTTCTTTTTAAAAATGATATTGCAGTTAAAAACAGAGTAAAATTTGCTATCAATAATATGAAGACCAGTTTTATTCATTAATAGAACACTAGCTTTTGCCCGCGACTTCGTCCGCGTAGACTTGTTTAATTGAATGAAGCAAACGTGCACCCAACATGCAATCTGCAATATTTCCTCACTTGACGCTATCCCGTGGGAACTATTCATTTTTACGGGATAAAAAGTATCCTATGTGTTAATCCAGGTTATAAACTATATGTGTGCCAAATTTCATCCAAATCCATTTAGTTGTTTTAGCGTGATTGAGTAACAAACATCCAAACATACAAACTTTCATATTTATAATATTAGTAGGATTTTAATTGTACTTAAACCCATGTACTTTTCCTCGTGTATTGTGAAACTAAAAGATTGTGCCACAGAATAAAAATTAGTACTAACGTACAGAAACTTCTCTTTTACGACCGTGATTAAACGAATTCCAACTTTATTCACACGCTTAAAAGTTTGTATTACTTCGTACACCATGCGCCAGGCGGCGCGAGTCAAAAGGAACGCGCCGTCCGCGCCCGCGTTCGCCCCGCTATTCCCGGCAACATGCTAGGGTTGCGCGGCATTCGTTTTCAAGTACACTGACAGCCTACTGCGATTTGCCTATGCCATAGGCAAGGCGGTCGAGTGTACCTACAGTGCGGAGTGGAACCCCCCTGATTGCATTTTTTTCGCTTTACTTTAATGCTACAAGTAGTACAATAAACAAATTCGCCTTATTCCAAACTTCAAGTTCGGAATAAGTTTCGAATAAAATATGTTGTTATTATAAAAATTTTGCTGTCGCAGTATGAAAGAAGTGAGTACGTAAAAAACTGACAAGCGATAAACGGCAAAATGCAATTTAGATAAGCAACTGTCAAGAATGCGGTACAGTACAAAGAGAGTACAAAAGTGGTCAAGCGATTACTTGGTCGACTATACCTACGTTTATTGACAACCCTAGAGTTTGCCGCGAATTGCACAACAGTTACCGATATTTCAGGTAATTCATAAATGTAGCAACCATTCATAACAATACAAGAAAACGTACGCAGAAACAATAAAGGACTATTCCGTGGGCTATTCGTGAAGTATGACAGCATGGGCGGTTTATTTGTGGTCCTAGAGAAGAATCTTCTCTGTCGTGTTACATTCACAGTGAACAGCACTGTCTTTCTTTCAGTTAAATGTTTGGAAACAGTTCTGTGTATGTAAGTGTAACAAGTTTTAATGCAACTTGCCACGTTAGTTACTAACCGTAAGTTAACAATCTTTTTAAGCTAACAAATGTTTTGTCCCTTTCATTTGAGGGCCAACGTCACAATGACAGATAAAGACATAACACATGTTAAGTAACAAACGTTTACGAAGCGTTTATGAATGAAGGGGGTAAGTCTGTTCGTTTTTTTATTCGAAAATTCCAATGACATGTTGCAAGAGAATTTGACCAATTTTCAGTGGTTAGATTGGCTTAAAATTATGTGTATGTAGATCCATTGACGATGATATAATAAAGTACCGCCAATAAAACAATTAATACCTCAACAAATACTTCAATAGTTTGATAGTTATTTTTTTTCTCTTCCCTGTTTAATCTCTCTTTCATGTTTTCAAGATTTACTCGAAATATATTAGCTAATTTTAAGCATTTTGTATTGTTGGCTTAAAGTTGTAGTATACAGTTTTTTTATTATTTATAAAATGAGAAAACGAAATGGTTAAAGTACCTGATGATTATTTATTAGGTAAAATATTAAAAAAATAAAAACAAAACTGGATTTGAAAATGAAGTATGAAAATGAATAACCAAAACTTATTTTTCTCAGTTGTTCCAACTAATTAAATTGGCACAAAAATATTTGTCGAGGCGTCGCACTGTCCCGCTCACTCCCGTTAGCGCGCTAGAGCAAGACAGGGTGTACAGGCAAAATGACACAATTGATGTATGGGTGCGATACTGACGATCGACACATTTTTACATTTGCTTTCGCTCACTTACGTCAAGTTCATAAATGTTGTCGTTTCTACTAGCTTTGACGCTAACAGAGTATTACTTATTTTTTAGTGCTATATAATGACAACACAAAGAAAAATTAGGGTAATAAATAAATATTTTTTTATTTTTATTTTTTTTAATGACAACACAAAGAAAAATTATGGTAATGGCAGCACTCGAACTTGCAACATCAGTATTCTGTGCCTTGCGTTTTCCAGTTTCGCCACATCACCGCTACCGTATTTTGCGAATTTTTCAATGTTTTTCGATTTTATCATTACTCATTACATTATTGATTTTTTTGAGTATCAGTGGCACGGTAGTGCCCCCGCCAAGTCGAATTAAAAAAAGCGCGGTACGGCCGTACTATCCTTTTCTCGAAGCAGTTCAGGCCATTTTCAACCCCCCATTACTTTGTCTAGACGCCTAGAGCGCTGCCTCGGCGTCAAGTTCGACGCTGTTTTGCTTCGAGAATCACTCGTCTGACACCTTTGTCGTGAAAATTCGCGACCCGTCGGAGCATAGAATATTAATCGTCGGAGTGACAACTCTTGCGGCCTGCCAGCGATAAATGAGAGAGTCCGATTTTTAACCGAGTTTGCAGGATTCACGAAGTTAAGATCTATAACATTAATTTTAATTGGTTAAATTGAAGTTAGAGTTTACCAATAAACATAGGTCAGGTAACGGCCCCAGTCTTTGATAGTGACCCAATAATCGGCAACAAGATATTAAAAAATACAAGTAAAAACGAGAAACAATAATGTCAACTACTGGTAATAAATAACAATGTCCAACGGGACGGTTACCTTGTAATATTGCGGTATCCACGACGCGTTTTTTTAAGGGTAGTCTTAAAAAAATTCATTCACGCAATATACGCAGATTTAGCGCTTGCAATTTTTAAATTAAGACTTAGATTTAGTCAATCAAACACTGATGATGATATTATGCTGTCTATCAATTACAAAACATTGTAAGTAAAAGTATTTTCTTATGTTTTCGCGACTTGTAGACATTGTAATAAAACAATTTCAACGTTTTCTTTTTTCAATTATTTTTTCAAAATTGGATAGTTTGTATTCTAAGTTCTTTGTCAGTGAACATGAGATCTGTAAAGGACTTGAAACGTCGGGAATTAGATTCGTTACAATACACGCGATATAAACCGTTTAAATTGTTTTATTTCATTGAAGTAAAAGTTTAACATATTTAATTTACATCACTTACTACATTATACTTATTATATTTATAAGTATTTCGCTGGAACAGAAACTTATAATAATTAAACTAGATGGCCTCCGTTTTCAAGTGAAAACGTAATATTTTATGGCAGTTGCACAAGTAAGACAGAACAACGAATACATTGACATTGTAACCTGTTTTAAATGAATGTCAGTGCAAGTAAGCCTTCTTTAGTGTGAATTTTCACATTACTTAGATTGAACCTTGTGCACACATAAATAAGAGATTAATGGATCTTTGCCATATCTATACGCTAGCATAACTAGACTAACCCTCATATTAATAAAAGGTTACAAATCTTTTTCGACTAACAAATTAAATGTTTTGTTCCTTTCATTCGAGGGTAAACGTCAAAATGACAGATAAAAACATAACACATGCTAACTGACATACCAACGCAACGTCTATGAATAAGATGGTAAGTTAATTGGAACAATCGATTTTTTTAAAGTCTTAAATAATTTGACACAACTCAAGTTGAGATTCTCAACGATAGTTTTCTCAAATTTGCTCTCTGCCACCATTCAGAGCGATCGAGCTAGACTCACGCGCAATAAATCATCGCTTTAATGACTCGGGCATCAACTCATTCGTAGGGAAATGCGTGGTGACGTCACGAGCTGGTTTATTGATTTTATCGACCAGGGCGAGAACAACGTTATTAAGTTGTCAAAGATTTATAACCATGTTTAAATGGTCTAATAAATACTATCTTCTATGAAGTGGGGAAAACAAGATTGCGGGCTATCTAATGCTAAGGGATCACTCATGGCATGGCAACAAACAACCCCAAGAGAGTCATTGATCCGTCGCCGGTTGTCTTCCTTAAAACTTGATAAATATATTTAATGACTATCTACATGAAAACTTTTATTGTCAATGAACACCTTATTATCTAATTTTTCTTTAAATTTAAAATGCTATATAATGAATGACAACACAAAGAAAAATTAGGGTAATGGCAGGATTACCCTAATTTTTCTTTGTGTTGTCATTCATTATATAGCATTTTAAATTTAATTTGAATGTAAAAAAAAAATACAAAAAGAAAAATCGAAAAAATTTTGAAATAAATAATTTCGATTACAATAATTTTTCTTCATTTACCTTTACATAGTATAAAACCAAGTCCTTATCCGTCCCTCTCTGTCCTCATATCTCCGGCCGCCTACTCCTTCTAAACCACGTAAGGCAACGTTCTTTAAAATTTGTCATTGATTGTCACCAAACAACCAACTATTTCGTTTAATTTAATTACTTAGCAAAAAAGTCGCAATGAAATGAATTCGCCGGATTTGGAGCTAGACAAACAGGCAGACATAAGCTTCCCATTACAACTCTAGATATTAAAACTGATTTAAAACATTTTGTTATTCTTTATTTATTACATCCGTAAAATAAGAAATAAAACTTAAATGCTAGGACATGGACCCTGTTAGGGTAATAGCAATGTAATAGTTGCTTAAAATCGCCTTCTAATTATTTATTATGACTATTATATACAACTATTATTTTATAACACCTATGGACGCGTTTTTGTGTGTGCATGTGTACTGTGATGTGCGCAAGAGTGCGTGTGCGCGCGCGCGGTTGTGTGTTTTATTTAAACAGCATGCATAAAATTTAATCTATACTCTTCAAAATAAAACAGGGCCCATTTGACTTTTCTTAGTAAAACAAAAATATAGAAATACGTGCCACAGCATATTTATTCATATAGGTTTTATTGAACGTTTAAATGATACCCTACTTTCAAAACCTGCGTTGTTAGAAACACATATTTTCATATTTGAATTTTACAGAGTAAGGCCAACTGGGCCCTTTTTTTTTACCCGACTACGGCAAAGCCAAAAGGAAGGGTAATGTTTTTAACAGGCTATGTATGTTTTTTTAGAATAGTTTATATTACGTATCTATTACATACAATAGAGTACAGCAGAAAATTTCAAAGCTTTCACCTCTAGTTATTGTCTTCAATGAATTTATTCCGTACCATATGACACCTTCGAAGGTATAAACAATGCGAGACCCTGCGCGGGCGTCACCGCCAGGCAATTAGATTATCAAAACGCGCATTATCAATTCAAATGGACGCGACTGCGCGCGCGGCGTGCCGACGGCTATTTTTAAAGTATGCTATAAAAAAGGCTGGCGATTTCGTTGCTTATATTACTTAGTTATACTAAACTCAGCATTCGCTGGGCATTAGTACGGAGATCAACGTAAACCTTTGTTTTAACAGATGATTACTCGTTTTGGTAAGGGCTTAGCAACGACAATTTCCTTTTTTATTTGCCGTAAAAATGGCTAATAAGTTGTTGTTGTCTAAGTTCTAAAATTGACAATATTTATACTACAGACATTGACATAAAACCACTTTTTCTCAGCAGAATCTTCCATTTTCCGAAGCGCTGGTAGACTTAAAGCGGTTTTGCACTACCTCCGATCCGAATCCGAAATCCGTACGAACGCTCGCGCACTGCGTCCGAGTTAAAGCCGAGCTGCGTAGGAGCAGAGAGGCAGCGGGGCGGACGGGGTATGTGGCTATTCTCGGGGTATTTTCACGGATTCGGATCGGACTAGTGCGTAAGCAATATCCGAATTCGGTCCGAGTTTTCTAGGCCCATGTTTTTACGGCTTCGGATCGGATTCGGATCGGACGTAGTGCGAAACCGCTCTCAGACATAAAAGAGGCTTTATGGCCTACTTGCAAAATAAATATTTAATTTTAATTTTCAAAGCATTTCTTCTTAGTAGGTCGTCGGCAAGCTTTCGTCGTAGAAAACCTCGGTGCATCTAGCACGAATTTTTTCGATACGCGTTAACTCGCTTCGTAACTCGTCGCTCTCCTACTGGGAGACCGAATCTCTTTGGATGCCTCCTTAATTACCAAGCCCTGCCTTCACATCTGCCTACAGAACGTCTAAGTCCAGTTGAATTTATTTTAAGAGCAGTACTGACTGAAGCAAATTGAATTATATTTTATTTTATTTATATTTTAAATGTCCCACAGGCGGCGGTATCCACCTTCCATCAAGTGGACCGTCTGCCAGTCTGTCGTTCCTTTCATATAAAAAAAGTATGATACTTTTTTTTATTGAAAACCTCTTGAGTTTTTCTCTCTGCCCGGCTAGCCGGCGGCAGTAGTAAAATTCTTAATTTATTATAAGATTTCCAGCTGACAACTGTCTAACATCTGACTTAATAATAAAATAACATCAAGTTTAACCTATAACCTTCATTTGACTTTGCTAAATTGTGATACGAAAGACATCAACGTGCACTCTTTGCTTTTCACTTCTTAACAACCGAAAATACTAGTTAAGAAATCCCACTTGCTTGTTTACCTTCTTATGTTGAATAAAAAAGTAATTGCGATTACCTGTCAACTTAGAACGGGAGTAAGGATGCATTTTTTGACAGCTCGTTACAGTTAGCAACAGAAACTGCTTGCTCGCCGTATTGACATGTAAAGCAGCGGATCTGAACCCGCGGCTATTTGAAAGTCAATGGCGCGATGTCTCCATGCGCGCGCGCAGCTCTCAGTGCGCGGGGCAAATACAGTTATACAGAAAACGGGAATTATTTTTGTAATTAAAAATAATGTACATCAATATATTTAAGTATGAATATTTTACGACTATATCTTAAGACCATGTTATTATACTCCAATTGACTTAGTTCCAAATTAAGAAACTAACTCCTTTTGTCCTATGGGTAATAATCAACGGATATACACATCGCACCCTTAGTAAAGCAACTCAATTCTGAATATGATATTTCCCAAAATTAAACCCTATGTCTTTTAATTAAGGTGATATTTTGGGACGTGTATTATTCGGAAATGGGTCACTTTAATTCTAAGCGTGCGACATATAGATAAATAAGCGCATATACATACATATAAAGCTTAATACATTATGCATTGATAACACAAAGAAAAATCATGGGCATCTGGCAGGATCTCAACCTCTGCATTCCGTAGCGCACGTTAACCAATTCCGCCACAGAAGCCACTGCCCTGACCTTTTTACGGTCATAACATTATTGATAGGTGTAACTAACTACCCTCGGTGTCATTTACGAGAAACTTTTTCAAGTTATCTCATTCCGCTGAGTTACTTTGTAGTGACCCCGAGAGATGGCGCCATTTGTCATCCTTTTGGCCGAAGGATGTTGTGTTCCGGCGGTTCCGGGGCGCCTTGCCGATGACGAGCACGACATCAGAAGTGACGACGCTTCGGAGCCACGCCGTTTTGTCGCCAAAATAGTTTAAATAGTTTTATTGCTTTTGTTTTATTTGTATGTTAGTCTATAAGGTATTTATTGTATGGGTCTTGTTACCTGAAATAAAGATTTAATAATAATAATGTAACCGAACTTTCTGTTAATTTTTTTAAATGTTCATTATCTGTGTTGTCATTGCCTTTTATTTAAAAATAATTAGAATTTTCAACACCAAAAATAAAAAAAAACCTAAAGAAATTTCGGTAACAAAAAAAATAACCTCAATCTTTCCTCATTCTCTCAAATTTTCTGTCAGTCTGACGTGACGTGAGACCTGAAAATTAAATGAGCTCGAATCGTTGGGAATTAGATTCGTTACAATATTCGCGATATAAACCGTTTTAATTACTTATTTCAATGTCCATGCTTGTGAAAAATAATTTCATTGATTGGTATACCATGAATAGTATGGAATAGCCGCACATCTCCACTCCGTCTTAGTGGAATTGCAGCCTAAAGCAGTGTTACGTAAGCCGGTCGGCTGTGGCAATCTATGGGCAACCTCGTCGTGCCCTCGCTGACTTCTAGGGTTGCCAAATTATAATTTGAAAGAAGGGGGATTTTCTGAAAAAAAAGGATGTATTTAACAATAAAACAATTTCCATATGTTATTAGCGGACGCCCGCGACTTCGTTCGCGTGGAATTATTAGTCTATGTCCGTCAGGGATAGTGTAGCTTTCTATTGGTGAAAGAATTTTTGGAATCGGTTCAGTAGTTCCAGAGATTACCCCCTACATACAAACAAACAAATAAAACAAAGTTTACCTCTTTATTATATTAGTGCAGAAGACTAGTGTAGATTAGTGTAGATAAGCTCTATTTTAATCATATTTAGCTAAAATGCTAATTTTAGATAGACGTTCTTGTTTTTTAACAAGTACTTAAGGAAATTTGACGTTCTCAAAATTAAATTGTGTAAAAATCAACAATTTTACCGAAACAGTTCCATACCGAACCCACTTAAAAGGACGTATAGCAAAATTAGGACAGACACTAGATAAGTTAGAAAAGGAGGACGTGTCCTCCTTCGGGGTACTATCTGGGCCCAATTTCATTAACGCGACAGGTGACAGTGACAATTCGGTACACATTGCTTGCCAACTATGATATTAAGTCTGTAACTCTATAGCGTTCCTTGCAGACACAGTAATGTACAGCGAAATGTCACTGTCACCTGTCGGATGTCGCGTTTATGAAATTGGTCCCTGGCAACCCTATGCCTGACACACTTCCTCGATGTTTGGTCAAGTGCGCCACACCCCCCTCTCCGTGATGTATCGCCGCAGCACAAACACGGGCCCGTCCCGAAGGCACGTGCCCCAAATTATTTGTATAGTCGACCAAGCAATTGCTTGACCACTTTTGAACCTTATCCCTTCGTGATACGGTCGAGAAGTGGTCAAGAAATTTCTTGGTCGACTATACACAGTCAAATTCTCATATGTTGGAGTATTTCATTAGTTTTAATGCAGGCGTCTTTCTTTGCAAAAATTGGTGGTTTTTTTTTAAAATGAAATAGGAAGGCAAACAAGCAAGTGGGTCATCTGATGGTAAGTGATCACCACCGCCTATAGACACCAGCGACACCAAAGAGATTGCAGATGCGTTGCCAACCCAGAGGGCTAAGATGGAATACCTCTAGTGCTAGTAATTACACCGGCTGTCTTGCTCTCCACGCCGGAACACAACAGTGCAAGCACTGCTGCTCAGCAGCAGGATTAGCAAGCAAGATGGTGGTAGCGATCCGGACGGACCTTGCACAAGGTCCAAGGTCTTGCACAGGCACAAAAGGTGTTCTATCTTGGCCCTCTGGGTTGGCAACGCATCTGCAATCTGTTCGGGTGACCCACTTGCTTGTTTGCCTTCCTATTTCATAAAAAAGAAGTTTTTTTTGCCGGCTTATATTATAAATGCGAAATTCTATCTGTCTATCCGCGGCTTTGGATGGGGATATTGGTATAATTGTATGGATAAAATAAAAAAAATTGGGGTTTGAAGTGGAGTAGGGATTTAAGTTTGAGGGGGACTTTCTCAACTATTGAATTTATGGGACAGAAGAGTTGTGGGCATTAGAGAACCTCGATGAACCTTTGAGATGTTGGCATAACAATACCAAGAATAACCTTTTTATCTCGAAAATATATGAAATTCTCGCGGGATAGCGATAACCGAGTTAAAGTTAAAGAATACATGAAAATAATTTAATTTATTTAACTATTCATAATTTCTTATGGTTTGGCGACATGTAAACCATAGGTAAAATTATAGCTTAGATTCGATACAATACACGCAGTTTTAGCACTTAAGCTGAACCGCTTTACTTTAAATGGCAATACAATGTTTCGAAAAGAGACGACTAACACACTCTATAACTTTTCTTCCCTTTTACCGAACACACAAAATTATGTTGTAGGTATAGTCGATCAAGAAATTGCTTGACCACTTTTCGACCGTATTACAAAGGGATAAGGTTCAAAAGTGGTCAAGCAATTACTTGGTCGACTATACATTAAGGTAGTATATCAACGTTTTCCTTATTGATTTAAAGGTTCTACTACCCTGACGCGTACCAAAGGTAACCATGCATTTTGTCAGTTTCAGATGTGTACGCTTGACATGTAGGCTACAATCATGTTTTAGTTATTCATTCAAGAGGTAACCCGACAAAAAAATGGAGGTCTAATAAACTGTTAGATCAATTTGAAGTTTTTTTTTTAATTTTTCGATATAAACGAGAGAATTGAGGGCGTGCATCCACGCATGCATGGTACGCGTATAAGTAATTTTAACTCCCAACAGATAACGGAATGGTTCGCAACGGAGGACGTTCTTCAGATAACGCGAGCGGCGCCGGGTCACAGAGCATAGTTTATCAACATGAACGGCTATTGGAAATCCGACTTATTATGCACAATCTTAAAGTTAACTTCGAGTTGTTGTTTAGTAAGGCTAAAAGTTATCGAGTGTGCTCGTTATTTTCCGATCTGTGATTGTGTACCAACACTCTGTTTGCGTCGTAATGGCGCGATAAGGGTTCGGTTTTTGTGGGGTGATAAGCTTCGTTATCTAGTCCACGGCTGGAGTGGTTGGTAAATCTGTCTGGAATTTAGGCTGTTAAGGGTGTTCGCCCTGGCCTTATGTGAAGGGGTAAGTCGATTTAAAACGTAACGAAAGAAATAAAAGTTCCTCATGCTTAAGGCTAGAAAGCTTCTCTCGAATGACATTCATAAGAAACGTTAGCATAATAGCATGCCAATATGAAGAATTGAAGGTACAAATAGCAGAAATCAATGATCTGCCTTTACCTATGCAATATCTCCATATTCTGACAGTAACTAAGTGGAACAAATTACCTTACTACTCCGCAAAACCTATGTTGGGTAAAGAAGTTGCGTCTGTGCGAGATATATATTTTACCCACCCTCCTCCACTTCTAAATGAATCACACACACACACACATAGAGAGAGAGAGAGAGAGAGAGAGAGAGAGACTAAACTGGACTGGGCACGCAGTTGTATTTGTAACTTCATCAAGAGTGCTTTAAGCTTGGCCCACAGGGGCTCACAATTCAGACTCTAGTAGATGTTTGGTCTAGATACTAGCTATTGTCAGAGGCTTCATCTGCGAGACGTTTTTTCGAGATAAAAGGTAGTCTACGCTTTTGTAAGGGTATAAGATATCTCAATTTCAAATTTCATCCAAATCCATCTCACCCTTTTGGCGTGAAGACCTACTATGTCACTCACGAACTTTCAGCTTTACAATATTAGTGGGATGTTTAGAACTAATGGATTGTATCTAGTGCTTAGCAATTAGATCATTATACCTAGTTTCAATTACAATGTTACCCAGTAGTTATCACATGACGACGGCGAAGTGGCGATAAGGAGGTGAAAGAGGTCGCAGGGGCGGAGGTGACGGTGCCTGCCAGATTTATTCGTTTGTCCCACTTTGTCAACAGTTATTTATAGTATTTGTCAATAATTAAACATAAAATGATAAATTATACGAAAGAGATCGAAACACAAGGAATAAATACAGGAACATACATAAATATATATGTACATATAGGAATAAATTAAGGAAGTATATGTATGTATAATGAATGTAATATTTTGACGTATCTCGAATGCGCGAAGATATCGATGGTCGTGGGCGATTCTCGTGTCAATAGAGATGAAGTCATAGCAGGAATATTTCGAAAAGAGCTGTCAGTTCCCTATGAAATCTGTCATTTTTGACATATCTCGAGTGTGAGATGAGTTCATTGAGACAATGACCGCCAGAATTGAGGGCCAGGTCTGTACAAATAAAACAGTTGACGTGGTCGTATAAATACTTGATAATAAAAATGGCAATTTTATCATATCAGCAATATCCCGGCGTGGTTGTAATGTGGTTAAGTTATTCCCGTGGGACATTGCGGGTGGGAGGGCCTTGTGCAAGCTACCACCATCTTGCTCTCGAATCCTGCCGCTAAGCAGCAGTGCTTGCACTGTTGTGTTCCGGCGTGGAGAGCAAGACAGTCGATGTAATTACTGGCACAAGAGGTATTCAATCTTAGCCCTCTGGGTTGGCAACGCATCTGCACTCTCGTTGTTGTTGCAGGTGTCTACAGGCGGTGGTGATGACTTACCATCAGGTGACCTACTTGCTTGTTTGCCTTCCTATTTCATAAAAAAACATTTACTTGCCTGGGATACTCACCATCAAAGTATGTAGATACATAAGCCTGAGCTGAAAGGATGGAAACTCAAGAAATCCGAAAACTACCAAGTGTGAGTCCGACTTGCGCAACATGCCACACAAAGCTATGTAAATATGGGACACTCCACTAAAGAAAACGAATTAGTTTGGTTTGCTCTCTTTCTTTGTCATCAGACATTTTGACATAATAAATTGACTACTTAATCCCAGGACGAACAAAACCAACCCAACCATTTTGTTTTAGGAATCGATACAAAAATCTTTTGCTCCTTTTTCTTTCCACTTGGGACTTAAAAAAAATGAATAATAAATTGAATATCGATTTCAATATTCAATGCCGATAAACTATCTACATAAAATATCCAAATTTCAGGTATTTAATCTTTATCTCTTCCGTTTACAAACTAGAGACCCGTGACAAAAGGACAGACAAGAGCGTCACCAATGCTTTGAGTATCGAACCCTGAAGACGAGTCGTTGAAATTAGTAGTATATATCGCACGCTTAGAATTAAAGTGACCCATTTCTGAATAATACACGTCCCAAAATATCACCTTAAATAAAAGACATAGGGTTTAATTTTGGGAAATATCAAATTCAGAATTGAGTCACTTTAATACTAAGCGTGCGACATGGTATTACCTCTTTATTATATTAGTGTAGATTGATGCAACTTTAGGGATGGAAAGGTATAAAAACTATTCAACAAGGTGGGAAACGGGAATGTTTTGAGAAAATTTCATATTCAATTTTTTTCCAAATATGGAAAGTTTCATGAAAATGTTCCATAAGTTTCTCAGAAAGACAGGAATGTTTTTGATAACTTTACACATGAAAGTTTTCGTCAGCACTATAAGATTAATTTAGATAACACTTTGTCAAGACTCAAATTAAATAATAAACATTTTTTTTAACGTGCAGTTTGCTTGGAAACAGCACTCTGTGAAAGTATTCGTAACAAAATTATGACGTACTTAAATAAACATCATTTAAGTACTGTCTATTTTTAAACATCTACACATAGCAACTACGTAAGTAAGTACATACCTACTTACTGATTTAATTAACTGATATCGCACAGAATAGAGCTCTTAATTATCTCATGATATGTAGATAGACCTACATAATTTCTACTTAGAATCAAGTTAATGTCGGTAATAGTCCATTGCTTGCCTCTACGCAGCCGCGATCGAAAATTACTGACTGAGATTGAAATTATTGCTCAGTGCAACACTTCCTCATGATTGCGACTCAAGTTAGATAAAGCTGCACTAATAACTAACTTGTTAGCCTTGGAAATAGCCATGCTAGGGCTGTTGACGGATTAGTGAAGTAGGGCTTCAATAATCCCACAACAGCTGGTTGACATGTGCTCATTTAGTTCTTGTTGAGCACCTAGCGCCATCTAGCGTATTATCATTTAACTACATGCACTCGTACTAGGCACTAAAGCTAATGTCGCAGTGTTGCGGCTAAGCGTACACGTGTGAGTTGTGCTGCGTTACTAGTTTCTCTTCATTTTAACAGATGGCGCTTATTTAAAAACCGGTACATAAAACTAGAAATTCTAAATATTCTGGGTATGTATGCAATGTGTAAGTTAACTATTATGACAGTTACACAAGTAAGATCATAAATAATATTATTTGTAACTTGTTTATCTCAAGCATCCGCTTTAATCGGAGGATTTACAACAGCTTCAACCAATCAGAAATAGCTATTATCGCACGCTTAGAATTAAAGACACCCATTTCTGAATTATACACGTCCCAAAATATGACCTTACCTAAAAGACATAGGGTTTAATTTTGGGAAATGTCATATTCAGAATTGAGTCGCTTTAATTCTAAACGTGCGTTATGTCTTTATGCGCCTTTGCTGCGTTTTTATCGCTTTCACTTTGCATTGTGAATCTACCTTTATTCCTCTATACGCTGTTTATGGTTAGGCTAGGCTATAACTGATATAACAATATCGTAGGTATCTTTGGCAAAGTGAGGCAAACAAGCATTTAGGTGACCTAATGGGAAGTGATTACCACCGCCTATGGGAATTAATGATCCAATACAATGCTCTATCCGTTGCCTGCTTTTGAACCCCAACCCCACTACTACTTCACGTCGTCAGTATTCTGTGAGAATATGGGGGTGTGTAACTACCCCGGTGTAAACAGCTGATCTGGGGCAGTAAGAAAGTGTTGAAATATAGTGGTTTGTCCACAAAAACCAGCAAGAGATACCATTTAAAGTTTTTTTCGAATGAGAGTTTAATCTCAAAATGTAGTGATTAAAATGTCATTAAAAAGTGACCAGATACTTTCCGTGAAAATCAAAATTTTCTTGTAACATAAACAAGTGATTCGACGCGACAAATTTCCATCAGCGATTTGTAAGTGTAGTTCAGAGGACAAGTGCGTAATTGAAACAAATAGCCAGAGGTGTAAGTGGAGGCGTAAATTTACGCTGGTACGCCGTAAATTTCCCAGATTTGTCTCAGTCAATAACCCCGCGTAATAAATTTATGAAAACGGGCCGCTTGAGTTACGCGCTACACTTTAAGTGGAAGGCTTGTTCTAGTTAGTGACGGATGTGGCGCCCTCTCGCGGGACATTCGGGAACTCGCGGCTGAGTCAGGCCGATGTTTCATACAATTTAAAAAAAAGTTTTATTTTTAAATCTTTTATGACCTGGAATCCTAGTCCCTTAGACCAATTTTTATAACACAAAAGTATAAAGTTCTTAAATATTTTATTTTGTTATTATGGATCTATCTCAGTGTTACTAAGTTAGGCAAATTTTCTCTTTTAAGGCTACCTCAGATTTAGGCGACTTAGAAAAATCACAAATTTCATACAATATCGTCATTTGGGCGATTTCTAAATGCGCATAGCAACTTACACAGTAAGAAATGTATGAAAATCCATACTTTGGCCGACCTCTACGTAAATTTAGGGCTTTTTTTGCATTAAATGCACTCCTCGCAACACTGACCTATATCTATGTCAGACTGGTTAGTCTGTTATTTTGCTGATTTCCTTTGTAAGAGCAGTCTCCCCGCAAACTTCAGATAAGTGGGTTATCATTCTCACTCTCAAGATTGCCTCGACCAGCCCTTCATCATGTTCGTGCGAAGTTCGGCCTGACTTTACTGTTTTATGGGACTATACTTTCCGTTTTTTAGACGTTTCCTTAACTGTTATCGGCAACGACCTTCTAAAGTATAGACTATGCACGCTCTACAATATCAAAACTCAAATATGGCACGCCTCTAATGTCACAAACTCCGCCATGGCTACCTTGGATGAAGGACTGAAGCATGGATTCCTTAGTAGTTGTCAAGCGTACATAGCCAAAACTGTCAAAATGGTTACCTTTGGGTGCGTTAAGATAGTAAAACCTGCAAATTAATAAGAAAAACATAGATTATACTACCTTAATGCAAACATTACCATAACCAAAGGTAACCATTTTGTCTATTGGTTGTGTACAGGGTGTCAATTGAACAGGAGTTTAGAGTATGTAGTCCTCTCTTTTTGACACATTGTATTGCCATTTAAAGTAAAGAATCAGCTAATAAAATACCGCTTTCAATTTTAACATTCTTTCTATGCTATACTATTTTTATGATGGCTACGTTTTGACGGAGATTTAGATGTGTCACATACAAATGTCATGTATAAAATATCTACTGGTGTAGTTGATCGAAGATTATCGAATGAGTTCCACCTAGACGAGTTACTGGGTGAATATTCCAGTGGTTTAACTGCAGTCATCGTCGGCAATTGTTTTTTTTAAATAAAATATTAAGGCAAACCAGCAAGTGGGTCACCTGATAGTGATAACCACAGCCAAGGAGATTGTAGATGCGTTGCCGACGTCCTACTAAGATGGAACCTCTGTGCTGGGGTTGCACCACTTCTTGTATGTGTTACTTTAATACTTTTATTATTTGCGAATTTATTATTGTAATGAATATCTAGGTTATATAAATTAGTTAGCTGTAGGTAGACGCTTGTTTGTTTCTCTTTGTTAATTGTGCGTAGATGTTTTCTGGGTTAGCTGGAAGAGATCTCTTACAGAGGTAGTTTCGCCTTTGTACTCATGTACTTACTTAATCCTACAATTTCGTCAGTCGCGCAATTTTCGAATTAAATTCTAAAGTGACCCCCCTTAGTCCCACCCGCGTTTGCTTCAAAAATACAATTTCCGTCGACTGTTTGTAACTGAATTTAATTGGACTTGAAGGTAATTGAAGGCTTTATAAAGATTTTAACATTCTTGAGAAGTGAAGGAATGAAGATTGAGAAAGATTGAATCTGTCTCACGGGCCTTAGTTACTTCAATGGCGCTAAATATAGTCTGACTCCTAGGGGATTCTGCTTAAAAACAATTTCCATGTTTTACATAATTGGTTTTATTACCTAGGTATTTACTTACACGTGGAGAAAAATAATCTACTAAGGAGCTTTATTGAGTGCCGTGTTTTTGTGTAGCCAAGTCACCGTGCATGATAATTGTTTGTTTTGTTTTGTTCTTTCCACTTTCCACTTCCAGTGGTCAAATTGACTTCAAACTTGGTAGGTGTACATATATCTAATCCCGGTGCACTAATAAAGTATCGTCAGCTTGTATAAATAAAGTTTTTAACAAAAAATATTTGCCAATATAAATCTTAAGAGCGCTTCCTCACCGCGTCCGATCCGAATCCGTTACGTTGTTATAATCATGTCATTCCTAAGGAGTGATATTTGATGTCAAACGTCAGCTCATACAGGTCTGTTAGGTTTAATACGTGTTAGTATGAAATGCGCTGCGATTCAACGGTTTCATAAAATTTCCTCACACATCTTTTTTGTTCTTACATACATTGATTGACTGACAGCTGTTATAAAAGTCATACATTCAAATTTAATAAATTTTAGCCAGTCCGCAACAATACGTGTGTACATAGCTAAAGCATTTTGTCTAAAGCTAGCGTATATCTAGCGTATAAAATGATCGCTGCGCGGTGCATCTATAATGCATCTGCCTTTAATGTACATCGATACTATATACAAATGATTTCACTAATAGAAAGCTACACTATCCCTGACGGTCCTAGGCCACTAACTTCACGCGAACGAAGTCGCGCCCGTCCGCTAGGGCATATATAATATTATGGAGATTGTACACCGCGAGAAACAAAGGCAGCTAGCAACAAACCATGCTTGTTGCCATACGGGCTCCTTCTAACCTCAAATATAACATAATCAAATACATTTTCGGGTCGTACGCGGTGCGGAAATGCCGTAAGCACTGACCTATAAGTAATGGACTTCTAGTCAGTGTTTAAAAAATGGCCTTATCGAAAGAGGAGTAAAAAGAGGAGTAATTCGCACCTTTAGAATTAAAGCGACTTAATTCTAAATATGACATTTCCCAAAATTAAACCCTATGTCTTTTAATTAAGGTGAAATTTTGGGACGTGTATCAATGTCAATGTTTTTTTTTATAAGTTGCCAGACATATTTTTAGAAATGCAATAATAAAAAAACCTATTTGCGACAAAACTTTATAAATGATAATTTTATACAGTATGGCGACGTAGTAAGGTTGAAATTAAAGTAAATAAAAAAAGTCAATTAAGAGTGTACATTTTGAATATTGGCGTCAACCTATTCTCATTTGTCGGGCCATTTTTCGTATGACATTTAGTATGACATTGTACATCCATGCATTATAATATCGTTGGCCGTAAGTATGTTTTTCTCTCGGACATGGAGTTTTCCGAGTTGATTCGAGAGCTGTCAAGTGCAAGAAAACAATGTAAATGGAGCCCCCAGCGACCTCTCGAACAACGGGGTTCGAGAACTCGCAGAGGCGATGAGGGTCCTACGGGTAATTGATTTTATTGGGTCGGGCCTCTTAATTTGCTGAATAGTTCCTCAGTTCTGTTGGCAATCAGAACTAGTGATGCCACGAATAGTAGTGCCGAATACCGAACATCAAATATTCGGCCGGGCTCTCGGCCGAAGTGTTAATTCAGCGACACATAGTATACAACGTGTCCCTAACCTATGGACAAAGAATGAGTTTTTTTAATTAAATAGGAAGGGAAACAAGCAAGTGAGTCACCTGATGGTAAGTGATCACCACCGCGTATAGACACCCGCAACACCAAACAGATTGCATATGCGTTGCCAACCCAGAGGGCTAAGATGGAGCCAGTAATGTGCCAGTAATTGCACTGGCACTCTTGTTCCACGCCGGAAAACAACAGTGCAAGCACTGCTGCTTAGTGACAGGATTAGCAAGTAAGATGGTGGTAGCGAACCGGACAGACCTCGCACAAGGCCCTACCACCCGCAAGGAGTGCTATGACACAGTTGTTATTTTAATAAAAAAGTATGAAAACTTTATAACAAATCTATGCTGTCTAGTATACATTTTTGTCCATAGTCTAGAGACACGCTGTATTTCGCGCGTGACAGGTTCCGATCTGCATCTTTAAAGTGGTGGTGGTTAAGAGGAGTGTGAACCCAGCGCTCTCCATACAAAGGGCGATAACGTTTTCCACCCTCTAAACCTTAACCTATAGCCATGATTTTTTTGTATGTTATTATTATACCCTAGAACTAGGTTTGTATGTTTTGATTTTTTAATTATTCTAAATAGTTTCCAAAATATTGACGCTTTTGTGTTTTGTATGAAACTCCTAAAATGCAAATATTGTCAAATCTATGAAGAATATTGAAAAAACCAAAACATACAAACCTAGTTCTAAGGCATAATGACATCATACAAAAAAATCGTTGCCATAGGTTAGGGTTTAGGGGGTAGAAAACGTTATCGCCGTTTGTATGGGAAGCGCTGTTTGGGGCTGGGTTCACACTCCTCTAAACTTGCAAAATAAATTTTTCATTTTCATTTTCATTTTCAAAACAAAGTCGCTATCCGTTTCTGTCTGTCCTCGTCGTATTTTCAGCCACTTTCTACCTCGCAACGGATTTTGATACGATTTCCACAGTCATTAATTGTCTTACTTAAATGATTTTTAAGAAGGTTTTTGTTTAGTCGACCAAGAAATTGCTTGACCACTTTTAGACCGTATTACAAAGCGATAAGGTTTAAAAGTGGTCAAGTAATTACTTGGTCGACTATACATTACATCCTAATTTATTCAAACGAAGCCGGGCGGGTTACTAGTTTATAATTTTAGTAAGATAAGATACGTTTGAACCCTATAATAATATGGACACAAACAGACAGACCTTTTTTTATAGTTAAATTGGTTATCGTTATCTAAGATTTTTAGACTTCAAAGACAAGTTAAAAGTTGAAACGGTGTCCAAGTTTCCTGATCCACTCTGATACTTCAGGAACGCGCACTGAATGAAGAGTTGCCCAGTTCGGAAGATAGTTGGCCTCGCTAAGCATTCGGGCAACTTTTACTAAACGGGCCCTCAGAAAGTTGCTCGTTTGAGCCAAGTACGTGGAGAGCATGGCATGACAGTATCTAATTATTTTGTATTACGTGTTGCATACCTGCTATAAGCAGTTGTAGGTACTGAATAAAATTTAAGTTTCGAATGTATAGATAGATTTTTTTGCTGAATCCGTAAACTTTTCAGAATTTATTGAAAGATATAATCAACCATTATGTGAATTCAGGTTGGTTTGGTAATAATCCTGAAAAATTTAAGGCTCTGTAAAAATCCATGGTCGTAAATTAATAATAATGGGAAATTAATGAATCATTTAAAACTAAAAAAAAAATTGTAGTCAGTAAGGATCTACTTGCTATAATTATATTTCAAAATATGTGCAATTGTCACAATGTATTATACTTACATTGTTTAGATTATTTCTCATGGCCAAAAAATATCCTAAAATAAGTTTCCCATAAAATCCTACATCAAACATATATTCTGCCATTACAAGCAAACGGGTAGAGTAAATTAATAAATTTTTCGTAGGTAAGGTACCAAGTAGATTCTTACTTTGTAATTCCGCATGACAAATTGTCAAAGGCACGTGATATTTGAAGAGTTATAGACTAATCTGTCACAAAATCATTTTCGAGCAACTTAAAGGGCAATTTATTGCTTGTCACTGTTTGGTCGGTGTTTCTTAGCGCGTATAAATTAAACTACCGGACGCCCGCGACTTCGTTCGCGTAGAATTAGTAGCCTACGCCCGTCAGGGATAGTTTAGTTTTCTATTAGTGAAATAATTTTCGGAATCGGTTCATTAGTTCCACAGAATACCCCCTACATACAAACATAAAAAACTAAGTGTAGATGTAGATTATTGTAGATGTACCGCAATATATCAACTTTAGTAAACCCCACAGACAAATAGCTTCATACAATCGGGTGACAATAGTACATTACTAACATAGCGCGGCAGTGTGTGCGTGACTGCGTGAGATTGTCCACTGGCTGGACCGGAGTAAACTGGTTTTGACCGGAGTGTTTATAATTATAAAGTATAGAAAAGTTCGTCGACAACACAATTACTTGTAAAGTAGCTACCTATGCAGTCATGTCGTAAGACGGTTGCTTAAAATTCTGACTCTGATAGATTTTTTATTGCTTTAGTACGACTTCAAAAGTGCGGTTTGATTAGGGTTGCCAGGTCCAAAAATAGAAAAGCCGGACACAGGTTCATATTTAGCCGGACATTTTGCCCTAAAAGCCGCACGCAAATACTAACGTAGCCTGATACATCGAGACGAGATCGCGAGTCATGCTTTTGTGTTCGCTTGACTTAGGTCGCGCGCAGCGGGGTTGACCAAAAGCCTAACAAAAGCCGGACAGGCCGGACTTGCATTTACTTGGCCGGACACGACTGTAAAAAGCCGGACATGTCCGGTTAAAGCCGGACACCTGGCAACCCTAGGTTTGATGTAACGTACTATGCACCTAGCACAAATCTTCTCGACACGCGCTACCTCGCTAGTCTCGCTACGTAACTCAGTGCGGCTCGTTCTAACTGGCCCAGTAGAAGAGAGACGCACTGAGGAGTTACGTAGCGGGCAGGTTCGTGCTAGGTACGCTGTTCCCTGTCTCAGCCCTGATTCTTCTAAGCTTACACGCAGACTAGCAACGGGCGATTGCGAAAGGTTTTTTCGATTGTTGGAAACATATCGATGGTTCTCGATTGTTTCGTCTTGGACTCGATTGTGTTGTCTTAGACTCGGGTCGAATTCGGCTTTGTGGTTTCGATTTGCAAGTATGCGCGATGGCGAGAGGTTTCTGTCGATTGTTGTTCCTGTACGGTCGCAGACATTAATTGCTTGGCCACCACAGAACTCTGTCATAATGACTTAGCCAATCTGTACCCTACGTGTTAATAAACAATCCAAAGCAATGTCAGTGTGACAAGGTTCCATACAGGCCCAACGATTAAAACCTGAGATTGTACCTCGGCTCGATGCTTGTAAACCACTAAGTGAGTCCGATGGACCGATGAACCGATGAATGAATGATGCGACAGTCGAAACAACTGAAAAACCACTCGATTGTTTTGTAAAATAGCGAGTCGATGGTTGACTCGATTTTATATTTTGACGACTACGATTCTTTCGATTGTTAAAACATCTCAGAATCGCTCATCGCTAACGCAGACTGTAATATAGTCATGCTCTGTTGCCAGGCGCGTATATTAAATATATTATAATATATCCAATCTCTGAGAAGTTATATCGACGGGGATCAGACGCGTGCGCCTTAAATTGGCGGAAATTAATTCGCGAATAATTTTGGAGCGAGAAATCACTTACGTGTTTCATATTTGCTACTTTATTAAGGAAAATGTAGGGCAAAAAAGGCGGTAGAATACTGGGTTCTGTAGTTTACAGGGCTATCGTCTATTCATCTAAGAAAAGGTTAAAAGGAGATCCATAACGACATGGTTATTAGCTTCTGGCCAGGCCCCCAATTCTGGTGCTCATCGAGATTCATGTCTCATTCGAGATGTGTCAAAAAATGATAGATTTTGAAGGGATCTGACAGCTCATTTTGGTCCAGTGTGACTTTATCTCTACTGACGCGAGAATGGTCCCGCAGAGCTCGTTTAAATACTATTTATAATCGATTTTTAGGTGTTGAGAACGCTGGCAGCTGAATAATTCGATTATAGAGTTTTCACTTTTTTATCTTTGCCTGTACCAATTAACAATCAATATGAAAAATAAATACATACAAGAAACTTTGAGTTTTATAATCATGCATTTTATTTATTTGTTTTTATTTTTATTTATTCATGCATTTGCATTTTATTGCATGCATTATAGTTTTTTTTATGAAAAATCTCGGTTACCTCGAGCTAATTTGATGGTGTATTCCGTATTGATTTACCGCCCTAGGGGTGAAATGTTTTATTATTTTTATGGGTACCGTTATGTTGGCTTTTATAGAAGTCGGTAAAATTAAGTTTCGGTTCAAAATTCAAAAATTGCACGTCAGTAAATGTACCATAAGATAAAGTCATAGAAACTCTTTAATAAAAAGTAACCCCATCGAGCTCGGGGTTGTTATGTACGTCTTGACAAGTACTCAGCAAAATGGTACTGGCAAACCAGCTTGTATTTAAAAAACATTTCGTAACAAAACCTTATTTTTAGAACGATTTATGAAAATGCCCATGGGCTGGAAAGCACTTGATGAATAATGGATCGAGATTGATGGGTAAAAAGGTTTAAGTTTTTGTGTGGAACCCCAGGAACGAGTTAGCACTCGCTTGAGGACTCTCCAGAAAAATATGTTTTCTTTTAAAAGCTATTAGGGGCGTACGAAAAAAACACGAAAATGGCGAAATAGAATTCTCGCATATTCGAAACCGATGAGGAAAATAAAAAATGTTTTACTGAACTAGACATTTAAGTAAGTCTGTTTGGTGACAGCCGAATTGATTTTTGTATGAAAGCGAAGTATGGAAGCAAAATTACTTAAAGAAAATGTCGCTAACACCATGTCCTTAAGTTCTTTTCCTTCTACTCCTTTAACTTCTGAGTATTTATTTATATCTAAGTAAGTATATGTATTTTAAGTATTTAGTATTTGGGTATTATATTTATTATGAGTAATCTATATATATAAAATTCAAAGTCCTGACTGACTGACTGACTGACTGACTGATATATCAGCGCACAGCCCAAACCGCTGGACCTGGAGACTTGAAATTTTGCACATAGATACCTTATATAGTGTAGGCATCCACTAAGAAAGGATTTTTGGAAATTACACCCCTATGGGGGTAAATTAGGGGATGAAAGTTTGTATGAAAGTCCGTCAGTTTTGAAGTTAGGACCTTGAAATTTTGTTGTTAGGCTTACGTAAAAAAATTGATTTATACGGGTCTCAGTGTTTTTAATAATTCCACCCCTGAAGGGGTGAAAAGGGGGATAAAGTTGTGTATGGAAAGGCCTACATTTTCACAGCAAAAATCACTACATTTATTATTGAGGCTTATAACGCATCGAGTATATCGGGTGTTATTGGAAATACAACCCTTAAGGGGGAAAAGGGGGATGAAATTTTGTATTTGAGTTGTTCATTCACAATTTTTTTGTATTGAAGTAAAAATAACGTACGTGGTAACGTATTATTCCTAAGCCTCTATTGCCACCCGTCTATCCGTCTGTCTGTCTGCCACGCGCAAACATGTACTGACTTTTTTTTTTATGAAATAGAAAGGCAAACAAGCAAGTGACTGATTTGCGATCATCGCCCAACCGAAACTATTGAATCAAGAAAGCTGAAATGTGGAATATAGGTTTATTATATAACGTAGGCATCCGCTAAAAAACCATTTTTGGTATTTTTTACCTTTAGGGAGAAAACGGGGGGTGGGTGTTGAACTTTGTATGAAAGTCTTTGTTGATTAAAGTTATAAACATGAAAATTTGAATTAGAACTACTGATCATAAATAGCTTATAAGTATTATAACGTATTTCAGGATTTTTGCATTTTTACATTAAAAGGGGGAGAAGCGGGGGTGAAAGTTTGTAAGGACGTATTGATTTTTTTTAATAGGAGCTTGTAACTTTGAAATACAGCTACTTATCATAAATAAATAATGACACGTCACAGGGTTTTTGGATTTTCAAATTTGTAGGGGGAAACGGGGAGTAAACATTTTGTATGGATGAAGTATCGGGTTTTTAATAGGAACTTTAAATTTTGAATTTTAGATACTTATCATAAATAAATAGTTATGTGTTTCAGGGTTTTATGACTATCGAATTTTAGAGGTGGGAAACGGGGGTGAAACTTTGTATGGAGGGGAGGTATCGGTTTATTCAAAAATAAGAACTTCAAAATGATTGTTTGTTTTAGGGTATTTGGATTTTTACATTGGAAGGTGGCAAAACGGGCGGTGAAAATATGAGAGGGAATGAGAGCACTTATAAGTTTTTGATTCTAAAAAAAAGACATTTGTTTTCTGTAGGCCACGCGGGCGAAGCAGCAGCTGCGGGCAGGAGATAGTTATAAATAAATAATGAGATGTTTCAGAGATTTTAGATTTTTAATTTGAAGGGGTAACACGGGGAGGGGGGAGTTTGTATGGAGGTATCGGCGTTTTTTAAAGGTAGAAACTTGAAAATTAGAACTACTGAGCATGAATGAATACCGCCGTGTTTAAGGGTATTTGAGTTTTCACAATTAAAACGAGAGAAACGGGGTTAAAAATTTGTATGGAGATATGGAAGCTTTTTCGAAGATATAAACTTGGAAGTCTTTAAGGGATCACAGTTAATGTTACAAAAACGAAAGTAATGGTATAAGAGAAGAATGAAGAGGTTTCTGAATGTGTAATAAAGATTGGTAATGAAAGAGTTAAACAAGTGAAAGAATTTGTGTACTAGGTAGTATGTTTACTACGGATGGAAAGCACGTTGAAGACATTGAAAGAAGAGTGAAAGCGGGAAATTGGGAGCTCTGCGTGCTTTTGTGAGCAGCCAGAATGTCGCATCCAGCAACGTGAACAGCCAAACATGCCTTTTACGACGTTCGGCTGTTAACGATGCTGTGTTAGTTAGTGTGATGTATGGAAATGAAAGCTGGGTTTGCGAGAAGAAGCATAGGAATAGAATTAATGCCGTCGAGATGCGTTCTCTGCATAGTATGAGCGGGATCAAGCTGACTGAGAGAGTGAGAAATGGTGTCATAAGAGAGAGGTGAGGTCTGAAAGAAGATGTAGTGACTAGAATAGAGAAACGAATGTAACGTTGGTTTGGGCATGTTGAACGAGTGGATGAAAGGCAATTATGTTAGCAAATTTATGAAGTTGCTGTGACTGGGCGAGTTGGTCGAGGGCGGCCTCTACGTACTTTTGCCAACCAAACTTGTGATGTCCTGAAGACAGGTCAAACCAGAAGTACACGGAACCGCCGAGCATGCATGAACAGAGGAATGTGTGTGGAGGGAGCGAGCGAATATGCCAAGACCAGGGCAAATGACGTTCTGTGGTCTCTGCCTACCCCAAAGGGAAACAGGCGTGAGCTTATAATAATAACAATAAAAATAAACTTGAAAATTAAAATTGTAGCTGCTCATCATAAATAAATAACGATGTTTCGGGGTTTTCGGATTTAAATGTCATTTGTGTTCTGTAGGCCACGCGGGCGAAGCCGCGGGCAGAAGCTAGTTTAGTATGTAATGTTATAGGTAAATTGTATGGTAATTTTCCACTGTTTTTGATAAACTCTTGGTCTTTGTCTGTCCCTGCTATGATACTCCTTTCATCCACTCAAAGGTTAACTAGAAGAGATCCTTTAAAAAGATAAGTTCGCCTTTGTACATCACTGTATCTCTTTTTGTCACTTTTGTTTTTTGTACAATAAAGAATTTACATACATACAAAAATTTACATGTAATTTTAGAACCGGACGAAGTACGAAGTACCAAGTACAGTCAAGGAATTTAATTCCCTACCCATTTCGTTGAAATGTCGTCTGACATTCGCAAGGCATTAAGGTCGATATGTCAAACTAACGTCTTGCTCTATAGCTCTTATGGTGACAGTTTGCTATATGCTATTGAACCTTAGGTGGGTTGGAAATTTAATTCCTTGACTGTACGAAGAAACGGACGGGACTCGCTATGTGTTATGAAACCGAACCAGACACTTTTTTATATCCCAATTTCTTTATCGAACCTCGAGAGTTGAAATTGATAGCATAAATGTTGACCCTATAGCATAATAATAAGTACCTATATCGCAATAAGCTCGTAAAAATCAAGTTTGTAAATTGTTTTTAACCTTTGCAATTTTCACACATAATTTTATTAATCCATTTACCGGGACTTTAATGGGGAGGAGGGTCCGCTCGTGACCACGTGCAATACTACCTGCAGTATTTCCCCGTAAAAATCTTCAGGGGACACACATACATAGATTTACTATTTAGTTATAGTAAATAAAACGTTAAAATTTGGTAAGGTCGTTTATTACACCGAAATAACTTAAAATTAACCGTCGCGGACAATATACAATGAAAAAAGAAGGTATTGTAGGTTAGTTAGTTAAGGTTGACAATTAAATATAAAAAAGACCCTATAGCCAAAACAAGTGTCCAAAAAGAAGGGCCTACCAAGGGCTTTTTAGAATTTGGAAAAATTAAATATTAAATTATTTGACATAGATCAGACAAGTTAACATATTAAACATTATACCAATATAAATCAGAAAATTAGAAAATCGTATATCCCCCAGTGCACTCAGGTATATAGTATGTTATTTATAACGTATTTAAAACAAAGGGATAATATGCGAGGATTAATAAACTATTACAAGAATAACTCTCTAAGGAACAATATAAAAATTAATATGAACGGATATATGACGAAGCTTCGCAGTATCTTCTTGCTGAGGCTAGTAATACCTTCATGAATTCGCAAAAAAAATATCAAAATTTTAGTTTTACCAGTAAATAGGATCGTAATAATGTTATTTTGACGGATTAACACTCGATGATAGGTTTGTCGGCTGGTGGCTCTTCCCAAATGGGAGAAACCGCAACAGTACGCGTTGTGTTGGCCCAGTGACTTGGAAGACGTCAGCTTTATGTATGACTGGGCTTTTAAAGCTTAACCCGTAAGGTGAAGCTGTAAAGGAACAAAAATACGCTCGATAAACTAACCAAATAATGATAATTAAAATTTCATGTCCAGATTAAAATAAGGCCAAAAATACATACCCGAATCCAAGGAAGGAATCCGGCTGATCAAAAAAATTACGCAGTGACAATCTCGGCTGCAATTTCCAATGTGAATTTTGAGACAAATCGCAAGCACGAACAATATTTTCAATTGCACTTCGTAAGAGAACACAGGAAGACTTAGCTTCTCAAATTTTCCAAATTACAAACTGATGTTTCACACACGAAAGACAGGAAAATAATAACAAATTTTCTTATGACATGTTGTCTGGAATCTGTTATTTTGAATTTAAAATTTGAAATAACTTCGTTGAAAGAAAATTCAACCAGTGCCAAAAAGAAATAATAAAAGTGGTCAGTAAAAAATACCAAAAAGATCAAACATGCTGCATCGTAATGCTGCAGACATCCCCTTTCCAAAAAAGACATCCCCTTTCCAAAAAAAAAATATTGCACCAAAGGTTACTGACATGAGACAACCCTAACACATCAAAATTTTTATCAACCCTAACTGAACCAACTTTGTGTCAACCCTAACTGGACTAACTTTATGTCAACCCTAGCTGGACAACCCTATGATATAGTAACATCCCTATCGTACAACATTGTACCGTATAAATTAAAAAAGGTTCATAACCATTAATTAAAATTAAATGTTATTGACTACATATTCACATATTCACATTAAGTAGGAAATTAATAAAACTTCCCACAGAATTCTATAATTCCCAAGAATTATATGCCTAAGCAACCCTAATAACTTGAGTTAAATAGTATTGACAAGTCCAGTGTCCGAGTATGCGGTTAACTTGTATCAGTATGGTTAACAAATTTAACCATAATTATGTTGATCATTTGGCAACCTGTGCCGAAGGTACGAAGTCAAAAATCCAAGTGTGTTCAGAAACAACTGAATGAGTGGCCAATTCATCAGCATTCCCGAAATAATCCGTTTAATAGCCTACGAGAGCTATTATTCGAGAAAATCCTAAATCCAATATGTGCTGGTCTATGACGAGTGACGGCAAGTAGCGTTGACCCTTTACCAAAGCACATGTGTATTAACCGATAAAATAATACCCAAGAAGAGACCAACTAGCTGCCTACGACTTATGACTACGATCCCTGACTTACTACGCACGCATCACGTACAGTCAGACGGATTGTGTCGGGTAAGACGCGATTGAATCGCGAAATTTTAAAAACTAACAAAATTAATTATAGCTAAAAGCGATAATAATTACCAATCCACGGTATAGTCGAAATGACATGAAACGTTGGACGTGAACTATACACAATTTACAACTTAAGACCAAAAAAACACAACACCATAAAATACTTGAAGAATAGAATTACACGAGTAATATTTATTAAAACTATTAACATTATTATTAGATACTAACTGAGACTGTTGACTATACTGAGTCTCGAGTCTGGGTGTAAACCAACACGAAAAAAATCACACAAGTTGATACCGTGCATCAATTAACCGCGCAGGTTTATACAATCTAATGCGAAAAAAGGAAAAATCTTTGGCCGACTATACTCAATCCGACTTTCGGCAAAATCATGGCCTAGAGTCTGACTGAAATACAACGCCAATGACGAGACAAAAAAACTTTTATGCTAACGTTTCGTAGAGCGATAACTAATACAGGATTAAGAAGTATAGTTAAACTGAAAAGAAAAGGTATCAAGTCAAAAATCACACTATGACAACCTTAATACTACGTGATACTACATAGAGTGGGAACATTCGGAGGTTTTAAAAGTATCACGTTATTGTAGTAATTAGAAAATTGTATTTATTATAGAGTAAAGAGCCTAAATGTACCATTTAAAACAATAGAACGGATAAGACGACATTATACAATTAGATAAATGTATTTATCTGATAGAAAGGGACCGAAACGAACCAATCAAATCAATAGGACGGATATGACGTCATTTTAGAATTTAGAAAATATGAAATTTAAACCTAAACAGAGATCTGAGATAGATCTGAAGATTAGCATCGGGCAACAAAAACAAAGACATTTCAAAAAAGATAAATCTATCAGATTTAAAAAAAGGCTATTTTAAAATATCCTTGATATGGTATTTACCCGTACAAGGTGAATCCATGTCTGTTAATTCGTACACCTGTGGGGAAATAACGTTCGAGACACGACAACAAATAAATCGTGGGGCAAATTTTCCACCACCTATAGCATCTGGACTGGAACGAGAAAAATTCCTACGCCATACTACATCTCCGACATTTAATCTAATTGGGTTCCTATTGGAATTATAACGCCTGGCATTACGCTGAAACGCAAGAACCAGGGCGTCCTCAACTTTGGCGTATGTTTCGCGAAGAGTCAAGAGATTCGCCGCACGTTCGCCCCGACTGTCGACTAAACTTGAGTCTCGAGTCTGAACGTTTGGACGTGGACCATCCATGTTAACTTCGCGCCCATACATAAGGAAATTAGGTGTATAAGAGGTAGCCAAATTAATACATGAGTTAAGATATAATGCAACTTTGGGGAGAGTTCTAGCCCAAGAACGTCGATCGTTTTCTACTAAAATACTCAATGCAATGACAATACTTTGGTTATATCGTTCTACCACGTTGGCATTCGGGGTGTAGAAAGGCGTAAAACAGGGTTTCGGTATACCGTAAGAGAGTAAAAACCTCTCAAAGGCAACACTCCGAAAGACTGTAGCGTTATCACATAATACGTGAGCGGGTCTGCCGTATCGCAGGAAAATCTCTAATTCTAATGCCGAACAAATTGAGTTAGCATCGAATTTTTTTAAAGGTACTAGCCAAACGAATTTTGAAAAGACATCGACCATGGAAAGAATAAACCGATAACCATAGAATGCCGCTGGGAGAGGTCCGATAAGATCGATCGAAAGTAGGTCCATGGGAGCTGAAACTGCCCGTGGGTATAGTCTCTGACCACGTGGTTGGGTATTCGCAATCTTGTAAGCTTTACAAGTAGTACAATTGGAAAGAACCGACGTGATATCACGAAACATATTAGGCCAATAATATAATTCTCGAGCCTTTAAATACGTTTTCATCACACCTGGATGGATATTAGGAAAAGAATTGTGTAACTCGTAGATCGCTTCCGACGTCTTTTCGGTTGGCAACACAATACGCCATGGGTCAGGTCTCAAAGGGCTATCGACAGGCATTCGGCGAAGGAGAACGCCGTTATTTATACTGTAAGCATGGAACATTTGAGGGGTTTCTAAGACCCCGCGATAGATCCTTTTATACCATTGGTCAGCAGTAGAATGAGGGCCCTGATCAAATGAAACAAGGTTAATATGAAGACGAGATAATGCGTCCGGTACCACATTTAGACTACCCGGTTTATGCTCTACTTCGAAATTATATTGGGATATAATAGTCGCCCATCGCGACAAACGCCCGGTCGGGTTATCTAAGGTAAGTAACCACTTTAAAGCTATGTGGTCAGTTACTATCGTAAATTTCATACCGTCGAGGTATCCGCGGAAGTGTTTAATAGATTCTAAAACTGCAAGAAGTTCGCGTTCTGTAGTACTATAATTGCGCTCAGCTTTTGTGAAGAGACGAGAATAATACGAAATAGGATGCTCGACGCCGTCGATCTTCTGAGCCAGTACCGAACCAAGTCCAACCGAAGAAGCGTCGCACTGGAGAATAAAAGGTAGAGTGAAATCGGGACATGCCATAACTGGAGAATTCATAAGTACCCTTTTTAGCTCAGCGAATGCTGCGGCCGCGGACTCATTCCATTCGATGACGTCCCGTCCTTTCTTTTTCCCTATGAGAGCAGTCATTGGAGCAATGATCGATGAAAAATTATCGACGAAACGTCTATAATAAGAGCACATGCCAATAAACGCGCGGAGTGACTTTGCCGAGGTAGGAGTTGGATATTCATTAATGGCCTCGAGTTTCTTTGGGTCGGTTTGTAAACCACGTTCGTTCACAATATAGCCGAGGTATTTTAACTCAGGCTTACAAAACTCGCACTTTTTTAAGTTTACTGTAAGACCGGCTTGAGAAAGTCTTTCGCGAACTTTACGTAACAAACGCAGATGACTCTGGAAGTCACGAGAAACAAGAATCAAATCGTCTACATAACCAAAAACAAAGTCTTCAGACTCAGGAGTGAATTCAAAGTTAACGATTTTATCAGTCAGTCTTTGCATTTCAGACGCTGCGTTTGTTAAACCGAACGGCATACGTACGAACTCGAATAGTCCGCGTTGCGGTACAATAAATGCAGTCTTCTCGCAACTAGATTGGTCTGCCAGAGGAATCTGCCAGAAAGCACTTCTAAAATCTAGTGAAGTCAAATATCTCGCACCACGCAAATTATCGAGAATATCCTGAATGCGGGGTAATGGATACGAGTCACGTACGGTAACACTATTTAACTTTCTACTATCAACGCAGAATCTTACTGAACCATCCTTTTTTGTAACCATAACAACGGGACTAGCCCACGGAGAACGTGATGGTCGAATAACTCCCATCTCCAACATCTTATCAATTTCTTCGTTAAGTATTTTCAGCTTAACGGGAGACAAAGGATAATAGCGTTGACGAATTGGTAATCCAACAGTTTCTATTTTATGTGAAAGCCAAGAAGTACAACCCAGACCTTTCTTATCCGAGGATATTTCACTATATTCGTCAATGACGACTTGTAATTGAGACTCCTGTTCAGGTGATAAAACACAACGTGGATGTACAAATTTTAACTCATCGACGACTAGCGACGAATCAGGTTTTGTATTAGGTCTTGGAATGAATAGTTCTCCCGAAAACTCTTGTTCGAAAGCTCGACTTAAAACCGACGTAAGCCCAAACTTATTCCAAAACTCGATTCCTAAAATGAATTGAGTAGGCAAATTCCTACCAACTAAACATGAGTGAAACACGATCGTACCATTAAAATGTATGGGAAGGTCAGCACTACCCAGTATCTCAATAGGAGAATTATCTGCCGAAACCACAGACGGACGAATCTTAGTGCAAAAAGTTATACCTAAATCAGCTAAAAGCGAAACGTCAACTAAAGAAGTTTGAGCCCCAGAATCCAATAAGGCTTTGACACGTGAGCCTGCGATAGAAATCTCGACAAATAAACGATTATCTATGGAATCAGTGATAATAACAGGTGACACGGTTGGGCTAAGCCGCGCACCCGAAATTAGTTTTTTTGAGTAGAAGGGTTGCAAGCAGCGCAATCACGAGTGATTACTCCCTCGCGCTTACAACGGAAACAAACGGGTCCGGGGTATTTAGGACAAGCACGATACTGATGTCCAGTGCAATTGCATTTCAAACACAACTGAGGTGCTTGTTGCAACTGAACGGGAGCAATATGTTTTGACGTGCCAGTTTGGGGTTGAAAAGTTTCAAAATTCCTGGCGATCTGTAATAGTGAATCTAAATCATATATTAAATTCGTAGCCAAACAAGGAAAGTAGCGAGGATGTAAACCGTATTTCACAATAAGAAATAATCCGTCCTCGTTAATGGGCGAAGACAGCTTGCTATTCAAATCCCTCGCTTGTATGACAAAATCCCTTACCGACTGATCTCCCCTTTGTTTCAAACCACGAAGTTCACGTTCTACTTTGAAATCAAAATCAATCACATCGAACGTCTTCAAAAATGCTTCCTTGAGGCATTCAAAAGATAAACCTGGATGTCTAATAGAGCGAAAATATTTTAGCGCTGTATCGCTGAGTAATTCGTGAAAACGACGAACGATATACTTGGAAGAAATCCCGCGAGCTTCTGACTCTTCTTCAATGCGCAAGAAAAATTCGCGAACACAAGTACTACCGGAAAACTTAAGACCCCACTTTGTCAAGGACTCTTCTTTAGCATAAGTTCGCGTGATGTAGCACGGAGGAGACTGCTCACCCATTAAAGAGTTGTGGAATTGTTCACCAGCTTCAGTATTTAAAATCTGCCGAGTCGGACGTAAAACAGGAGAAGGCTGGAAAGGTGTTTCAACAATAGGACGCTCAGCATTATCCCCATCCATGATTAAGCCGCTAAAGAAACAAACACGTTATCTAACGACAAAAAAGATACAGCGAAATTTTAAAAAACTAGAAATTGGGTCTAGAATGACCTACCTTTATTTCCCTAGCACGCCGACTACGGGTTTTAACAACTGGGTAACCATCTACTAAATAAGTAACTCGGGTTAAAGAATCGGGGAATAAATAAAATGCACAAATTTGGGATGTTATACAGAGATTAATTAGTATAAGCAAGAACGCAGAGTAAATCGCAAATAAACACACACACACGTCGTATGAGGCAACAATTCAGATCGCTGATAAACGGCTCCAGCTGTACTCCGAAACTTAGTGAGACTCGTAATATTAACTTGTCGCAGAGTATAAAAAGGTTCTGTAAATTAAGCAGAATTAAAAGCGATAGCGTAGTCGCAAGCGACTGCCATCCCATTACAACAAAAAAAAAGGAAATAAGTAAAGCAATACTAACTTACTTTTTGTTCGGGCGCCAATTTTGCAGTATTTCCCCGTAAAAATCTTCAGGGGACACACATACATAGATTTACTATTTAGTTATAGTAAATAAAACGTTAAAATTTGGTAAGGTCGTTTATTACACCGAAATAACTTAAAATTAACCGTCGCGGACAATATACAATGAAAAAAGAAGGTATTGTAGGTTAGTTAGTTAAGGTTGACAATTAAATATAAAAAAGACCCTATAGCCAAAACAAGTGTCCAAAAAGAAGGGCCTACCAAGGGCTTTTTAGAATTTGGAAAAATTAAATATTAAATTATTTGACATAGATCAGACAAGTTAACATATTAAACATTATACCAATATAAATCAGAAAATTAGAAAATCGTATATCCCCCAGTGCACTCAGGTATATAGTATGTTATTTATAACGTATTTAAAACAAAGGGATAATATGCGAGGATTAATAAACTATTACAAGAATAACTCTCTAAGGAACAATATAAAAATTAATATGAACGGATATATGACGAAGCTTCGCAGTATCTTCTTGCTGAGGCTAGTAATACCTTCATGAATTCGCAAAAAAAATATCAAAATTTTAGTTTTACCAGTAAATAGGATCGTAATAATGTTATTTTGACGGATTAACACTCGATGATAGGTTTGTCGGCTGGTGGCTCTTCCCAAATGGGAGAAACCGCAACAGTACGCGTTGTGTTGGCCCAGTGACTTGGAAGACGTCAGCTTTATGTATGACTGGGCTTTTAAAGCTTAACCCGTAAGGTGAAGCTGTAAAGGAACAAAAATACGCTCGATAAACTAACCAAATAATGATAATTAAAATTTCATGTCCAGATTAAAATAAGGCCAAAAATACATACCCGAATCCAAGGAAGGAATCCGGCTGATCAAAAAAATTACGCAGTGACAATCTCGGCTGCAATTTCCAATGTGAATTTTGAGACAAATCGCAAGCACGAACAATATTTTCAATTGCACTTCGTAAGAGAACACAGGAAGACTTAGCTTCTCAAATTTTCCAAATTACAAACTGATGTTTCACACACGAAAGACAGGAAAATAATAACAAATTTTCTTATGACATGTTGTCTGGAATCTGTTATTTTGAATTTAAAATTTGAAATAACTTCGTTGAAAGAAAATTCAACCAGTGCCAAAAAGAAATAATAAAAGTGGTCAGTAAAAAATACCAAAAAGATCAAACATGCTGCATCGTAATGCTGCATACCGCACTGTCGAGGTAAATAAACAGTTTAATATAGCGTTAAGGTGTTATTAAAGGCAATAACTATAGCTTATAAGTTAAAAGTTACGGGCTTCGATAGATACTTGCTATAATTATAGAATCGATTCACTCCGAGTCGAGTGGTATTTTAGGTGGTGGTGTGGTCATAGTCGCGTTTTTGTTGAGTAATTTATTTGATACAATACATTACAATACAATATGCTTTATCTACACACATATCATAATTGTTAAATAACGCGTTCAAAAACCATAGAAAATGACCAGCATTATTACAACCAATGTTATTACAAGATTTTTCTTGTCTGTGGTAGTAGGTAAATCTGTTCTTTATTGGGTAGTATCTCTTAGTAGTCTGTGTTTATTGGTGATCACATTACCGATATCTCGTGACGTTATGAATTTAAATTTGGAACAGCTGTCAAAATTCAAGTTGGTCTCTATTCTAGTATCCACAGATATTAAAACAGTTATCGATACGAAACGTCAACTCAGTATGATTTTTTAATTTAAACGCACGACATTTGATCTCGAGTGACATGACAATAAGGAATTCATTCTTTTGTCTATGATTTAAAAAAACGTTCGTCTTGACGGATAGATCGAATTGCCGCCATACTTGTTTGTTGGTTTTTTGCTGTTACGGTTTTTTGCAGTTATGATATGTGTGTAGATAAAGTAATGTATGCAACTGTATATAATTAGGCCTTAAAACACTCGTGTGATACTATTATGAAACTCGCTAGCGCTCGTTTCATAAAACCACACTCGTGTTTTAAGGCCTCTCATTATATAGCAGTTGCATAAAATACTATTATTGAACACCACATTACAATTTGACAGAATTACATCAATTTGCAATTAGACATTATTTCTTGATGTGAAGGGATTGTGAAAAATTAACGTTGCGTATTCAAAGTTAAAGTCAAAATATTTTTATTCAGATTAGGCTTACAGGATGCACTTATGATTTTCATATTAACCACATAAATGGCTAAGTAACACACACACATAAGTGAGTAAGTTTTGCGGGTGGTAGGACCTTGTGCAAGGTCCGTCCGGATCGCTACCACCGTCTTGCTCGCTAATCCTGCCGCTAAGCAGCAGTGCTTGCACTGTTGTGTTCCGGCGTGGAGAGCAAGACAGCCGGTGTATTTACTGGCACAAGAGGTATTCCATCTTAGCCCTCTGGGTTGGCAACGCATCTGCACTCTCTTTGTTGTTGCAGGTGTCTATAGGCGGTGGTGATCACTTACCATCAGGCGACCCACTTGCTTGTTTGCCTTCCTATGTTGTATATATAAAAAAAACATAAGTGACTGTCATAAGTGTTCAACACAAGCGTTGCTAAGCACGATCCGCAAAGTAACGCCTGAACTACACTAATTAATAAAGAGGTAAACATTGTTTGTTTGCTAGTTTGTTTGTATGTAGGGGGTAATCTCTGGAACTACTGAACCGATTTAAAAAAATCTTTCACAAATAGAAAGCTACACAATTCCTGACGGACATAGGCTACTAATTTTACGTGAACGAAGCCACGCGCGTCCGCTAGTTTTATATAATTACAATTTAATTTACCTGTCATTAAGACAGCGCGAAGTTACGCTGTCAAGCGAAATATATAATACTAGAGGACGCGCCCGACTTCGTTCACGTAAAATGAGTAGCCTATGTCCGTCAGGGATAGTGTAGCTTTCTATCTGTGAAATAATTTTTGAAATCGGTTCAGTAGTTCCAGAGATTACCCCCTACATACAAACAAACTAACAAAAAAATAAATAAACAAAGTTTACCTCTTTATTATATTAGTGTAGATTTATATTTTCGGAGTTACTCCTATTTGCGATCGGTCCTTGCAACACGTATTAACTAATGATGATGCTTGGTTAATCGGTTAGGATGTCTTCCTCATTCACTCGCCGTAACTCAGGTGTACGAGTACCATAACGTGTAATTTTAATAAAAAGAACCAAAACAAATGAAATTCAAACATCGGACATGTCCAGCAGTCTAATTTCCCTTAGCACAAAGCTTCTCGATTGCGTTAACTCGCTACGTAACTCAGTGCGTATCTTTCTGACTACCCCAGTAGGAGAGAGACGAACTGAGTTACGTAGAGAGTCAACGCGTATCGAGAGTTCGTACTAGGTGCAGGATCCTACATTAACGAGCAACAAAAGTTAACGTGACGGTGCCATACCTTTCCGTTCGTGACCGTCGTGTTTCTGACTCGTCGAGAGCGTTGGATCCCGGAATGGCTCCGTGACCGGAATACCGTCCGCGACAAAAGCCGTACTACTTAATTACTACTACCGACACAATGCCTCGCTTTTTCGCTTTTATTCGACAGTTTTGATTACAAAGTCGTAGTACATATTAAAAAAAAACCTTTTTAATATGTATTACGACTTTAAAAAAGTCATAAAGTCAGACGTTGCAAAAAAAAACTAAGAGTCGTCCTACGACTAACACAACTCTTTATATATTAATAAAACGGATCACTCACGTATTTTTGCGTCGGGAAATGCCCGACATGTATGTAACTCTTCAGAGTTAAATAAGTTTTGTAAGGAAACTTTGCTAATATAATGAAAAAATTTTAGCAATAGATATTCAAATTAAAGCTTTTGCAGGTAGTAGAATCTTGTGCAAGGTCCATCCGAATCGCTACCACCGTCTTGATCGCTAATCCAACCGCTAAGCAGCAGTGCGTGCACTGTTGTATTCCGGCGTGGAGAGCAAGACAGCCGGTGCAATTACTGGCACAAGAGGTAATCCATCTTAGCCCTCAGGATTTGCACCGCATATGCGGTCTCTTTGGTGTGTAAGGGTATTTATGGACGATGCTGATCACTTACCATCAGGTGACCCATTTGCTCGTTTGTCTTCCTATATAGTATATTTAAAAAATTGTATAGGCGTATGATCGACGGATGGCGTAAACGCAGTGAAGAAGAGATCCTACACCGATCTCATTAAAGTTGCGATTGTTTTTGTGGACGGAATGTGCGTTCAAAAACCCATTACACCACCGTCAGTGCCTTACATTTTGCGAGCGACTGGCGATAGAGGAACAAAACGCTGCACCGCTTCTGTTCTCAAACTTTGAAAGGTTATGAACAATAGCAAACATATTGGACTCGCAAACAATGGTCAGGTCGGTTGAAAGACTTGATCCTGCCATGTACATGAGCTAAAATAAGCTCCTGCTGTGTTGTATATATCATGTAGTATTTTTTTAAACCACTAGTAGAGAATGAAATAACAAAAAAAAATCTTAGAAAATTGACACGAATTGGCTTAGTCAACAACTGATACCGCTGTGCTGTTGACAATTTTAAAAAATATAAAATAGGAAGGCAAACGAGCAAATGGGTCACCTGATGGTAAGTGATCAGCATCGTCCATAGATACCCTTACATACCAAAGAGACTGCATATGCGTTACAAATCCAGAGGGATAAGATGGAATAGCTCTTGTGCCAGTAATTACACCGGCAGTCTTGCTCTCCACGCCGGAACACATCAGTGCAAGCACTGCTGCTTAGCAGCTGGATAAGCAAGCAAGATGAAGGATGGACGGACCTTGCACAAAGTCTTACCACCCGCATAATTATTCTAATCTAGAAACGTAATAAAAGTTATGTTGGCAAAACCTAGTTTGATGTACAGTAGGGGAAATATATTCACGTACTACCTTAGAACCCTATCGCAATGACGCGACGCGTTTAACGCCAGGCTATGTCATACAAATGTCATGCGTATGTTTCTTCGACTAGGTTCTACGGTGGTACGTGTTTCAATTTCCTTGACTGTACATTGCAGAGGCTTTAGCACGCTAGTTTTTGCCAGATTTAAAGCATGAGTATATCGACGGTGGAAATCTCAAATGTCTTAAAGGACATTAAAATATATGTCCATTACGACATTTGAGATTTCCACTGTCGATATGTCCCTTTTTAACCACGAACGTGTGCAAAAAGGACGGATAACGGAAACACTAGGTACTGAAAGGACTTCTTCCTTACATCCTATTCTAGAGCTGGTCACAAAAAGACGAATTGCTTTAATATAAAATAAAAAGATTAAGTTTTCCTATTTGTGCTTGATTTGTAACCTTAGGGACCCTCGCGTCCCTATAGTACCTACTGTTTATTAGTGTTACTCTCGATAGAGTTCGATGGTTACCAAACCATGCTTTGCTTTACATTATTAGTGTTGTTCTTGACATGACTCACCATAGAAATTAATGTTTCTTGACAATAGATTTTAAAATATCCATTGTTCTGAAAAAAGTACAAAAAAGAGATTAGGCTCACCTTTGTGTCCCACAATAAGCCCCAAACCGAACTCAGTGTCACGTTAGAATCCCCCCTTTAACCGTACGTGGGCAAATTGAGCATGTTTGGACCCTCATCAGGAGGCGACCCGCGCTTGACCCTCGGGAGGGACACAAAATGGAACTGTGAAAAAACAAACGTTGGCCTCCTTCTGTATGAAAGTTAATACGAGCCGGGGGTCCAGACGTTTGGTCGTTCGGGGATTCAGGTGTCTAAAGTCTAGTTTTGGTAGATAAGGGATAACGTCGTGAAAAGTAAAGTTAGGATTGGGTAAAACAGAAATAATAAGATCTAAGCTGATATTTACCAAAATGTTAATCTTCTCTATCTTTGTTTTGTACTTCTTCCAACCCAAAAATCAGCAGTTAACCATTTTCTATACAAAATTTTATCCCCCATTTCACATACATAGTTAGAACGAGACGAACTTAGTTACATTTTTTTTTAAACATCATAGAAGGCAAACGAACAAATGGGTCAGCTGATGGTAAGTGATCACGACCGCCCATAAACACCTACAGTACCAAGGAGATTGCTGATGCGTTGCCAACCCAGAGGGCTAAGATGACATTACCATTTGTGCCAGTAATTGTACCGGCTGTCTTGCTCTCCAAGCCGGAACGCAACAGTGCAAGGACTGCTGCTTAGTAGCAGGATTAGCGACCAAGATGGTGGTAGCTAAGACCCTACCACTCGCAAAATACGAGCACGTAGCGAGTTAACATTTGTCGAGAAGGTTCGTGCTAAGTGCAAAGATCGCGGTCCTTATTAATGAGGGTGGTGCCTTGGTGTTCATCAGAAATATAGCCATGTCGTTAAAAGGACTACATGGATATATTATAAGTTTTTACTTTTAAAAATGAAAAGTAAAAATTTATACGTTTTTTAATTAGTGATCCTCAATTGCTGTTAATTTACTTGTTTAGCTTCACTATAGTTTTTGCACGCGGTGTTCACCTATAAGTGATTGTGACAACCATACTATATGTACACGCATGTAACTTTTTGTATCTATGGTGTTAATAATCGTTGGTGAACCTTGAATAAATAAAATAAATAAATAAAATAAAACCAGCACCCTTATTCGCAAACGCCGAGTAAACCTATTCTTAATGAGATTTTATAGGTAAAAAAAAAAGAAAAGCCCTTCTTGCATGTAGTGGAAACGTGTCCATATAGACATGTTGACGCTCTATATTCGAAAAATGACGTAAGTTACATATCTGTCTTGTGGGGAAAGATGGGGACACTACTACATAATATTATTATGACATGTACTATTGTGATGATTATGTATATACTGTAATATTGTTTTGAAAAGAGAAAAATGAACGGCTGAGTTTCGTGCGGCGTTGCTTCTCTGCAGAATCTTCCATTTTCCGAAGCGCTAGTAGATTCAGATATATAAAAGAGTCTATATAGCTTACTTGCAAATTTCTTTTTTAATTTTTCACTTTATGCAAAAGATGCTTTAGGTAGGTACTTATGTTTATTTTACCTAAAATCTGAAAAAAGATTAATCTGCAGTTTTAACAAAACATGTTATAAATATGTCCTGCAGTTTGATGAAGGCGAAGGATAAATCATCGATTTACAAAAATAGTTCATCATTAGAGCTGTTTGTACGTCGTTCTGTTTGCTGAGCACACAACCCGAGAACGTGAGATTGGGGGGAGACAACAAGCCACTTCCCGAACTGTGTTTAGTTTCCTCGTTGCACCGCTTTATTCCAACCTTATGTAATTAAAAACAGTACGTTGCTTTTTACAAATGGCCGCTGTTTTTCTCAGCTGGTAATTTGAGCTTGGCGGTTTCGTAATGAGCGGCGAGAAGGATCGACGGTGGCGGAGAAAAATCGTAACCAGTCGCGTCGGCTGCGGAATATATCATAGTCACACAGAGCTGGAAGAAAATGACTTCATATTTCACTAGGAATTTAGAAAAAAAAGTTAACAACTAGTTTTAAGAAAAAAAATGTCATTAGTGCAGTACTATCAAACGCCAAGGTAACTGCGCCAACGCTTGACACTTTTACCAATGGTTGTCATAATTCTGTCTCGCTTTTACCCGACTGCCGCCAGAAGAGAGGATTATTCCTCGTATGTTTCCGTGTCTTCTCGACAATTATGCCGCTTACTGGAAAATACGAGGTTACAAAGTTTTTTTTTTTCAAGACAACATTACTGAAGATATTAAAAGACGACAGAGTGTAATGGCACGCACAAAATTGCCGAATAACACATCCGTAACAACTTCTCGCATATTTCAGAGATGTGAGTAATGGGCGTGAGCTAAACGACGACAGAACTATTTAGCGAACAACATGTTTTGCCGCGTTTCACGGTTCACGGTGTTGATGGATCAGGCGGCATCCACACCAACCGCATAGCTTTCTTATTTGACTTGTAATTTGACAAACTTGATATGAATAGAAGGCCATTGAAATGTGTAGAACTTTAGTTTTATCTCTCTTTTTCTGATTAATAAAATAATTTCTAAATGAACACCAATTGACCGCATAGATTGCTTATCAGAAAGAAATCAGAAAGAAAAAATATTACCTAACATAAGGTACTAAACTTGTAATTTGACAGAATTGACATTGAATAAAAAATAAAAGTCCATCAAGTTCATGAAAATGTGTGGAAAGTCAGCTTAATCTTTCTCTTTCTAATTAACTCAATAACGAATATCTTGATAAATACCAATTGACCTAAACCCAAACTAAGCAAAGCTTAGCAATGAGTTATACCTACACATAATTATGTAGATAAATACTTACTTAAAAAGACAAATCATCCACGGCTAAGGTAACATTCATACTTATTATCCGACGAAAAAACGAAAGAGGTTTTCAAGTCGACTTCGTATATTTGTCATAATAATATACAACCATTCGCCGTTGAGGGAAAAGAACCCACAAACTCTAGCTTTGTTATCAAGTTCACTGAGCTATCTGGTCGCCATGGCTCTCCGTTGTTGGTTTATATTTAATGCACTTCTTTAAGAGCCTTTTCTTCTTTAAAACCCTTACACGGATATCACAACCGTCCCCTACAAGTTTGCTGTTACCTCCCTCCGCACCTGTCGTACCGCACCTCAAGCGATATCTTAGAGCCTCCGCTAAGTCGCACCAGGGGGGTTCCACTCCGCACTGCAGGTGCGTTCGCCGCATTAACTATGGCATAGGTTAATCGCAGTAGGTTGCCGGCTTGCCGCGCGCGCGCCCGCTCACTTTGTGTTGCGCGAGATACGAGTAGTATTATAGTAAGCAGCCCAACCCTAGCGGTGCGCCAGGGCATTGCGGGTGGAAGGCGGGCGCGGGCGGCGCCTTCCTTTTGACGCATGCCATCTGGCGAATGTTTACGAAGTAATACGAACTTTTTGTGCCTGATCATAAAGTAGGAATTCGTGTAATGGTGGTCGAAAAAGAGAAGTTTCTGTACGTTAGTACTATTATATTTTATTCTGTGCGTCGCACGGGCGCACGGAGCGGGTGCACGCCTATAGAAAAATAGTATGAGAGCGTCCGCTTACTCGCGCGGGTGCAGGTGCGGATACTATTTGTTCGATAAGCGTGCACCCGCTCCGTGCACCCGCGCGAAATAGCAGACGCTCTTAATACCAACCGCGAGCGCTTGCATGGGCGACGTTTTAGTTGCGGTACGGAGAACCGCGGCAGGAGCTAACGGCAAACTCATAGTACGAGTAATTTTCTGTGCAGTTGGTAAAAACCCGACTGCAGACAGGAGTATTCCAGAGGTCGTCGGTCGGCAAGTGGTACTTCGCGCGATCTGGAGCCAGCGGCGCGGACGATAGTGCGTGGTAAACGCCTAACGCGGATTCGCTCTGCCGGTTGATGTGAGGTCTGCGCCTACATTCGACACAACAACAGTGGGCGATACTTGGTTCATGCGAGATTCATCTCATTTTGATATGATACAGTACTGTAACGAGCCCAATCATTGACAGTGACCTAATGATTGACAAGAATAAGATGCCAAAATACATAAGTAAAACCGGCCAAATGCGAGTCGGACTCGCGGAGTGTAGGGTTCCGCAGTTGCCTGATTACTCGTAAACGTGTAAAGCCTATTAGTTGTAATAACTTTCCTTTTCACTTCATCGTATTTACAACTACCGTGAATTTGTTCACGTATCCAAAATGAACCATTTGGCTGGCGGTTGGGAGGACACTAGGCTCTAACAAAATTTTGCACTTTAAAGCTTAATAATTCACAAACGGATGCCTTAATCAAAAAACTGTTTACACAAATCCATATTAATTTTTAAAATTCTATCCAACGACACCACACACCATGGGGTAGTTAATAAATAAAATTACATATCCACTTCACGTGTAGGGGTGATAAATAAAAAAAAATATTTTTCTAAATTTTACTTCACCACTTTGTTGGCGTGATTAATATGTATACCCATGCCAAATTACTGCTTTCTAGTACTAAGAGTCCATGAGCTAGGCTGCGGACAGACGGAAGGACAGATGGCGAAACTATAAGGGTTCCTCCTTGACTACGGACCCCTAAAAACGAGAGACAATGTCAACCACTGTTAGTAATGCTCTACGTGTTTTAAGCATAGGTAAGGTTACTTTATTCAAAGTTTAAAACAAGGCTTCATATTAAAGCTTCCGAAGTTAATAACTGAAAACCTCACGTTAGTTCACACTAAGCGTTGCTAGCAGTAATAACATGGAGTTCGGCTTCATTGTTCTAATGGGAAGCTGAAATAATAACGCTTAAAATCTTAACAATGAAATGAAAGCTCAAATTTATGTGGTCCTAAGATCATAAATTGTAGATACAGAAAGATATTCTTAACAGTTAAAATTCAGTTTGGTGTGTGTGTGGTGTCAAAAAATGTTGCGTGTTTTAGAAGGAGTAGCAGAAGATATGGTGAGGGCAGATATGAGCGAAAAGCGAGTTTGTATAAGGACCCCCGTTAAGTCGCGCTAAGGTGTACGAAGCCAGTGCACAAAGTGAGTGCACGCCAATAGAAAAATATGTAGTATGAGAGCGTCCGCTAACTCGTGCGGATGCGCACACCCGCTCCAGTGGCCCGTTTCACGAAGCTACAAGTTACGATTTTACAAGTCTAAACCGGCAACATTGGTCGTTATGCCCATTGCCATTGGTCATTATTGACCAATGTTGCCGGTTTAGACTTGTAAAATTGTAACTTGTAGCTTAGTGAAACGGGTCACAGGTAGCGGTCGCTCTGATACTTACCTTACTTTTTCCCCCCAAAAAAGAACCAAAATTCTCGCTGGATAGCGAAAAATAAATGCACAAGGTCGAAATCGTGGTAAACAGCTAGGAGTTAGGTAAATTAAAGCTAAATGGCTAACTTTTGCGATTTTCAACCATATTTATAACGAATTTTAACGGGACGGGTCTTTTCGTAGTCTTCTCATGACCACGGCCGTTGAAACATGGCTGAAACGTCGAGGTTAATTAACAAAGATCGGGACATTAACGGGACGGGTCTTTTCGCGGTCTTCTCGTGATCACGGCCGTTAAAACATAGTCAAAACGTCGAAATAAATTAAAGCCCACACATATTCACACAGTATCGATGGCTGATGGCTCGGAAATGGGATTTGCGAGCAACATGCGACAGAGGCTTGGCTGGAGCTATTTATAGGAATAAATTGAAGCCTAGTGAACTTATTGCATGCGGGACTGACTGATATGCCCCATAATAGTCTAGATATTTAAATGACGGCTTGTGAGCCAACGCTGACAAAGTAGATTAAAGCGAGCGTTAAGATTTCGGTCAAAGTTTTTAGTGCATGTTTTACCACCGTAATTAACGGACGGGGATAATTTACTTAAAAAGTAGAAGCGTAAAGTTTATCTCTGTTTAAATTGAGCTTTTAAGTGAAGGTTAAAAATTACGAAATAGTTTTTTTTTATTGTTCTTTAACCTTTTCACCGCCAACAACGCATACAAAAACGCACATAAAATTTAAACACGTGCACGTATGTCGCTATTACACTATGTCATCAGACAACTGTATGTGTCGGTGGCGTGATGGGCACGACAGCGTGCGATACCTTTAAGCGTTCTTGGCGTTCAAAGGGTTAAATACATACTTTTTTTTCACTGAATTTTATGCCATGATACTAACCGTAGAATAGTTCAATACCCACTAAAAGTTGCCTTAAATATCTTGAACACCTTGATTTCTTTTATTTAGGCGATATAAATTGCAATGTTTTCATAGCACAGACCGAAATTTTAGGTTATTATGTTATTTACATGTGCTTTAGACACATTATATTATATCTGTCGTCCTTGTTATAAATAGAAACGGTATGCAGAATAAAACGTGCATAAAATTTACTGTCGTATTTCTAACGATTACATTGTACAGTAAAAAAGAATTATTCGAGACTGTAACCTGTCAGAACTGCCTGTTAAACTTTTTACGAACAGTTTGTACGTTAAGAGTTGGAGTATATTTTATATGCCTATTTAATGTTTAGCTTGGGGTCTGACTCAGATAAAGTGTCGTCTCTTCTTCATCGGTTTGTCACTGCTGAGGATCCCGACTACATATTTTTTTCTTACACAGATTGCGATCGTAAGATGTGTGTGTCTCTGTCTGACCATCTCGTCGGCGTTCTACCCTGAGCACGTCAGCCTTCCACTTGGCATATAAAGTGTAATTAGTGCTAAATAGCGATCATAGATGTCATTAGTTAACTTTTCAGAAAGGTTATAAAATAAACTTAACCCAGTCGAATAGGTTCTATATGATAATAAAACATCCTGAACAATTTACGGTTTCTACAAAACAAGAAACATATAATTTTCGTCAAACAATACTTTATATTTAGGGTTTGCAATTACGTTATTTTTAGTTTAGCCAATTCCGGAATTGGCTGAACTAATAATGCCGGAATTGCGTACCCTATTTTTTAAATAAAATAACAAATTAAGTTGGCATTAACAATCCACTATTAAAAACCCCATAGGGGTTTATAACGTTATCGGGACCTTTAACGCGATAAAAATATATCCCCGAAACATAGAAAATAAAATATATAAATAAAATATATATAATAAAATATATAGGGGTTTATAACGTTATCGGGACTTTTAACGCGATAAAAATAAATCCCCGAAATATAGTCCCGATAACGTCATAAATATGTGTGAAAATCGCGGAAGGTTTAAAACCATTTTTCCCAAAGGGGTTTATTTAATAGCTGGAGGAATTATATGTATTGGTTAGTTTAGTTTTACACCTGCAATAGAACACCATAAATTATGTTTTTCGTATGTTACAGTCGCAGTATGTCGAATTTCACCATTAAAAGAAAACATGAACTGGAATTGAATGGAGCCATTCAACGTCATTGTATGAACAGAAAACTAATTGCGACAGGCTTCGGTACACAGAGTGTTTGACTTTGCGTCTCTAATTCGGCACGGGATGAAGCCGGATTCGGCAAGTTTGTTAATTAAGGCGCCTCTTCGCAACAAACACCAACTTTCGACAACGAAACCCGATTAAGGCCGAGTGCCTCGAGCCCGCTGTCTTATACAAATGTCAAGGTCGAAAATAATTAAAGAGTCATTAATTTTTACATAAAACTATCGAGGGAATCAGGCATACTGAAATAAACGGGTCTCTCGTATTTAAAGCCGAGTTATCGTTTGACATGTTTCGGACCAGTCCATGGTTCCTTTCCTAATGAGCCACCGTCACAGTGGGTCAACGATAACCTCGGCGGTTGTCGGTGATGATATAGGCACTCAATACGTGAGTGATCAGTTTATATCAATTTGTAAAGAGTCATCTTCTCTATTATCATATATATATCAATAGATTGAGAGTTGGTTATAATTACTTAGATTGATAAAATTTTAAAACCAATGGTAACGTGGGCCTGTGTCACACAGCGTCACTGGCAATGCACCTAGCACGCACCTTCTTGATATGCGTTAATTCGTGACGTAACTCAGGTCATCTCTTTCCTACTGGGCTAATCAGAACGAGACGCACTGATTATGTAGCGAGTTAGTGCATGTCTAAAATGATCGTTCTCGGTGCGTAACTCTGTATCGCACGTCAACGTGAATGAAAATTAGCTTCATTGCATGCTTCGTGACTCAACAAAAGATGAGTGGAATTCGTTTCTACGCTTTGTATACATGTAAATATTTACTGTCAAGGCCTTGTTGTACCAGTTTTCTAAGCTGTCATCATTTTAGCCGAAAGACGTTTACTAGGACATAGTCCTCCTCTAAAGATCGCCGCCATTCAGTCCTGCGCTGCACGCATTCAGCAGGTTCATGTATTTAATTAATTAGTATGAAATAGTACCATACTCTTACAGAATACCGGCCAGTAACCCGTAGATATCCTATTGCTTTTCGTACGGTGAGTGAGAACTGAAGGCAACAGGAAGATTTTCCGCATGCTTGTTTTCCTCTCTTTACCATAAAGAAAAATATTTGTGTGTCAGCCGGTGACGGGTTTGTACAATGGAGTCATCACTCGGGCGGGTAATCGAAATGGAAGGTCATGGCAGCTTCCACCATTAATAGGGGTTCGAATCTAGGAGAAGCAAATTTCAACATTAAATAAGTTTTTTAAATTAAAAACTGACTTTATACGGAGTTTCATCCCTTAATTTTGCACCCTCAGAGGTAGAATATTGTCTTCAAATTTAAAAGGACAAATTTCAAATATAACTTATTCAAATGAAAAAGAATCAATGAAATCAGTAGACAATTGGCGGAGATATCGTACACGCGAAAAAAAATTAAGCGAATTAAAAACCTCACTTTTTGAAGTGGGTAAAAAAAGATAATCATTTATTGACTGACTCCAAAAAACCAAAGAGAAAAGTTTTTAATTTATGTTTATTACTATACTTATTCTTAGACATACGTATATTACGAGTGTATGTTCATTACATTACGTCGTTATATATTTATAGATTTACCTATCTGCCCAATAATAATGGTGGTTTAAAATGAGTATTTAAAAAGTAATCTGTTAAAATAAAGCTCAATAATAATATTAAGACTGAAATTAAGATCCCTCTTTACATCTCATGGACCCCTTAATTTTTTTTCCCGTTAACATGGACCCCTTGGAAGTTAAAATCGATCCCTGAGGGTCAATATAAACCACTTTGGGAATCACTAAGTTTGACAAAGACGCAGTGAGGGATAAAATTAGACTTGAGCGGTCATATAAGGGACACTGCAATTGGATAGAAATATAATCATATTCAGTTTCCATTTTGTTTACGGCAACTTCAATAATAACGAAGTCAACGACACGGGGAACTATCCCAAGTATCAAAAACAAATCCAATTTGAAATTACAGTCCGAAAGTTGCAGCGAATGAAGCACGGTTATCACGACTAACACTAACAGTATGTTCGTCCCTTTCTAATTATAAAAGAACGAGTGAGACGCAACATACAACACGGAAGAACAGCAAGCGTACTAGTCTACCGTCTCTAAACTACCCAGACAATATTATGACTCCTACGTGAGTTCATAAAGCTTGAAGTTAACAAACTTATCTCACCCCTATCTCCTTCTCCATAGAATTCAAATTAAATCCACCACGAGTTGTGTCTGGCCAGTTACAAAGTTACACGTTGTATGACATTCATAGAATTTGAGTGGATTTCATTTAAAGTTTGATATCTTATTTATGGTCGCTACGAGAGATGCTACAAGTGCTACGCGAAAGGTCTACGCTCGTAGCCTTCCCGTAGCACCAATGAAATAATACATTATTAAAATTTAAGGCCACAGCCCAGCGCTTTCCATACAAACGGCCTTAAAATTTTCCACCCTCTAAACCTTAAGCTGTTGCCGTGATTTTTTTATTATGCTGTTGCTATGCCTTAAAACTTAGGTTTGTAAGTTTGTTTCGTTTTTAAATATTCTTTATAGTTTGGAAAATATTGATACATTTATGTTTCGTATGAATTCCTAATGGCAAAATCAAATTAACGAATAGGGATGTCTCCTGGGTTAAAACAACACGATTCTAATTAGTCCGTCAGTTAGATTATAGAAAAATACTCGATACGTATTTTTTTATTTGTCCATACGAATAATATTGACAAAGATACAGCACATTCAAATTCAGGAGTAGGGGTTCGTGACGTCACTCGTTCGTAAAAATTTTACGAAATAATGACGTAGCGCGAACTTTCGCCGCTCTGTAACTTTGTTATTTTAAGTTTTAGAAGCAAAAGAAAAAATACGTATCTACTATTTTCTGGCGTTCTAAAAGATGGACTAATTATTATTTTTTAGTCAACATCCCAATTGCATAGGAATCTTTTTCTATTGTGAAATAGTAAAAAAACAATAATAAACTGCAGAGGATGGATTGAGGAGGAAAAATGCCGCTTTACGCTCTCTGTTTCTCTAAACAGAGGGCGTAAAACGGTTTTTTTATGAAATAGGAAGTAAGTGATCACCACCGCCTATAGACACCCGCAAAACCAAAAAAATTGCAGATAGGAATACGAATTGCATAGGAATCTTTTTCTATTTTGAAATTGTTAAAAAACCATAATAACTAATAAGTTGCAGACGATCAATAAAATGACGTATAGATGAAATTACTGCATTGAATGGAATGTGAGTGAAGTTAGCACCGTTTGGATTATTGAAATGCCTAAATGGCGGTGCTAGGTTCGCTCGCATTTGATTGGAAGACAGACTACGTTACAATTAATGGATACAATTAACAACTATTCAATGCTGTTGACATGTAACCTCGACATTAATATTCATTAACTGGTGCTGAGGCTATGCCTAAATTTTCCGGGCCAGTGGCGCCCCCTTGCGAGATCCAAAGCGTTACATAACAGTTCTGACAATCTCCTATTACATAGTTATTCTATGCGAATAAAATTTGGGAATAAATTATAGATATTGAAAAAACAAACGGGTTTTTAAGGTTTTATCGTTAACAGACCAAAAATTACTTGGAAATAAGCCACAGATATAAAAAAAACGCTTTTTCTTAGGTTTTACAACGCTAACAGCATTTATTTAGAAGCTAGCGTCCTAAGCTGTATTGTATTAGCATGCTTGCACGAGTAAGCGAGACAAAGTAATATCTTGTCCTTGTCGCTTTTGCGCTTTGAGCGTAATGGAAAAAAAATTACCGCCTTCGGAGGCCCCGCTCCCCAGCTTTAAGTTCGACGAGTTTTAATACGGCACGCTCACATAGAAATTCCACTTGTGTAATAATAGAAGATTATTCACCATGCCGCTTCATTCGGCTCTACGAAGTTCTACGGCGTAGAGTCAACTACGACATTTCGTAGCACTGTTTATAGTGCGCTACGACCTTTACGTACTATAATTACTATGTGACATTCTAAGGGATGCACAGACTAGGCCTTGAGACAGGGACCTCTGTAACATGACCGGCCAAATTTAGTTTATCTGTGTTTATGTCTGTGCGTTCCTTTCTAATGACACTAGCTTGACAGAGGCGTAGGGACAAGTAAACCTGTGCACCTAGCATGAATCTTCTCGATACACGTTAAATCGCTACGTAACTCAGTGCGTCTCTCTCCTGCTAGGGTGGTTAAAACGAGACGCATTGAGTTACGTAGCGAGTTAACGCGTGTCGAGAAGATGCGTGCTAGATGCACTGGGCCGGTCATGTTAGAGCTACTAGGCTAGAAAGGCTAAATTAGCGCTTATGTTCGTCTGTCTGATGTTCCTAGAAGGGTTTCATTAGGTAGGTACTTTTTCTTGTTCGTAAGATTTTTTTATTTACTGGCGGGCCGGGCTGCATGTGGCCCACCGGCCGTGATTTGGCATCTTGATATAAGATCTAAACTAAAGGGATGTTATGGTGGCGGGTGGATATGTTGTTTTATATTTTTAACCCTTGATAAAATGTAAAGAGGGGGGTGTTTAAGACGTCTATCTGTCTGTCTGTGTGAGCGTCAGATTCAATTTTGGCGCAGCTTTAGTGTGGCTGTTTTAGAGAGATTTTAAGTGGTTCGGTGTCAAACAGGTCAGCAGTTTTTGAGACATTAAGCTTTTAAAAATAAAATAAAAAATCTAAAACGCTAAATATGAGAACTAATTCGAAAGCAACCTGTTACACCTTAAAAATTGGCACATCAGAAAAACATACAAGCATTTTTATAACACATTTCTATAACCTCGCCAGCTGTGATTTGTGAAATAGCACTGTATGAAAAACGTCTGCCATAAAGGAAGGTGTACCCTGGGCGAAACGTATTTCGCTCCTATAAGTATCGTTATAAAGGCCAAAAGCAAACATGTTGGAAAGGATACTGTACCTGATGTATAGCAGTCGAGAACCCCCATTTCCAGGATATGAAGTGGCTATGAACTTTGCATTTATTTGATGTTTCTGATAACAAATGAAACCACCTAGAAAATTGCTGTTTCGGTAAGCGGAGGAAGTAGTTATTTAGTTTGATACAATCTTGGTAATGTAGATGTTTGTTTGGAATGTGCGTGATTGTGTTATTTGTGTTTTATTCTCACGATACACTTTGAAACTTGACTAGACACTACTGGTATCCGGGAACGTACAAAATTGTTAAGCGCCGTGAAGGTTTTTATTTTGATTAAGAGAAGTGTGAACCCAGCCCCAAAAAGCGCTTCCTATCAAACGGCGATAACGTTTTCCACCCTCTAAACCTTAACCTATGGCAATGATTATTTGTTATGGTGTCATTATACATTAAAACTAGGTATGTATGTTTTGATTTTTTAAATATTCTTCATATATTTGACAATATTTGTATTTTAGGAGTTTCATACAAAACAAAAAACCGTCAATATTTTTGAAACTATTAAGAATCTTCAGAAAATCAAAATATACAAACCTTGTTCTAGGGCATAATGACCACGTACAAAAAAATAATGGCTAGAGGTTAAGGTTTAGAGGGTGGAAAACGTTATCGCCGTTTGATGGGGAGCGCTGGGTTCACGCTCCTCTTAAAGTGTGAATATTATTATTAAAATGAGCTATATTTATTTTTTGCTATCTTTAACTATGTAATAGTATTTTATGCAACTGCTATATAATGAGAGGCCTTAAAACACGAGTGTGGTTTTATGAAACGAGCGTCAGCGAGTTTCATAATAGTATCACACGAGTGTTTTAAGGCCTAATTATATACAGTTGCATACATTACTTTATCTACACACATATCATAACTGCAAAAAACCGTAACAGCAAAAAACCAACAAACAAGTATGGCGGCAATTCGATCTATCCGTCAAGACGAACGTTTTTTTAAATCATAGACAAAAGAATGCAGTCCTTATTGTCATGTCACTCGAGATCAAATGTCGTGCGTTTAAATTAAAAAATCATACTGAGTTGACGTTTCGTATCGATTACTGTTTTAATATCTGTGGATACTAGAATAGAGACCAACTTGAATTTTGACAGCTGTTCCAAATTTAAATTCATAACGTCACGAGATATCGGTAACGTGATCACCAATAAACACAGACTACTAAGAGATACTACCCAATAAAGAACAGATTTACCTACTACCACAGACAAGAAAATTCTTATAATAACATTGGTTGTAATAATGCTGGTCATTTTCTATGGTTTTTGAACGCGTTATTTAACAATTATGATATGTGTGTAGATAAAGATTATTATAAATCAAAGTCGCTATCCACCTTTGTCACCTCATATCGCACCCTTCGAATTAAAACGACTCAATTCTGAATATGATATTTCCCAAAATTAAACCCTATGTCTTTTGATTAAGGTGATATTTTGGGACGTGTATTATTCAGAAATGGGTCACTTTTTCGGTCGCTCACTCCTTCTAAATTATGCAACGGATTTTCTTACGGTTTTCACTATCAATCAGTTTGTTTACTTTTCTATGCTCATTGCGCTCTAATTGTACCCATGTGAAGCCGGGGTGGGTAGCTAGTAACCCATAAACTTTGAACGGAATCCTACGATACAAGTACGAGCACGATATGAGCGCGCGTCTCATCCGATCCGGCCATCCTGGACTATGTTTGTCACTACGCCATCGGATCTTCCTACTTTAGTACTTTAAAATTCAACTAACTATATTGAAACGGTCTTTCTGTTTGTGACCCACCAGCCTATACAAACAAACGCATTCCTAAATAAAGACTATAAACTGTAAAAACTCATATTTTCTTCTGCCAAAGTACAGAGGCGATATAATGTTTCGTGTGGAAGCGGAGGAGGGTGGGTTTTTGCATGAACAGTTAAATGTCGCACAGACGCAGCTAACTTGCACGAGCACGGCACTGGTTTCGTGGAGTAGCAAGGTAATTTGTTTGTTTGTTGAAATGGACGTCCGCAAACTAACGCCTCAATCTATTAATTTTTCTGCCAAAGTGTTAGAATACAGCCGAAAAGTTAACAAGACACATTTGTATACGAAAACGTGAGAGCCAACGGACATACATATTTACTATCATTACCAAGAGGGGTCGTTCAAGTATTACGTAAGCACTATAGGGGGGCGGGGGGGTCTTTGCTGTGCTTATTTTTGATGACATGGGGGGTGGGGGGTCTAGATGGTGATTACGTCAGCAGTAGTTATTTACTTTTTTACACATAAAATATGGCACTCCACCATTTTACACATAATATGCAACTGATGTGCATTATTCAAAATTTAGAGAACCAAGATGTTGAATGGCTCGATGAGAACGATGCATTCCAAAATCGGATGAAAGTGAGCAGACATACAACGTTGAGTAGCAAACATCCAATGTCATCGAAAACTTAGAATCTTGGATTCGGGTATCATGGACTGAAGACTGTTAATTGGAATTAATATGTATACCAAAAAATTTAAGTTTTGTACGGACCTTACTTTATGTTGAATACCGTGTCAATAAAGTTTATTAAAATTAACATTATGTGCGTTACAATCCTGTATCCAAAGCCTATTTTCTTATTTCTAGAATTATATCTGCTGCTCATGAAATCAATAAAAAAAATACATTTAAAGAAAAATGCATGTACCAATGTTTACGTAAGCATGGGGGGGGGGGGGTAAGAGCTTTGATTACTTTTGCTGACAAGGGGGAAGGGGGGGTAAATAATTGTCGTAAATCTGCTTACGTAATACTTGAACGGCCCCAGAGTGTCATATTTTCACTTTGGAATAAAACGTTCGCATTATCTCATCACCGGTTTAAACCAGTTAAATCCGGCGCGAACTCCGACCGCTAATGATTGCATTAGCCGGTTAATGAGGCAAAGTTGGCGCCGTGAACGCGGCCGTTAAATATTTAAAGTGTTCCTGCGGATTATAAAACAAAATGGCTGACCGGCGGCGGACGTACAAATGGGTTTCTTAATTCATACTGCCATGGTAGGTTGCTATGGTAGTATAAATTCTCGGGATATTGACTTGGTTTGGGCTAATTTCTACATCTACATTTCTCTGGATGACTTTTGTATTTTCCGTGACTTTGAAAAGGTAAAAAAATACAGTTAGACATAAATGATGCCTTGCCATCATGCGATCTGCAAGCTAAATCATCACTTTTTTCAACAAAGAGCCTTATTTGAATCTACTCGTATAATGGGTAATCCACTATTTTTTGGTCAAGTCTACATCAGCATATACGATGCCTGTCCCAGTTGTCTATACTCAAAGAAAACATAAATTTTGTTTACCCAAATCGCAAACTTTCGGCCACAGGAGATACTAACTTCTGCTATTACTATTTGACCCATTTGAGTTACATCGAAGGTAAAAACTAGATGAATCATCGAATTACAGAAATAGTTCGTCATTAGAGCCGATATTTGCTGTTCCCTTCTTCTCTTAGCTCGTTAGAGTTGAACTCACCGTCGACGTATCGTTTTGTCTTGCTCACTCGTGTTAGCGCTAGAGCAAGACAGGGTGCTGCCCCAGGGTCGATCCAACGCTTATGTGCTAAGAGAATAACAGCACTGACACAGTATACATATAAGCAGTAAGGAATCTACGTACAAACGCTCGGAACCGACGCACTCACACAGACGCACGCTCAACACGGTCGCTAAGGTTGCTAAGGAGTCCGACAGTCGCGGCTGCCGCCATAGAGTACATGGAACTATAAGAAATAGAGTTGTCAGTCAAGATTTTCGATAAAAGCGCCATCTATTGCTACTAGTCCAAGTAATATCATTCAATATATATGTACATGTGTATATATATATATATATATATATATAATGTGCGTGTATAGTTATATACTTAGTTATATACCTATTAGTTATACGCTCATTCGCTGTAATATTTTTGTTGGATATCACATTTTTACTACATTTGTCTTAGAATATGTAAATTGCGAACTCAATTCGAATTTAATATACTTATTCCAGACGAGAATAATAAAAATGTTCATGATAACTTGTTATACAATCGGAATTGTCTTTTCAACTCATATTAATAGAAAGAGATTTCATCGAGAGAAAGCAGGGTCTTAGGAGCCCAAAAGGGAGCGAATTATCGTAAACAAATCAGTAAAAGCAGAAGAGTTAAACATGGAAAAGCACCATTAGTTACCACGAAAGAAAATAGAAGATGAAAAATTTATGAGGGAGAAATTAACGTCAGAAAATTGTATTCCATTGTACTCTAAAAGCTTAACTTAACAATTTATAAGTTCTAACTTATGACGTCTAAAAATACAAATTAATTTAAAATCATATCATCTTGTAAACATTGTTATTATAACATAGTTAAAGCAATAGTCGTTCTAACATAGAGAGTACAAGATACAATAAAGTTGTAGTGAAGTAAAAAAAAATGCATAAAACGAAAAGTAAAATGTCAAAACATTTTTCGGACCCTTTCTGCCATTCTAATTCTGTTCGCAGATTTTGCTCCTACAGCGCCATCAATCCAATGTGCCGTATGTGGCTGTATGGCAGTGAAAACATCGTGGCTGCCGCGTCGAGATGGGTGGACGCGCTTTGCGTTTATCGTTATTGCGTGCGCCCGAGACAATGCGCGATCTTTTTAAAGATGCCACAAAAGTATTGCGTCGTAATATGGCTGCTTAAACTCGAGTTCTTCAAACCCGGGGCTTTAATTTTTTTCTTACTTCTTAAACTGCTGAACTTTTTTTAATTATCCAATTTTATTTGTAAACTCGTTAATTCATTTAATTATTTGATCGTTATAGAACCCAAGTGAACGTTGTTATAAATAATAATAATATAACTTATCAATTTTACAAAAAAATAAGCGGACAACCCTAACGTAGGTATCTATCTCAAAAAGTAGACCTAGTTTCAGTACTGCTGTATTATATACTGTGGCACTGAGCACACAGCAACAAGAGAACGTGAGTAGGGGAGACAACAAACCTGTCCCCAACGGCGTTTTAGTTTCCTCATTGCACCGGTTTATTTTACACCATGTAATTAAATTCCTGGAGATTAACGTTCGTCTACAGGACATCTGTGACTTTAACGTGACCGGTTAAACTAAACGACTAAACTACGATAAACTGTGCAACTAGCACGAAACGTCTCGATACGCGTTTACTCGCTACGTAACTCAGTGCATCTCTTTTTAACTAGCCCAGTAAGAGAGAGACGCACTGAGATACGCAGCGAGTTAACTTGTATCGAGTAGAGTCGTGCTAGATGCACTTAACTTTGCCGGTCATGTTAGTACTGACGGGCTGAAAACAGCGTTACTGATTTTAAACAAATGGCTGTATTTAAAAGGCCGAGAGCTTGGCGAAACAATGCTCAATTCAGCTACTAAACAAAAAATCGATTTCAAAATCGATTTTTTCGAGTTGTAGTAAAAGTCAGGCAGACAGCGGAGGTTTTAAGCTCACAACATCCCTTGTATCAGGGACTTATGCCTCTTGTTCGCTACGTAACTAAGTGCGTCCCTCACCTACCGAGCAAATTAGAAAGAGAAGCACTGAGTTACGTAACGAGTAAAGGCTGGTTTACACTTTGATTAGTGCGAGTGCAGGTTATAAGTGCACGTGATTAGTGACTAGGTGTGGACAGCGACTGATTAGTGCAAGTGATTAGTTGGCTGTGTAGTAAAGTGAATAGAAGCGTGTTCTATTTTTTTGCGAGTGGACTGTGAGTAGCCTCGTCCCGCGCGCCCTCCCTTCCCCCTCACTCGCAGCGTGCCACTAAACACGTCTGGACAGGAGTGTTTAGTGTTTAGCGTTTAGCGCGTAGCGTCGGACGCTTGTTGTTGTACAAAATGGCAAAGTGGTCATCAGTGTGTGTCATCTGGTCATCCTGAGAGCACAGTAATATTCCGTCGTATCTTCAACAGCCAATTCCGTAAAGAGTTGGTAGCTGGCGCCATGAATGGGTCTTTTTCGAACCCATACTCTTCTTGGTCTTGCAAGTTCAGCTTCCAAAAACTCTTCGGTTTCAGACACCACCGCGTTTAATACTTCGTTCATTACTTCTTTCAATTGCAAGCGCGCTTCTCGATATTCGTCCATACTTGCTGGTCGACGGCCAACTGAATTTCAGAGCCACTAAACAAGAATTGGACACTACTCGCACTACTCGCCTACACGGGACGAGGCTACTCACAGTCCACTCGCAAAAAAATAGAACACGCTTCTATTCACTTTACTACACAGCCAACTAATCACTTGCACTAATCAGTCGCTGTCCACACCTAGTCACTAATCACCTGCACTCACACTAATCAAAGTGTAAACCAGCTTTAACGCTTTGTGCTAGGTGCGTCGATCCCAGGTTACGATTAACATTGAACGAATTTAATATGTATCTGCACCACATATTTAACACCAGCGACGGATATATCCGTCAGTGCCTACAATGCAAAAGAGAGTTACACAAGCACCGGAGCAACAACTCACTCTCACTCACAAAATACTGACACGAAGCTGTAGCTTGCGAAGTGTTTCGTACGGTGAGTAAGAAATCCGGTTCGTTGGCCTCCCTATTCCATAAAAAACTTGTAAGGCTATCGGTACCCCAGAGGTCTCGTAATGAGTGTCATCAACTTGTTCCCACGAACAAGTCGACAGTTCCGCATACTAAACGGGACCCCTGACCCTGAGGTTTAGGGTTTTGATGGCAATGACATAGCGTTAAAATTTAAACAAATTATAACATTTAAATTTTTGCTTTGCTCTCGCAATGTTTTATTCCTAAATCCCTATTATGCAAGCTTTTGTCGCAGTGTGTGTAAAGCATGCTTTAATTGATGTTTTTGCCGAGCCTGAGCATTTTTCCACTCGAGGTTGTTTCTTTTTTCTTTTTTTTCAGTTTAAGTATAGGACAACGGTTCCGGATAAGTGAGATAGGGATGAAACAATTTCATCTAGTCATCTCTTTTATTGCCTGCTTCTTCTTCTTTCTTATATCTAGGAAACAACACCGTCACAGCAGTGCTCCACTTCTCTTTAGCTTTAGCCTAAGGCGAGTCACAAAACAATGTCCTTCGCTTTACGCATCCAGTCGCCTTCAACCTGCATGTATGGGTCGTCTCACCATCAGGCCGGAGGGCGGTCCATGTTACGCTTACCAAGACGCGATATCCACTCCAGAGCACGCTTGCATCAGCGGTCACCCGTTAAATTCCGACAAGGAAATAAGAAAAAATTACATTGTTGTCTCACTACTATACATAATATGAAATGAAATGAAATGAAATCTTTTATTTTCAGGCAACAAGGCCCATAGATAAATACCTTACAAACTAACATACATAAAAATATATAGACTAAAATACAATAGGTACAAAACAAAACAATTTTCATGTTGGCGACAAAACGGCGTGGCCCTGTTGCGTCGTCACTTCCGATGTCGCGTTTGCCACCGGTAAGGTGCCCCGAAACCGTCGAAACACGACATCCTTCGGCCAGAAGGCTGCAGACGCGACGGACTCCAGCAGCGGCCGCGGGACGCGCACCACAAACGAACTGAAGTGCACGTAGTGCCGTGACCGCAGCTGCAACACCCTCAGCGAGCACCCAGTCTTCTGGCGGACATGTTCCACCACATCTGCACCTGCGACGGTGTGGTGCAGGCGCGACACGTACAGTGCCGTATTCGGTGTGGCTGCTCGCAGCCCGGAATTGTCCGGCTCCGCAGTGCCACACTGGCTCTTGCAAGGCTTCCTGCGAGCCTTGCTTCTTTTCTGCTCCAACGTGAAACCCTCCTCATCCACTTTAGTGCGAGGGGGCTCCGTTGATATCGGTGGAGCCCTAATCTTCTTTGGCGGCTTCGGTTCTTTATGAACGACGGTATCTTAAACTACTAAACAGCATCGTCCCCAAACAACAGTTAAAGATACTCCGGCTATAATCTACCATACGCTGCCAGCGGGGCGTCACGCTCCGCCGGCCTGGCCCGGAACCGGCCCGGTTTACGGCGATGGCTCGTAAAGCGGCGAATTTCCCGGATTACGCGCCGTAAAAACTTGCGTAATCTCGCAGCGCCGCGTGATGGATTGATCATTTTTGGCGCTAGTTTCGGCGGCGAGTTCGTTTACAATCGCATCACAGCACCGAAAAAGATTTTGGTTCCAGTGCGCTTTCTTAGGGATCTTTTTCGAACGCAATTGGACACATCAAGGCTCGTCTAACTCCCTTATTTATAAAAGTTTATAGGTAAACTCTACTCTATTAACCACTGACCTATAAGTAATGGACTTCTAGTCAGCGTTTAAAAAATGGCTGCATTAACAGTCGAACAAAAGTACAATAAATCAACAATCGCTCGCGCTGTCAGTCTGTCGAACAGACGGCGCTGCTTTCAATACTATTATTTTGTAAAATTCCCTATATGCAACGAAACTTAACAAATTATTGTTTTATGCAGTAAGACGTAAAGTTGTAAACCCAATGACTATAAATAGTAAACTAATAAGTTGCATTTGTAACATTGGCGTCAACCTGTATTCTTATGTCGGGCCGTTTTTCTGATCTCATTTAGAATGACACTGTACATCCTTGCATTATAATATCATGACTTTTAACTAACAAATGTTTTGTTTAATCCAAGGGCAAACGTCACAATGACAGATAAATACATAACACATTTTAACTTACGTAGGTTTACGCATCGTTTATGAATAAAGGAGTAAGTGTTTGATGGGAATTATCAGGCATATGCAGGCTCTTGTAGGATAGGGCGAAAGTTTTAATACTAAGGCACCAATGCCATCATATTTACACAGGGGAGCCATTTCATGATTCTGGGACCCTAGTGAAAAAGGGGTTAAGTCTAAAATACGGCGTGTATTTCATAATGGTGGCAAGCGGAGGGCCTAATAAACAAGTTAAGGCAGCTTTTGTTTATACAAAAAACCCGGCACGCGATTGCGCGCAATGTATTTTATTACCGGTTCAACTATTAACGGTTGTCCGGCTTAATGTATTGATAGTTCACAACGTCGTCCAGAACGGCTAGCATGCATCTTCTTTTTCTCGCGTGTAGCTCAGTGCATCTCACTCCTGATCCTGAAGGGCTATTTAAAAAGAGACGCCCTGAGCGACAAAGCAAGACACGGTGGGTTGTGTTAACTATTCAAGTTTGTGTAACCCTTTGAACGCCAAGAACGCTTAATGTTGTCACGAGTTGTCGTAGCTAACACGCCACCGACACATATAATTGACTGATGAGTGGTGACATAGTGCAATAGCAACCTAGGTTCATAATGCATATATTTACATTTCAAAATAGTGTTTCTCCTCATGGCGACCTGACGTGTAGATGTCATCTTTTGTATACATCGTTGGCAGTGAAAAGGTTAAAATGGAGAAGAATCTGGTGAAAGAATGGCAATGAGAAACAAAAGACAAACGACACGCTGAGCTGCTTTGAGAAGCACGCTAGTTTTAGTCACGGATATAAAGCATATCTCTTTCTAAACAGTTAGGGTGTGCAAAAGGGCTGGCTGCTTTATATCTGCTACCAAAGAAGAAGAACATAAAATATTAAGTATCTATAGCAGAACGAATTGGTTTCCAAATCTGGAGTACTTCCGTATTGTTAAAGCCTCGTATACGTCTACAAGTAACGGCGTATCATCAAGTATTTCAATAACAATGAATTTTACCGCCGCGATTGTCGCGCCCTAAAAATGTTATTTCATTACATTGAGCCGTAAAACAAAATTAAATAAAAAATTGCCTATTATTAAATAAAAGGGAACGGCGCAATAAAGTTCCGCCTGAAACAATAAAACTCATACTCGCAGCGGAATTTCTCGTAAAGAAGTTCCAACCTACTTCAGGTAAGTGAGCACCTGAGCTTACTAAGTGCTTCCTCATAACCGGTTGATACGATCTTTGAGGCAAATTACTTCCTGATCCTATTTGCTGCCTCCATCCTGAGTTAAAAACGAAACCTAAATTGATATTTTGTGTCCTTATAGTGCATAAATAACCATTTGATTGCGAAAGTTGAAGCTCGCGACTGCGTTTCGTTGGAGGAATTGCGGGCATTTTTCGTAATTGTTTTCATTTGATTTTGGTTGCAGATTTTAGGTTTTTGTTATTATGTTTTTATCATACCTATGTTTTGATTTGACGATTTTTCCTAAAGTGAAAAAATAAATAAATGCCTTTCATATAAAATGTAGATATAAGTATAATACAAAAAAATTACATATGCAATATGGATTATTTTATTTCATTAGTCGTTTTGGCTTATTTTTGCAGATTCGAGCTACGATTACCATAAGGTGGCAGTCAGTCATCTTAGAGTCATAGAATCGTAAAGTCAGCGTATTCGCCGAGTTTACGATTTTCACTAGGTGACTGTCGGTCTGTACGATACTTCTCCTTTGGTATTAAGATACTTCCACGTGCCTTCTGTTTCCCGGAAAAGTATGTACTGAGCCATATTTTATAACCGCACTGATACCGAGCTCTGTCATCTTTTGGCGTTTATTATCGTCAAACTCGAGTCGGAATCTGGTTAACAATCACAATAATAATATTATTTCTCAAGATGGCGCTGGGATAACAGATGGTATTGTTCCACGAGCACGCGAGGGCGTACGCACCTGATTTGAATGAATTGCGCATTCAACCGCGAACCATGTGGTTGACTTTCAAAATTCAAATTAGATTTTTTTTCCATAAAATAGCAAGTGGGTCACCTGATGGTAAGTGAACTTCACCGCCCCAGACCCGCAATAAGGAGTTTGCTGATGCGTTGCCAACCCAAAGGGCTAAGATGGCATACCTATTGTCCCAGTAATTTCACCGGTTGGATTAGCGAGCAAGGTGCCTGTAGCGATTAAGAAATACCGATACAAAGATCGAACAAAAAGTGAACATAAAGCCCGACAATTATTTAGTAGGTTTTAAGTAGTTATTAGGGGCAAATGCTTGTCGCTTGGTAAACAAAATCAGCTTCTAACTACTTACATTTGCAGTTTAACTAATACTAGGCATTTATTTTAGTATAGTAATAAATACGTTTTGACATGGGAAAAGTGTAAGTGATTAGTACTAAGTATTAGCTACTAAGCTCGTGTAAACTCAGCAAGCTATGCTAGCTACTTGTACGAAAGAGTGCAAGTTATGCCAAGCTTACACGATCTTAGTGCTTGTCGTTAGTGCTTATTGGCCAGTACTAACCTGCTGCGTGACAAATGAAAAGTCATCGTTTACTCGTTGGTACTCGTATACGGAAAATATATTAAAGCACGACATTTATTTAAAAAAATTATCGTCTTAAAAAACCACGTGCCCTTTTAATTTGTCGCTAAACACTTGTTGTAGGAGTTCACACAACTCGGCCAACTACAAATGTCTGGTTAAGTTGTGGCTGGAATAACTGCTTGTCGCCTAGCAAATAGGATGGGCTTCTAGTCACTTGAACTTGCAGATGGACTATTACGAAGCACTATTTTGATAGAATTCGCCGGTGATATTACTAGCATAAGGCGTATTCTGTCGTAACCCTTTCGGTCAGCAACTCATCTGCAATCTCCTTAGTGTTGAGGGTGTCTTTGAACGGTATGGTGATCACTAACCATCAGGTAAGCTACTCGCTCGTTTGCATTCCTATTTAAAAAAAAAATATAACATGCATAGTGTTACTACATAAGTAAGTGGCTAGTACTAAGCATTACTTAATAATGTCGTGTAAACCGACCATTACGGAGATTTACGTATTATCAAACCGAGATTAGAACAAAATTGGAGGGTAACGTCACCACACTGTCATTTCATAGATATAGGATTGAAGCGTGACGCAAGTCTATGAAATGATAGTGGGCTGACTATACCCTCCAATTGTTTTCTAATCATGGTTTGATAATATATTCCCGGATTTAATGTTAACATGTAGCCTCCCATTGATTATGTACAGTAAGGGAAACATATTCACGTACCACCTTAGAACCCTATCACGATGACGCGACGCGTTAAACGCCAGGCTATGTCATACAAATGTCATGCGTATGTCTCTTCGACTAGGTTCTACGGTGGTACGTGTTTCAATTTCCTTGACTGTATTTCGTCGAATAAAACTGTTAATTTTAGCTCCATTTTCAAGTTTTATGACTAATGCTGAACTAAATTAGAACCAAACATTATTATTCCCCAGTTACCAAACAATCATTGAAATAATGCGTAAGTTTATTTCTCAAAGGAACCTAGTTATTAACATGTTATACATTTTAATGAATAAAATTAGTTTCAGAGCAAATCTTCAGCATTCTGGCTGAGAGTTGAAACTCATGAGTGGGCGGTACTTTGTAATTTACGATCTGAAACACTGTAGGAAGTAACGTTACAGACACAATGGCGTAAGTACCTCTTCAAACTATTCTCGAGGGTATCTTGGTTCAAACAAAACATAATCATTCTACTTATGAACAAAAGTACCTTTGTATAGTTCGCACCAATAGGAATTACTTATAATTATTTAAAGTACCGTATACAGTAGGCCAGGAATGCGATTTTTTAATCTCACCGGGTGACTAAAATGGCCGTTTTCATGGAGATTCGGCCATTTTGGCGAGCTTCAGTCACTTGATGAGATTTGGCAGGGAAGCTCGACCGATAGAACCATGGTTACGTATTTAAAAATAAATGTAAGTAAATGACTGTGCAGGTTTCTTGATGATGTTCTTCCTGATCTTACCTTAGTGTTGGTTACTATCTATACATGAACATAAGTTAGAACAAAAGCAATTGTTTATAGCTCACCATAGTACATTGTTGTAGAGGCTGGAAAGTGAGCAATAGATGGACGAGTGAGTTCGAGGGCCGAGCCGTGAGTGAGAATTCTTATAATAATTCTAATTTTAATTAAACGTGATAATATTATTATGAGCGTTAGGAGAATAATAATTATTATTCACTCTCCCGCCTATTTTTACTTTTTTTTAACGATTCCGTTCTAAGTGGCCAGTCATTCAAAGGCGTTTTATTTTTTAATTTAGCTAAGCGCTTCGAAGTGCTTAAAAACACCCAGAATCGCTTAGTTTGAATATCTTTGCCATTTATTTCTGAAGAAGTGGAACTAAAAAGAACCTTATTTTTTTAAAGAAAATAAATATGGGGTACCAGAAAAGACCCAGTGTTCTGATTGGTCGATTTTATGTCGTATGCAGCACAAGTCGTGTTCTGATTGGTCGAATCGGTGATCAGCGTGCTGATGTGATTGGTCGACTTGCTCTTTAAACAGGCCAACAATGTTTTTGTTGTCCTGTTTAAATTCATAGAAGGCCTGCTCACTCAACTTACAACTATTCATTGTTTTGGGCCCTCATCACAGACCATCTTTCGCCACATTTTCGAGTAGTGGCGTGAAAAGTAATTTTCTACCACTTTTGAATTTCGTTGCGTAATACGGTCAAAAAAGGTTAACATTTTTTTTTGTGGAATATACATGGCGACCGCTTCGATAAAACTGGGTATCTTATGACCACGAGTTCACCCCTCCAGCGATTATTACGCCACTAACGTCTAAAGTACTTACTTAGACCTTAGCGATTAGAAGCGAATGGAGATTAGATTAAAGGGGAGTTCAGCTAATGAAGAAGAGAACCGTCTTTTTCCGCTAAGTTTAAAAACCGAGGCTCTCTCGCCGCACGCACCCGATTCTCAAAACTTAGAATTGATACGATAACGGCTAATAATGGATCTAAGCGACAGCCCTAAATATACACTGACGAACAAAGCAGAACCTTCGCACCATTCACTATGGTTTAAATCCAAAGGACCACTTAGTGGCTGGCACGTACAAATTTAAACAGATTTAGATCTGAAGCTGTCTGACGTGAATTGGACTCTAAATCAAGGAGATAACGGTGGCACCGGCCGCAGCTGGCGGCGTGTATGTGTAAATACGGATCTAATGATAATCGCCCGCGCTCATTACGACCGATTCGCTGGGAAATAAATAGGGTTGTGCAATCAGGACGCTATAAATTATAGTTAACAAATGTTTTTTTAGAGATATGTATTCAAATCATTCCATTCTCTTTGCCTCGTCGATAAGCAAATTTGTTGTGATTAGACTTTACCATTACTTACCTACTTAAATTACTCGTACATTAAAACTAATTTTAAATATAATATACATACTTAAAAGTGTGTTGTGTTCTTAGCTGCAAAATAATTAAAAATTTTGAAATTTGGTACTTAATACATTCTAAAATAAATGAACTTTTCAATGCTTTCAATAACCCAACCTATAATTTATTCCACTCGTCCAAGAATATAGTCAGTTACAGAATATAAGTCTATCTCGATAGTAGATTTTTTAAATAGTGGTACATAATGGTATTTAGTCTAGTATAGTCGTAGAAGATAAAATCAGCACACTACAGGCCCTCGGTGATTGCGCTGGTAACAAAATAGATTATAGATTTAATTTAAATGTATGCTAGTGCTCAACCCTGCGGCACTGAGCGACATTTGTTTCTCGAGCGGGAGGCGGGTGTCGATCCTGGAGCGAATGACTCGCACTCAGCTTTGAATGCTAAATAAACGCGCCTCTTTCAGCTTTCTTTCATCGGGGTCGGATTTCGACAAATGAAACGTGAAATAAGCATTTTCAGCGATAGAATTAGCCCTTCAGAGCAAAGCGTTCATGAACTGAAGGACTAATGTACTTAATGGGTTTTTTAGTCAAATAATTTCCATTTAAAATAGTCTGGCTATTTGCATACTAGTAACGCGGTCTAGATCCTGGACTTTTTTATATGAAATAGGAAGGCAAACAAGCAAGTGGGTCACCTGATGGTAAGTGTACACCACCGCCTATAGACAGCCGCAGCATCGAAGAGATTGCAGATGCGTAGCCAACCTAGAGGGCTAAGATGGAATACCTCTTGTGCCAGTAATTACACCGGATGTCTTGCTCTTCACGCCGGAACTCAACAGTTCAAGCATGCATTGCTGCTTAGCGGCAGGATTAGCGAGCAAGACGGTGGTAGCGATCCGGACGGACCTTGCACAAGGTCCTACCACCCGCATAACCGCGGACTTAGGTTTGAATTAAGTAAATTGTTTTAGTAGTTACCCATTTTAATGGTATTAACAGAAACTAGAGGCTATTATGCTTCGGCAATTTTATTAACGAGTGTTAACAATTCTAGTGTGACCATAATTAAAAAAACTTAAAAATGTTAAGGTAACAAGGTGCAAGGTCCGTCCAGATCGCTACCACCATCTTGCTCGCTAATCCTGCCGCAAAGCAGTAGTGCTTGCACTGTTGTGTTCCGGCGTGAAGAGCAAGACAGCCGGTGTAATTACTGGCACAAGAGGTATTCCATCTTAGCCCTCTGGGTTGGCAACGCATCTGCAATCTCTTTGGTGTTGCGGTTGTCTATAGGCGGTGGTGATCACTTATCATCAGGTGACCTACTTGCTTGTTTGCCTTCCTATTTCATAAAAAAGGACCTTCGTAAAGTAACGCCTAAATCTATTTATTAGTTCAAGCATAGTTTTTTGTTAGGTAGGTATCTATAAGTACTTTCAAATAAATATGCTTTTGGCAGAATAAAAATAAAAATGTTACTCCATACTAATATTATAAATGTGAAAGTAAGTTAGTTTGTTCCTTTATCTTTCTTACACGTTGTAATGTAGAGTAAGAATGCCGTATTTTTTTGTATAAGAGAGAACTCAGAGAAGGATAAATGTTACTTTTTATCCCGATCGAACGAGTTGTTCTCGTGGAATTTCACCTGACCCACGCGAGCGAAGCCGCGGTTAAAACTGGTGTAGTAACTGGTAATGTAGGAACAAAACTATTTAGTTATTTGGTACACTCTTATAGTAGTTTCGCACTACGTCCGATCCGAATCCGATCCGAACCCGTGAAAACATGGGTCTAGAAAACTCGGACCGAATTCGGATATTGCTTACGCACTAGTCTGATCCGAATCCGATTCGCACCAGTGAAAATATGGGTTATTTTCAAAATTTTCAATTAAAGTAAAAGCATCATAGGGAAACATAACGCAAATAACAACGTGCATATGCGCTCGCTGCAACACTGATCTAATACACTGAATGCCTGCTGCTTCACGTCACCCAGCCGCAAACCCCGCCCGCCCCGCTCCCTCTCTGCTCGTACGCAGCTCGGCTTTAACTCGGACGCAATGCGCGAGCGTTTATACAAATAATACTATGGCTACTTCGGTCCGTCAAAAATTTTCTCCGGAATGGAAATTCTAGAATGACGGAAAGAAATCGGATGACGGATATCGGACCTAGTGCGGAAATTACCATAGAAATAGTTGTACGGCTTCTACGGACTATATTTTCACGGATGCGGATCGGACGTAGTGCTAAACCGCTCTTACACACGGTCTCAAATAGAAAATTCAAATATAAAGTAAATAAGTGACAGTAATTGACATGTGTCTTGCCTACGAGAAATTGCAAACGTGTCACAGACAGACATATAAATAAAATAATGGCCAGCGCTCACCAACGGTACGGCAAATTTCGCAAGTAATTTATTTTTTATTTTTACGATATCTGGGGGCACGGCAGTGCCCCCGCCAAGTCGAGCAAAAAAAAAGCGGCACGGCCGTACCATCCTTTTCTCGAAGCAGTTCAGGCCATTATCGACCCCCTATAACTTCGTTGTGGGTTAAACTTCAGAAACTAAGCAGGCATTGCATAAACACGGTATATTTCAATTTTCATTCAATTTGAACTAGTAGTTTAAGAATTATAACTAGTCAAAGTTTCTTAATTTGTCACTCACTGACTGACTGACAGACTGACTGGCCGATCATCAAAACTTTCAGGCACTTCTACTAGACATAGAAGTTTCAAATTTAGAATACAATTAGTGTTTAGTGTATAAATCAAAGAAAAACCTAATTATTTTCAATTTCCATCCAGTTTTCAAAATACACCAACTGCATAAATAACTTTGTAATCCCACATAATATATAGGATTAACAAAGTTAACATTTGCAGTGAATGAATCAGTGTACCTGTATATGTATGAATATAAAATGGCGGCGGGTGGTAGGACCTTGTGCAAGGTCCGACCGGATCGCTACCACCATCTTGCTCGCTAATCCCGCCGCTAAGCAGCAGTGCTTGCACTTTTGTGTTCCGGCGTGGAGAGCAAGACAGCCGGTGTAATTACTGGTACAAGACGTATTCCATCTTAGCCCTCTGGGTTGGCAACGCATCTGCAATCTTCTTGGTGTTGCGGGTGTCTATAGGCGGTGGTGATCACTTACCATCAAGTGACCCACTTGCTTGTTTGCCCTTCTATTTCATAAAAAAAAATATATATGTAGTTCGTAGGTAGATCACGTACGTAGCTCGAATGGCAACGTGTGTAAGTAAGGTTGCGCGCGCCGCGCTTGCACATTTGAATGCGAGCGCGGCGTTCGCACATGTGAATGTAAGCGCGGCGTTCGCACATGTGAATGTGAGCGCGGCGTTCGCACATGTGAATGTGAGCTCGGTGCTCACATATATGAATGCGAGTGCGGCGCTCGCACATGTGAATGAAATATGCGCAATAAGAAAAGCTCAATAAGACAGAGAGTGGGTTTTGAGAAAATCCGTTGTTGGTGTTTAAGAAGTAGAAGGTACCGGAAAGGAAAAGAAGAAGGATTATCTACAAAAAGAAATGAGATCCCATCAAAAACAAAACTTGTAAAAAAAAACAAGTCTCGCAACTCAGTTCTCTACTGTAAAAAGTTGTGAGATCCATGTTATACCAAGTCGGTTGGCTTATTCAGTCCCTAATTAAGGGACCTTCTGTCTTAAGTTATTACGTAACTAGCTAATCTAACAACATCTTGTAGTGACCACATTAATATAAAAAATCTTTTATGTTTAAATAAAATAGATTGACTTGGCCATCGCATGAAAACATGGCCGAAACGTCAAGGTAAATCAATAATATACTTTATAACGCGTTAATGTCCCGATAACGTTATAAATATGTGTGAAAATCGCGAAAGTTTAAAACGATTCAGGCGTTATTTTGCGGAGGTCCATTTCAACAAACTGAAATAAATTACCTTGTTACTCCGCAAAACGAGTGCCGTACTCGTGCAAGTTAGCTGTGTCTGTGCGACATATATATCGCACGCTTAGTATTAAAGTGACCCATTTCTGAATAATACACGTCCCAAAATATCACCTTAATTAAAAGACATAGGGTTTAATTTTGGGAAATATCAAATTCAGAATTGAGTCACTTTAATACTAAGCGTGCGATATACATATATGTTCATGCATAAACCTCCAAGTAGTATTCGTTCAAGTAGCGAACGGTCGAACTGTTAGATCAAGATGATGCCTCGTACAGAGGCGAAACGCGCGTCGATCGTGTTGTTTAGTGTTTAGTGGTGGTGGTGTGTAGTTGAGTCTGTGTGATATATGTTGCTTTGTGTGGAAGAGGTGGAGGGTGGGTTTTTGCATGCACATATATATGTCGCACAGACGCAGCTAACTTGCACGAGCACGGCACTGGTTTCGCGGAGTAGCAAGGTAATTTGTTTCAGTTTGACTAATATCTTTAATGTAATATCTACCTCATTTTATCTAATGCAAAGTACTGACAGGATTAGGTTGTGATTGGTTGAGTAGCTAAACCAATATTTGCTCCGATTGTTCTAGAATAATTCCATATTAAACCTATCTGAAGCCTTATATTTCTCGTGAACCCCTAAATCAGTGGATCGTTTTTCTATTTCCAATATCGAGAGTGGTATTAGGCAAGTTGTAATCCGTCTTAGCGGTGCTCAGAGACTAACGTCTGCCAGATCGGCGACGATCTCACAAATGGATGTAGAACGGTCGCTTAGGTACAATTGACAATATGCATGGATTTTCAAATTAAATTTAAAATGCTATTTAATGAATGACAACACAAAGAAAAATTAGGGTAATGGCAGGACTCGAACCTGCACCATTAGCATTCCGTGCTTTGCGTTTGCCAGTTTCGCTACATTACCAATCTAATGTCCAAAGGCAACGCAATGTATATAAAAAAAAAAAGGATTACAAAAATGCATGGATTCTATTTATTCGAAAAAAAACTCGTAATAAAAAAAAACTGTTATGGATTTTTTCGTAAATTCCATCACTTTTTGAAATACAAATAAATAATAACTTTTCAAATTGGAAAAAACCTACTTCATCCCTTAATTTTTTTATCTTTGGTGGTGGAATATTTTCTTTAAATTAAAATGGGATCAACCTCGAGTATAAGAAATTCAATAAAAAATTGAAATCGGTTGACAATTGGCGGAAATATCGAGTAACATCAATAAAATAAAATATATATATTCAGTCGAATTTTATTGAGGACCTCTTCCTTTTTTGAAGTTGGTAAAAAAATATAAAGAAGAGAAAGAGAAAATATTTAATTAAGCGGGTACACTTTGACGTTACTAAATGTATGGTTTTAAAATAAGATCGCATTTATTTTAGTAAAAACTGCTTTTAATAAATAACTCTCTAATTAAACTTTTCTACATATTTTATCTAGTTTCGAATGATTCATTTCGAAATAAACTTTTTTCTTCGACATTTTGTTACTTTAAGTCGTTCGTTTGTCACTTTTATTTTATGAAATAGGAAGGCAAACGAGCAAGTGGGTCACCTGATGGTATGTGTACACCACCGCATATAGACCCGCAACATCGAAGAAATTGCAGATGCGTTGCCAACCCAGAGGGCTAAGATGGGATACCTCTTGTGCCAGTAATTACACCGGCTGTCTTGCTCTCCACACCGGAACACAACAGTGCAAGCACTGCTGCTTAGCGGCAGGATTAGCGAGCAAGATGGTGGTAGCGATCCGGACGGACCTTGCACAAGGTCCCACCACCCGCAAACTTGCTGTAACTTGCCGGCCATTAAAAAAAGTAGCATCTTTTAAATGTCGTCTCTGTTACGTTACTCGTTGACGTCAACGTAGCTTAGTTTGTTCGAATGAACAGGGAGCAGAAACTCTCTGCTAATAGTTGGTGGTACCTCATTATAGGCTGCGCTGGTAGCTCAAATTACTTGCGCCTGCTCAACTGAATGTTCATCATCATCATCGCCAGCCTTAGCCTCATTCTGTCCAATAAATAAAAATAAATATCTTGGGACAATTTACACTAATTGACCTAGTCCCAAACTAAGCAAAGCTTGTACTATGAGTACTAGACAACGGATATACAGTCAAGGAATTTAATTCCCTACCCATTTCGTTGAAATGTAGTCTGACATTCGCAATGCATTAAAGTCGATATGTCAAACTAACGTCTTGCTCTATAGCTCTTATGGTGACAGAATGCTATATGATATTGAACCTTAGGTGGGTTGGAAATTTAATTCCTTGACTGTACATACTTATATAGATAAATACATACTTAAATACAAATAACATCCATGACTCAGGTACAAACATTCGTATTCGTCACATTTATATTTGCCCATACCAGGATTCGAACCAGGGTTATCTTGCAAAGTAAGCTGACACATGTGCCACTGTGCCATACAGGTCGTCAATAAACGAATATTTTGAAGGGTTCCGTGCCCAATGCGTGCCAATGACTTCCTATTACTAATTTACGCTATCACTTCATCTGTCAATTCACCTGGTCTCTAAAGACCTCTATTTTGTAGAACTGTTAGATAATCGATGCAACACAAACCCTGAGAAAACGGTCCGTAGAAAATGGCTCTACATTATGACGTCATACCATGGATTTTATTGTATTCCCACAATTTTTAAAATATGTGGGAAGTTAAACAATTTTTAAAAAATATGGCAGAAAATAATTTTATAAAATTAAGAGAAATACTTAAGTTATTCTCCTTTTCATGCGAACCGTACAACCAATACAAATGCAATTCCAAGCGCTCGCTAATCCATCATGCTATAATAATAAAGGTTGTATGTATACACATAGCTTTGTCAGTGGATGACGTATGAGTCACATAGTCGAGCCTTAACACTTTTTAAATCACTTGGTTGCCACTCGCCCCGGCCAAGAATAGTCTGGCAAAGTTTTTGTAAACATCGCCCAGACTAGCGGCAAACAATAACACTGTGAAGTTGATTGATTCCCCAGAAAATTGTATTATCGTAGACGTAAACAGCGACCCTGGATTCCAGCCCGTATATCAACAAGAAAGCAGTTAGACAACAATTTATTTTGCATAATTTTCACGTACGTTCAAGGAAATTGAAACACGTACCACCGTAGAACCTAGTCGAAGAGACATACGCATGACATTTGTATGACATAGCCTGGCGTTTAACGCGTCGCGTCATTGCGATAGGGTTCTAAGGTGGTACGTGAATATATTTCCCCTACTGTACGCTCAATACAGCGTGCAGGGTTTGTCGTTTGTTGACCGTATTTTTACAGACTCCACTCCATTGGGGCTTAATATTAAGGGGATCGCTCGATCGAAATATTAAAAATATTTAAAAATACTATACCCTATATGTTATACCCTAAAAAATCAATAATGTAATAATGACCGTAAAAACGAAAAAAATTGAAAAATTCGCAGGGTATGGTGGTAATGTGGCGAAACTGGCAAACGCAAGGCACGGAATGCTGATGTTGCAGGTTCGAGTCCTGCCATTACCCTAATTTTTCTTTGTGTTGTCATTATCATTTAAATTTATTTGACCGCAAAACTACTCGATTTGATAAAAAGTCCATCTAGCCACAATGCGTAAAAACTGCAAAAAATTCAAAATTCCCACTGCATACAGCGATCCACTTTTAGGAGAGAATCTTGAAACAACTGCTAAGTATTTAGAATCCCAAGGGTCCACTTAAAATAATTGCCTAGGTTTATTGAGCCAGCATACTGAGTAGGGCCCCTTTTTTAATTTTGTATTCATAAACAATATAGTTATTGTGATGCCACGTTCTCTCAATTCTGCCCATCAAAATAACGACAGTGGAAATCTGAAATGTCGTAAAGGACATTAAGGGACATGTCCCTTACGATGTTTCGGATTACTAGTGTCAATAAGTTGAAGCAGCTTATATCTGCCGTGTCCCAACACGTGACCCAGATATTCTAATCTTGCATAGTTTACTGTAAGTAAGCCACATCTTGTGAAGTTGCCATTCGGACTGATCGGCTGCTGCTTATTGGAATACTTGTCGCAAGACTTCATTAATGACGTTCTTGAAGGCTGCAAATAGATAGTTTGATATAGATATCTGGTGGTTTAAGAATTGACATAACTGACTACTAGCTGAAGAAGATCTAAAGCATCATGTATAGTCGACCAAGTAATTGCTTGACCACTTTTGAACCTTATCCTCTTGTAATACGGTCGAAAAGTGGTCAAGCAATTTCTTGGTCTACTATACGTCAGATATGATTGATGGTGATTGTAGATTAAGGATTAGAGGACCAAACACTATATTATAATGTATTATTATTATATGCTCACGCCTGTTTCCCTTTGGGGTAAGCAGAGACCTCAAAACACCATTTGCTCTGGTCCTGATATACTTCCCTCGCTTCCTCCACACACATTCCTCTCTTCATATTTGCTTGGTGGTTTCAGGTACTTCTACTTTGGCTGGTCTTTAGGACGTCACCAATTTGGTCGATGTATGTACGCTGAGGCCGCCCTCGACCTGCTCGCCCAGTCACATACCTTTATTAATTTGTTTTCATAACTGCTTTTCATAATTCATAATTACATTCATTCCTTTCTCCTACTGGGCTAGTTAGAAACAGATGCCCTGAGCAGGGGGGTTCCACTCCGCACTGTAGGTGCGTTCGCCGCATGACCTATGGCATAGGTTAATCGCAGTAGGTTGCCGGCTTGAAGCGCGCGCCCGCTCACTCTGTGTCGCGCTTTGTGATAGTATCATAGTAAGCAGCCCAACCCTAGCGGGGCGCCAGGGCATTGCGGGTGGAGGGCGAGCGCGAACGGCGCCTTCCTTTTGATGTATGCCGCCTGGCGAAAGGTTATGAAATAATACGAACTTTTTGTGACTGATCATGAAGTTGGAATTCGTTTAATGGTGGTCGAAAAAGAGAAGTTTCTGTACGTTAGTACTATTATTTATTATATGCCCTGAGCAAGAAAGCGAGCCGTGATCGTACTAGCTATCCTGACTGTACGAGTATTATCTAGTATCAGGCAGCTGGACGGAGGTTTTATTCTGATCTTTTCGACAAAATATTATTTTTTGTTACATTTGTCATCGTCGTTTCTATCAATTTGTCATCTGTCAAGTGTCTGTTGTTACTTTAAGAAGCGGATACGGCCTATATTCACTAGGGAATCACCGCCTTCATGAAGCGTAAAAGAAACAAGTGAGTGTAAGGACAAGTAGAAGGTCGACAGTATGAACGTGGTTTTCTTTCCGTCTATACATGGACTATACATTATAATACATGGATGTACAGTGTCATACTAAATGACAGCAGAAAAACGGACCGACATAAGAATACAGGTTGACGCCAATGTTAAAAATCCATATTATTAGCTTACCATTTATAGTAATTTGATTTACAACTTTACGTCTAACTGCATAAAATAATAATTTAGTAAGTTTCGTTGCAAATTTTTTTACAAAACAATAGTATTGACAGCAGTGCCGTCGATCCGACAGACTGACACCTCGCGGTATCAGTAAGCGATTGTCGATTTGTTGTACTTTTCGTCGACTTTGGATGCGGCCATATTTTAAACGCTGACTAGAAGTTCATTGTGGCCGCGGCTACCAAGAAAGGGTGGCATAGTGACAAAAAATAATACACCGATTGCTGCATTTCTAGACTTGCACGTCGTCCGCCGCTATTCTTCCTGGTCGTAGTCGACACCATGCAACCAAAAATATCTTAAGAACACAGCAGTTTTTCGAACTAGAAGTGAATGAGAATGAACTGAGAAGTCACGTAATTATTTATTTGCATTTGAATAAAGTCAGGAGCAGATGTAGCCAAACAGTCGAAGAGGTCAAACAGCTCAAAATCTCTTGAAAATTTACTGTATGAATATACATAAATTATAACTATATTTACATATAGTAATTATGTTGACATGGTTTCGGCCTCCATGATGAAAAAAAGGCTTAGGCGTTTTCCAGTTCTATAGATGTGTGGTATTAGTAAAATTACAATTAATAAATTGGTATTACTTTTAAACAATCATTGGTATAAAGTCTAAACATTTCATTTTCTAGTAATAATTTGAAATCGAAATTACGAATTGCTTACAAACCACCAAACAAATGTTTCAAAGACATGTTAATATATCAAATCCTGAATTGTACCCCGGAGCTGCGAGAACTGCCGCCATCCCTGTTCGCTCCACCCCCACTAAACAAATAGTTGGAGACATTAACCCTTCTCCCCTCGAATTGAATCCTGTGGCTTATGGCAACATTTTATCAACCAATTAGTGTGTACGGTTTAAGGGGGATCGCTTCGTATGAGGCGGGAATTTTGAAATTATCACAGTTTTTAATTTATTGTGGCTAAATGGTGTGACTTTTTATCAATTCAAGTGGTTTTCCGTAAGTATAATAGTGTTTATTAAGGCACTGTGTTTTGTTTTTAAAAGTTCAAGCTGCTGATTTTTAATAATTGTGCATTCAATGCCTAAAAGTCCGTTGATGCATAAAGAGCACAATTATTTAAAATTAGTAACTTGAATTTTCATAATGATATCACAATCGCATAAAAAACAGTGTTTTACTACCGGGAAACTACTTAAATTTATAAAAAATCACACCAATTGGCTACAATAAATTAAAAACTGTGAAAATTTTGAAATTCCCGCCCCATGCGAATCGATCCACTTTAAACATACACTGAATGAAAAAAGGGACAACCGAACTAGTTCGCTTACTCGTGATTTTGGCTAATGGTAATCAAAGTTTATTTAAAATTAAACTTTTATGCTACTATTAAACTTTTAGCTACTGATAAACATTTGATGTGTTATTTAAAAATCAAGAGTTAGGTAAGGTGTAACAAATAGTTCGGTAGTCACTTTTTTGTGTAGTAGGTGAACAAAAGTTTGGTTACGGGTAACAAAACTGTTTTGTCAGTGTAGCTGAAAAGTGGCAGACCGCCTTCTGTTTCACTTGTATAATATACTAACAATCTGCCTTGGCTTTGCATGGGTGCAATTAGAACCTTCCGTAAAAAATCTCTTAACGGCAGCCTAAGATATTTTTTTTGTGGGTTAATCTGCAATCACTTTAATTATACTATAAGCGGATGAGTTGTTTGATGATTTGGCATGAAGAGTGTGTCCTGCACTAAGGGCATCTACTCATATGTCATCGTGCCTTCAATGACTACAGTATGGGCTTTCGTTTTAGCCTGCTTTGCTGTGTCAACTAAGAGGCCAGCTCATTTGAATGATTCTGGAGTCGTGAGCGATATTTTCCAATCACGTTGATGATAGCCTAAGATATGAGAACAAACAGAGCCGGATAGTTTGTTGCTTTGAACTATGTAACTAGTGACCCGCCTCGGCTGTGCACGGATACAATTAAGATGTATTGTACATAAAAACCTTTTATCTACACATATATTATTAAATGCTCTATAATACGTTCAGAAACCATAGGAAATGACCAGCATTATTACAACCAATGTTATTATGAGAATTTGTCTGTGGTAGTAGGTAAATCTGTACTGTAATGGTCATTACAGTACCGATTTCTGTACTGTAATGGTCATTACAGTACTGATTTCTGTACTGTAATGGTCATTATATGATCTCGAGTGACATGAGGATAGGGACTTCATGCGTTTGTCTATGATTAAAAAAAACCGTTTGGCTTGACGGATGGATCGAATGGCCGTCATTACTGTAGTTATTCGTTTGTTGCTTTTTTGCTGTTACGGTTTTTTGCATTTATGATATGTGTGTAGATAAAGTATTGTATGCAACTGTACATAATTAGGTCTTAAAACACTCGTGTGATCCTATTATGAAACTCGCTGACGCTCGTTTCATAAAACCACACTCGTGTTTTAAGACCCCTCATTATGCAACAGTTGCATAAAATACTATAAAAAAATCTCCAAATGAAAGTGAAAACCGTATCAAAACCCGAGGCGTGGTTTAGGAGAAGCAAGCAGCTGAAGATAATATCTTCAGCTGCTTATCTAAGCAGCAGTGCTTGCGCTGTTGTGTTCCGGCGTGGAGATCAAGACAGCCGGTGCAATTACTGGCACAAGAGGTATTCCATGTTAGCCCTCTGGGTTGGCAACGCATCTGCAATCTCTTTGGTGTTGCGGGTTTTTATGGACGGTGGTGGTCACTTACCATCAGGTGACACACTTGCTCGTTTGCCATCCTATGTTGTATAAAAAACAGTATGTAAAGATTAAGAAGATAAACATACAGATTATAAAGATAATTTTGTATTACGACAGTTATCAAACAAGATTTGTTAGAGTCTGTACAGTAAAGGCATTTTAATTGTAAAGAGTCGCTTTCAAGAGCTTGGTACAAATTTAATACCTAAACAATGAACACGGTTGTCTAAATTAATACCTACTTAGAAGCACAAAGGTAATCTTATCTGACAGGTTGAAGATGTGTTTCCATAATGAGGAAACCTTCACACACCTGCAAAGCAATTTGATTGTGTGTACGTGTGAGGTTACCAATCCACCCTGTATCAACGATATCTAGGTACCTACTAGATTAAGTGTTGTAAACCGTCACTTTGTCCCACAAAGTGCGGTACCTGCATTGCACCTCACTAGTTCTGTCCTGCACTTACTTGGGGAAGGCGCCGCAACGTCATTCGCCCAGTTGCTAGCGTTATGGGGCGCACGAGGGCCAAAATCTTTGTTTGAATGTGCTATTCTAGTGTAATCTATAGATCTATGGCGGTGATTCTCTAGGCGCAACATCGACGAGCTAAACGTCGAAGGAGCGTCCTGTCTTGCTCTAGCACTATAGCATGAGTGACTTTACGCTACAATAAAGGGGCAGAGCTCGCGTCGGACCTGATGCCTTATCCTCCTAATTGCTTAAGTAGATTTGTGCCGAGTAGTGGTTTTTTAAGTAGAAAACCGCGTGATGGAAATTAGCAAACCCAAGAGAGTTGCAAGTTTATTGCTGGTCTTTAAGTCACCAGCCCCCCCCCCCCCTCCCGTCTCCAGATCTCGTCACTCACCATGCAAAACGCAGTAGCAAGTAGGGAATGCAAATCCAGTTATTTTTTATAAGAAACAACCGGCTAAAACCGGTTTTCACATCAATATTCTGTGAGAGTTTAGTACTACCCCGGTCGAGCTGTACTGATAACAGTAGTAACTGGTTTCAGTACGGCTCTACCATTAAACAAATGACATAATCATCTACTTTGTTATTTTCTAAACACCTTAACGCTGCGTTCGCCGTTACAGTAGGACTCTGTCTCGCTCGCTCGATTTAGCGCGACGCTTCGACGTCGAACACAGCGCTGGTGCGCTTAGATAATCACCCTTCACGGGCCCTAGCACGCTGAATAGCTTTTGTCGCGGACATGAAGAATGTCTTGTTAATATTTTACTTTAAAAAAAATACTATGGTTGCTTTAAAAATTGCTTATCTTAGGGCGAAGCCTTACGGTGCCTTTTTAGTTCAAATTTTCAAAAATAATTTTACGGATAAGCGAACAACGGAATTACTTAATTGGAAGTTTTGTCGAAGGTTGCTTCTCAATATACTACTAGTACATTCCGAAAAACAGAAAAAAGGATGATTTTCTTGGCCCCTTTAAAATTTAACAACGAACGATGTTTTATAATCCTAAATAATTGGGAGCATACATCGGTACCTTTTACATTTGTTTAACAAAATATGGAGTGTGTTATGAGACACACGAGAAAAAGTGCGAGTTAATTTGTTTACAAGCAATGACGGTTTGTACGGACCAGCGGCCTTATGTTCTTGCATTTGTATAAATGTTTCTCAAAACAATAAAGTAATGCATTTTCGTTTGTCATGTCTAATAATAGTTTATTTGGAAGCTTTCGTAAACAAACGTTAGAGCGCCTGCCAGATTTCAGTCCAGGCAGCGTATCTAGCTTACGTTGGATGCCAAAATCTGAATGCTGCAAAATATTCCTCTACATTTTCCCTGAACACGCCAAACAAATTATTTTACTTACAAACGGCGTTTGGAGACATTTTTTTGTTTGTGTTTGTTCTTACCTTATTATTGTAAACGCCGTAGTTTACTTAGTATCTATCTCGTGAGATTGTGAACTATCGATACATTGTGAACTGTATCATACTCTTTAAAATAAATCGTATTAGTTTTCGATAGTTTGAATGTGGGAAGATAAGGTAGGTTTGTTAGTTAACTTTTGTTTCTCTGAGTGAAAAATAGGAGCTCCGCTGGGGGCTCGGTCACATCCTTTAAAATTGATACGTCATATTGTAAGCAGTATCATACAGTTCACAATTTATCGACAGTTTATAATCTCGCGAGATAGATTATATGAACTAAGGGTATTCACAATCATACGGTGACATATATACCCTTTAAAGGGTAATTAAATCAGTTTTGGGCCAGCTCTATCAGGAGTTTCCCCGACTACCGAATACCGGCGTGAAGTAGTAGCTTGGTACTCCATTTTGTACGGTTACTGAGAGATCCAGAGGACCTTTACCTAATGGCCGGCAACATATGAGCGATTCTTGGTATTTGTTATGTTTATAAATAGATAAGGTTTGTAACGCTGTTGATGTCCCGAATAAATAAAATGAAAATATACACTTTTTCATTTGTTTTCTGTGGCAACATTGCGGGTCTGTGGAGGGGAGTAAAAAGGGACAGTCTCAAATGAGTGTAATGTCTAGTTTTTCATTAATAAACTAAGTGAGTTTCTGAGACATTTGTTTTATATTTTCCAAGTTACAACTAATTTCTGTTTCCTTTTGAGGGAAAGAGCCCTAGAAACGATGTGAACCGATATGTTTAGCTACTTTGGAGCCTACACTTGATGCTGACGGTACTCAAATCTCTTAAGCAACTGAAGGATATAGATTGTGATAAAGCGTTACACGAAGTGTTCACGTACGGCCAGCAGCGGCGGTCCATTAGCGCGTTCACGGACCGGCGGAGCGGAACCCAAGCCTACGGTACGTTCCTATTATGGTATTTTACAATACTAATCCGATCAATAGGATTTGTTAGGGTTACGTACCAAGATGGGAAAAGGGAACTCTTATGGTGGAATTGTGGGACTCCATCCGTCAGTCTAACAGCGGCATGTTTAGAAAACTTTAAAAAATGCCCTTTTTTTTAATGTTATTTGGATACCTATAGGTATTGAAGGTTTATCTGTAAGTCTGTGAAATTCTTAATGTGGTATTCAATAAAGCATATTGTATTGTACTCGTATTTTAATATCAATTTGAGGAATAGTTTTTAGAACTTTCCTTGTCTTCCAACTCGAGATGTAACTTTTAAAGTCTATTATTCTTTTCGTATTGATGTCTATGATTCTCTACATTATAACAAAGGAATGCTTTAATAGAACTATTTCTAAACTTTCACTGGTAATTTAAATTATCACCATTTTTTACTGTTCAAAAGTCGTAATTTTCGTGATTATCTTAACTACATCGTTTACGGTTAGTAATACTACCGTGATATCTTATTAAAATTTAATTATTGACTTGTTGTATTCCAATATTATGTTCGTTTATTGGTCTTACTAATTGGCCTTTAAATATTAAATAGAAACAGATAATAAAAACGATATTGAGAGAGAAAATAAAAACATGGACGGTTGGCCGGTGGAGCTAGTTATTATAAAATACAATCTAAATTAACTAGCTCATTTAGCCCACGGACCCAAAATTAGCCTTGGCATTATAAAAAAAACAAGAATCTAAAATTATTGCCATGTTAAAAAAGTTACGTAAATGATCAAACCGAAGATGTTCAACCGTTCCTTGTTAAATAAACTTCAACTTAAAGCAGATTTATTTATTTTGTGCCTTCGGGATTCAGGGGAAAATGTTAACCTTCAGTTTGGCCACAATGCTGGCCAAACAGAAGAATATTACGCAATCTCAATTATTATTTTGTTCTAAACTTCCGTAAAAAAATCTCTAAATGACAGTGAAAACCATTTAAAATCCATTGTGTGGTTAGGAAGGAGAAGGCGGCCGAACATACGATAAGGATTTAGGACAGACCGGAACGGATAGCGACTTTACTTGACCACACAAGACAAAGATGTGACTGACAAAGATAGGGGGGGGGGGGGGGGGCTATTCTCGGTTTATGCAAGATGCATCTCGCACGAAAACAACTGTCACTTCCCTTGGAAATCCGTCACTTTTTGACGGATCTCGCATGACACGAGAATCGGGGTTCAGCACCAAACGATGTGCAAGCGCTACTATTGAACGAGCTCCTTACAGCGGTAAATAGTGTATCTTTTTGGCTGGCAAACGTGACTATATGATAGCTTTGTGGCGTCTTTCACTAGATGCTAGATGGCGTACCAAAAAATGCGTTGTCTTTAACTCAGTTTAATTCCCTGCTACAAACCTGGCGCGAAGCTTCTGGAAAAGATTCGAAAGTTCTAGTACCTGGAAGCCATTTTCACTTCCGTCTCTACCAATAGCAAATTGGAGCGTTTACTAGCTATCGACAGTTTGACGTAATATGAGTTTTCGATAGCAACACAAGAGTAGGTATAGTAGGTACTATACACTTAAGTACATAATGTGAATTAAATTTAATCTTTAACATTTAAACTAGTAGAGACAGACAGACATGAAGAGAGAAAGGGAGAAAGGGAGAAGGGACGAGTGAAGGGGGGAGGGAGAGTAAGAGGAATGAGTTAGTCTTTTATAATTAATAGATTCAGGCGATATCAGCAAACTAGAACAAATTATTTGGTACTCCGCCAAACCAACAAGCGGTTTTCGGTTTCGCGGAGTAGCAAGGTAATTTTGTTCCAGTTTGTTACTTTTTATAGTCTGATTCTTTTTTAACAATACAGTAGTGCTTATAGGAAATAGTGCGACATAGTCATTTGTGTTTTATTTCATAGGTAGTATATTGTATCGTAAAGAAAACAGAGTAGGTATAATGAAGCTATAGTTATTCAAAACATAGCCCCCAATCGCTATACTGTGCGGTTGATTGAAAAAACTGCGTCTCAAAGGGATGTTTTTAAAAACAAATTGAACAAGAAATCATTTAGGAATTACCTCCGCTGGCAATAAATTGTAGGCAAATTGCTTCCATTCGACGCTAAATCGGGAATCCAGTCCAAACGAATGTAAGTATCGGTTATTATGGAATAATATCCAATTTTTTGGCCGCTGATTAAAATATTGATTTCGTCTGTAAATTTTAATTTACGTTAGTAATAATTATAAATCATGGACAAGACGTACCCGAAATTAAGAAACGGGAAATTAAAAGCCTTAGGAGAACAGCTAACAATTTAAAATAAATAGGCGTCTTCAGTGGACCGTCTTATTATATTATCTATATATATAAATCTTGATATATATAATTCTTCTGTACGTGTGTTTGTCGCCTAACTCCTCCTAAACACTGGGCCGATTTGGATGACATTTTAGTACCTAAATAAAAAATCCAGGATGGTGGGTAAATTCATAATAAACATTGAGGCCCGGTTGAGAACTAATGTAACACTACTAGGAAAATATTTCGAGACATCTACAATTTTGCAAGTCTTTGTACATTTTCATCTATATTTTAGGCACTTAACATTTTGGCCCAATTGTCTAAAATGGATCTTTATACGCTTGGTAAGTAATAAATATTTATGTACAACTTACGATAGCTAACCCTGTTTGCGACGCATTTGTTTGAAAGCAAACTTACTCAAACTATAAGATATAATTGTGTTTATGTAGAAATATCTAGTTCGCACATGACTGATCGCCGTATTCACTCGGAGTCCGTAGTTCGATCAACGAGGTCTTTTTTTACGCTAAATGTCACAATAATTCACTAAACTGTGTGGTTGATAGAGAAAAGTAAATTAAATACCGACTGTCTTCCTATCATATTTACTAGTAGCGATATTGAGGTTTTTAAGGTGTTTCTTTTCAGTTGGGTTTTGGCAACTTTTACATAATATAGGGAATTATTATAAATAAACATCTATATGTAGACAATTTACACATTTATTTCATTTAAAAAATACTTATTTGTGACAACTTTGGTCATCTCGACGTTTTTTTTTATATATTAAACGTCGATAATTCTTTTTTGTTCGCTTTAGTCTGGTAACTACTGAGTTAACTGATAAGTACAATTAGAAATTAGTTCCGTTATTATAATACAGTTAATAACGATGGTTACACGGTTATATTAATCGTTTCTTCCTTTTTGTTCATTGATTTATGTTTTAAAAATATTTTATTTAACTTCAGCTAGCACTAATCTTTTCGACATCTTTGCGACTAACTCGCCATGTAACTTAGTAGCTGATGCAGTAATGAGCTACAGGTCAAGTTACGTAACATTGAAAAGGTTCGTGCTAGGTGTACGGGAAGTTACGAACGATAAAAAGTGATTGTAAACTATTTCCAGCCATCAAATTAACTAGTAATTTGGGATATATGGGATATGCAGCAATAAAGAACCTTCAACAGAATAGCTTGAATTCAAAATAAAAATACCAAAAAAAACAATACACTAGAGTTATAAACGTGTGGATTATAAGCCGGTGCAGAACTTAAGAAATTAAGTTATTTTAATAATTTTTAATGCAAATTTGATTGCGTTCATTAGTGTGAAATTTGTATCAGTAAATGTTAACTCCTTCCTTCTCTTTATTTACAAAGTCCTCTTTTACGTTTATTTACGAATTATTGCAACAGTGTTTGCTTCGTGGCCCGGACTGCGGCCGTCTCTTGCGCCCCGGCGTACCGGCCGCCCATTACCCTCCTTTTACGTCTCTCCAACTCGTAACTCGGCATTAGAGCGATAATTACGCCATATCGCCATTGTGCTGTCCGAGCTGGTGTACTCGTGTACTTTTGTGTATTTTACGAGGACACCGTGCCCGTTGTGAAGTATGGTGCTCGTTACGTGCCCGTATGTGCCCGGCCGCTGTTTGACCTTGTCCGTTTAATTAAATGCTGGGTAAGCTTATATTTTGTTAAGGTTTGTTTGCTGTTTTGACGCCCGAATACGAATAGCTTAGTGCTTGCTTTGAAAAGATAAGAAAAAAAAGATAAACTGCTGAGTTTCTTGCGGCGTTTCTTCTCAGCAGAATCTTCCATTTTCCGAAGCGCTAGTAGATTCAGACATGTAAAAGAGCCTATATATGGCCTACTTGCAAAATAAATTTTTCATTTTCTTTTTTCTTAGTGACTGACTAAGTATGGGGATAGTAGTGGGTTCAATTGCCGCTAGTGGCAAATGTTTGAATGATGAATATAATATGATTTTTTGTTTCTGACTCGTGTATGTAATGTGCGTATTTAATTATGTGTACCTATTATAGTATTATCTTGGCTCGGTGTAGAATTTGGTCAATTGATGTAAGTTGACTCAAGATATTTATTTATTTTGAACTAGCTGACCCGGCGAACTTCGTACCGCCTAATTATTGGAGGCATATTTGCTCACCGTTTAGACCTACCCTGGACTACGACAAACATTTTAAAACCAAAATCAGCTCAATCGGCCCAGCCGTTCCCGAGTTTTAATCAGACTAACGAACAACAATTCATTTTTATTTGTATAGATAGATATAGAAGATAGATAAAGTATTACCTACACTTATAGCCAGAGTGTAATCTATAATTCATAGACTCTAAGCACCAATATTTTTGTGCCATTCTCGCTTGTCTTAACCCTTTGGCTAGATATAAAACTGTTTTTTGTTTCCCCGACTTTGTGACTGATCAGTGATCACAAGTAATTGAAGGCGAGCTTGCAATTGCACCGTGCATTTTGCCAGTGTCTACTGCGCGGTTTATTTAAAAGTTAGACCAAAAGGCCCCTTTTACAATTTGATTAGTAATTAGGCGAGTTCATACTGCGAGATTTCCAGGGGGGGGGGGGGCAGCTGCCCCTCCCTTCCCCCTGGGTACGCCCATTGCGATTTTCTTGAACGAGTAAACTTGCCTACCGCAGCCAAACGGCTAAGTTGAGCGCTGTCATTGGCATATGCCGTAGGTGCTTTGTCAATTGCTAGCACTGCTGAAGTGGTGCTGCGGTTACACACAGATACAGATTTAATTAGCTAAACACTTAAGAATCTTGTCGTAGTAACGTATGAAATAAGACTTGCTCATTGTTGCATTACTGACAGCGACAAGGCACTAAAATAAAGGCTGACCGTACTCCGTGCCGATGTAAAAAACTTCTTTGTAAAAAACCTCTAAATGATAACGCAAATCGTATCTAAATCCGTTGCATGATTTAGAAGAAGTAAGTGGCCTAGATGCGAGGGCAGACAGGAACAACAAATTGGAACAAATTACCTTGCTACTCCGCGAATAATAATAGGTAATTTGTTCCAGTTTGTTGATATGGACCTCCGCAAAGTAACGCCTGAATCTATTAATCAGACAGGAACAGGTAGTAGTCTTGGGCGTTTTCAGATATTTTTGATATCGATGCGCATCCATATCAGGAAAATCGCATCCGTGTCTTCGGCATCGATGCCAAGTGAATGTCACTCAAACATCACCGGATGGCGATACGCCTACACTGAAAAAAAGAATTAACCGAACAAGTTAAGTTATTTGAAAAATAAACAAATTTTGGTTATAAATAAATAAACTTTGACTAAAACTAAACAACTTATTCAGTTGTACAACCAAAACCAGTTTTGTAAATTTAGGTTTGATAAATTGTAATCCAAATATTGTTAACTATTAACTGAAATAGCGTAGACAAACTAATTGGTTAGAGGAACAAAACCGAGTGTTAAGCAGTAACTGAACTATACTCTTACTATTTACAATGCCTTTGACTTCAGTTTACCAAAATGGGTGTTTATTATTAATTTTGTGAAATCTCAATAAACTGACAATGTTTTGTAGATATTAAACAGCTGATTTTAGTTTACTATTAATTCACTATTTTATTTAATAACAACCATGGTTTTGTTGATATTTCCCTATCTATTTAATTGATAGGAACCAAATCGAATGATGCATTGATATAATCAAACATTTGTTAAAGATTACTTGACTAACTCCTTAACAGTTATTTATAAACTTTTGTTGACATTAGCCGAAAGCAACTGTTTATGTGTAACTGGTCTAATCGCTGAACTAGTTTGGCTACACAACAAACCGATTGGTAAGCCATAACTTAACTATTATTCTTACTAGTTAAAAACGCCTTGGAATATATTTTACTAAAATGTATGTTTATTATTAATTTCATGAACATTTCATTTGATAATCAATGTTTTGTAGACATTTAGCGGCTTATTTTGAATTGCTTTTAACGCACTATTTTATATTGGCAACCATGGTTTTGTAGACTTTTCTCTATTTATTTCTTTGTTAAGAACAACACTGAATGATGCACTGAATAATCAAACTTTAGTTAAAGATAACAATAACAAATTACTAAGTAGCATTTAAACTTCTTTTACCATTAGCCAAAAGTGACTTTATGTGTAACGGACTTAATCGCAGTAATGCCAGATGGGGGAGATTCCCTGCAAACACGGGTAAAAAAACGGGTAGTGGTTTTGGTAAAAATGTAAAATGGAGATATTTCGGAGGCTTGTTCTTAGCTCATAATAAATATTCCCAACGAGTCACAGTGTGACAGTTGAGGGTGTGACTCGTTAGGAACAAAGACTTGATTATACCCCAGTACTGGGGCCTCCTGTATCTACTTGTAGCAGCGTGACGTAGTCGCGGAGTAATCCACGGCTGGCATTAGTGGAAAATCAAATAAATTGGCAACACTGCCACGGTTTGGTTCACGTTAGGTCGGAATCGACCGTCGGAACAGCTTTCGTTCGACACGTTTCGATTTGGCAGATGGTCGGGCGGTCGGATGCCCCGGCGATGGTTGGCGTCTGCCAATTTGCCAAATCGTACGTCTGTTCCTAGTATTAAGAATGCATATTTATCAGACCCAAATTTTATAAAATGTTTTTATTATTTACAACTAAAAAATCTGAGACTATTGGGGTTGAAAAAATATGTAAGCACTTTGCTGGAGTTCATCCCTAGGGAATTAAATACATTATACGTGTAATAGTTTCTTTTTTCTTTAAATTATTAAATTAAATACTTTATTAGTTAGGAGGTTTATTTTTTTAAATAAGAAACAATCTTTGGGGAGATTTGAGATGTGTTCAGGGGGAAACTCATATGGCCATCTGGCAACACTGCCTAATCGCGGCACGTGCGGGCGGAAAAAACCTGTTGGAACCTGTTCAATGCAAACGTTCAAGCGTCGTCGGAACGGTCAAGCGGGTAAGCTGGTGAAGTGATTTTGCTTTATTAAAGCTTAAATAATTGATTGAAATGGTATGTACATGTCGTTATTTTTGTCAGGAGTCCAGCTGAATCTAAATGTTACAATACCTAATGGATGAAGAGTGGCAGCCGGCGGCAGCGGAAGCGAAGCCGACTGAGCCAAATCCGAAAACACGAGAACAAGAAAGCATATCATCATCGGTAAATAGGTTTAAATGTGTAATTGTACATTTGTATGTATAATTATAATCTATACTTATCATTTAAATATCATAGGTTTTGTAAACACCTTGAGTCGAACATCATGTGGAATCTTCAAGGATGCCGACGAGTTTGACCAGGCAATGGCAATACCGACCGAACGAAATATTCAAGAAATTGATGAATACTTAAACTGATGGGGTCTTGGAATGTACGCCAAGAAGTTCAAAGGTATGAACTTTTTTTAATAGCTAGATGATCTTAATATCTGAGCGGCTGCTTTTAGGCCCTATTGCCCAATAGGGCATAAGGGCTCAAAATGGAAGGGCAATTACCTGGCCCACTGTATAAAGTATAGGGGCATAGAGTATGTAATGTCGGAGCAATTCTGGGGAGAGGTACGAAGCAAAGCGGAGCCCTCCGCCGTCGGTGGCCAGCCGTTTCGATTTCTTTTTTGTACATCTGGTACTTCTCTTGTGTTTTTTTACATTTTATAAGTTGACTAATGTACCTTAGTAGTCACACTAATTTTATTACTCTGTTTATATTCCAGAACATAGGATTGACTTAGAAACGCTTATAAATCTTAGAGAAGACGTCAAAGAACTGATACCAGTAATAATTAGGTCATAGAGCCAAACTGATGACACAAATATCAATGCTAAAAAACATAATATATAATAATATTGAATTTTGTACTGCGAGATTTTAATAAAATAAAATAAATTAAGTATTAAACAAATTAACTCTTTTTATTGATAGTTTTTTCCGCAACTAAAAATATTTCAGGATTTTTAAAAAACTTGTTTAGTAATCAGTAGCTGTACTTGTTTAGAAATTGATAGCCTAAATGTAAATCTATCAATGTTTGTGTTTTTTTCCACTGTATTTCTTTGTACCGATTTTATTCTATAAAGATTACATTTAACTAAATATAATAAAATCAGTGCAAATAATACAGTGTAAAAAAACAACATTGATAGATTTATGTTTAGGCTATCAATTACTAAACAAGTACAGCTACTGATTACTAAACAAGTTTAGCTACTGATTATTAAACAAGTTTAGGTACTGATTACTAACAAGTTTAGCTACTGATTACTAAACGGTTTAGTTACTACATAACAAACCAATTACGTTAGTAACAAACAAAACGTTTTTATAGCAGTAGAGAAAAAAGTTTTGTTACTGACTACTAAACGGTTTAGTTATTACTTAATAAACCAATTACGTTAATAACAACCAAAAGGTTTTTGTATCAGTATAGAAAATCATTTGTTATAAGTAGATAACTTAGTCTGTAAATACAACTGGACAGTAAAGCTACAAACAGGCGAAGAGTTTGTTTATATGATACAAAATTGGGTTAATTAAAAACGTTCAAAGTGTTTAATTAATTATAACGAAATTGGTTCAGTTTCTAGTAGCTCAAAATACTTTACAAAACTCTGTTTTGTTATTAGTAAGACATAGTTCGGAAGTCACGATTTTTTGGTACGCAGTAACCAAACTTTTGGTTGCAGGTTACTAAAAATTTCTTTCAGTGTAGATGCGCGTTTTGTGGTGTGTTTTCGTTTCATTAGTGGTAAATAAAATAGGATTTCCCCCGAATAGTCGCATCTCACTCACACCTACGGGAATCGCGAAGGCACGTCGACTACTTTATTACGGCGGGGATTCCCCAGCGCTATTTGGTAGTTTGATACGATACCCACTAACGATCGACAGTTACGTTGACAGAAACTAGATGGCATCGGCATCAGTCATCGGTACCACATGGCAATCGACGCGCGCATCCAAACTTGGCATCGATAACGCGCATCGTTATTCTAAAAACGTCCATGCTGGTAGTGACTATGTTTTATACTATGTATGAAGATTACTAGAGTCACTGTGATGTTTGTGAAAGATTGAGCATTCTTTAGGACACTAAAAACCATGGGTTGCATTTCAAGGATATTAAAATTAATTAACTACTTATCCCGCAACGATCACCAGGTCATCGGTCCAACTTGTGGCGGGTCTGCCCACGCTGCGTCTTCCGGTACGCGGTCGCCAGTCGATAACTCTATGCCCCCATCGGCCATTCGTTCTGCGAGCAATGTGCCCCGTCCACTGCCACTTAAGTCTAGCACTTCTTAAGGCTATGTCGGTGGGTGTGATCGTTGCGGGAACCCGCTGGATGCAAGCAGCACAAGATCGGTCGTAGTGGCGATCCTTGGGACAGGCCTATGTCCAGCAGTGGATGTCTTTCGGCTGAAATGATGATATTGATGATGAAGTACTTATTAAACCTTACAACTTACATCGTCCTGTAATATTCTTGTTGAGAACTCAAAGGACTCTCCTCTTCGTTGTTTTTTAAAAAGGAATGTTATTCAAAGAATCATTTTCCCAATTCCACGGGTGCCGTAAAAAGAAAACATCGATTCGCAGCCCGGTCGGCGGGAAATCGGCTAATCAATTTGGTGGGCATCCGACGGGAAGTTCCTCCCTTCCTTATCCCGGGATAAGACATTTCACGCCCTTTTGCCATAAATTGTGATACAGAGCAGCGCCGCTAAAGCTTTGGCTTCGTCAAAACATTGACGCTTTATTCGCTGAGACGCGAGCCTAATGACAGGAAAGCCGCAGCTGGCTAAAATTATTTTCCAAATGAGAACAGTATTTAAGATCATAAGAATAAGAATTTTTTTTTGATGACTGACACCGCCTATAGACACCCGCAACATCAAAGAGATTGCAGATGCGTTGCCAACCCAGAGGGCTAAGATGGAATACCTCTTGTGCCAGTAATTACACTGGCACGCCGGAACACAACAGTGCAAGCACTGCCGCTTAGGGGCAGGCCCCCCCCCCTGCCCCTAAGCGGCAGTAAGCTTGTGATATTTCGTGATTTTTACTGAACCTCCTCCTCCCTTTTGAGCTTCACGTGATTAATAGACGACCTTTAAGAACCTTCTACGCATCTACAAATGCGCAACTGCTTATATGTGTTACTTTCATTTGGAATATTTTCAGTGTTCGCCGTTTTCAGGCGCAAAACAATTCGCTTAAGACAAATGTTCACGTTACACGACGTTCCAGGTCCCACACAGGCTTACAAGCCTTTATGAAATACCCGCTGAAACGAGATAATAATATGAATGACGAGTGCGACGGGAACAAATGGCTGCGAGCGCTGAGGTGGCGTGATGAATGGTGCCAAGAGGTGCCTCTCAACGCAGCCTCTGTTGACTTTTATTATAACCGTAGAAGCTCGCATGTTTACATAGATTTTGAGAGATAGTCAACCAAATCAATGTCTAGACCACCGTACAACATTGTCACAGCAAATGCCATAATGTCACAGTGATGAATCATTCCTACAGCGTTCTATAGTGGCGCAGAACAGCAAGTACGGGTGCTTTTTTTCTCGCTTATTGCTCAGTCCGTCTCTCTTCTATTGGGCTGATTAGAAAGAGATGCGTTGAGTAACAGGGCGACTGGCCGAAAATTTAAATTGATTCACCGTACAGCAGGGAGGTTCCACTCCGCACTGTAGGTACGCTCGGCCGCCTGCCTATAGCGTAGGCAAATCGCAGTAGGTTGTCCGCTCGCCGCGCGCCCGCTCTCTCGTCCTCGCTCTGTCAGTGTAATTGAACACTAATGCAGCGCAACCCTAATGTGTCGTCCGGAATAGCGGAGGGAAGGCGGGCGCGGGCGGCGCGTTCCTTTTGAAGCGTGCCGCCTGGCGAATGTGTATGCTGAAATTACGAACTTTGTGTGTGTGTCAATAAAGTTGGAATTCGTTTAATCGCCTTCGTAATAGAGACATTTCTGTACGTTAGTACTATTATTTATTCTGTGCTATCAGGTAGGGAACTGTTTTGTGCTAATAATATATTGGTACTTACATAGTTAAGTTACGTGTGCTTCTAACGAGTTAAATTACAATAACCGGTTTAAATACGGGATACATAAAAAAAGAAGGTAACCCAGGAACTGATAATTTAGAGAGTCTGGAGGAAGACTTGTTCTGTATTGAACGCACTTTGATGTTTTGTTTTGAACTAAAGGATTGGCAAAAGGGGGATGAAAAGTTGTATAGAAGTATCTTCATTTTTAGAGCTAGAAGCTTGAAACTTATTTTTTGGCTGTTGATTCCGGACGAAGTCGCGGGCACAGCTAGTAGACTATATAAGGTAACGAGATACCGGGAACGTACGAGAAAAAACGATAGACATTAATGTCAAATACTGGTAAAAACAATGTAAAAAGTTACACCTCGCTGAGTTTCTTGCCGGTATCTTCTTATCACAGTTTTTTTCCGAACTGGTGGTAAATTTTATGACATTCGGAAGTGCTTCCTGTAAGCCGAATCTGAATAAAGATTAAAATGCTATGTAATGACAACACAAAGAAAAGTTGTGCTAATGGCAGGCCTCGAACCTGGAACATCAGCATTCCGTGCCTTGCGTTTGTCAGTTTCGCCACATTACCGCTAACATTAGCGGTAATGTGGCGAATTACCCAAATTTACCCTACCCTGTATTTACCCTGGATTACCCTTTATTTATTACCCTAGTTTTTCCTTGTGTTGTCATTTCATTACATAGCATTTTAATTTAATAATTTGAATGTTTATTTAAAAAATAAAAATCGATAGAAATTTCGGTTACGAAAATTGAATAAAGATTTCACTTTGACTTGACTGTCAAAGTCAAAGTTACTCAGCAGCTATGTAAAAAGGTTATTACAATTAAGAGGAGTGTGAACCCAGCCCGAAAAAGTGCTCCCCATACAAACGGCGATAACGTTTTCCACCCTCTAAACCTTAACGAATGTCAATGATTTTTTGGTATATTGTCATTATGCCTAGAAACTAGGTTTGTATGTTTTGATTTTTTTATTATTCTTCATAGATTTGACAATATTTGCATTTTAGGATTTTCATACAAAACATAAAATCGACAATATCTTTGAAACTGTTAAGAATATTCAAAAAATCAAAACATACAAACCTAGTTCTAAGGCATAATGACAACATATCAAAAAATCATGGTTATAGGTTAAGGTTTAGAGGGTGGAAAACGTTATCGCCGTTTGTATGGAGAGCGCTGGGTTCACACTCCTCTTAAATAATAGCAGTCACGCCACCATATTCATTTCGTAACTGCACGGTAACTGGTGCAATTTGCAAGAATTAATTATTTGCATTGTGCATTGCAAACTGAATTACGTTTCGTAGAAATTACCGTAATACTCTTAGTGAATAAATAATCATTTAATATTGCAGTCCGTGAATTCCTGTGAATAATGAAAGGGTTTCATGAAATGAGTTTGTTTTTAGCTACCCTGTTTATATTGCTAACTTTTACCCGTGACTTTGTGCGCGTAGATTTTGGATTACGTGCTAAGTTCTAACCCCCCTTTAACCACCTTAAGAGGAGTGTGAACCCAGCGCTCTCCTTACAAACCGCGATAACGTTTTACACCCTCTAAACCTTAACCTATAGCCATAATTTTTTTGTATGTTGTCATTATGCCCTAGAACTAGGTTTGTATGTTTTGATTTTTTGAAGATTCTTTATAGTTTCAAAAATATTGACGGTTTTTTGTTTTGTATGAAACTCCTAAAATGCAAATATTGTCAAATGTATGAAGAATATATAAAAAGTCAAAACATACAAACCTAGTTCCAAGGCATAATGACTACATACCAAAAAATCATTGCCATAGGTTAAGGTTTAGAGGGTGGAAAACGTTATCACCGTTTGTATGGGGAGCACTTTTTCGGGTTGGGTTCACACTCCTCTTAATGCTGGAATGGGATCTTTGTATCGTCGACCACTGTTGAACCTTATCCCTTTTGTAATATGATTGAAAAGTGGTAAATCAATTTCTTGGTTGACTATACGTTTAAACGTTAGTTTTAAACGTTACTGAGTTTATGCTATACCTACAGACTTAATGAAAATTGTTACTACATATAAAATACTGTATGTACAGGTACAATCTGTAAAAAAAACATACCTATTTTAAAATAGCAAAGAAATACCTACAGTTCAAATTTCAGAGATGAATATATCCGCAAAGGCAGCTAAGTAAAACTTTCGAATTTACGAGTAAGTACAGTTGAATCAACATTTACTCATTAATTATTCAATGACTTTCTTGGCAGGCATTAGCATAATTGCTGATTGCATGCCGAGCCCGAACTTTTTGGGTTTGAGGACTTTTGGTTTGGACGCTTGAGACTGTTTTTTTTTCTTTCTCCGGCCGAGCCTAAGAACAATCGAAGACACATATGAGTCACCATTACATACAGTATTGTACATACAGTATTTTGCGGGTGGTAGGGCCTTGTGCAAGGTCCGTCCGGATCGCTACCACCATCTTGCCCGCTAATCCTGCCGCTAAGCAGCAGTGCTTGCACTGTTGTGTTCCGGCGTGGAGAGCAAGACAGCCGGGGTAATTACTGGCACATGAGGTATTCCATCTTAGCCCTCTGGGTTGGCAACGCATTTGCAATCCCTTTGGTGTTGCGGGTGTCTATAGGCGGTGGTGATCACTTACCATCAGGTGACCCACTTGCTTGTTTGCCTTCCTATTTCATAAAAAAAAGACGGAAGTGCGAGAAAGTGTCATTGTATAAAAGGAAGCATATAATATGCACTACGAAAGTTGATAATCTATCCCTTTCGAGCATAGACAATTTCTCTCAGATCCCTCTTCAATGATCAGCTAAGTTTGTTGCTGGTTGGACTACTACAAGGATTGCTAAAAAAACTAACAGCCTCTTTTATGACTGGCCATAAGAGCTATAGTTTTAGAAAAAGAAGAAAGGTAACTTTTAATTTGACATGTATAATTGGATTAACGCTAAAAGATTGAAATAAACTATAAAATTACTTGAGTGAGTATAGGCATACGTCATTGAAATTACCTTCTACCTCCTGTACTGTTCTTAAGCTCTCATTTAGCACTTTTTTCGTCATAGGCGAAAATAGGAGAACATCTAGCGTGTTTTCATACAATTGATTAGTTTTAGGGGTGTTGAGCTAATGGCATACAGGAACAGAACACCATGTGTCAGATGATCTATCAGATAATACGTCTGATTAACACTCAGTAAGTTTAGCCAACGATGGATCAAAGATCTCAAAGGCGTGAAGAGGGTTACAAAAATATAGAGCGAAATCCCTCACTAAAAACATTCTTAAGAAACATTTGAATGCGATCTTTCCGTGGGCAGTCCCCATGGGCGTTCGAAATGCCAGTCAAAGGTCACAAAATAATAGTACAACAAGCCGTAACACCCCGGCTCAGCCGGCGGAATAATTTCAAACGAGAAATGTAATTTTTGGAAACGTCCCACGACATTTGACTTACGTGTTTAGCGGGTTCTCCCAACGCCCACGTCCATTCAAGTTTAATATTTATTCAACTCGCCTAACCCAAAAACGAGCGAAATTTTACAATAGGCTCGATTTAAGAATTGCGCCCACGCATGTTGTCTCGTGTAAAATCCTAGTACAGGCTATTTATTTAGCGTGCCCCCGGCGTTTCGTTTGCCCTTATAACAAAGTGAACTATAATATTTTCTCTTAAAATATAACTTTATTACCTTTGAGCTGTCTTGTGTTTAATTTACAGACAGACAATTTCATTCATGTTTAATTTCACGATAGTATAATTTTAGGATTCGTATATGTTGATACTTTCAATCCCGAGTTCACCAGTTCCGATTAAAAGAAAGGTCATTCCTAAAGCGCTAAAACCGCAAATATCGCCAATATATCAGTTTCTGGTTTCTGGGCTTGACACTGTTTTCCGGTCTTTACGATAGTTTGACACTTTTCAAATCATCCATCCATCCATCTACGTCAAAATGCAAAATGTTAACGAGTGAAAGATTAAAGCGCCGGAATGACCCTGAGGTAACAGCTTAAGATTAATTAGAGGGCAATTTTAAACTTCTTTAATGAAAAATAGAGGTAAACAAGCTTACGGGGACACCCAATAGGAGAAGTAATCATCGCCGCCCAATGGGAATCAACGACTGTATAACAATCGCTCATCCGTTGCCAGCCGACACGGGCTCTCGTTGTTACGCTTCAATAATTGCTATTAATTTTAAATGTACTCTAACAAGATACAGTCATTATGGGAAATAAATTTACATAATCTAATTAGTGGATGTCTATCAATTTAGTCTCGGTTCTGGTAATATGACAGAACAATAGTACGATTTTTGAATCTCCGTTAAAATGGCCGTTTTTCATGAGCTTTAGCCACTGAGAGTGACTTTAGTCAGTGAGATTAAAAAATGCACATCAGAATTCGTGATTTGGGTGTCTGCAAAATATACAACTCACCTCGTTCATTTATTTGTATTATACCCTAATCTTCATTTCTCTTAAATTTTTAGTGCTCCGTGTATACAAGGAACCCTTGAACTTTTTGATAAAGCGCGTCTATCAAACACCACAGGAGAGTGGTACTCCAAGGGTCTCCGCTACGTCGCGCGGGCGCACGGAGCGGGTGCACGCCTATAGAAAAATAGTCTGAGAGCATCGTCCGCTAACTCGCTCATACTATTTGTTCGACCCTTTCGTACCCTCTCCGTGCACCCGCACGACGTAGGGGACGCTCTAAGTGCAAGATGAGCTCGACGCTGGGGCAGCGCCCTGTCTTGCACTAGCGAACTTACTCAAGTGAGCAAGACAGGGTGATTTCTTGACGACAAACCAACTCTGGTATGCTTAGAGAATAACAGTGAAAGTCGCGGGGGCTCATGAGTAAGGACCACGGGCCGGTCCGAAACATGTCGAGCGAAAACTTGGCTTAAAATACGTGAGCGATAAATACCATTTCAATATGTCTGAATCTCACGATAGTTTTATGTTAAAACCACTAGTAACGTGCATATGAAAAGCGTTACATGTAGAAAACGTTAGACCTGTAGTAATAGATCGTTCTCAAATACAGCAAACAAATTTCATTTCTATAGGAATGAAACATCAAATGTGATCTTGAGTACGCGGTCGTACTTGAGAGCGACCCTTTGTTGGTGCTTGAGACATTCCGATGTCTTACGTGAATAGGTCAAGACTTCAAGTTTTATTAATGTACAGTCAAGGAAATTGAAACACGAACCTAGTCGAAAAGACAGACGCATGACATTTGTATGACATAGCCTGGCGTTTAACGCGTCGCGTCATTGCGATAGGGTTCTAAGGTGGTACGTGAATGTGTTTCGCCTACTGTACCATGAAATAAAACAAAACCGCCCTACAATTGATAAAGCTGCGCATAATACGACGAGAATTAATTTTTCATTCAAATGTATGCACATATTCATGGCGTAAACATTGAAACGTGTAGAGTGTCCTCGCCGAGCATATCCCAGGACAAAGTCTCGAAATTAAAATTATATAAGATTTTCATATTTGCCTCACGAAATTGAATAGAATTTGCATAAATCGAGAAATACATTATTTGCGAGTAAATGTAAAAAGTATTATATAAGTAGTAGCTCCTTCACTCAATTTTTTTCACAATTTAAGATGAGATAAGTTTTGTTAAATTCTATTGAATGTATCTTAATTATGGTTATAATTTTCTTTAATAGGTATGTTTAAATTTTAAAATTTTAATATTAGATTTTAAACCGCTGAGATGATGGTTGCGTTTCAACTTAAATGGCCTATTCCAAAGGGCTGCTTGAATGAGACAGCAAATAAAAAGCTTTATGTTCTCATTTATTCGAACAGGAAAACAAATCGTTTATTTTATTTATCGGCACTTTGAGCCAATTTGTATCAAATGTAGGTATAATGATCATTGGAACCAAACAGCACGATATTTGGCCCAGTAAATATATGTTCAAGTTATAATGGTATTGAAGGTAATAAATATTACCACAGTGTCCCATTTTCGTGTCAATAATATGGATCTCTGCAAAGTAAAGTCTGAATCATTTAATTAATATTGATATTATATCATATAGCTTCATTAATTAATTACCTGAAATGAAATTTCATAGTTATTAATAGTTCTGAGTTATTAATTTCTATTAAATTTAGTAAGTAACAAAGCTGTTTACTTTTGTAACACAATTACCCTTTGTAAAATAGAGTAAAGTGTTTACTCTTTTTGGTGTTCTTAAAGTAAATTTATAATTTTGATTCTCTTATTTTATTATCGATAGATTTTTAGGGGGTTCTTTCTGTTCTTAAAGCAGCTGCAACAGCAGAATGGCGCTAAAAATAAGTATTTGTTAGAAAAATGCATAATATATTTTATTATCTCACTCTTATCAAATCTAGTGTACCTATACATTCTAAGTTTCAAGTCGATCAAACCACCAGAGCTGGATTAAAAATAAATTGCTATTTCACCCAAGTGTACAAATCAACAAACAAACTAACAAAACAAGTAAATTATATAATAAAAGAGTTCTGTGACTGACTGATTGACTGACAGACAACGCACAGCGTAAACTGTTGAAGAAAGATTTTTTTTAAATTCCGCTCTTAAGGGGATTAAAAGAGGGGTAGAAATTAGTATGAAATCCAAAATTTATGCCGATGAAGTCGCAGGTTAAAACTAGTTTTGTATAAAAGCTTACAAAATCTTGTAAGTGTCTCCTTAATGGAAGCTTTGAACCATGAAATGGCTTTTTTTGTTTATACTAGAGAAATACCAGCCGGGTAAGTTGGTTACCTAGTAGGAAGTGTCAACCGCCGCTCAAGGGAACTGGCAATCCTAAACGTGTCGCATAGTTAATAAGCAAATAATATAAAATAGTAAAAAAATAACAGCGTTCACACCAACTGCTTCATTGCCTTCAAGAGACTGTCCCAGAAAACACCACATCATGGTTACTCGACACGACGACAAAAAAGGCAAGTGGTCAAATCCCGGTCGTTTATTCGAGGACTGTCGCTAAACCGGGTGATTTGTGGGCACCGGCTTAAGCTGCCAGAAACTGGCCTAGTACGATGAACATATTGTTTAGGTTAATCTAGGTCAAAGAACAAAGCCTGAAACACGGATCTCCTACTTATGAAGCTTAGTATACGCAATAACAATTCACACTTATAAACATGTAGAGAGAGAGAAATAAATAACGCCTTGCAATGTGTCACTTTCACTGACGATTACAAGGCGGAAAATGGAGGTAAACGTGCGTTGAGGGAAGGGCAGATCCAGCCTTCAAATCATCCCCCCGCCCTGACGCGAAGGCTGAATCCGCCCTTTCCCGGACGCTTGTTTGCATCCTTTTTCTAATAAAAAAAGCCACCGACACCACAGAATAAATAATAGTACTAACGTACAGAAACTTCTCTTTTTCGACCACCATTAAACGAATTCCAACTTTATGATCAGGCACAAAAGTTCGTATTACTTCGTAAACATTCGCCAGGCGGCACGCGTCAATAGGAAGGCGCCGCCCGCGCCCGCTTTCCACCTGCAATGCCATGGCGCACCACTAGGGTTAGGCTGCTTATTATAATACTATCACAACGCGCGACACAGAGTGAACGGGCGCGCGCGCGGCAAGCCGGAAACCTACTGCGATTAACCTATGCTGTAGGAAATGCGGCGAGCGCACCTACAGTCCGGAGTGGAACCCCCCTGCCGACACCAGCGTATTTTTCTAGGCACTTCCATAAAGAGTCATAATAAAAGTTTCAATGTAGTTAGACTTAGTAATCAAACTATCTTTTACTGCACTTTTAACTATAAAACGGGAGTTGAGCAGGCTTGAACCAGTGCGCGTTCTGAACGGGCTACAACTCTCGAATCATAAACCAAAATTAACAGCGTGTAAGAGAGTGCTTTCAGGACGTTTCAGGAGTGGAGTGAAAAGCTTCCGTCCGTACAAAAAACGCTGGCTAGTATTAGAAAATACCATTATCATTACATGTTTTATCTTTTTTATTAGATAGAATAACAATTAATTGATTCAGGAGTTATATTGAATAGATGACGTTTTGCTCAGAAGCTATTTGCACGTGTACAGCACGGCTTCGCGGAGAGCCAAGGTAATTTGTTATAGTTTGTAAACAAAGTAACATACCTACATATTGATGTAAGGGGGTACTAATGTTTTGTTTTTTTTAAAAATTGAAGGTACGTTGATCGAGTTTTGTGTTTTTAAAAGGTAATTGTGCAAAAATATTAGCGGTAGGCGGGATTTGAGTAACATGATTTAGTTTGTCAGTACGCCATTCGTTCAAGTAGCGAACGTTCGTACTGTTAGATCCCGATGATGCCTTGTGCAGAGGCGAAACGCGCGTCGATCGTGTTGTTCAGTGGTGGTGGACTTGTGTAGTTGAGTCTGTGTGATATATGTTGTTTCGTGTGGAAGCGGAGGAGGGTGGGTTTTTGTATTAATAGATATATATATATATATGTCGCACAGACGCAGCTTACTTGCACGAGTGCGGCACTGGTTTCGCGGAGTAGAAAGGTAATTTGTTCTAGTTTGTTGAAATGGACCTCCGCAAAGTAACGCCTGAATCTATTAATTATTTAACAAAGTAACAGTCAACGAGGTATATTATTTTTTTAAGGTTCATCAGCAAGTGCAAGCGTCGGGATTTATCTGCGTATAAATCTTCCGATATTGTGAGTATTGTGTGTCGGTGTGGTGATATGCCGGTTGAAAAAAAACAAGAGCAAGTGCGGGTAGTTCGTAAAACTCGCGCAGCTAATCAGCAGTGACACCCTCCACTTCAGTCTGCTCATGACCACGGCTGTTGCAATACAGTCGAAATATCGAGGTAAATAGAAGTGGTGTGAGGCAGTGACTTGTTATTAATGGACAGGTTATACCCATACAAAAACTACAAGAAAAATGATCCGAATGCAGTGACGAACACACACATTAAAAACGTTTCGTTTTTACTTTTACGCTCACATAGTGGACTGTGTAAAAAGGACAACGTGATTAAAACCATAGAAACAAAGAAGACAGCTAGTATTTAGCTGTTGTGAATATTTTTTTCCAACGGACCAATCACGGCCTTGCAGGGTTTTGGAATTTGGAATTGACCGCAAACACACAGCTTAGGTTAACATGCGCACCGTTCGCTGGTTGCTTTGCGACTGAGGACACTGGTGCTATTTAAGTCCAATTTGGAGCTCGCTACCGGAGCGCCTGTAACCTATCTACCTTGTTTAATATCATTGGTGTGAGGTCGCCGAAGTAACGTGCTAATTTTAATGTTTTGTTTTATAAATACGTACGTTAGTCTTTGAGGTGTTTTTTCTATGGGCCTATGTAGCCTGCAATAAATGGTTCTATTCTATTCTATTCTAAATAAATTGTGGGTCGTAGGAACATGTGCAGGGTCCGTCCGGATCGCTACCACCATCTTACTCGCTAATCCAGCCGCTCAGCAGTGCTTGCACTGTTGTGTTCCGACGTGGAATTGGAGAGCAAGACAGCCAGTGCAATTACTGGCACAAGAGGTATTCCATGTTAGGCGTCTGGGTTGGCAACGCATCTGCAATATCTTTGGTATTGCGGGTGTCTATGGGCAGTGGTGATCGCTTACAAAATTTAAATTTAAATCTATTGTCAAGAAGACATTAATTTCTCGGGCGTATTATAAAATCAATGACTATATCTTGGACAAGGATGTTAGGAAATGATCCCGATTTGTATTGGCGATCCCTGGCTCCAAAGATTGTACACCTGCTGTGTTGAATTGTTAAATTGTAAAAATTTAAAATATTTGAGATGTAAAGTAACATTGTAATTTTGGTTTATTTAAAAAATTACACCTCGTTGAGTTTCTTGCCGGTATCTTCTCATCAGAGGTTTTTCCGAACCAGTGGTAAATTTTTTGACATTCATAAGTGCTACCTGTAAGCCTAATCAGAATAAAATATTTTGACTTTGACTTTGACTTTGACATCAGGTGACCCGCTTGCTGGTTTGCCTTCCTATGTTATACAAAAAAATAGTACCTACTCGTATATTATCGCGTTTTAGTCCCGTCAAACATAATAAGTTTTAGTGCACTTATGTGACTGTGTCAGGCCCCTCCTCTTCCCCTTCTACTTGGAGCGATATCTTTACGCATACAAAACTTTTAACTGGCTGTATAAGCATATTAAATTATAACATAATATGTTATGCACAGCTCTGTGCTGTTGTGCGCCAACTTTTAATTGGCTGATGCAAAGTTCAGGTGTTTATAAGAGAATATTTCCTGTTTTGTGAAAATACACTTCTCAAAGTCGAGCTTGATTTTGCCTGATTAAAATGTAAATAATTTAGAATCTTCAGTTGGCAATGGATAATAATAAACATACATACCTGGTTAAAGATGCAACGTTCTTAGCAAGAATACTGTTTACTCACATGAACTTTCAAAGTTGGTTATCTTTATGTACAAATCAACGTTGTGTTATATCGTTTTATGTTGGTATAAATAAAAGCGTTGTCTAGCACCCATCGTACAAGTTTTCCTTAGTTTGGAGCTAGGTCAATTGGTGGTAATTGTCTCAAGATATTTATTAATTTATTTTATTTAATGCTCTGCTACGGTTATGTGTATTTAGTATTAAAACCAGATCTTACCAATGGACTCCAGTATTGGCAGCGTTTATTGCAGACATACCTAAAGCATTCCCTTCCCTTGCGCAAACCGGTTTAAAAGGAATATGCTTTATGATCACAACCAAAGTGAGCGTGCTAGTCTCAGATGTTTGTAAACAAATGTTTGCGACACATCTTGGTAATTCATTGGCTACTTCATCACAAACATATGCCTGTGGGAAGAGACTGACCGGGAGCGGATTATTAAGGAGATATTCTTATGCGAATGGCACTGGATCGGACATGTACCTACTGCGGAAGCCAGCATACCTGATAACCAGCGTCTCTTAAGATGAGTTTCTGGTGACAGGTCTTTAGGATTCCCTAGGTGCAGAACGTAAGGAATATCACACAGGTGAAACGTGTTTTGTAGAACACTGGGTTCCGTGTGGTTAGGCTTGGTGTATGTTATAAAATAGAAACATTTTACTTGTAATTAGGCTCTTACGTAACGTGACGACTCAATAAACATTCCAATAGGTTTTGCTTCAGTACCTACTGTTTCAGCTTAACAGGTCATAGACCCCGTCTCAGCGATAGTCACTTTACTGCAGCTGTTAACGAGGCGGACGAAACGCGATTTCAATACAGATTACAGTGCTCGCTAAGGCTATTTATAACGGTATTACAGCCATTAACAGCACTAATCAAACTTTATATTCGTGTTTTTCTGCTGCTGTTGTGTTTTGAATGAATGTAATGTTGTGTGTGCTGCGAAGTACTAGCATTCTGTGGTGTCACGGAATTGTTTAAGACCGTTTAGTTTGGGCTAGGACTTTTGGTGTCATACCGTGGTTGTGGAATCCATGGAGTGGCTGTTTATAAAAATCTTTTTTAAAGTCAAAGTAGGTAAATTATGACGTTTGTAAAACAATACATACATACGTTAAATTTAACTTTGAAAATTATTTTTAACGACTCCATGGATTCTAGAACTATAGTGTGCTACCAAAAGTCCTAGTCCTGCTTATAGCACTTATTGACAGAATTTAAATTGATTTCACGTTGTTTGTCTATTACGCTAGCATATCGTTTATGAGCAGTTTTCAGCCTCATAACCAACTTTTTAAAACTAAAAACCGACTTCACACACAGTGCTTTTATCGAAAGGGATACGTAAACAAATGTAACTTCTTAATAAAAAAAATTAAAAGCGCTTAAGGTGTTAGTGATATTATTTGAAGAGTTACCTCGCTTTTTCCGGGATCCCATCATCAGGTCCTAACCTGTCTAACGACTTCTGATACATATAAAAAATCTATGTTATCAAACTATTACTCTACTTAGATTTTTTTTTGTCGGAATGAGTAGCAACTTTACAATACTATTTAAAGATAAAGAAAATTAGAACCAGTTATTTCCAGATAATCTTAGGAAGTGTTTGTTTTATCAAATTAATATTTTTATTGTTCTTTGACACCATAATTTCAATGTTAGTGTTGTTAAAAGTTTAATAATAATATTTAACTTATAATAGATTCCTAACATAGTTTTAAGTTCCATTGTTACTAACAGATATTATATGGGAAATATGATTACTATAATGATTCAATTCAAATCAAATAATGACTGACCATAAGTATGCAAGTATTTGATGTCCAGCATCACGATTTATTTGCTCGATACTACAAAGAAAAATATTACTACAATAGTGAACAACTAAGTAGGTTACGCGCCGCGCTCGGCTGCGCAGGGCCAGCCCCTAACCCTTCCTTAAAGGTCAATCTTTTGTTACAGGGCTCCAGAATTGACGGCGGCATTCATACGGAATATCGGTCAACTGAACAGATACAACTTTTTACGTAAATGATAAATAGATCGGAAACTAGGTACATTTTAAAGTTATTGCCTTTAGAAAATAGTCAAAGGCAAAACATTTAAGACACTAAAATGTCACTAAAACAATACCATTCTTTTATCGACTTCAAATAAAGAAGGAGGATCACTGATTCCTTGAAGACGACAGGACCGACCTAGAAAGTTATTTATTTTATTTGAAAGAGTATTGTAATAGGGCCTTCATCGTAATGGTTTGGAACACTGTCCATTTTTGTAAACGTATAATTTTGAATTGTTAGAAATAGAAGACAGCACCGTTCCAATCAGGAGTCTCGAGGCAGGAGCCTCAAAGACAACATCGGTTTAACAATTTTGTTTTTTTAAGTGTGAGATAAATAAATAAATAAATAGATAAGTCTTTAATTGTGTAACAGCAACCGTAGAGGGATCCCCGTTGCTTTCCAGGTCTCATTGTCATCATAAAAAACATATACGTACGTCCAAATAATTTGTTGTTGTTTTTAGTTGTCAATCGCCGCCTCGAGAATTTCGAGCCCTGAAGTACGATTTTGAAATTCTCCCGGTGATAATAGATCACCATAATATGTAATATGTATAATGGGCTGCTTTTTATAGAGGTTCGGCTATTTTAGTGAACTTACTAAAGTTCACCAAAATGTTTATGTTATTATGCCCTAGAACTAGGTTTACATGTTTTAATTTTTTAAATATTTTTAATGGTTTCAAAAATATTGACGCTTTTTTGTTTTGTATGAAACTCCTAAAGTGCAAAAATTGACAAATTTGTGAAGGAAATTTAAAAAATCAAAACATACAAACCTTCTAAGGCATAATGATAACATACCAAAAAAATATTGCCATAGATTAAGCCTTAGAGGGTGGATAACGTAATCGCCGTTTGTATGGGAAGCGCTTTTTGGGGCTGGCTTCACACTCCTCTTAACAGTAGAGCACGCTTGTCCAGAAGATACCTTCAATAGTCGCGCTTTGTAAGCCAACAGAGCCTAAAGAACTTTTTAATAAAAATGATTGACACTCAACGTTTAGAAAACAAACGTCCAAGCCATGCATGTCAGTACAGCCGTGCGTGCCCATCTTTATTGATCATTTTCCCTGGGCGCAGAAACCAGGTCAATTCGATAAATTGTGGCTAATTTCCAATTACTGCTAACAGCCGGGACGTATTTGACCGCAGCGTTACTGCTGCCAGCCATTACGACTAGCCGCGAGCAGCAGGGCTGCCACGACAGTCATACTCCTATAACTGCTGTGACAGTAGTACCTACTCATACTATCTTTAGTACTCATATAACGACTATGACCGGAAAGCTTGGTAGTTAATGACACTGATTGCAAAGCTTGAGTTTTCTGGTTCGAATCCCGGGAGAGGTATCTGTTTTGTATGATGAATACGAATGACCACTTTTCGATCGTATTAGAAACGGATAAGATTCAAAAGTGGTCAAGCAATTACTTGGTCGACTATACCTACCTGAGTCTTGGATGCTATGTATTTTTAAGTATATATTTTTAGATAAGTATGTTTATCAGTTGTCTAGTTTAGTTGATTGATTTGGAACTAGGTCAATTGGTGTTAATTATCCCAAAATATTTATCTTTTTATTATTAGTCCGTAACTTCTTTCGCGTAGATTTTGGGTTACGTACCTTGGAATTTCCAAAAATCCTTTTATTTCGAAAGGATTCCACCTTTTTATTTCCCTTTTCCTGCAAGGCTGGTAAAGAAAATTTTGCGGATATTACAAGTGTCCATACTGTCTATTAGTGATGGTAACTTGCTTTTCATCATGTGCAGGTATGTTTGTTGAGCGTTATATTGTATTGATAGCTTTAAAGTGAATTTAATAAACACTCAAAGCCAAAATCAGAACAAAATTTAACCAAATTTACACAATTAAATGATAATAAATTATTTTAAAATCAAACAGCACGGTCGAGAAGACCAGTCCATCCTTTCCCAGTACTCTGGCTGCTGCTCCTTTTATTAACTCTACTGCCACCAGAACTGGCCATCATGGTTGGATATGACGTCACGTCTGTTTATCAATAACTTCTTTCTGGGTTGCTATCTAAAGGTATTAAAAGAAGCCTTATAGATAGACAGAAAAAACTTTAAAAGTGGTCATATTTATTGCAATTGGCAACCCTAGCGATACTGCAGCTGATAAACACGTGGGGTGTTAACAACGACCATTCAGTTTTCTGCTAATTAAACGTTTTGGGATGCGGGAATGTAATGAGCATCGAGCAACGTTCACTGTTTAACATCATCACTCATCAACGGATGCTGCGTTCTAGGACAGTTTATGCTTGCATGGACTAGGCTCCTAACTAGATAGGGCCAACAAAATATAGATTCCATTTGCGTTATGTTTGGAAGCGCCTTAGTATCTTTGCCTTTTTTGGTGGCATGGAATTAGCGACGCCTGGATTGAAGGGTACGTGTTTAACAAATTGCTTTAAGCTTTGGGTTCGTAATTAGATAAAAACCGGGCAAGTGCGAGTCGAAATCTTGAACTGAGCATTCCGTATCAGCCACAAGATGTTTATATTAAAAAACAACTTCTGACTCAAAAAGATAAGCAGAACCAAGTTTGAATAATTTTATAACTTAGACGATAACAATTTTATACCATTTAATTAATAGTTTCATGGCGCATTGAAAAAATATGCCAAACGCAAGTAATTCCTGAAATGAATGGGCGTGTCCCTAACAACATGTCAACAGTGATCATTCCACGACCTTTCAATTAAAGCATCGAAGTGTTCAACCGCCCAGCTAATGGAAATACTACCTTATTTTTGGTCCTGTTAGAATCTGAATTGAAAATTAAATATTTGAAGGATCCATTTCTGTTTGTTTACCCTAATTCGGTAAAATTTGGATTCATGATGGTGATAAACGTCCATGGTTTATTTGTGTGATGTGATATGGCATAAATGTGACATGGTATCAACTATCAAATATGAATCGGCCCAGTTTTTTCAAAGACAAAAATATTCAGCCCGCGTCATACCTTCCAATCACAACTTTAGAATGTTTGTCTTTCTGTCTGTTTGTTTGTACGTGGATCAAGGTAACACTATTGCATGACTGTACTGCGGTTTTCACAGTTGTATTGCTGAAGGGCTGACTTAAAATTTTGGTGCATGTTTCATCTTTATACGCCTAGAAGCTGGGAAAGATAAAATTGCACACGTACCTACAAAGACGCGGGCAAATTGAAAGTCCAATAAAAAAATAAGATGTAAAAATATCATCTTAACTAATTTTGATTTATTTAAAAAATTACACCTCGTTGAGTTTCTCTGCTGGTATATTCTTATCAGAGATTTTTCCGAACCGGTGGTAAATTTTATGTCATTCACAATTGCTTCCTGTAAGCCTAATCTGAATAAATACATTTTGACTTGAATTAACGCCTAGCTATATACGTCCTAGCCTTCTGAAGATAGGACGGATGGACAGACAGACAGTGTGGCTTAGTAACAAAATCCCTTTGTCACTGTTTAGGGTATGTAACCCTAATACCGTCCGATGACCTCATACAGGTGGCAGGAAGGCGCTGGTTTCATGCTGCTTCCAACCGGCCACTTTGGAAATCCATGGAGGAGGCATATGTCCAACAGTGGACTTCTTGTGGCTGAGATGATGATGATGATGATGATGAACCCTAATAAAACAAGGTAAATAATTATAAGTGAAAATCGAGAAGTACGGTCAAGCTCAAAAGTAGCTGAATATTTTAGTACCTTGTCGCTGTCAGTAATGTGACTCGAGCAACTTTAATTTTATACGTTACTACGACATGGTTCTTAAAGTGTTTAGCTACTTCTGAGGCTGATTGTACCAAACAGTGTATTTAAAAAGGTAATCCTATTCTGTTTTAGGATGTTAGATCACATGTATTTTAAATAACTGCCTGTAAGTCTTTTGTAATTACAGCTTTTCTTTGATGTTTTTACTTGTTAGCTAAATCTTTGTTTCGCCTTGTTAACGGTAATGAGATCCTGTCAGGTGTTTTAAATCTTAATTGACATTTAAAAGGATTAATAAAGCCTAAGATTGGATGAAATCTTCATGCAAAGGCCTTTAAAATTAGATGTCGGAATAAACTTTACAATTTTGGCTTTAAATTACTTTAAATGTTTGCTCACTAGACTTAAAAGTGACGGTTCGGTGATTCTCTTGCGGACGTTATTACTTATGGGAGCGGCTGTTACTTTCTTTTGTTTCCATAAGATCATCCGCGTGCCCGGTTGCCTCCTTATTGTATAAAAAAAGGCATAGCGCTGAGGGTGGGGACCGAAATTAGGTAAAAAAAACTATTTTTTTAATTTTTGGTTTATGTTTAGTAAGCTGTTTACTATGCAGTTTCGATCAAATCCATGTAGATTTTTGCTTCCATTTAAGTTAACAAAAAAAATGTGGTTTTGACTGTAACTTTAACTAGAATGACACTAAGAATGAATGCTATGCAATTCATAGTGTAACTTTATATTGATTGAAAAAACTTAACTAAACTAGATTTAAAAAAGCTTTACACTTTAAATCTTTTTTTTTTACCAAAGGAGAATGGGCAAATTGTCCCAAGTGCTGTATACAGTTGTGCTATATCTTATTAGAAAGCTCTCAATAAGAGCTTAATTTTTTTATATGACAGCAAAACCGAGATGTTTGCAGGGAAAAAGCTACAGCCCATTTTATACCTCACTTTGTACTAGCAGTTGTATGAAAAGTATCTGTAAAATCATTTTCGAGATATAGCCGAAAGATTTTAACCACGCATTACTGAGGCCACTAGAAGTAAAAAACGTATTGTGAGCATAGGTCTAATTTGGTGTTTTTTTTTTTTTTTCATACAAAACAATGATTAATGCTGCAGACACCTGGTCTTCGAAACATAGCCTATGATGATCCTTACACCGAGTACTACACGTCCATACTACTCACTATTGTATACAAGGGTTGGGACAGCGCCCATACAAAAATGCCCATTCACCTTTATTCATAGTCCTTGTGATATACAGTAAGTATATCATTGGTATAAAACTTTACCTATGTAGGTACCTGTGAAATACAAACAGACAGACGCACATAGCTACTCTAATTCCTAATTTAACTTTAGGGAGTATGTTGTGCACATGCTCGCACAGTTTCTAAAAAAAAACTAGTAAAAACTTAAACTGAGACGGGTCCCCCAGGTCTGATCCCCGCGGTAGGGTTCTCATGTTGCTGGCAGTTAGTTATGTACATTTATATAAACATGTACTACCCAAGTAGAGTTCAGTGACAAGTCTATGAGCTCAATATCTTTGAGTTAACTGCTTCAACTTTTAATGAAGGGACATTAAAAGTTCAACAAAATACTTCTAACTGTTAAGTAGTTAAAAGTAAATAAGTTTAATGAAATATCATTTTAATTGGCGCAAAAGAGACTGTCAATAAACTTCAATTTAGATACGTTTCGACGCATAATTATTTTGAAATAATGTGAGAAAATATTAAATGTTGCACTCGTAACAAAAATGAAATGTTTCGTAATTATATAACATTACAATTCCTTCCGTCATAGAATGTTATAAAAGCTATACATACAGAACGGTCACTCACCCCCCCGCGCTGGATTCAAGCACCCCGCGTCCTCAAACCCTACGCTAGCTTGCGGGAAGTTAGAAGAGAGTATGGTGTGCACACACAGGTAAGTATACAGTTAAGGGGACTGTAAACCCAGTCCCAAAAAGCGCTCCCCATACAAACACATGTTTCATAAAAAAAACAGGGATAACGTTTACCAACCTCTAAACCTTAACCTATGGCTATGATTTTTTTGGTATGTTGTCGTTATGACTTAGAACTAGGTTTGTATGTTTTGATTTTTTAAATATTCTTCATAGATTTGACAATATTTGCGTTTGAGAGTTTCATACAAAAAATAAGGCGTGAATATTATTGAAACTATTAAGAATATTTCAAACATCAAAACATAAAATAAACCTAGTTCTAGGGCATAATGACATCATCCAAAAAAATCGTGGCTATAGGTTAAGGTTTAGATGGTGGAAAACGTTATCGCCGTTTGTATAGAGATCGCTGAACTCCTCTTAATATCAAATATTAAATGGGAGCGGCCATGGTGGTCAAAAATATCTCAACTCTATTGTAAAATACTATTATTATCTTACTAGCTTTTGCCCGTGACTTCTTCCGCGTAGACTTGTTTAATTGAATCAAGCAAACTCGCACCCAACATGCAATCTGCAATATTTCCTGGACAAATTAATGAGATTTAGTTGCTTTGCTGCTCATGACATCACGGCGGCGTATAAGTCACTTATCGCTATCCCGTGGGAACTATGCATTTTACGCGATAAAAAGTATTCTATGTGTTAATCCAGGGTATAAACTATGTGTGTGCCAAATTTCATGCTGATTTTGATGCTGACTGTATAAACTTCATGTTGCTCATGAAAGTAGTAGGTACAGTCAGCAACGAAAGTCCATGAACACATCCTAATTTCCAAAACACCTGCACACTATAAAGTTCCATATGTTACTGAACAGGCTGATATACAAATGTCTGTGGACATTTGAGAATAACAAAAGTCAATAAACATCGATTTTTAAATAGTTGCTGAACATTTCTGACTACATAATTAGCTGATATGTACAATATAGTCGCTGAACATGTCTGACTGCAGAATTAGCTGATCTCTAAATTAACAATTGTTGCTGAACATGTCCGATTGATTAAATAGTTTAAGGTTACACGCCAAATGAAAGAGATGAAACGCTCACTGACAAGTGAGTACTCTTCTCAGTAATTGTCAAAATTCAAAATTCGAAGAGATGAACATAATTCTCAGTGAAAAGAAAAATAGGTCAGGCTAAATTGAATCTTATCGCGTATCGTCAATGTCACACTGGTTCTATTATGTCAATTTCTCACTTTACCTGTGGTAAGTAACATTTTCATGAACCCGAGATAAAATAAAATAAAATCTTATGTTAAATGACAAGGTAAACTGAGCTTTATTTATTTATAGCTATATATTATTTAAAGCTCAGTTTACCCTAATACCTTTAAAATCAATAATATCATGACCGTAAAGACAAAGCACATTGAAAAATTTGCAGGGTATGGTAATGTGTCGAAACTGGCAAACGCAAGGCACGGAATGCTTAGGTTTCAGGTTCGAGTCCTGCCATTACCCTAATTTTTCTATGTGTGTGTGTAATTATACATATACTATTCAGCGACTATTCCAAATATTTAAACAATGGTAGTGTTCAGCGACTTTTGTAATTAAGCTGTTCAGCAACTTTTGGAATTATGCTGTCCTGTAATTTTTGCGGTAAACCTGTTCAGCGACTTTTGGTATTTCATGGTGTAAATGTAATTTTGCTCTTAACTCAGTTCAACGACTTATGGACAACTGACCTGTTTAGTGACTTTTGTAACGTTATTGTGTTCGGCGACTTTCGTTGCTGACTGTACTACGCGTTTTTTGTATAGCGTAGCCTTCAGTATAACATTGAAGTTAATAGAATAACTAAGCAGCTTGGCTAAAAGACCGAAGTACCGACTAATAAATTATTTAGGTTAAGAAGTGTTTTTACAGAACGATAACGGTAACAATTCAATTAAGAAAACAATTTCCAACGAAATAACAAATTTATACAAGTTTAGATAAGCTTTGTTATTTTTCGATTCAAGAAAATTGGGGCAATATTATATTTGTATTTGAAAGTCATAGTTTTAACTAAAAAAATAATTTTCTTTGATAAAATTATGATTTTTTCAATAAACGTACGTTATAATATTTACTGAAGGATTATTTTATGCTACAATAGCATCAATTCTACGACCCTCTATAAAATAAAACTTAACAACGCAGAAACAACTGTAATTCAAGTTACAAGACAACACAAATCTCTTCCAATGTCTTTACAAAGTGGCCGTTAAATCCGGTTCAAACTGGAAATAACCGGATAATACCGGCTCGAGGCGGTTCGGTAACTCCTGCCACGTTGAGAAGTGTTGCCATATCCATTATTTTAATACAAACAAAGAATTCAGTAGATGGCATCTAGAAAAATCTGTACCCACACTATTCTGTCTTGAGTAAACTGAATCTTAAATGTAAAACAAAAGATAATTATTGGTAAATCTTATCAATATCTAGTACACGTTAAAAAAAATCATAACAATTGTTACAAGTTATTATTAACTAACACAATACGTAACTTACTAATGTCATTTCTACAGTTTCCTTTTGTTTTGAAATGAACTATTCTGTTAGTCACAAATGACTTTAATGTTTTACCAGAGAGAGGGCGAGCAACTTGTGGACCTAGCGCGAACTTTTTCAACAAGCCGTACGTAACTCGATATGTAGCTCAGTGCATCTCTTTCTAACTAGCCCAGTAAGGGAGAGACGCACTGAGTTACTAAAAAAGTTTGCGCTAAGTGCACTGATGTAGCGCCGAGAATTCCAATACAGATATTACATAAACTTTTAACGTGTGTAATTTTTTTACTTTTTTTTAAAGAAGTGTCCAAAACTATACAATGGAAAGACATACACGTAAGCACTTTAATCTATGCGGCAGATAAAGCACGAGGGAAGAGGGAAAAACCCTAGATCCTAAATTCTAAACTACTGAAAACTTGGTTTTTAATACCCTCTGATGAAAAACAAGATCACTATAATTACCAGACTGAATGCTATTTAATTACAGGAATTCTGTAAACCACATAATAATCTATAGTTTTCCGATTTTTTTGTAGGTCTGGCAACACCGGTGCCCAGTATCAAACTATCGATGTAGTATAGTCTACTTATATTTTATGCCCGGTGTTAGACGCTGGCAACACCAGATGTGGTTTAACGAGTAACTTACGATCTGTATTGATTTGCTAAGTTAACGGGATGCGGTGTTAACTGAAGTTTATAGATTAGAGGGAAATGCTGGACCGGGAGATGCCAGATGCGTTTTATTAGCGAATTCAGGCTTGGATTTGATTCTAAGTAGCGACAGTATTACGATGGCCTTAGATTGATGTTTTTATGACGACACTACACTTTGCTATAGATGTAACTAAAGCCCTTTTCGCATGTAGTAGTGTACAAAACTGTTATGGAACTTACGTCATTTTTAGGATTCCGTACCCTAAGGGTAAAACGGGACCATATTACTACGACTCCGCTATCCGTTCGTCTGTCACGGTTTCCGTCATTTTCGCGAATGGTTGCTAGACATCCCGAAACTAGGTCATATTATGTCGCCTTAGTAACGTGCTAATTTTATTGTTTTAATGTTTTGTCTTATAAATATGTATAGATGTTGGTCTTCAAGGTATTTTTTCTATGGGCCTATGCAGCCTGAAATAAATAGTTCTATTCTAATAATTTACAGACGTAGCTATTTCAGTTGTACTGCGTTTTGTAATGTGGCCTTAATAGATTATTTTCTCACATACGGGACATCTAGTAAATATAATAGGATATAATAGAATTCATTTATTTCAGGCTGCATAGGCCCAGAGATAACCTTAAAGACTAACATATATATTTATTATACAAATCTACTTAATAACTTAATTACTAACACGTGAAGTCTTTAACGTGAGCACTTTCGCGGTGTCAGTTAACGCGGTGTCGTTGGTGTTGCGGGACGCAGCAGGTGGTTCGGTCCGGTCAGGGCGGTGCCGCACTGATTGCGACATGTGGGCTTCTTCAACCTCTCCACCTTAATGAAGCCATCCTTGTCGCAACGGCGACTATCCCTCTTCGAACTTGGCTGCAGCAGATCGACGTGGACAGGTTCACATCGGGTCTGCTTCACCTTCGGCTTCTGGACGACAGCGGCGTACGCGCGACGAGGAGTCGACGTATTTGTGGTCATCATCTCCCCGGGAGCAGAAAAGAGGGCAGGGTGTTGTGACGGCAGCCGGTGACGTCACACCGCCGACGGATGCACTATGCACTCCGCGACATGCGTTCACGTTAGAGGGCACGTGCGACCTACTTACCGAAACAGTGTTGCGTAATAACACTACCTCGGCCCGCAGCTCGCTTATGGTGTTACTTGACACCTCTAATTTGGACTGCACATCGGCCAAACTACTTTTCAGGAACGTGATGTCCTTCAGCAGCCTGGTAACATCGACATGATCGAAAGTGACAGGGGGTAGCTTATGCAGATCCTTCGCCACGAAAGATGGCACGATATAATTACGCACGATATATGGATATAATCAGGGGGGTTCCATTCCGCACTGTAGGTACGCTCGACCGCCTTGCCTATGGCATAGGCAAATCGCAGTAGACTGTCGGCTTGCCGCGCGCTCGCTCGCTCGCCCCCGACGTGTCAGTGTAATTGAAAACGAAAGCAGCGGAACCCTAGCGTGGCGCGTTCCTTTTGATTCGCGCCGCCTGGCGCATGGTGTATGAAGCAATACGAACTTTTTGAGCTTGTGAATAAAGTTGGAATTTGTTTAATAGCGGTCGTAAAGAGAAGTTTCTGTACGTTATTTATTCTATGGTATAACGGTCTATACATCATCGTTGGTATGATATGAAGGGTATTAGTAGTTCCTGCCATATTTGCCGCTTACTGTACTCACTGGCCCTTTGTCAACACCCCGAAGGCCGGGCCGCTCGTAAAGCCCAAATGTGCCATAACCCTCCACGTTCCACTAAATAAGATTATTTTTTATTTTTATTAACGCACTTAAGAGTCTTTGTGGAACTTTCACGGTCGTTGGCAATAATATTTTGTAATAGTATCGTCTTAACTCAAGTACCTATGGGCTTAAACGAGAAACTAAAATTAATGGTAGAAATTGAACCTTAAACTTTATGGTAGGCTACAAGTCACACAGGCGCCTGCGACCTTTTTCATCTTATGTTCATCCTCCTAGCACTTTTTTCCGTTTTTACGGTTTCATACCCAAAGGGTAAAACGGAACCCTATTACTGAAACTCCGCTATCCGTCCGTCTGTCTGTCTGTCACCAGGCTGTATCTCATGAACCGTGAAACAGTTGAAATTTTCACCGATTATGTATTTCTTTTGCCGCTATTACAACAAATACTAAAAACAGAATAAAATAAATATTTAAGGGGCTCCCATACAACATACTTGATTTTTTGTTATTTTTATAGATAATGGTACAGTCAAGGAAATTGAAACACGTACCACCGTAGAACCTGGTCGAACAGACATACGCATGACATTTGTATGACATAGCCTGGCGTTTATCGCATCGCGTCATTGCGGTAGGGTTCTAAGGTGGTACGTGAATATATTTCCCCTACTGTACGGACCCTTCGCGCACGAGTCCGACTCGCACTTGGCCGGTTTTTTAATTCGGGGTACGCGTGGACCATGATCCTTGATTTGACGGGTCAGGTTATTGGAGTGACTGCCATCTGACCTCTATAACCCCTGTTCCAGGGAAATCAGACCAACAGGATCATGGTATACACATTCATTTACAGGAGTGCACAGGTTTCTTCACGATGTTTCACTCTTCGTTAGAGCGTAGGTTACTTTGGTTACTTAAGTTAGAAAAGCTCATTGGTACTCCTGGGGATCGAACACGAGACTTCAAGATTACGAGTACCACCTTTGGCCACCAGGCCATCACCGCTTTTTACTTAAATTTTATCTGTGCATATAAAATAGTTCCGTTACGCACTGACTGACAGACTGACGGACTGAGGGACTGATAGACTGACCGACTGTCGGGCGGACTGACGGACTGATGGACGGACGGACTGACGTACTAACGGATTGACGGACTGATAGACTGACGGACTGACGGACTGACGGACCGACAGACTGACTATTGGACAACGCATATCTTAACCTGCTAAAGATAAAACATGAGGTTCGTGTCTTCCTTGGAGAGTATGAAGTACATACTAACAGTCCACGAGCTCATACAAATTTCGTCAATTAATTCCTCTCGGAAATTCCTTCAAATCACAATTCCTTTATGTGAGTAAAAAGGTACCATGAGTATTTGATTCCGTGACTGTGTTTCATATAGTTTTAATTAAGTTAAGTACTTACCCATCATATTGGCCGTATATTATATGATATATGTCCACATTGTCCACTTGTCCACTCCCAGTAATACAAAACAGCATGTTGAAGCGTCCGGCTCACTGAGCCGAACAGCGCAGTATAACTTTTGGCTGCCCGTTTTGCTGTCTCGAGCGATGTGGAAATTTTAGCTTCATTAAATCTAGTTCGTAAATTAAAGCCTGATTTTGTAGTGCTCTCTAAATAAACCGTTTATATACAGGGTGAGCAGTCTTAATCCAGAAGTTTAGAATAAAATTTACTATTTTCAAATGTAATAGGTAATCAATTAGGTATATAAAATTAAATATTTGAGACCACAAGACAGAAGTTTTTGTAGCCGATATTTCTTTAGATTTTTATTTTCTTTGTGTTATCACATAGCATCACGTGCCTCGAATAAAATAGATACAAGTCCCAGTGGTATACATTTTGAGATGATATTTTATGCTCTTAAAAGTTTTATTTCATTAATTAAAAAAAAAATTAGAGTACCTACTATTAAGATTGACTAGTATACAAAGAAAAGTTAACTATATAAAATACACGGAATTGTCGAAATTATCAAAATTACTAAATGTCATCTAAATCCGCATAGCCGTTAATACGTTAATGCATGATTGAGGAACAAACAATTAAACATCCAAACATTATTACTTTCACATTTATAATATCAGTATGATTAGGTAGGATACTAGAATACTGGATGAAGAACTAAAACATGGATATAGCCTTAGTTCATGACAAACGTACACACCCAAAACTGTCAAAATGCTTACCTTTGGTGTGCGTCAAGGCAATAAAACCTGTAAATTAGTGAGAAAAACGTAGATTGTACCTTAACGTACACCAAAGGTAAACGTTTTGTCAATTGAATGACGTTTAGAGTATGTAGTCGTTTCTTTTTGGCACATTGTATTGCCATTTAAAGTAAAAAGAACAGGTATTAAAATATTGCTTTCTCGCGCGATCTTAGCCTTCGAAAGATATAATCAAAAGGTTTACAACCTTGAACTTTTAAGAATTATGCAGTTTATGTTTTGACGCTTAAGGCTCATCCTGTATTTCGGACGTATTCAGTCAGCCGTACAAATTGTAGCAGCGATATTAACTGAAATATTGTAATCGAACGATTATTCAGAGTTTCTCTTTGAAAATTGGTCTCTATAGTAATGAAACTAAAATTAAACTAGGCAGTTTTCTGTTTGGAATTTATTTAAGTTTAGGTAAAGGGTATCGTGGCTTTCACTTTAAGCGCCGTACTAATATTATTATATTTCATCTAGTAACTGAAGATACTTGAAGAAGTTCAGGTATCAAGACAAAATTTTAAAAAGTTATTTAAGGTTCTGTAAAAAATTGTGAAAACGGAAACCTTCCGGTGCTACTCTGTTTGTCCACCTGTCAGTTTTTCTATCACAGCGGTATATTACAGCAACGACTAACTATCGATTTGAAATAGTTAGAGATAGTGCTTACCTCCAGTCTATTTTAAGTTAAACAAATCGGAAAAAAAAAAATTTAAAAGACTGGGCTGACATTGCGTCAAATCGAGAGTTGTGGAAGTCTCGTGGAGAAGCCTTTGCCCAGTAGTGGGACACAAATGAGGGCTATTAAAAAAATGCAAAATAGATTGAAAGGAGGTCAGAATTTTAAAACTGGGGTAATGCCGCGCAATTTTTGAATAATAATGAAGAAGGCTAAAAGAATACTGCCGTTATATCCTCTCTGTTAAGTGAAAACCCCTAAATAATTACAGTTGACTAAAGTTTACATGGGTCCGTACAGTAGGGGAAATGTATTCACGTACCACCTTAGAACCTTATCGCAATTACGCGACGCGATAAACGCCACGCTATGTCCTACAAATGTCATGCGTATGTCTCTTCGACTAGGTTCTACGGTGGTACGTGTTTCAATTTCCTTGACTGTACATAAATGTTACAGGAAAAAAGATCAATCGTTTCTACTAATGCAGTTTTTCAAAAAATACTAATTACTTTCGCGGTTCAGTTTTTTTCATTTATTGATTTGGTAAATACACGATACAATAAATACGAAACCGACCCGCAATTACCCGGTTTTGTTTCACCGGTTTCATACTATTTTTGGTAAAACACAATAACAATTTTATATTATTATGATATATAAGAGGCTTACTTTACTTACAAAACATATTATTTACAGAATCGAAGTCCAGTTCTAATATTTATTAATGACTAGCTGACCCGGCGAACTTCGTACCGCCTAATTATTGGAGGCATATTTGCTCACCGTTTAGACCTACCCTGGACTACGACAAACATTTTAAAACCAAAATCAGCTCAATCGGCCCAGCCGTTTTCGAGTTTTAATCAGACTAACGAACAACAATTCATTTTTATTTATATAGATAGATAGAAGATGATTTATGTTCTAATTTTACTTACCCCGTTGTATGGAGAGAGCAGGGTATCAACGTAACCCGATTGACTTCCATAACTTTTCATACTGTAAAAATATTTCTCCCAAAGCAATACACACAGTGTCAACTGTAAACGTATAAAATAAAAGCGTACATGCACGTCCGACGACAAGCCATCAATCTCGGCTCTCCCCGTGTTTGTCGCACTAAGCCTTCGTGTTAACATGCTATTACGGTTCCGCGACTTTGCTTGCGTTAAAGGAAGGCACAATAATCGGCAAAGGGAACGGCAGGGTATTTCAAAGCTTTTAAGGATATTAAATTGGTGCATGTTCATTTTCATTACATGGTTCCTAAACCACATCAGTGATTCTTAACCTGTGTTCCGCGGATCACTGGTGGACCACTGCGATTTGCTTAACGTATGTCTTTAATGTACAGGATAATCATACAAGAAATTATCATATTGCTAAGCAACGATTGGAGATCCTTGGTAAAATCTAGATTTGTGATCTCAAAGGGTCGCAAAGGGTCTCAATCTCTAAAAGATAAAGAACCACTGAACTACATGACGACATGATTGGCATGATTGCTTTTTATGCTCAGGTTTGATTTGTAATGTCCTACAGTAAAGATTCTAGGCAACATGAAATTGTTCCTGATTTCTACATATCGAGAGTTTGATCATATCGTCTATAGGCCAAATAATGTGTTAGTAAAAATTCTACCTCTAATTTTTAAATATGAGTGGCTTACAATTTGAAATTAAACAGTTTCATGGTAAGTTATAAATAAATATAATATAAATATCTCAGGACAATTTACACCAATTGACCTAGTCCCAAACTAAGCAAAGCTTGTACTATGGATACTAGACAATGGATAAACATACATATATAGATAAATACATACTTAAATACAAATAACATCCATGACTCAGGTACAAACATTCGTATTCGTCACACAAATATTTGCCCATACCAGGATTTGAACCCGGGACCTCTTGCACAGTAAGCAGACACATGTGCCACTGTGCCATACAGGTCGTCAAGTTCCAGTTTGTCTTTGATTCGTTGCTATAAATGATCACAATTTTTCAAATTTAAATAGGTACTTAAATAATTACTTCAAATAAAATTATGTTTTTGATAATTTAATTTAATAAGTATAATTTACATTGAAGAAATAAAAACTACAGGGGATAATACGACAAAGATAAAATTTTAAAAATCTCTCGAAACATACTGTATAATGGGGAGTGTTCCGAGGAATTGTTTGGATTAATACCAGCAGCTAATTACATCACCACACAACTCGAAACAAGATTTCGTTTCATCCTCACCACCTGGATGGTTGGCGTTCAACCACTGTGCGTTTTAACCGTACCTTTTTACCACGTACGTCAGCTCTGTGGAATCACCTTTCGGCTTCGGTGTTTCCAAATGGATACGACTTAGGGACCTTTTAGACTAGGAGGTCACGACATATTTGGCAACGATCACCAATATGGCTGATCGGAAGCTCACAAGATAAAGGGCAACTCCGTGATGCCAAATATGTCGGTCTGCCTGCGCTAAGTGGTTGCGTTATCGAAATATGGCGCCTGCAATACCAGTTATTGTTCCCAAAAAAAAGCGATAAGTAAAATGGCTGAATAAAGTACAGAAAGGAAGTACCGGTTGCACTCATGTGAATTCTGCTAAAACTGAACAAATATTTGGTCGCGTTTCGAAGTTCAGCTCGTTTAAAGACCCTTGATCGTTGCCAAAAAAAAACGATAACGGAAATGGCTGAATATGACGTGGTATAAAGTATCAGTATGTACGAGCTTAATGCACCAAAACTGAAAAAATCTTTGGTCGCGTTTCGTAGTTATGAAGCGGTCTAGGTTACAATATCTCATACATTGTTGGAGTATTTTTTCAAAAGCATTGGATAAATCAAGTTCAAACATATTTTTGGGGAATAAGCACAGTGTCAAAAACATCCTCCTACACTTCTTTAGCAAACCTACCTTCCTCCGGTTAGGGGTAAGTAAGATCTGGTATCCAAATGGAAGACAAATTCTTTCTCACCTGCTGAATCTTATCAGTTTCTGGGGGCCTAGCACGCTAGCTTTTATCGATGACATAAAGCATTTATCCCGTTCTAAGCAGTATGCGTGTGCAAAAGGGACGAATGTTTTATGTCAGCGATAAACGCTAGTGTGCTAGAGGGGTTGGATCCTATTCATTTCTTTTTCATCCACATCGACATTTAACGAAAAACAACCCTTAAACTTAACAGTTGTAGTTACGTTCTGATGAACGTAACGACATCATTACATAATTGCTACCGTCAAATCGAGGTTTGATGATAATAATTATAAAAAGGCTTCGTTTATAGTTCTAAAGTGAGTTTATTTTTCAAATGCTGCGTTTCTTTTGATTTATGATGATGATGATGGATTTGTAACTAGTTTCATCCCCAAAGCTTTGAGCCCTTTTCAGATCTCGTGTTTAGTGGCAGACTGATATAATAATAGCCTATGTACGAGTATGACGAAACATTAAAAAAATACATACTACAGCTTAAATTCAATAATAGACATAAAAACACCCTGCCAATCTGCTAAATATAAACTGATTTTATTTGATCCTTACGTCTAATATTCCTGTTATCAATAAAGAAACTTCTAAAAGTATAAACAAGCTCCATTTGTTGGCGTATCATCGGTATCTTACCTGCCGCTCAACGACGCCACTTCGCATCGCGTTGCAAAAGCGCCACTGTGCGCTTAACGGGAAAGACACAAACTATTCCGGTAAAATGTATACATGCATGCCGCGCAACCATGCGGATACAGATTAGTGTGCATTCCTATAGATAAGTAGCACACAATGATTTAAATAACGCATACAATAGCACAGAGTAAACAGTGTCTTTCTCAGCTTGAGCGTTAACAATTACCGAAATTTTCCGAACAGTTAGCTTGATAGTAAATAGCTTTTGTACACCTGATTTGAAATTAATGAAAACCAAACGCAAGTTAAACCGTCACTTAAACGTCTACCCTGTCTAAAAATTCTGTGAACGGCACTGAACATCAAATCAAGACTAGAGGTGACATTTCAAAAAGGAAAAGCTTCGGTAGATGAGGAAGGACTTGTCTTCTATTTGGATACCAGATCTTACTTACTCCTAACCGGAGGAGGGTAGGTTTGCTAAAGAAGTGTAGGAGGATGTTTTTGACACTGTGCTTATTCCCCAAAAATATGTTTGAACTTGATTTATCCAATGCTTTTGAAAAAATACTCCAACAATGTATGAGATATTGTAACCTAGACCGCTTCATAACTACGAAACGCGACCAAAGATTTTTTCAGTTTTGGTGCATTAAGCTCGTACATACTGATACTTTATACCACGTCATATTCAGCCATTTCCGTTATCGTTTTTTTTTGGCAACGATCAAGGGTCTTTAAACGAGCTGAACTTCGAAACGCGACCAAATATTTGTTCAGTTTTAGCAGAATTCACATGAGTGCAACCGGTACTTTCTTTCTGTACTTTATTCAGCCATTTTACTTATCGTTTTTTTTTGGGAACAATAACTGGTTTTGCAGGCGCCATATTTCGATAACGCAACCACTTAGCGCAGGCAGACCGACATATTTGGCATCACGGAGTTGCCCTTTATCTTGTGAGCTTCCGATCAGCCATATTGGTGATCGTTGCCAAATTTGTCTTGACCTCCCGTAATATTTGAGAAATGAGCCTATTCCTTTCTTAAAGGCCGGCAACGCGCTTGCGATTCTCTTGATATTGCAGATGTCTATGGGCGGCGGTGATTGCATACCATCACGTGACCCGCCTGCTCGTTTTCCCCCTATACTATAAAAATAATAATTTGAAATTATGAGAAATTATACAGTTCAGGATAAGCAATGTGTATTTTCTGGTTAAATTATTGAAAAGTCATCCTTGTCTCGTAAGAAGTAGAACTTTTTGAAGTAGATAATAAGTTTTTCAAATAGCATCTGTATGTATGAAGTGAGGCAGCTCGGAACAGTGCAAGATGCCAAGTCCCAAAGTTGGATTTAAGCTAACTTGAGGAAGGAACCAGTGCCAAATTAAGTTAAAATGTGTTTGGAGTAAATTAGGTATTAGGATGCCAACTTAAAATGAAGTCGATATGTAGATAGTCGATATTTATTTTAATTTAAAAAAAATATTGATGCATCAAAAATCAATGGATGTTTTTCTTAGTATTGTAGCAAAACTGATAAATAGTGATAAAATCTCTCTTACATGTCTGGAAATATTTGAATATAATAATCATTTATATTTTTAAACACCGTTACGTACTACGGTATAAGAAACTACTTAGGTCACTGACCTATAAGTTAATGGACTTTTAGTCAGCGTTTAAAAAATAGACACATTAAAAATCGAACAAAAGTACTGTCAGTTTGTTAAACCAACGGCGCTGTTGTCAATACTATTATTTTGTAAAAAAACCTATTTGCAACGAAACTTAGTAAATTATTATTTTATGCAGTTAGACGTAAAGTTGTAAATCTAATGACTATAAACGGTAAACTAATAATTTGCATTTGTAACATTGGCGCCAACCTGTATTCTTATGTCGGACCATTTTTCTGCTGTCATTTAATATGACACTATACATCCATGCATTATAATATCATTGATTTAGGTACATACTTCCCCACTAAATGTGAGCATACTTTTTCAAAAATAGCTCACAAAAACAGCCTAAAACTCTCCTAAGCACATCGCAGACATCCGCTTTTATTCTTCCAACCTTATTTCATCCATTACCCTTTCAATAGAGCACAAAGATCCATTTCCTGCACTATTTTTCATCTTACAACGGACAGACCACACACTGTTAGTAGAAAAGCAATTCTATTAAGGCGTGAAAGCGGGTGGTCGTGATGGATCGTCGCTTGTTTTCCCAGGTGTGGTACAGACGGCTATCAGAACAATATTATTACATATTGATGGTTGATAGTTCATGGTTATAGATATAGCTACTTAGTAACGAAGCTATATGTTGACTGTCTAAGACGACCTATATGAAACAGTGTTACATGTGTCTGCTTATTGTGCAAGGGTTCAAATCCTGGTATGGGCAAATATTTGTGTGACGAATACGAATGTTTGTACCTGAGTTATGGAAGTTATTTGTATTTAAGTACGTATTTATCTATTTATAAGTATGTTTATCCGTTGTCTAGTATCTATAACTCAAAATTTGCTTAGTTTGGGACTAGCTCAATTGGTGTAAATTGTCCCAAGATATTATTATTAAGTTATTAAGTAGATTTGTATAATAAATATTTATGTTAGTCTTTAAGGTATTTATCTCTGGGCCTATGCAGCCTGAAATAAATGAATTCTATACTATTCTATTCTGTTACTGTCCCGATGAACAAAGTTGAATCTATGGGATGCCAGTGTTTAAAGCACAAACTTCTTTTAGCCTCTTTTTGTAGATAGGCACAACTTTGATAATTGGGTCAGTCATCTCATACGAATTGTTTTAAGTACGTTTTCAATCTGTCTGATGGATATTTCATTGCCGCTTAAGGGTAGAAAATGACATTATATACCTAGGCATTAAATAGTCGAAAGTGAATGTAATTTTCAGTATTTGTTTTACATTTTTCATCAACAACAAGTTTGTTGTGGCTATTGTTATACCTAACAATGTTTTAAATTTTAATACCTATGATCTACAGTGCATGGCATAAGGCTTGAAACTTATTTTTGAACTTATAGAATTTTGTAAAAAAATTTTTTTTTTTTTTTCATCTGATTTACATACACACATACCATATTTTAATTCAATCCAAGCATTAAGAGGTTAAAATCGATTTGCAATATTTGTCTGACATTAAGAAGGTTTATTGAAACTTGACAAACTATTGATTTACGGTCAAATACTGTAGTAAAGGTTTGTTACTTTTGTACCCTTACGAAGATATAAATTTCTTGGACGTATTATAAAACTAATGACTATAGTTAAAAATATCATCATCATCATCATAATTTCAGCCGAAAGACGTCCACTGCTGAACATAGGCCTCTCCCAAGGATCGCCATGTTGTTGTTATGTTGGGAAATAATCCCAACTTGCATTGGCGATTCCTGGCTTCACATTATACTGTAAGTACACCTATTGCTTTAAATACTTTTAATATGTAAGAAAAAAAAAGATTTATTTGAATAATGGCCATGTTAAGTTTTTTGCCGGTGTCTTCTCATCAGAGGCTTTTTCCAAACCAAGGGTACATTTTCTGACATTTGTAAGTGCTTTCTATAGGTAACCGAAATCTCAATAAAGTTATTTTCACTTTGACTTTGATATACAGATCCAGTAGTAGCAAAACTTTCCATTTATCGACCGTACAATTGATCAAAAGGCGCCATTGGCAGGTAAGATTGTTTCTTAAAAGGATTGTGAACCCAGCCCCAAAAAGCGCTCCCCATACAAACGGCGATAACGTTTTCCACCCTCTAAACCTTAATCTATAGCAATATTTTTTTGGTATGTTGTCATTATGCCTTAGAACTAGGTTTGTGTGTTTTGATTTTTTAAATATTCTTCATAGATTTGACAATATTTGCATTTTAGAAGTTTCATTCAAAACAAAAAAGCGTCAATATTTCTGAAACTATTAAGAATATTTCAAACATCAAAACATATAAACTTAGTTCTAGGGCATAATGACATCATCCAAAAAAAATCGTGGCTATAGGTTAACAGGGTGGAAAACGTTATTGCCGTTTGTACGGAGAGCGGTGGGTTCACACTCCTCTTAAAATCCGATATTACTTTGAGTAGGTATAAGCGCAAATAATTTCTTAGAACATTGCAAAGTTTAACGGATATTTAAAATTATAATTATACGAGTACTTAGCTACTTATTATGTCCACGAGTTCTAACTAATTCAAAAAGTTGTTGCGAGAAAGGTGGTTACACTTAAAAAGAGATATTTCGTACGTTAAGTAGAAAATATAACTAAAATCATCACTCTTAAGTTTTTCCTCACGTATCGTAATTTCAAAGTTTTTCTCGCCACCAGACATAAAATACAAACTAATGACTCAAGTTTTCTCGTCTACTGATGTGATGTTCTTAGCAATATACTTTTTGATTAATGATGTTTCCGATATTAAATTATTATTTATGAACTAATACGAAATGCAATGTAGTGGAAAATGTGAACTTTTAGCTTCTGGAATTAACTTTGAAGTCTCTGAGGTCCGTATTTATTAAAATTTATTTATAACGTTCTAGGGATTTGATATCCATACATAATGATATCGATGTTTACATACGTTAACATTACTCATTCCATCCTTTATTAGTCTTTTAATATAAAGAGGCACGATATCATAGTGAATATTTTCACCTAGACGCCCATCTTTACTACCGACAAACATGGAAAAATATTAATTGCATACTTGCTATGAAAACTATTAAAAAAAATACCTACAGTTTTATAATTGGTTTTTTATTTTCAAATTTTTTTAACCGACATTTCTTTCGATTTTTGTTTTTAAATGTTTTTTCACAGAAAAATGTAGAGACAACGAACAATTTTTTTATTGTTGGATAACATTTTGATCTTGACAGTAATATCGATATTATTTTTTCCCGCGAACATGTTTTGCCACATCATACACTCACACATTTTGTTTAGCAAGGGGTACACGATTTGTGTTCAAATACATATATATATTTTTAAATCGATTGACGGAAGTGGTGAAAATTGTTTGTCTCATCATAATTAATCCGGTTGCTTCGACTTTTTAAGTGTAGAATTGGATTATTGAACACTTTTATCAATACCGTCTCCGTTTATACAAAATAATGGTAATTTGAAGGTTAAACATTTTACTGGCATATTCAGGTATAATAAACAAAGTATAGGGCTTTCCATCGTATGTAACATGAGAAAAGTACATCTTTTCATTCTGCAGAATCGTATTAAATATCGAAAACTTTAAAGGAAGTCTAGAAAGAATAGACCACCAGTTTAGTGATATGTCACTGTCTAGGAAGATAGTTCAATCTAACTTCTTTGGTAAGTTTGCCGTCTTATTCAATATCTAGTGTTTGTGAGTTTATTATAGTTCAGATGATAACGCCTGTCTGTTGGTCTCTTATATGAAGGTTGTTCTTAAAAGTTGTGACTGAATTTTAGAACTTCCGCGCGATTGGAAAAGAGTTGAGCACAGTTGCCAAATATAGAGAATTGTAGCGGTGACAGGCGAGAGGACTTCACTAACTGAAAATTGTTTTAAAGGGACGCACCGCTCTTCAAAGCGAGTCATAGCCACTCGTGCTAGCCGCTCACTTCATTAGTAATCAGATCACAATTACACGTACAATTCTCTTCATAAAGTTGTCGATAGTCCGAGGGCAAATCGCTTTGTTTATTTTTTTTGGTGGTGGCCTTAATGCGTATACGGTACCACTCCTGTGTACACGTATAGTTCTTTCCAATTGACGATAGGTTTGCCTTCTGATTGTTGTTAAATCACCTAAACGTGTTTAAATACATTGTTATCTGTTAAGCGATCGTAGCCGCCCGTACCCTTCGCGAGGACTACGATTAGCAAAAATACAGAACTTTAGAAAAAGTGGATGGCCAGTTAGCTGGTTAGTCGATATAAAAAGTTGATTTCTTAAGCGCATCATTTTGGACGCGACTGGCTATAACATAGAAAAGAAAACGAGCGAGTGGGTCACCTGATGGTAAGTGATCACTACCGCCCAAAGACACCCGCAACACCATATTGCAGATACGCTGCCAATCCAGAGGGCTAAGATGGAATACTTCTTGTGCCATTAATTTCACCGGCTGTCGTGCTCTCCATGTCGGAAAACAACAGTGCAAGTACTGCTGCTTAGCGGCAGGATTAGCGAGCTAGATGGTGATAGCGATCCAGACTTAAGTTCCTACCACCTGCTAAATAACCCCGACCTACCCGCTACCTTGATGGCAGTACTATGTGATCGGGGTGCGACGCCGCTCTAACCGGGTCTATGAGCTGGGCTATTGGAAGTGCAGCCAACAAATAGCTCAAGTGTGCCGCTATCGCGTACGATTTCAAGGATTCTTCAAACCAATCGCAATATGATTACTACAGTATGAGTGCTTACGCCACACATCCGATCCGTATCCGGCCATAATTTTCCGGTTTCGGATCATACGCGGCACTCAGACTTTTACAAATTGATATATTATAGGTATTTCTTTCTTTTGCTACCATATTGTTATCAGCTGCGCTATTGATACTTCTGGATCCTTTGATATTGCAAGCGGCAAGATAGGTTGCGGTTTTTGTTATTTTAAAGCCTAAATTATGAATTTACATAAACTGCATCATCCGACGTGCAGGGCCAATTTGCTTGCTGTAGTAAAAAGCGAAAGTCGAAAGTGTAAATTGCACGCAGAGCGCAGCCTTGCCGTGAGGTCGCGGGATGCTAGCGCGGGATGCGGGATAAATGGCGGGATTATAGAGAGCGCGGGATTTGTGAAGCTTTAGCGCTGAAATATGCTCACCGGCTGATGCATGATTTAAGCGTAGGTGCGGACCATAGAGTGACAACTTTTTTTTGTGGCCTGAATGCCTCAAATCGTAGTCCTCGCGAGAGGTACGAGCGACTACGATTGCTTAGCAAGTAAAATGAATGAATGCATCATAAGGGTTATAATGAAGATCGAATCGGAGTCGTCGCACGGGCCGATGCACCCATCGGCCCGTGCGACGACTCCGGTCGGCATTTCGAACCACCACCAAAGAGTGACAACTCGTCTATACATTCTATTCTATACATTTTTCGTATCTATCTATGTATTGACATATGAAGACAGTAGCGGAAGAAAATGATCTTTCGCGTTAAAATACAAAAAACGCCTGCAACATCACCCTAACTAGCTGGCAGGGCAACTTACTGTACTCGACCAAATTAGACGTCTGAAAAGGCGCAGAATCCTAGAATTGGATCAACTAGCCTACACCAGCTACACGTGACAAATCACCCAACACATCTGCTCATAGTCATTCGACTGGTCGCATGATTTACCCGAAGAACACAAAAAAATATTATGCATTGACGGTTTTTGCAAAAAAAAAGGGAGACGCGAATTATAAGTAACTCGCCTACGCACGCCCAAGACTTCTTTCGCGTGAAATTTATTTATTTATTAAACTTTCAGGCAACAAGGCCGATACCATAAATGTCTTATAGACTAACATAAATATTGAACAAATATTACAATAAAACTATTTTGGCGACAAATCGCCGTGCCCTCGATGCGTTGTAACATCCGATGTCGAGATCGTGAATTAGTACCCTGTGTTCGTCAGAGATAGTATAGCTTTGTATTGGTGAAAGATTTTTTGGGATCGGTTCAGTATTTCCATAGTTTACCTCCTACATACATACAAAATAAATAATCTCCCTATTGTACCAACAACGATTTAATTTAAATTTAAATTAAATTTAAAAAAAAACAACAATTTTTACTTTATATTTTGTAACTTTTTGTATTATTAATAGTTAAAGTTTTAATAGTTAAAGGCTTAAAGTTTTTTATTCTGCGACATATAATTTAACATTTCGTATTCTTTTGACATTTTTGCTATTAATTCTATTAATACATAATAATATAATATAACGAGACACGTAGATATTAGTTACTAGCGGATGCGCGCGACTTCATTCGCGTGAAATTAGTAGCCTATGTCCGTCAGGGATCGTGTAGCTTTCTATCGGTGAACGAATTTTTGGAATCGGTTCAGTAGTTCCAGAGATTACCCCCTACATACAAACAAACAAAGTTTACCTCTTTATTATATTAGTGTAGGAGTGTAGACTAGTGGAGATACCACCTGTATTATTTATCTGTGACACACAATAAAGTGAATGATTGATTGATTGAACAAAAATAATAAAATATCAGGGCAGGGAACAGCAGGGCAAGAATTTGACAGATTCCCGCATCTACTATAAAGTATCTCCAAACTCAGTCCACGTTTTCACTTTCACCTGCTTTGTGACGCCATATTAAGCTCTGGAATAAACCGTATTCATGTGTCGTCCCTTGCCTTTGTGGGGCCGACTGCCTCGTCTTGATTAAAGATTTTTTTTAAATTTATTCATCCGATGATGAATTAATAAATAAATGAATTAATAAATAAAGTGTCAAAGATTCGATAACCATCAACACTCTTTCGTAGAATAAGAACATCTCAAATAATAGTGGAAACTGATAACAAAACCAAATTAAGGGTTAATATTTCTTCCATGGTTGTTGGTGATCATTCTAATAATTATTGCCATCTAGATGAAAATATGTCGTGCCTCTTTTCAATGGCAATACGAGTATGTGTAATATATTGTTAAAATCGATCGTGTTCATCGATATCAAATATCAAATCCCTAGGACGTGCCCTGAGTTAGCACACGTTTGTTCGATAGCCGAAGTCACTTCTTGAAAGGATTTTTTATTTTTATTTATTTTGCATAAAAATGTAACAAATTTGTAATGAAAATGAAATAAATAGAGAAATAATGAAAATAATATGTACTCTTAGAAATAAACAGGGACCAATTTCATAAACGCGACAGGTGACAGTGACAATTCACCGTACATTACTATGTGGACAAGTAACGCTACAGACTTACAGACTTAACATCATAGTGAGCAAGCAATGTATACCGAATTGCCACTGTCACCTGTAGCCTGCGCGTTTATGAAATTGGGCCCAGGATCAAAAATCTGTTCGGCGCCGCACCCTGAGTGAAGTTGACGTCAATCAGGGCATCATAGGTCTTCTTCTAATTTCATTCTAATAATCCAACATAGAACCCTGTTGCAATGACACGACGTGTTAAACGCCAGGCTATGTCATACAAACGTCATGCATATGTCTCTTCGATTAGGTTCGCTGTGGTATGTGTTTGGATATCCTTGACTGTACATTAAATCCAGTTTTTTAATAGCTATCGGCAATTTTTGTGATCTTAAGAAACAAGAGTGACACATATACTGTCAGACCTAAGAACGAGTGAGATGTACGAAGAATATACTTGCACTGTTGAAGTGCTTGCACTGTTGTGTTCCGGCGTGGAGAGCAAGACAGCCGGTGTAATTATTGGCACAAGAGGTATTCCATCTTAGCCCTCTGGGTTGACAACGCATCTGCACTCTCTTTGTTGTTGCAGGTGTCTATAGGCGGTGGTGATCACTTACCATCAGGTGGCCTTCCTATGTTGTATAAAAAAAAATGCCGAAAGAAGTTAAGAAACTGGAAGTACTGTATGCGCCAAAGCATAATTTATAGTAGAGTTTTACCCCCTTATTCATAAACGCTTCGTAAATGTTTGTTACGTACATTTTTTATGTCTTTATCTGTCATCTGTGTCGTTTGCCCTCAAATAAAAGGAAAAAAACATTTGTTAGCTTAAAAATATTGTTAAGTTTTTAAAATTTAAACATAAAATAAATTAAATAAAACCCTACTTTAAAAATAGTTACATAGGTTAGTAACACATGATATTTACTCGTATTTTTATGTTTTCATTTTACTGAATAATTACTGAATAAAGTCAAATGAGCCTTATTTTGTTTTGAGCAGTATATTTTAACTGTGTACCTAATTGTCGTTTGATATTTTCCAAGGTTTGATTTCACCTGGTGACGATAAATAATATGAAATGCGACTTTATATTCAATTGAAGGACTGTCCATCATCAACAAAAGGTAGCCTATTTATGTTCTCATCAATTTTCTTCTAATGATCTGTCTGTGTTTATGTTGCCGTCATCAGGAAATCATTAGGAATTACGTTTCTCCTTCGATCTTTCTATAAAAAGATTCTGTTAATAAAAACACATACATTTCAATAAAAATCATTCTTAGAAAACGGTCGGCTTTGGGTGTTCTGGGAAAAGTAAGTTGTAAAGCTTTATGTTTCCTGCGAGACATCTAGTTTTGTTTACAAAAATCCAATATGTTGAGAAGAAGTTTATAAATACCCTTAACAAGCTTTTAATAGCAGACAAGTTGTTTACTTCGTTTTTAGCGCTTAGGGCCCATTAAATTTTTTTTTTGTAACAGAAAGGCAAACAAGCAAGTGGGTCACCTAATGGTAAGTGATCACCACCGCCTATAGACACCCGCAACACCAAGAAGATTACAGATGCGTTGCCAACCCAGAGGGCTAAGATGGAATACCTCTTGTGCCAGTAATTACACCGGCTGTCTTGCTCTCCACGCCGGAACACAACAGTGCAAGCACTGCTGCTTAGCGGCGGGATTAGCGAACAAGATGGTGGTAGCGATCCGGACGTACCTTGCACAAGGTCCTACCACCCGCAAGTATAAAGTTAAGTTTGCGCTTCTTAGTTGCTAAAACATTTTTATTTTTCATCACCATTGTTCTTAAATTGTATCGTCGTAGGTCGTAGGTCCTGAATTAAAACCACGGGCTTTGTTGCTCACATTGCCGTCCTAGGGCTTCATAGTTTTTTTTATAGAGGTAGATTACATCATGCAGTTTGCTTGTTTAAGCTAGTGCATGTAATGCATGTTTAAGCTAGTGCTCGTCGAAAATTAAATCAGGTTTTGTTTTCACACCGCTATAAAATTATTAATTTCAAATACCAACCGTGTTTGATACAAACACTTATTTTATTTGTTTAGGTTTAGGTACAGTCAGCGTCAAATATAACAGAGCGGGCAAGGTGTCAAAAATATCTGAACTCGACTCTATTGTTAAATACGCGCGGGCGTGTTTAGATATTTTTGACCACCTTGCCCGCTCTGGTATATTGGACGCTGACTGTACCTAAAGTTTTTTGGCTTAAAATTTTATTAGCTTTTTGAGAATGTGATGACAGCATGGTTCTTCACGAGCGAGCGGTACTGTGATTATAAATATTATCTGGTGTGATATGCTGAATTGAATTATTTGTACCACCATATTCTTATCATGTACCATAGTCGAGGAAATAAATGAATGTTCTATGCTATTTAATTCTTTTAAGTAATTAAAGCCGTTTTTCAAAGCGTCTAATATAAGTACATACTCTTGTTTGTGATTCCTCATTGGCATTCCTTAATATACAATGTCGTATTATTCATTTACTAAGTCTAATCATAAATTTAGGTTTCTTATGCAGGTGTATCAATAAAGTCCTTCAATAAATAAAAGAAATAATGGAAAAAGCTTCTGCATAGACGTTCAACTTTTAGAACTTTGTAGTCTTACCTCCCTTTAGATTCCGGGACGTGTAAAATATTTCCACTTGCCATTGTCGCGCCGAGTGAAATGCATTTTATTCTATTCGCTTCCGATCGTAGCGAAAGTGTCCTATCCAACAATCCGCATTTTGCGTGCAATTTATGTGTCTGACTGAGGTGACCACACAGTGCGAGTTGATTAAAATTCTCAATGAAAGCGGTTAGGATGGCTACAATACATAATTCCGAAGGTTATTCGAATCCGAATGCATTATTTATTCGATTTTTTCCGAACTCTATTTTCCGCCATAGCTGTATTTTATGATCCAGAAATAAAATTGCCTTACCTATGTTATCTACATTAAAAGCCACTAGAATTAAATTAAAACGATGCTGGTACAAGATATTTATTTCTCGATCACGCGACAATATCCCAACTCAATAGAATGTGCGTGTGATGCGTTGCGCGGCCGCAAGCGGCGGCAAGTGGACCAAAGAGTATTGTAATATAGAATGAGAAGAGTGGCAACTCTGGGTTTTAACTTGCATGTATGGAAAGTGCTGCTGTTAGTGTCAGGCAACTGAACTAATGCAGTATACTTGTATAGCTATAGATAGGCATATATACATATACGTGTATATGCGCACTTGCGCGTGTGTGAGTGTTATTTTTAGAACCAAATGTACTCAATCAAAGTTTTGTTCCAGCAAACTTTATGAAAACTTATATAAGCTCTTACTTATATAAGTTTTCATAAAATTTGCTAGAACAAAACCTTGACGAGTAAACAAAAAGAGATAACCAAGAGCGCATCAACGTCCAAGCAGACCAAAGCCAGAGTTGACAATGGCCGCCTCCGACACGAGTGACTAGCAGTGACAGATAGTTTTTTTTTTTAAATTTTGTACTCACTTTCCAGCCTCGAGGGGACGCTGCTAACTGTAAAATTTTATGAAGTTTTAAGTGTGCCCCGCCTGAAGTGGACGAGTCTTCTTCTCCGAGCCAGCTCCCACCACGCCGCTGGGCGATGCCTGTTTGCGTACAGCAACGTCGGTGTGCGTCTCCATCTAACACTATACTATCTGCATCTACTCTTAAGTGTTCTTAGGGGAAAAAATGACTTTCGGAAAAATTATAATTTTGATAAAAGATTCGGATAAACGTTAAACGTCGGAATTTTAGAGTGACCCCGGCTAAATTTAGATGGCTAGCTTTGGGTGGGGCTCTAATTGAAAGATTATTATAGATGCAGTATTTTCTACTGTTAATGGCGTTTTGTTGCATTTTTATTTGTTTTGTGAATGCATTAAAAAAATCTCGCATAAGTTTTTTTTCTAGACGAAGCTGTTGCGTTTGCTGCTGTTGATTTGAGCAGTAATACCAATAACATCTGACTTTGAATATTCCTAACTATATTATTGGAGTAATGGTTTTCGTAATTACCAGCTGAAATAGTACATTGTTGTAGAGGCTGGAAAGTGAGCAATTTGGCCGAGACATAACATGGTGCTTTTCACGACTACTGCGAGGAAATAAAAATCAATTCTTATAATAATTCTAATTTTAATTAAACCAACAATGCCAACAATGTTTTTGTTGTCCTGTTTAAATTCATAGAAGGCCTGCTCATTCAATACAACTATTCATTGTTTTGGGGCCTCATCACAGACCATCTTTCGCCACATTTTCAAGCAGTGGCGTGAAAACCTTATTATAAGACTGCTTATTCTCTACCTTACTAATTGGTTTCCTTGTTTTTTTTTATATGGTGTAGAATAAAGAATATTTGTTGTTGTTGTCGTAATTTTCTTAACATGCTAATTATATAATGTCCCCAGAATCTCACAGCGGCGTAGTCACCCTACTCGTCTGCGACCTGACTCAGGTGCCCGCCTCAGCTTATTCACGCCGTCTGCCCCTGTTTACCGAACCCGCTTAAAATGCAAAATAAAAGTTATGCCACTTTGCCGTCGGAGCGCTATGTGTTCACATTTTGTTATTCCCTTTAATTTTCTTAACAGGTTTTGTAAGTTAAGATCGTGATTGTAATTTTAGATGAGGCAGTTGAAAGTTTTGTTCAATGTAACGCTAAGTAAAGTCTGGTTGGATTATTTGTCACCTATGCTATAATTGAACTCTGTGTTAGTTTAATTTATAACAAGTGGTGCTCGGCTTGGTGAAATTGTGTGTTTTTCTGGTGGCTATAAATGATATCTGTTTAATCATTTTAGTTATAAATAGTTAGCGATAAGACCTCTACACTGGGTACCCCGAAGTGAAGGCCAAGCGTGAGCGGATCACTAGCCAAATGGTCGGACGATATCCACAACACGGCAGGGCCAAACTGGAACAGATTCGCAGCATCAAGGACGATATGGAAATTCATGGAAGAGGCATATGTTCAGCAGTTGACAGATATTGCTGAGAAGAAGAGAGAAGAAGAAGAAGACAAGACCGCCTCTTGGATACCTATTTAAAATTACCTACGTGATATTTAATATTTACGTCTAATTCTGTAAGATTCTGAATGTAGTCAATAAAGGATATTTATAATAACGTATTGTATTGTATTGTATTGTATTCACAAATGTTGCCTGTTGCTGTCAAGTTACTCGTGTTTAGTTAATGATGTAAGACCAGTTGTGATTGAGTGGGAGTTTTTAGCGTCCTTATCTTGAAAATGTGTTCATTATTTTAAACGAAATATATTATAAATTTATTACCTTAGGACAATTTTACTCTGATTGAGCTACCTACTCCCAAACTGAGTCAACCTTAATGTATATAAAGGAGAGGGCAAAATGTTCAAAATACCAAAACACGCCCGAACGCATTTGGCAATAGGTAGAGTCAAGTTCAAATATTTTTGAGCACTTGGCCAGACCAGATATTATATTTGATGGCGACTATTCTTGTAGAAGAGATAAATACATACTTAAATATGTACTTTATGTTATAATATCCACAGCTCTAGTTAAAACATCATACACATACTCAGGTGTACTTTGCGAACGGCCATCGATATAAACATCAGCATATTGGAACAAAATACTTTGTCAATCTCCCTAAAAGTCACACATATAAGTTAAATAAGTAATGAACGTTTACACAGCCTTTATGATTAAGGGTTAGGTCTTTCACTACAGTAAAGTCCACAGTCCATACAAAGAGTTAAGTATTTATCAACTCTCCCGCAGCATGTTGCCCCGCCGCCCCCTTTCATCTCTAAATGGCGTCATTACATTAAGCCCCATACAAATGTACCCAAACATGATGTTAACCTGATTTCATCCGGTCTACCCGGCCCAGTGAATTACCCCGGCAATTTCACAATTTCACCCATTATCCGGGGAAATGGAAGCGTCAATTGGAAACGTATTTGAATCTAAATAAACCTGTTAATTTTATTTTGGGACACAAGTGCCCCGGGTCCGGGTTTTGAGGACCCGAACAAAATAACGTTCCTCCATTTTCTAATGGAAATGTTACACGAACTGCTGCCCTAAAGGACATTAAATTTAATTGTCAAAGATTTTTAAGGCAAAGGTGATGCCAATTAAGGCAGGCTTTTATAAAACTCCATTAGATCGAATTTCGACTAGGAATGCTAAAAAAAATACTGGGTTACTGGGATTTGGTCTGACATTTGGTCTTACGAACTTCTGTTAAACTGTTTTAAAATGTATTGGTTATAAAAATATATTCATATCGTAATGAGAAACTTGTCAATTGTTCAGAATTCCGTAACAAAACAGCAACTGTGATTCAGAAATAAACGCATGCAAGCGTAATGCAAGCTCATATAATACTCGACTTTATGGCCATAATGACGTGAATGTTATGTTTATTATTATCATTATTATTATTTATTATTTATTCAAAGAAACAGACTACAAAATGGTCCACATTAGTTAGTAAACAAACAAAAAGACAGACAATCTTATATCTATGTTAGTACGGCAACTTATAATTCTAGACAATTAACCTAACAACAGAAGGGTTATCTTCTGCTGACCAGTACTTGGGCAAAGTGGCGCATGCATGGTGAGTCGTACCTTGCCGCCACAGTTTTCAGGATGGAGTTGGGACTAGCCCAACTCATAATGTTTATGTGTGTTTATGTTTTTACTAACGTAAGTTAAGTGTTTCTGGTTACATTTCAATATTTTTCAATTTAATATCTTAACTTTATGTTTCAATATGTTAAATTCGACAACAATGCTAAATACTTCAAGTACGACTGATCAAATACTCATAATTTCATGAAGAATCAGCAACGATGCCTCAGAAATAATCGCGTTTAATAGGTATTCGACGGTACGATGCCGACTAGAATGAAAACCCATTCAAGTTCTATTCTATAAATATACCTAAGTTTTATTAATAAATCTGTTTTTGATTTGACAAATTAAGCAAAGATTGCTTAACAAGAACGTCATCAAATCCCCGCCATTTCTTTACGAAATAGCAACTACGGCTCAGAAATAATCGCGTTCAATATTCGTTGGCAAAATGCCGATCCGAATAATTGCTAACCTATTCAAGTTCTAGTCTATGAATATACCTAAGTTTTATTAATAAATCTGTTTTTGATTTGACAAATTAAGCAAAGATTGCTAAACAAGCACGTCATCAAATCCCCGAAATTTCTTTACGAATTAGCAACTATGGTCCAGAAATAAACGCGTACACCGTACCATGAAGACTTGATTGGCTGTTGGACGTTGACCGATACGACTCTCCGCCGAAATGGAGACCAAACAAATTGAATCAATTAAAACTTCGTTGACAATTACGAGTTAAAGCCTGAACTAGATTTCATCGACGAAGCATTCAGTTCAAAACTGAAGGACGGCAGGGAAATGAAGATTTTACAATCGTTCGAATTATTGTACTGTAAAACGTTACTCAGCTTGACGAGTTCGAACAATTCTTAATTATTTCGTACAAAGTTTATGCTCTAATTAGATCGCTTTACGTCGTGCTCAATAAATTTTAATAAAACCAGACACTTGGCGAATCTGATTTATTTCGTCATAAGTTTGTCTTTGTCTTTAGTTTTATTTATTTAAAATAAATCTAAGGGTTGGGTTTCACAATATTCTTATAAAAAGTAATAAAAGAATATCAATATAAAAACATAACATTATAAAGACCATGTAAAGACCTAACCTAGAGAGTAGTTAGCAGTGGAGCGCTCAAGGCTACTGGTGGTTAGAGCTGCAGAGTGAGGATCCTTCTGACTATTCGCGTCGTGTCCAGGAGTACTGCCTTCTGAATCCGACCCTTGATCCAACCATTTACATATTCAGTGCCACGAACCTACTAGGTGGGTTCTCTGTTCGTCGAGGATTTTTGTATAGTAGGTAACTTCTGCTTCGAGATACGAGTGTAGCGCACAGTTCTACGTGGTAGTTAATGTGCTTAGCGAGAGTCTTTTGAAGTGTTGGCCTTACCACTATAAGATAATGGTCTTGTAGAGTGGTCATGGTTAGCAAATGCGCTAAGACGACCATCAACACAGCGATCGTTCAATCAACATCCCTCATAGCAGCTATCTCGTGAGCCAAATCGTGCTGAGTTTGTTCTTCTCGGCCTTGACAAGGTTTTCGTCACGGCGCACTTGAGTACTGCCCACAGAGCCTGACATACAGGCTCATCTGAGAAAGCGCTGTGCCCTTGTAGGCACCATTTATTTACAGAATATAGGGTTGTGCGGTGGACAGGCATAGGTAGGACAGATCCGGAGGGGGGAGGGAGTGGAATATTTACTGTTAAAAGTCAGCCTAGGACTGTAAAACTCTAAATCAGATCCTGGCTGCCCAGCGCGGCGCTAGAATCGGTTTGTTAGCACAATTTTAGCTGGGCATTTCTTGCGTTAGTACAGATGAAGTCACAGTCGCGATGTTTTAAAAAAGAGTTATTATAGATCCCTATGAAATCTGTAATTTTTGATATCTCGAGTGTGAGATGAATCTCGATAATGAGAGAATTGAGGGTTAGACTTATTGGCAACAACAGATCTATTTTAGCAGCTCATAAAAAATGTGTCTTAGTCGAGTCTAGTCTGTAGTGGAATACTGCAGTTTTATTATTAAATTTGGGCTGGTATCGATTTATAAAACAAAAACTTGATTTAGATTTCAAGTGCGCATGTTGTGTGTGTTCAGAAAATACCAAATTATTCGATCAAATAAAATCCGACAGTAATTATTTAAATCGGTTTGGGGGTCGTTTCGATTTCCTTTTTAAGACCCATTATTTTTTAACGATGTTAATAATGCTTCTTGTTTCTTCGGAGATTCATTAGAGAGTGTATTCGTTACTGAGCACAAAATACCCATCTCTAATAACCTTATAAAGAACGCTGGCAAGTCTTCACCGGGAACAATATCTGGGATTCATATTTTCCGGAGTTTTCGGCATTTCAGCTGTGAACAGTATTCGTTATCTAATCAGGGGGCGAATAACTCATTGGGATAAGTTGAGGGAAGGGGAGGGTAAACAATATTCCCATTACCTCGCAACTGGCAACTGACAGTAGGGTAGATGGAATAAAAAGCGCTCGTCACACATAAAACAACATTTTGGAAGTCTGTATCTTTATCTTTTGTTACATAGTATAGTAATCACTATTTTTTCTGTCTGTCCTAAATTTTTATAGTGTATCATCAGCCGCCTTCTCCTGCTAAACCACGCAACGGACTTTGATACGGTTTTAACGGTTATTTAAAGATTTAAAGGAAGGTTTTTGTATACATTACATCCCGATTGTATATACCTGTGCGAAGACAGGAAAGATTGCTAGTGATAAATATAATGAAGAATCCGGCTGGCAATTTGACTTTGACAGTAGTTTTTTTATGGATTTTTGTAAGTGAAGAAAATGAGCATGGCAGTCACCTGATGGCGTGATCCCGCCGCCGATGGGAACCAGCGATCCTGAGAAAATCGCTGATCCGTTGCCCGGCTTTAGCCTCCCCCAATGGACCTCCGGATCTAACACGTACCGTAGAAAATGCAGAAGCTAGCCACTAACTTTATGATCCTAAAATGGCTTACAAGTTTTTTATTTCATTTCTTTATTTTACTCGTCTCATTATTCCATCGCGTCTAAAAATATAGATCAGTTTATTTTGTTTCGGCGTTTCACTGTAGTCGTCGCATCGTTTTTCATTTATAATTTACTATACAGCTACGAGCGAACACACGGGCACGCAGGACATGTTACAAAATATTGTTTTTATGTTTTCGCAACTTGTAGACATTGAAATAAAATAATTCAATTACTTTATATCGTATATAGCCACAGATTAAATAATAGTACAAGTTTAAGTCTTATTTTGAACAAAAACAGCGTTTAAATATAAGAAGCGTACGTTCTATTGAGTGGTTCACGTTTATCGTATAACTCGTATTCATTGGCACGCGTGGCATCTCAATAGTCAATACACACTTATGTGTCACAAAGCAAATGGGATAAGCCTGTCAAATTGTTACAGATCACCGTTAAAAATGCCCAAAGAAGTAGAAAAAAAGCTGTATTGTAGAAGTGTAATACAAAGTTAATAAAATAACGAAAACAAATTTATTTTTTTGGCTTCAGATAATGATCTTTACAATCCATATAAAAAAATTAGAAATATTTTGTTTTCAAGTAATGAGTGAAAAGCAGACTGTTTTAAACTAAACGATATCTTAGTTTTAAACCCAGTTTTACTAGTGACAACATACACAGTGACGTCAAAATTCATGTCTGCTTTGTATGGATCGTTTTCATCCGCCCGTAAGGCTTAACCCCGCGCCACTGGACTCAGTCCTTTGCGTCACCTTCGCATCATTTTACCTAGTCTCATCTTAAATAGAACAATCTAGATTTTTTTTGAATATTCATTTAAATAACATTATTTTACAATGAAGATTTAATATTTTTACTAGTTATGTTATACAGTAAAGTCACGTATGTTATGCATACTTGCCTATTATTTTATACTTACGCTTGCCACTCCGCCGGTCCGTGTGTCCCGCAGCTTTCCTCGCTCCTAATTAGACATCGCTTCGCTAATACTGGGGGTAGCGGCGAGCTCGACTTCGAGCTGCCTCGACTTGCCTCGAAATATCTTGCTCTAGCGCTAGCAAGAGTGAATGAGACAGAGCGATGAGCGTTTAAAGAATGACGGGGACGCTTGTTCGCCTAGTACGAATCTTCTCGATATGCGTTAACTCGCTACGTAACTCAGTGCGTCTCTCTCCTACTGGGCTAGTTAGAAAGAGACGCACTAAGTTAAGCAGCGAGTTAAGAGGAGTGTGAACGCTCTCTATACAAACGGCGATAACGTTTTCCACCCTCTAAACGTTGACCTATAGCCATGATTTTTTTGTATGTTACCATTATGCCTTAGAACTAGGCTTGTGTGTTTTGTTTTTTTTAACATTCTTTATAGTTTCAAAAATATTGACGTTTTTGTGTTTCGTATGAAACACCTTAACTGTAAATATTGTCAATGAATAAAAGGAAAACACTATATTCACTGAAAGTAACTTTTATTCTAGTTTTTAACATTTTACAAAACACATCGCATGACAGAACGTCTCAACGCGCCAAATACCCGGTCGACCAAAGATTAAGTTTCTCGCAGTGTTGTGCTTAGCTTCGATTAGAAACCGATGTGCCTAATGCGGTTCCAAGTAGGATACATTTTCAATTTTTGCTTAACACTATGAAGAATATTTAAAAAATCAAAACATCAAACCTAGTTCTAATTCATAATGACAACATACCAAAAAAACATTGCCATAGGTTAAGGTTTAGAGAGAGGAAAACGTTATCGCCGTTTGTATGGTTAGCGCTTTTTGGGGCTTGGTTCACACACCACTTACCGCGTATCGAGAAGATTCGTGCTAGATGTAGTTTGCGGTATCTAATTTACGATCACTATTAATACTTCCATACTCCCGTCGGTTCTGTTTGATTTATGTGTGTCGTGAGTTTTTGTTTCAGCACGTTTGCATACCGACCTTCCTCTTGATTTGGATTAATTGGTAGATTAATCTGTGGCGCGTGATTAATGGCTTTCTGAATAAGTTATTGCAAATCGCTGATAGAATCGGGATGAATAGGCAATGTGTAAATTGGTTTTTGTTGAGTATTGGTTTATTTTTCGGCGAATTGGTAATTAGTGGTCTGATTTAGCAAAATGCCTAGAATGGCTATTTTACGCAGTTTAATAGCTAAGAAGTGAGGCACAAGGTGAGTGAGAAATATAAAAAAAAATTAAATTACAAGTATTGCAATACTTCTTCAAATACTTATACTACAGCTATACTCATAGTACTAGGTAACTATAAATACAATTTAACTACAATTAACTACAACTAACTTGTAATAATAATATATATAATTAAATTAATCCGATCAAAAATTTTGATTTCCAATATCATGTTGCTAATTCAATACAATTAGCGCTTTTTATATTTAACTTGATATCCGAAGTTAGTTACTTTCAGTCAGGGACTACAGTGACGCTTTGCACGCATAATTGATAATATCATAAGTAATACGAGTAAGTGATATCTTACCGTGAACCGCAAACAAGAAGACCATTCTGGTTGATATATTTATAAAGCTGCTTTGTCAAAGTTTCAAGTTTCGCCATTAATTGGAGGTGGCATGAGATGAAAATGTTTTAAAGGTGATCCTATCAAATATTTTTTTAACTTTTGTCTGTAATCTTCCTTACTATAGGTACAAAAAGAATCAAATTAAGTGAGTGTGAATTTAATATAAAAGCGCGGGTGACCGTAGACTTCATCTAACATTAGAGCTTCAGTAACTTTGGCCGGGAAGTCATTGCCCGACAGACCCAAATCCAAGCTTGACGCCGTGGCGTGAATGACGTATGATTCCTCGTTTTGCACATTCATTGTATAATCATGTCGTCCGTCTGTCGCGTCGTCGCCGTCGCCTTGTGATTGATGACCCTTTTTGTGCCCACTGCCTACACCCTCGCCGCTAACACATCGGAAGGGTGTCCCCACACCTGACCTCCAAACACCATTCCCTACCCAATTCAAGAATAGCCAAATAAGTACAACGCTTTCACGAATGTAATTTTATTACAACTCAGACATATGACAAATATGAATATTTACACGATATGTACATTTTTACACGGCCGACTCCGGCGCAGAAAACTTACGATGACATAAAAAACTACACTTTAATAAATTCATCGTTACAACCCTAGGCCGAAACATCGTTCGATTCAAAATTTATACACGATAAACAAAATATACTTAGGGCTAACACTAGATATTTTATATCGGACGAGGAACATTCACTTCGTATACGCGGCCGGCGGAGTGGGACCGGGCTCTTGTCCCGCGCCGCCGGCGCACTCTCACGCACTCACGCCGTGTCCGGCTCTAGTCTATGGAAACGATGAGCGTGTCCTCCTCGAGGCCGACGCTGGAGGGCTCGCGGTCGCGCGCGCCGCACGGCCGCACTCACATGCGCGAGTGCGACACGCCGTTGGGCGCCAGCAAGGGTGCCATCGAGCCTGGGGGCGGCTCAAGCGCAAACGCCTCGCTGGGTGCCGCCGAGCGCGACGTCAGCGCTGTAGACGCATCAGACCGCGACGGTCCTCCTCCTGCTGGCACAGACAGACTCGCGCGCGTCTCCGTTAGCGCCCGCGCCTGTGCCCGCGCTTGCGCACCACCACGCTTCCTAGGAAACACACTGTTCTCAACGTGCAGCGTCGCGTTTACATCCTTACCAGCAGCACACGTGCACGCTTTGAGGAAACTCTTCTTGAAATTATCAGACAAGAAAGCGTACAGGATCGGATTCATTGCAGAATTACTGTAGCTAAAGCAAGCGGCGACCAGAAATACGGTGACAGTGATGCGGCTGGCACACTCGGTGGGTGGCGAATAGATAAGCGCCACCTGAAACGCCCAGTACGGCAGCCAGCACAGCACGTACACCGCGATCACGGTTAATACGAGCTTCGTCACCTTCCTATGAGATCGTTTTTTCTCTTTGGACTTGTTCTTTGGACCCACCGTTTTCAATTTACGAATGACGAGACAGTAGAAGACGAAGATGAGAGTCAAGGGTGCTGCAAATCCGAGCGCGAAAGAGTACAAGGTAAAGGAAGTCTGTCCTTTGTTAAATTCGCGCTCGGGCCATACAATGTTGCAAGACAGGCCGTTCTCTGTAGGTATGAGCGTCGTGTACATAAATATTGGTGTCATAACTAGAGCTGACGCAGTCCAGGCTGCAGCGGAGACTACTCGAGAAACAAAAGGCGTCCTCAACCGTGGCGCTGCTATTGGATGGCAAACAGCTATGTATCTATCCGCGCTCATGATGCATAGGAAAATGCTGCTCGTGAACTGGTTGATACCGGTTGAGATCATATAGGCTTTGCACATAAAACGACCAAACGGCCAAGCTCGGAGTGACATCGTGGTTATCAAGAAGGGTATTCCTATGAGGAAGCATTCGTCAGCGATAGCGAGGTTCACGATATACATGTTGGTGACAGTTTGCATTTTGGAGTAACGGAGGACCACGTAGATCACCAAAGTATTTCCAAGTAGGCCGACAATACAGACGAGGGCGTAAAGGACCTGGGTGACGACGTAAACGACAGGAATGTTGATATTAGGACAGTTCTCGTAGGTGGCGTTGTAAGTGCCATTCTCGTCGTATGAGAAGTTGCCAGCGCCGTACATTTCAACGTCTTCCAGCTCCATCGTGAGTGTTCGGAAGACTCAACCAAAGTGCAGCGAGGGCGTTATTACCTGATGACAAACAAGGCACCGTTAGTAGTGACTAAAATGTGATAGAAATCTCAAATGATGACCTTAATTAAAAAGGAATAACAACAGAACTGTTTTGATGAAATTCCGTATAAATGCACAAACTTTTTCTTTTGGAAACATTTAATTAACAGTAAACAAAAGCACATCAGGATTAGGCCGAGGCAGTTTAGCTCGGCGTGCCAAATAAACGTATAAAATTAACGCTTACAATATTTCGGCCTCAATTTTTTACTACATCTCCACTGTTCAACCGAAACACAAACAGAGGCCCGACTATGATCGTAACCGCCGTCATAAATCTAACGAACCGTTAATTTCTGCGAATTCCTCGCGTCTATCCCGACACTTACCCGTGTTAATGCCAGTTGTCTACTTCAAGCCAGTCACATGCAATGTAGCTTTGAGAATTAAAGCAATAATAGCTCATTATAATGTCCGCATTGAGACTTCGTTTTGTACGTTACAATTGAGGGCAAAAAAATCCCATAAATTGGTATTAAGATCGGTAGGTGCTATCGGTAGCGATGTATTTAGAGGAATACTTTCTATCCGACTGGGTTAGTCTCAGATTAAGACGCACTGAGTTATGAAGCGAGTAAACGCGTATCGAGAAGATTCGTGCTAGGTGCACTGGTCTAGTCAATCCTAGCTGCGGAAGCTGTACGTTATCTGTAGCATGCTTGCTCCAGAATACGCACAAAATTCTGAATAATCGTAAAGGTGGATTTACATGCAGAAATTATGAGCGATAAAAACTCAAAAACGCGAAAATGACTTCTAGCAGGAACTTCTGGATGTGAATCTTGTCTTGGCCCCTAAGTCGGTGGAATACGACCGATAACTGTATCTTTACTTTGCCGCGTTTCTACTCGCTTAGATTTGGCGCGATAAGTGTGAAACTTGCTTTACGGTTACACTCCACAGATTATTTTAACGGTATAAGGAGCATTCCCTCTTTATAGTGAAGTGTGACTGTGAAAGGGAGAATTATTCCCCCATTGTATACCGTTGTAATTACGTTTGCAACATCAGATTATGTCTTACACAAAGGAATCTGTATGTCAGGACAAAGTGAGAGTCTCTTAGCGTCAACGCTAGTAAAATGGCCAAAATGTACGGGCTTGACGTTAAAGATCGACATATTTTGACGTTTGCTTTCGCTTCCTTACATCTAGTCCACATACATTGTGGTATCTACTAGCGTTTAGGGCCGTTACAGATGCATTTAAACCGTCAGCCAGCTGCAAAGTTACAGTTTGGATGCAGTTTTCATGCGGTTGGCAAAACTGCAAAAGAACTATACAGTAATTTTGCAGTCGGTGTGCTATTCTCACGACTGCAACGTCACTGTAGCTTTGAGAACTGCACCGCTTGCAAGTGGACGGCACAGTTCAGTTGTAGTTTCGATACAGTTACGCCAACCGCATAAAAACTGCATAGTAACTGAAATTTTGGAGCTAGTTTGCAGTTTGAACGCAGTTCGTCTGTAATACCTCATACTATTAAAGTGTCATCTAGCTAGACCCCATATGTTCTCAATATTACAAAGAGGTCTTTAGTGTTAAGAAGGCATCACCATCGTACGTCTGCTAGATTTTTCAAAAGCCCGTCTCTTCTAGCAGGTTACATTCTATATGATGTCCTAATGACTCCAGTGGGAGAGACGAGCAGCACTTACATTGTGTTGGCTACACCGCGGACCCTCTGGAATGGACAGCCCTGTAACAATGGAAACCGTTGGTTACTCTTTTGTTAACGTCAAACCCCGCCGTAAACAATCGCCCGACATTAGCCGCTATTTCCACGCTGAGCTACTAACGACTCTGGGGATTTGTATAAGTAGAAAAACTAGTCTGTGTCGAATTTCATTTTGAAATAGCTTTTGTTCTAGGGCGTGGATTATTGCGCTCCTTTGTTTTTTAGTTTTAAAGTATTTATACGATAAAGAGCTTTGGTGGCAGAGTTGCCTAATGGTGGACTTGTGATCGTGGTACCGAGTTCGATCCCCAACGGGCGCAATGTACCAATGAGTTTTTCTATGTACATTACCTAAGTACAGTAGTACAATTATAGTAGTAATCAACACTCTTACGGCGAGGGAAACGTCGTTAAGAAACCTCGCACTTAAATAAATGAATGTGTATGCCATGATCCCGTCGGTCTGGTTTCCCTGTAACAGAAGTTATGGAGGTCAGATGGCAGTCAGTCCATTGTAGTAACCTGACCTGTTAAATCTGGGATCATGGTCAAAGCGTACCCCGGGTTAAGAAACGGGAAGAAACGCTAGGAGGATGCAATGACGATGAATGTATTTTTTTTAAATGATATACATACGTTAAGGCGATGAAGACAAATAATTACGACAGTGAAATAGTCTATCCTCTTTATCTTCTTTACATAATTATAAAACATAGTCACTATTCATTCCTGTCTATCTCTACATCTTTGGCTGTTTACTTCTAAAAAAAAATTAATACGAGATTGGTTGAACTTTTGATTTATAAAAACAATCAAGACCCCAAATAAAATAGGGATACAAAAAATGTTTTTTCCTCGTCTAAGTAATAGGGCGTACTTATACGAACAAAGGTCGTTACTGATTGAATTTTAAATATTCATCGGAGACTTTCCAATCATTATTAATAGATTTCCCAGAGCAAGGAAAGCTTCACCTTTGTACTGCCCAGCGGCCTCTTCATGACTACTCAAGTTTCATTTACCCCTCCGTTCGACTCTATCTAACTCTTGTCATCAGAGAAAGACGTAAAGAGAGATACATTTTACTTCGGCGGTCATGTCAGGGCCACTTGTTAAAGAAATTCGAACTTACAAAAATTGTCATGCCAAGTAAATTAATGAATATTGGTAATAGAAATTTGCTTTTTTGTTGGTTTAAAATATTCTAATAAAGATATAGAACTAGTACGTTTAAATATTCAATTTTGAATGAAAGCTATGTATGGAGGTAAAAATTATTCTAAGAAGTGACTTTGGCTCATTGGAAATGCCTTAAGCCCTTAATCATAAAAAATAACTATCTTTTTTAACTAGGTAACAAATGTTTTGATCCTTTCACGCAGGGGCAAACGTCACAATGGCAGATAAAGACATAAGACAAGTTAACTAACAGAACTTTACGCAGCATTTATGAATAAGAGGGTTAGCAAATAATTAAGGGAAGTACTGTTTTTAGATGGAATTTCAAAGAAATGTACATTAGCGATGTGAGTTACATACGTAGCGAGTTTACGCGTATCGAGAAATCGTGCTTATTGCCCTTATCTTAATTTCAGCTCAATAGTTCTTTACATACCTGAAAAAAGGGTATTAACGTACAGACAGACAGATAATAAAGTGATTCTATAAGGGTTCTTTTTCCATTTGAGGTGCGAAACCCTAAAAACAGACGTAAGTTAGGAGTGTAAAAGGATTCGCAGGCTCTTTGGATCAAAGAAATAAAGGTACCTATTATGTTACGAGTACTCATATAAAAACTCTCGAAACGTCTCATTACTTGAGTGCAGACCGAAAGGTGTTCAAAGACTCCTTCCATTCTGTTCAGTAGACGGCGATCCTGCTTAAAAAATACTCGACTAAATTCAAAGAAAACAGAATTAAGCTAGTGTCTGCTGTTTGCCCGTATTTGCTTTAAACGAATTATTCCTTTGAATCCTGCAGTAATAACAGTTTTAGGTATCAAAGTTTTGAGAGAGAAATCAGTTACATTTCGTATTGTACTTAGTATTAACAAAAGGCGATATTTGATAGAATTAAAGCTTTCGTTGGCTCTTAGGTACGTATTAAGCTGACGTTCGCTAGCATTTTGCTAAGATTTTTTCAATTTTATTTATTTTACTATGACATTCCATTTAATTTTTATTGTTTTTATTTTTATTGTTATTTCTAAGTGTCATGAAAAGTAAGTTTAATTCAAATAGATGCAGACTATCATAGTTTCGTAAGCAACAATTGTCACTAACATATAATAGGACCAGATCCTAAAATAAACAATTTGAATTTTGTCTTTTGAATTTTGTAGTTTTATAATTTTTATAGTTTTTAGCTTTCCGGAAAACAGTAAAAAAGGAATCCTAGTGGTGTTACACTGTCTGTCCGTCAGAGCGCCATATTTCGGAAAAACTATAACATAATGCTATGCTATAGCTATCTAAAGACATATTTTGCACATTATTGCCAAAAAAAATTTTTTTTTTGTAAAATGGAAGAAAAATCTTTGGTTAAAACTTTAAAGTGAGACTTATTAGTTCAAATGAGGTTATCATATACATATTCCGAAAAAGTTTTCTTATTTTTGAATTATGGTGCCGCGTAGTTTCTGCATAAAAACAAAATTATTTCGGCAATGGAAGACTATAAATATAGAGACTTGTTCTCGCCTAGTCAAACGGATACCGCCAAGTGATTTTGGTTGAATTCCAATATATCACCAAGAGAGATAAAGTAGCGAATATTTTCTGTGAGCTCAGATTAGTGACACTGAGGTCAACGTAAACCTTCAATGTGAAAACCTGAGTGAAAATCGATCGAGTTCAAGCAGTTACGCATCAAGTTGTTTACTTGTCTATGATGTGTGGCTGACGCGTGCGCAGATTTAGCCCGACAGGTGTTTTAAAATGACTTAAACCAAAACACAGCAGATGGCATCGTGTAAACTAAAAAAAATAGTAACAATTTCTTAAAATGCTAACACCTTTAAAATTAAAATTACACTCATAAAAATAAGGTTTATAAAAAAAATATATGATTATGACTATCTATCTTAAAGTTAGTACTTACTTATACAAATAGACATACACGTCACAATACAATAGAATTCATTTCCATTTTCATTTTCATTTTCATTCATTTTCATTTTCATTTTCATTTTCATTTTCATTTTCAAGTAACCTAGCAGCAAATGCGCTCAGGATGATGTTAGAGCTAGTCCGGACAATGCGCACATTATCGTGACATAAATAATGTAGAAAGCGACATCCTGTTCAAAATGTTTAAATCCCAAATGTAAATCCCAAATACGATTTTTTGAACAGCTAAAAACAAAATTGATCGGAATATCGCATTACCACAGGGCTGGTGCATTTCTTGGTCAACGCATTGGAATTGCGATCCAACGTGGAAATTCAGCTAACCTTATGGGCGCTTTACCGCAGGGGACAGACTTGGGATATATTTGTACATTTAATTAAGTTTTGTATTTTTTATTAGGTTAAGTTATTCATATTTCACTTTTATGCAATGTTCATTTATCGCATCCTTTTGTGTAATGGAGTTGGTTTACTTAATGAATAAAAATAAAGTCTGTATCTTTAACACATTTTAGAACTTAAATATATCCATAACTGACTGTTCTGAGTTACATAAAGTGGTCTTTACAAAAATTGTAAGTGCTTCATGGAGATTTTTTCCTTTTTTTCCCTCGTCTCGTAACTTTTTCCGCAGCCTCCTTAAGTTTCCGTGTTCCAAATGGTTCGAATGTTTTATTCAGTATTATTTATGTGGCACAAGGCAGGATTTATAAGTCGGTGTTTTTATGTTTTTAATAGAGCTGTTATTGACTATGGTAATGCTAGAAAAAACCTGCCACAAAAGGTCAATGTTAGTGTCTCATGATTGTTGGCGCGCCAACAATAATTAGGATATTTATCCACTCGCCGGACTGAACTCTTCTATCATAATCATTTTCTTTGTTTTTTCTTCAACATAGGAAGACAAATGAGCAACGACGCGCGTTTCGCCTCTGTGCGAGGCATCATCGGGATCTAACAGTACGACCGTCCGCTACTTGTTCGCTACTTAGTTTGTCGGTACGCCATTCGTTCAAGTAGCGAACGGTCGTACTGTTAGATCCCGATGATGCCTTACACAGAGGCGAAACGCGCGTCGATCGTGTTGTTTAGTGTTTAGTGGTGGTGGTGTGTAGTTGAGTCTGTTTGATATATGTTGTTTCGTGTGGAAGCTGAGGAGGGTGGTTTTTGCATGAACATGCATATATGTCGCACAGACGCAGCTAACTTGCACGAACACGGCACTGGTTTCGCGGAATAGCAAGGTAATTTGTTCCAGTTTGTTGAAATGGACCTCCGCAAAGTAACGCCTGAATCTATTAATTAGGATTGTCGCTGCTAACGTTTTGTAATAAGATTGAATTTGACCGCCGTTACTTTGAGGAGTGTTGTTCTGAAAATTGGAGTGTTTACCCTACTAGAGTTCTGAGGCTAAAAGGCAGAGAAAATAGTTCAAACACATGTTAATAGATAGCGGTGCTTGTCTCAAGGACTTTCGTGAAGAGTCCATTGTTACTAATGCCATCTAGTGGTCAACTAGGGAACAAGTCTCGCCCGCAAACAGCCCTTACAAATAGGCCAAGTATATGTACATAGAATATTAGTATGTAATCTGTAGAATTCGTTTTCTACGGATTCCTATGAAATATGTTAGGATTGTTGTCAAAATACAAATTTAGTTCTAAATGCTACTCCGCGAAACCAGTGCTGTGTATGTATAAAACAGCTGCATCTACTATCTATACAACATTGTTTTTCATTCAAAAACCCAACCTCTTCCGCTTCCAGATGAACACAGACTTAACTACACGATTAACAGAATACAGTTTGTTAGTATCGACCTCAGCAAAAGTGATTTTGGTTAATTAATTTCAGTTCTTACTCGTAATAGGAGACCATACCAAATATAGAAACTAGTCTGAAGACGAAGATGCTGTTAAGGAGGACACTGCGATAACGAGGGTTGAGGTGACGGACACTTCAGATTGAGGCACCCCGTAACCTGGAGCGCATCTATGTATTCATTCCCCAATATATTTATTCCAGTCCCTTAATCCCAATCGAATATCTGAATGTGATCGCAGTAAATCGGTTAGCAGGTATCCTTTGGGGAAATTCGAAAAGGAACGGACCAATCACGTCGCGCTATTAGAGTGCTCATGATTGACATACCAATCGCAAAAAAGTTAGAAGGCAAAAGCGAATAACCGCTTTAAAGTAATAATTCAAACGAATTTCGAAAGGTTCAGTTTCCTGATTTTTTCTTTTGAGTCGCAGGCATGGCTGTCAGGTCCCGTCATTTTATCTTAAACCTTAACAAAGGAAACTAAACAACAAAATTATGAAGAGAGTATCTTTTGAAAAGATAAAAGAAAAACCACTTTTTATTAAAACAAAAGTGTACCGTTGTTTCTAGCTAATAAAGTCAACCAATTATAAAAACAACGAGAAATAAGGAAAAACAAAACTTTGACAGTGTTTGTCAATATATGTAACGTTAAAGGTATTATTATGGTAAAATAATCTGACTAGAATTACAATCTTAAAAAAAAACTATATTAGATTGAACCGGCAATGAATCAGCGATTCCCTTGGGGTAGCCGGATCCTAAGGACGGCTGTGGTTACTTCCCATTAGGTAAACCACTTGCTCGTTTCCGAAATTATTGCACAATAAAAACTAATTGCATTTAATTTTCTATCCCTCTCTAAATGAAATACCCGCAACGCATAAACGTAAGTAGTACTAGTACAATTGTTTGTTTATCTAGGATTTAACGGGCACGTAACCATTACGGGTTTGTAACGCTGCGCGTGCGTCGACTCGGCGCCATCTTTGTTTACGCGCGTTAATGGTGTTTTCAATCCGCGAACATAACGCTAATGTTTCATTTACCGAATATCAGTATGGCTAAGTATAGACCTACTATAGTCACGATCGCATATAGCCAATCTTTCATAAGTAAATGTATACAGTCGCATTTTTGTCTTTGATCATAAGGTTAAGTCAACATACTTTAGTGTCCATGACTGTAACAAAACGTTCCCGATCCGATTTGATCGGAGTACATTCGCCGAGGTCTTCTCTTCCCCTTTTTTCCATTCGATCTCCCTTCATTTAACTTTTTTGTAAATCTTCTTTCATAATCCTCTCCATATGCTCAGTGTTTAAACGTTTCCTTCACTATTTTCAGAGCAGGACCTAAACCGAGCATGCATGAATGCTGTGTAAGTAAGTGCAGCAAAGGATCAATAACAGGCGTAGCGAGTGGAAATGCGTGGTGTCTGCCTATCCCTCGACAGCGGCGTGTACTAAGTATAGACGTAAAGAAACTGCCTACCTTACCAATCTGATAAATATGAACAAATTTTATTTGATCCTTGTGTCCAATACTCCTATCTATACTAATATTATAAAGAGGAAAGATTTGTTCCTATTTTTGTATGTTTGTATGTTTTTATCAATAAAGAAAAGCTTCTAAGATCATAAACAAGCTCCATCTGTTGGTGTATCATCGGTATCTTACCTGCCGCTCGACGACTCCACAATGCATCGCGCTGCACTAGCGCTGCTGCGAGCTTTACGAGAAAGACACAAACTATTCCCGTCTAAATGTATACATGTGTGCAGCGTAGCCATGCGGATGCAGCGGAAGGTGCATTTCTATAAATATGTGGCACACAATGACATAAATAACGCACACAATCGCACAGTGTGGGCGGTGTCTTCTACAGCGTCGATTGAGCGCCGATAATTTTACCGTTTTCCGAAAAATTAGCTTGATTGAAAAAGGCCGTTGTACACCTGATTTGAAATTTAAATGTCTGAAAGTTCTGTGTCAAAAGTCAAAAAAAGTCAAAATGTTTTATTCAGATTAGGCTTACAGGTAGCACTTATGAATGTCAAAAAATTTACCACGTTTTGTGCACGGCACTGTCTCCAGGTGACATATGTGAATACATGTATGTATTATGTACTGTAGCGTACTGTAAAGTTATAAACTTCACTAGCATTACGGAATTCATAACCTTCTTCATTGTTCATCTAGCGTTTAGATTAATTAGACAAAGAAAGCAACCGTTCATTTTTATTCACTTCAGTAAAAAAAATAAGGCGTGAAAAAACCTCTGGTAAAAGCTCGTTAGCTAATTTAAACACACTTTATCATGGGACTCTTATAATTAATAATGGCGTGCGTGCTACACCTGTCATTATTCAACCTGTAATTAATAGTTACTGCCTTTGTTTGACCCATTTATTAACTGAATAACTAGCCTTCTACTTTATAGTGTTATCGTCCAAATGATCATAGTTTTCACTCACAGGAGTGGTTTCAGTTTGAATGTTTAACCTGTATCTGTTTGTGTTGTTTGAATTTAACGGATGGAATGAACAATTTTTTTTATGAAATAGGAAGGCAAACAAGCAAGTAGGTCACCTGATGGTAAGTGAGCATCACCGCCTATAGACACCTGCAACAACAAAGAGAGTGCAGATGCGTTGCCAACCTAGAGGGCTAAGATGGATTACCTCTTGTACCAGTAATCACACCGGATGTCTTGCTCTCCATGTTGGAACACAACAGTGCAAGCACTGCTGCTTAGCGGCAGGATTAGCGAGCAAGATGGTGGTAGCGATCCGGACGGACCTTGCACAAGGTCCTACCACCCGCACTTTTGGTCTGTAAGAGATACGATGACTAGATACTAATTGCAAGGAGAGAGGAAGTGCATCACCAAGTGCGCGGAAACTGCACTCTCAGAGAGCTTTTTATATATTTTCTGCCACATACGAGTATATACATATCCTATCTTTACAAACTATATATTGTATAGCAGAGTCCCAAATGACGTGCTTTAAAAAAATACTAAAATAAACTAAATAATTACAGAATGTAAACGTGACCCACTGTGAAATTGTTCCAAAATGACGTTATCTGTGAAGTCATAAGTGGTCACTTTTTTTACTTTTTATGTGAATTTAACACGGATCTATGGTAAGTCAGTCAGGGTTTAATTTTTTTGACAGTCTAATCGACAAAATCCTTGGACTTGACAATGGCCGTTGTCAAATTTTGAGGATTGCTTTCGCCACGTTTTTTCGTTTCTATTATGTTAACGTTGACGTTAACAAAAAGTCATCTTATTGATACCGAGACTAACGTCCGCAAAAAGCCTTCAGACGATATAAAATTGATGTAAATCTGACGCTAAAAATCCGTATCGGTAAATCAAAATCCGAAACAATGACGCAGATCCTTATCAAAACCTTTTTCGCGGTAATCGCATAAACGCTGTTAAGCCATTGATGGCCTCGTAATCGGCGGAGTGGAAATCTAATCTGTCAAAAATTACAAAGCAGGCAAATCGAATTAATGAACCAGCTCAAAAAATAAAGTAAACGCAAATATTAAAACCAACTATGATCAGAAATACTCTAATCTACGAAGCGTTTTGAGATTATTAAACTATGATTTTTCATGATAAAAGACAGCAGTAAAAAATTAGAAAAACACTAAAATTTTAAATTATGTTTCCATTCCATTCCAGCTATTTTTTTTGTAGTATTCTCTGAATCCTTATTTAAGAAAATACTTCAATCCAATTGCTTAAAAAACTTACTTACAACAGTAGTAATCATAGCCCGTAGGTAAATGAATTTATCTACACACATATCATAATTGTTAAATAACGCGTTCAAAAACCATAGAAAATGACCAGCATTATTACAACCAATGTTATTATAAGAATTTTCTTGTCTGTGGTAGTAGGTAAATCTGTTCTTTATTGGGTAGTATCTCTTAGTAGTCTGTGTTTATTGGTGATCACATTACCGATATCTCGTGACGTTATGAATTTAAATTTGGAACAGCTGTCAAAATTCAAGTTGGTCTCTATTCTAGTATCCACAGATATTAAAACAGTTATCGATACGAAACGTCAACTCAGTATGATTTTTTAATTAAAACGCACGACATTTGATCTCGAGTGACATGAAAATAGCAACTTCATTCGTTCGTCTATGGTTTAAAAAAAATGTTCGTCCTGACGGATAGATCGAATCACAGAGTACTTTTTTAATATACATGGCCGCCATTAGTTGTCATTCTTTTTAGGTTTTTTGCTGTTACGATTTTTTGCAGTTATGATATGTGTGTAGATAAAGTAATGTATGCAACTGTATATAATTAGGCCTTAAAACACTCGTGTGATCCTATTATGAAACTCGCTGACGCTCGTTTCATAAAACCACACTCGTGTTTTAAGGCCTCTCATTATATAGCAGTTGCATAAAATACTATTACATGCTATACGATTTTTAAATGCTTGTTTTAAAGTCTGTATTCTGTATTCTTGTGGTTACACAAGCCACGATCCCTTCAAAATTCTAACAAGTTGTTGCTAACAAAAGGCGGCTGAAACGCCCGAATGTTCGACCGTAACAGCCTAAAACAATCTTTACTGTGATACTTAATTAGTAAGTTTCCATGTAAGAATGTAGGTATGTCTTGAAACATGAAAACTGCAATAGTTTCGGATAACACGTTAGGTTAGGAGGTTTTTTACATGCTGTATACTGAAATAAAAGAACCAGAAAATTATATTATTGTGTAGGTTTTTCCGTGTTTTCAGAATAAAGACATTTCATGTTAACATGGAAAATAATATTTCTTTTATTATCATCAAGTTATGGGTTGTTCGCTCAACATTAGATTCTTTACTCCTTACATTATTTTAGACAACGAAAGAAAAGAAAGAAAATATTTATTCAGTACACAGGAAAAATAGAAAATTACACAATTGATGCTGATTGCGCTGATTTTCAATGGGGCCTTGAACTTAAAAAAACTAATACTAAAACATCTTAAACCTAACCTAATCCTATCGGATAACGCCACACTCACTATGATGGTATGGTCATAAATCCCTTTGCCTTTCTGTGAGAATAGATTAAAAAAGGAGCCCTAACCAGGGCCCCTATTCTGGGTTCATGCGAGATTCGTCTCGCACGAGAATAACTGTCAAATCCTAAGGAAATCTGTCATTTTTGACGTATGTGGCATGCGAGATAGCGCCTCGCATGACCCGAGGGGTCCAGTAACTAACTAACCTAACGTTACAACGCTTACAAATTGAACAACCGAACAAAAAATACCAAACAGAAAGAACACGATCAACGCAGCACACTTTAATGCTTTAGTTACCCGACTGCCGCCAGAAGGATGGTTTTCAAAAATCAACCTTATACCAACTTAAACCGTTTACTAAAACCTAGTAACCTAAAACATTAAAGAACTCACAGGACAATTTGAATAAAGTTTAGCATTTCAAATAGCAAACCTCAACTCTCAGGACATTTTTACATACTAGGGTTAGATTGAGTCAAGTGTTTACATTATGTACCTATTGTATTTTTCATGACACTGCTCGGAAATGTAGCCATAGGTGGCTACAATTCCGACCACAGTTGATTACAACTTGTACTAAAAGCAACCTTTTTAAAATAGCTACGCGCGACTATAAAAAACCAGTCTTAAGAAAATAAACGAGGCATTCTAATTGGTCAATTTAGTATTATATGAAACACATGGCGTGTTTTGATTGGTCGAAGAACATTGGCTTATTAACAGTTTCGTGGCCACAATTGTAAACATCTATGACAGCGATTCCGTACATTTTCGTAAAGAAGTTTATGATCAGTGCACCTACCACGAATCTTCTCGATACGCGTTAACTCGCTACGTAACTCAGTGAGTCTCTTTCCTACTGGGCTAGTTAGAACGAGACGCACTGAGTTACGTAGCGAGTTAACGCGTGACAAGAAGATTCGTGCTAGGTGCACTGTTCTTGAAGAAGTTAGAACCGGTAACACAGAATAAATAAAAGTCGAAGTACAGAGTTTTACTTCGAACAAACAGCCTTTAGATATAAGAAGCGGCCTACTGTATGTCTCTTTGTCTATCGCATAACTCGTATGTATTCGCACGCGGCAGTTTATTTACGTCGGCCCCATCGCAGTGGACCGCCGATATTCTGGTAACTCTACGAAGTAAACCATCCCTGCCAGTAAGTACCTAGAGTATTTACAAGTATATAGGTGGACCTGTTTGAAGACACGCATTTACCTCTATATTTACTTAGAATAACTATAGTTGTACACACAGCGGTTAGTAATAGTAACGCTGGCATCAAAGGTGGAATTATTGGTATAGAGTTTACTGCCAGAATATCTTACTTACGAGAAGACTGACGTGTTCAGCGATTATACGAGGGTGGTTTGAGAAGTAACTTGCTTTGATATGAAAAAATAATAATTTAGTGAATGTATATATTTTATTTTTTTACATACTTTCCCCAAAGTTCGACGCACTTGCCCCAATGTTTCTGCAACTTCTCGATGCCTTCACGGAAATGCGTTTGTTCAAGGCCCTCGAAATATGCGTTTACCTCCTGTATCACCTCTTCGTTGGAGTTTAATTTTTGCACAGACTAAAAATTTTTGAGTTTCGGGAATAGGTGGTAGTCCGAAGGAGCCAAATCCGGCGAATAATCGGAGTGAGGACGCTGTTCAAATCGTAACTCCGCCAATTTTTGTGCAGCGACTCTACTTGAATTCACCGGAGCGCTGTCATGACGAAACATCACTTTTTTCTTTGCCATACCTGGCCGTTTTTCGGCTATCGTCACCTGTAATTGGTCTAAAAGTGATGCATATTATGCCCCAGTAATAGTTTTTTCTTTGCAAGGTAGTCAATTAAAAGGATTCCTTTTCGTCCCAAAAGACAGACGCCATCACCTATCCAGCAGACGGAATGACCTTGGCTTTTTTGGAGCTGGCTCACCACGACTAACCTATTGTCTGGGCTGTTGTTTCGTCTCCGGGATATAGTGATGAATCCAGGTTTCATCGATTGTAACAAATCGGCGAATAAACTCTGTTGGGTTTCTTTCAAACACCTGCAGATTGTCAGCAGATGTTCGCATGCGGATACGCACTTGTTCTGGAGTGAGTAACCGCGGCACCCACATTGCACAAAGCTTTTCATGTGCAATTCGTTGGGCAAAATAAAATGCACCCGCTCAGAAGGGATGCTTGTGGCTTCAGCTAATTCGTGTATCTTAAATCTTCTGTCGTTTGAAACAAAATCATGGATTTTATCAACGATTTCGGGTAAAACCGCCGTTTTTAGGGTTCCAGGACGAGGTGCACCTTCAATGCTTGTCCTACCTCGCTTAAACTTATTTACCCAAAGTCGAGCTGTTCCAAAGAAAAGAACTGAATTACACCTCGATTTCCAATTTTATCCATTTTGCCGCTTTACTCCGATCACTTTTGTTTCAACTATTGTCAAATCTAAAATTCCCGCCGAAAATTACTTAACGCCACAAATAAATTATCTTAAGTAATTAAACTTTACGAATAAGCACAGAGATGCCACTAACGCCATCTATTCGTATGCGAAACAAGTTACTTCTCAAACCGCCCTCGTAAATCTACACTAGTCTATACGAATCTACACTAATATAATAAACAGGGTAGTTTGTTCAAAAAAAATAAAGTTGAAGACACTACGCAAATACATTAAGCAAAGCTTTTTAAATCGATTTCAAAAAAAGAGGTGTTTTCAATGCAGCTGTTTTTGTGTATGTGTATATCGTCACTTGGATGGTAAAACTACTAAAGCGACACTTACTCACATGTCGCTTTAGTAGGTTTACCATCCAAGTGACGATATGTTCGCGATACCTTCTCAAATCGTAGACCGATTTAAGTGATTCTTTAAACTGAATTGGTTAAAATCAAGGCTCTATTTAAAATTGGAGAAAATATTTTACCTCTAAGGGTGGAAAATAAAGAGTATAGATCCGAAGCTCTTTATATGTACGCAGGCGTTTATAATTTAAAAATGTTACAGGTAGTAACCGTGTAATATTTATTAAAACATAATGACAGGTAATCGGTAATTCTCCAGCGTTTTCGCCATCATTACCGGTCCCTAATTAATTGACGAACTAACTTAGGTTCGCACCAACTTCTGCTAACACTAGTATCAACTCTAAGAACAGCTTCTGTTCTTGGCTGAAGAACGGTAGTGAGTAACGGTGTAAACGCTGGAGAATTACCGTAGTATTTAGCCCTATATTTACTTGCAAAGTTACAATAAATACCTTCTAAGTTTTTGTAAGGTTTTTGCTCAATAAAGTATTTTAGCAACAAAATGTTGGATGGTGTTTACAAATTCATCACCATCGATTCTTGATGCTTTATGAAGTTAAACGAAATTCTTGTAAAATATTTGCTCTAGCTTAATTGGATGACAAACTCCTGGACCTTAAAAAAACAGATTTCTTAACGTCGCCAAGAAATTTCGTGGAGAGTTTAATTAATTTCAAAATGTCTCTATGAATATCATTTTGATTATGAGGATACATTTTAATATTGTGATCATTTAGTTTAATAAAGGGAATAACAAATATTACATTGCATTATTTTAGGTCTTAAGTTTCAAGTCTATGTATTGTTTTTCGTTTAATTTTACATTCTATGAATAAATGAATCTTTTGCATGATAAATTATGATCATCAAAAAGCAAGTTGTAATAACAAAACCAATTTTTTAAATTTAGCCAATATTTTTTGACAAGTAATTGGAATGTAATGTCCAAATCATTATGACGTTCTAACCCATTATTAGAATAACTAAGTTGATAAAAATTGTACCGTAAGAAAACTTAGCAAACATCCCAAGTAGCGCACAAACGCTATAAAAGCTGTATAGTTGCTGTATAGAAGCGATAGCCTTTATACAGCTAAAATGCAGCTTTTACAGCGCTTATGTGCTACTTTGGATTGTTGGGTGGATGAAATCCAAAGATATACGAGTCAGGGTTCGATGACGAGAGCTGATAGGGGTGTGAAAAAATACTCGATTATAGATGGAAATGATAAAAGAGTTTGGAACAGGCCTACACCCAAACATGGGCATAAAATGGACCACAATGTCGATTTCTTGGTAAACATTTCCCTTCATAATTACCTGGAAAGCCAGCCTTTCATCCCGTTGCTTCTCAACTGAAACAAGAAAATAAATTGTTATACAAAATGATCAATTTCATAAGTAAGCATGATACCTTAAAACTCTTTGCAAAGATGGGGTTCGATTGTCTGCCTAATTTGTTAGTTTGGCTTCGGTAGCTGACGTGATTTGGAATTGTCAATTACATGGTTATATTATATTTATTTGGTTTTGTCAGTTGTTCGTTTTGATATGGTACCACCAACAACTTTACGAAATCATTTGTTTTCAGGTCATCACAATTCAATGAATGAGAAAGCATGTTAATCTTTGAAGAAGAATAGAAGTTCAGAATAAATATTAAAAAGTAATTTAATTTCATTAATCGGCTATTTCTATTACTATTTCAACTTTTGTCGTTTATTGATTGCTCTGTCCGATCTCAGTCATAATTATGAATGCATTTTTTTATTATAATGGAGTAAAGTAAAAAACTGCGTACATATTGGATATATTATGGACCTTCACTGTAGAATGAAGGTATAAAGAATAATGGAAGCAATGAACATATTGAGCCAAGTACCTTTCTTTTGAGTGTGTTTTGTTTCTTTTCTTATTATTTACATTGTTTACGAAACACTTTGCACAATCTCTCGATCTTTTCCCTATATTTCCTTTCCTTTTCCATATATTTTCTCTTGATGTTACGTAGAACAACTTACAATGCCGTTTTTTAGTCGATTACTTATGTTTTTCCTCAAATAAAAAAACATTGTTTCTGCTTTTTACGAGTATATTGGTTATGAAAAAAATAGATACCTATTTCCAAATTCCACGCGTACAAAATCACAGGAAAAGGCTAGTCTACACTATAATCTACATCTACACTAACATAATAAAGAGGTAAACTTTGTTTGTAAGTTAGGTTGTTTGTATGTAGGGGGTAATATCTGGAACTACTGAACCGATTTCAATAATTCTTTCACAGATATAAAGCTACACTATTCTTGACGGACATAGGCTACTAATTTTACGTGAACGAAGTCGCGCGCGTCCGCTAGTAACAATAATATAATAAAGAGGTAAACTTTGTTTGTTTGTTTGTTTGTAGGGAGTAATCTCTGGAACTACTGAACCGATTACAAAAATTCTTTCACAGATAGAAAGCTACACTATCCTGACGGACATAAGCTACTAAATCCACGCGAGGAAAGTCGCGGGCGCCCGCTAGTATGATGTAATCTCTTGAAATCAACCAAAATAAATATAGTATCGAAAATCTTAAAACATTGTGTCAATAAGTAAGTTCGATTTCTAAATGCTATTAAGGCATTAGTTGTGATGGCTGTCTGGTCCCATCAGGCATCGGTGGCATTAATTTAGTACTCTGACAGGCTTTTAAGATCTGTTTACGATCTGTCGGTCAATCGATATTGGCGTAAACAGTAAAGGTGTTAATTTTGGCAATTTAATTGCTACTGTAATGTGTAAAATGTGACTAAAGTCTTACTTGTTTTAAGTCGAAAACAATATTCTAAACTAAAATATCAGTCTTTGCCATCAATTTTTTTTTTTTTGTCTAAAACATTACAAAGCAACAAATTATGAATCACCTCCTTTATTTTAAGCTTGGATTTGATTTATTCAGGCGATAAACGATGTTAAGGTGACAAAAAGACGAAAAGGTTAGAATATTGTTTAATTACTACTTAAGACAAGTGAAGATGAATAGACTTTACTACGTTTTACCAATGGAAACAATTTCCTTGCTAATTCGCGAACCCAGTGTCAGCAATCGAGAAAAAGACAACGCCTGTGCTGAATACCTTTTAAAAAAATAAAACAAACAACACAAAACGCGACCACAACCCAACCACCAACACCAAAACTACCACTCGACACGTGTTTCACCTCTCCACGAGGCATCATCAGGAGCAATTGACCTCTCGACTGTCAGTCACAGTGACTGTTATTTCTTTTATAAGGTATTCAGCACAGGCGTTGTCTTTTTCTCGATTGCTGACACTGGGTTCGCGATTAGCAAGGAAATTGTTTCCATTAGTATCAATATGGACTTCCGCAAAGTAACGCCTGAATCTATAAACTATTTACTACGTTTGCAAACTAATAAGTACGTCAGTAAAAAATTGACTAATAGTCATACTAAGGAGGCACATAGTAACAATATACAGACTAAATTTAATCTGACAATTATCTGAAAAAGGTTTTATTTCGTACAGTCACAGAATAAATAATAGTACTAACGTACAGAAACTTCTCTTTTACGACCGCGATTAAACGAATTCCAAGTTTAATAACATGCTCAAAAAGTTCTTATTAGTTCATACACCATGTGCCAGGCGGCGCGAGTGAAAAGGAACGCGCCGCCCGCGTCCGCCTTCCCCCCGCTACTTCCGGCGACACGCTAGGGTTGCGCGGCATTCGTTTTCAATTACATTACCACGGCGGGGGATAGCGATCGAGCTCGCGGCAAGCCGACAGCCTACTGCGATTTGCCTATGCCATAGGCAAGGCGGTGGAGCGTACCTACAGTGCGGAGTGGAACCCCTCTGGTACAGTTGGTAATTAATTAGGGTGACCATTGTTTTGGTAAAATCTATTTTTTTCCGTAAAATGAAAATGAAATAAAAGTGAAACTATTCTAAAACTATTGCACGAAAGCTATCATTTCTAAGGTCCGAAAAAGTAGGTTATGATCACATCTCCCGATATCCTTTTATATATACACCCCTATTTATAGCAAGTTCATAGAAACAAATCAACTAAGCTAAGAAACCTGATCTAGAACAAAGTAATCGTATATTGAAATAGCCCCGTCCTCCAGCACTCCGCAAACATAAGGACACAAACAGAATGCTCACTGTGTGCTCAAGTGACGCGCGCGCAAAGCAAACTCTTTCTAGTGAGGGATAGGGGGCTTGGCCGAAGCCGAAATCACAATTTGTTTTAAGCGGTGTATATTCGGTTTTTGAAATGAAATACTTGAAAGCCGAACGTATGTTACATTTCTTCTTCTTAGTCGTTAGACTCTTGGCAGAGTGGTCGATGTCGTTATTCCAGGGTTGGTGGCACGCATCACAATTCCTCGCCATGTTACATTTACAGGATATAATTAAGTAATTAGAACAACTACGAGAACTGATGGCCGATGGGGTCGAAAAGTTCTCGAATGGCGGCCGCGTATTGGCAAGCGCAGCGTAGGACGACCAGCCACAAGATGGTCCGATGACCTCATACAGGTGGCAGGAAGGAGCTGGTTGCATGCTGCTTCCAACCGGTCACTTTGGAAATCCATGGAGGAGGCCTATGTCCAACAGTGGACTTCTTGTGGCTGAGATGATGATGATGATGAATTAGAACAACATATTCCGCCGCTTCCGACGTGCAAAATCAGTCTTAAAACTAATCTAATAAATTATATTTTTTAAAACGAATCTACTAAGTTATATATTTTATTAATAGAATAGGATAAAAAATGAGTAAGTGTGTCACCTGATAGTAAGGGATCACCACAGTTTATAGACACCCGGCAACACCAAGGAGATTGCAGAAGCGTTACCAACCCAGAAGGCTAAGATGGAATTCCTCTTGTGCCAGTGATTTCACCAGTTAGTATTTACAATTTTAACTTATGAATCGGTTTCGAAGTTAGAATGTACTTTTTAAACTGCATTTATCCTTTTTAAGATCATACGTTCGCACATAAAACAATAGTACACAACTTAACTAAACTTTATAGACACAGAAAATTATTATTTAAAATAAAATCAAAGTTAAAATAGAAAAAAAATCCACAATTACAAATTCAAATTACATTAAAAATGGTAATCCAATCTCCCTTATGAATAAAATTGCTGTGCCCAACCACTTAATTTATGCTCATGACAAGCAATTAAGGAGGCAGAAAAATCTATCACCGGTAAAAAAAAGGAAAATCTCATTAATACATAATTTTAATTCGGTAATCTAGCAAATACAATTTTTTTCATGACATTGTTTTGTTATAGTGAAACGTGTATTTAGTTTATTTTGACAAATAATAATTTTAGAAGAGAATAAGGACAGGACTTCTTTTCTTGCAATACAACATTCCAAAGGAAAGTTTCTTTCTGCAAAATACTTTAAAATATTTTTCCACAAGACATTGCTAAAGCAATACGTTTCACAGCATTTCTAATCCGAATCTTTTATCAGAGATTTTCAAACGCCATTCATATTTCTAAATCTCGCATGCAACAGCAAATGTAAGGTTAGTATTTCAAAACAATTGCAATTTCAGTTCATAATTTGAAACTCACGATAAAAAGAATATTATGTAAATTAAAGTTAAAAATATAAAATTTAACAAGCCCCGTACAGTTAGTATATCATGTCAAAGTCAAAGTCAAAAGTCATGGACATACAGACCATCAGTAGATTTTTTTTTAAATCACAGTGACAAAATCCGTTGCTTGGTTTAGAAGGCTTCTCCTTCTAAAACACGCAACGGATTTTGATTTTAGTTTTTTTTAAGCATATTGAACTAACTACCACTAGTTAAGATTAGCTAAGGATATCTTTTTTATCTTTATCTTTAAATTGTATGAAAAAAAATCGCTATCCGATACTATCTATCTTCATATTCGGCTGATTATTCCTTCTAAACCAAGCAATGGATTTTGATATGGTTTTCACTGTCATTAGGAGATTGTTTTACGAAAGATTTTTATGTAAGTACACATCCCAATAAAATTGTCCCCAAGCGGAGCCGGGGTGGGTCGTTGTATATAATATACGATATCTGATTTTACTTGGCCTTTTTTTGGCAAAAATCAGGATCAAGCCCTAGCGACTGTTTACTTTGGATTCTAGCCCTTTCTTCTCATATAACTTCCTCAATTTGAGGGTTTAGTGTACTGTAACGATCCGGTGACGAGGTCATGATTATTTGAACTGATACTTGGCAAGACTTTTATAACAGTTATTATCAACTGAGTCAAAAACTAACATTTTGTAAATTTTTTTCGTACACTAGCAACATTTTACTGAAAGGAAGAAAGAAAAAACCGTTTATTAAAGACTATTCACCATAATACACACCGGCGTCTTAAGCCTTAAGACTTAGGGGGAACCAACGACCCCAAAAACCACTGTCTGTTACCAACCATTACCCTACCCAGTGGACCTTTGGGTCCCTCACTCACCATACGAAAAACAGTAGCAAGCTGTTCACACCATTCTGTGAGGGAGTGATCCGGTCGAGACGGTCCTTTCGTACTGCGACCAGCAAATAACTGCAGTGTGACCCTACCACTATTATGTAGGTAAGATACTTTATGTTTTTGAATTATGTCAGATCGTAGAAGAGATAGTCTGACATTGTTAAAACAAAGAACCCGAAGATTCAGCACGATCAGTACCAGGTGATATCAATCGTTAAACACGTAATAACAATACCAATGGAATATAAACTTTACTGCTGTAGATTTAAGAGGCTTATTACAAGTAGCGATAAAGCCCAGGTGGGGTGATTCGCTTTGATCATGCGATTTGTTTTTACTTCGTTTTGTTTCGAAACAACTGTTTGAAGATTTTCAGTGGATTTCGTAACGACGTCCAATCAAATCAAGAAAAACCTTGGAATCTTCGAATCCATTTATAACCCCAGAAAATCCTTTACTCCTGAATAGTTCTGAAAATATAAGCTCGGATTACATAATACTATTCTAGTACAGATACAGGGTCTCGTACAGGAAAACGGCATCTTCCAAACTTGAGCTACCTTAATGAGCGCCAGGAATATGATCAATTGACCAGAGTTGATATCGGGACGATTTCGACTAAATAGTGATTTTTATGGTTTTCTCTAATCAAGTTGTTTTAACCTTAATAATGCAAAAGATGGACATATCCGTCATAACAGGTTCACCGCCAATGACTGATTATAATTCGTCAACCCGTACAATGCAAGAGTGGTCTATGTCGAGTATCAATTTTAGCTCTCATTTGGTGTTTTTTTTTATCATACCCAACTTTCACTACCTACCATACATAGTATTGGCACTCTCGTAGCTACGTTTAGTTTTATAATCTATACATATAAAATTCAATCAATTATACAACTCTTCAAATTTCATAACTTTCATCAGCCAAGCCGTTTGTTGGAGGATTGGCCGGTGGAGATTATTTTCCATCAGGTGAGTCGCATGGTCGTTTTTATAAAAATAAACGGATAAGATTCTCAAGTTACTCATTTGAAAAATATTCCCTCATAAAATCTTTGAACGGTCAAACAGTCTGCTTTGGATTGGTCTGGCATCTCCTTGCAGAAAGCTAGGTACTTTGACTAAGTATAAGGTGTGCCTAATTTTTGTCTTTTACCGTGTATTTTCATTAATGTTTATCATTGTAGGATTGTACCAAAATGAACCAATATATGCAGGTTTTTTTTTATTCCAAAGCTAACAACTGAGAATATACCCTCACCATCCCACTTTTAATATAAATTATTCATGATTCAATCGCAAACAAGAAAAAACCTTACATTGTTATAACAGCATAGCATGAATTTATTCATTGATTCCTTGGTGAACTAAGTAACCTAATATAACTTACATGGAAACAACTTTTCGCCTGAAAACTTTTCGGCGACCAAGCCAGACAGTTCGTTGACCCCTACCCACTCTATTTGCAAACTGTTTCATAACTACATAATCGTTTGAACCAAATATTGGACTTATATTCATTTGAATACCCTCCAAGCGAAAAACAGCTCTAGGAAAATAAGTCAGAACTCAATTTCATCTGGAACACTCGGCAGTATTAATCATACCAGTCTTCTGGTTCATAGCTGTGTGTCGATTATGAATCAAAAGGCATTGAAGTAGAGTTTAGTATTGCGGAGTGGGATTTCAGCTGGAGTTTGCACTTGGTCGGCGATTTCAATAAAAGTTGTGCATCTTCAAAAAAGCGCTGTCTCGGGATTGTCGAGGACGTCAGTCGCAAACGCTATATTGAATACAAACAATCCGCTAGGGTTACCCCTCATGATATCTTAAAAAAGACCTAATAAAAATTCCAAGAGATGGGCGTTTAATAGAACGTTGTGCAAGTTTTGTCTGGAGCGCTACCACCATTTTGCTCGCTTATCCAGTCGCTGAGCAGTTTAGCTTGCACTGTTGTATTCTGGCGTGGAGAGCACGACAGTCGACAAAATTACTGGCACAAAAGGTAAGTATTCCTTCCTTCTTAGGCCTTTGGGTTGGCAACGCATTTCCAATCTGAGCCACAAGCTCGTTTGCCTTCCTATTTTATATATTATATAAAACAAAATACAAACGATTTTGTTTTTGTTGAGTGAACTCCATTTCCATCGTGGTAGGGCCACACTGTAACCAGGTACTGGTTGCAGTACGAATGGGTCGGCTCGACGACACTTTCACAAAATGCTGGTATGAAGTAGTAGCTTCCTACTGCGTTTCGCACGTTGAGTGAGATATCCGTTGGCCCACGGTGGGGGCTAAAGACGGGTAACGTATCAGCCATTCTCTTGGGATCGCTGGTTCCATTGAGCGAAGGAGATCACTTCCTATCTGGTACATTCTTCATAACTATTAAAAGAAAGTTGTGATGCCTTATATTTTTTTATGAAACAGGAAGGCAAACAAGCAAATGGGTCACCTGATGGTAAGTGATCACAACCGCCTATAGACACCTGCAACAACAAAGAGAGTGCAAATGCGTTTCCAACCCAAAGGGCTAAGAGGGAATACCTCTTGTGCCAGTAAAGTTGTATTATCAAGCCTCATTTTTTGACTTATCTTTTAGCTTTAAATTTACAGTTAAGAAGTCATAAATTCTATTCCTCACATGCCAACCCTGTCCCATAGGAATGTTTTACTGGTAGTATCGTTTTTATGCTGATTGCGTTATGGAAAACACTCTCGTTCGAGGCACCAATATTGAACGCTCTGGGGACGAAGCGATACGAACAATACCAGAAACTAGGTACAAGCTAGTCAGTTTTGACAGAGCCTGAATTATGATGAGATCACAATTCGTGTATCTTTTTTTTATTTTTATCTTTATTTTGTACATAGTATAAACAGTCACTATCCTTTCCTGTCTGTCTTTTCTAAACAACTTAACGAATTTTGTTATGGTTTTCAGTGTCATTTACTTAGAGATGTTTTTGTAACACCCAAAAGTTCGGTGTCACTGTTTTTTGATATTTTCATGCAAGTGGAGAGTAAGGCCTCACCTGCTTGCTAGGTCCTTCCTTTAGGCCTCTGTCGGTGCCTCTTCTCATGCCTTTCACCACCAATAACCCATAAATTACAGCCAAACATTCCTGATCAACTTCCAACATTTCGGCGGTCTAATTTCTTTGTTGTTACTTACAGTCACTTAAACATTTCACTATAGGCTTCTTGCGCCCCGCCCCTAAGTTATTTTAATCACACTTTAGGCTTCCTTTAGCAGTATTAAACCAGTATTTACTTTCCATTTTGTAATCTAAATTATAACAATATTGATTCGATATCGATCGAGCTGTTAAAGTACGAAACGTCACTCTTGACGTTTGTCAGGAGCATAGTGCTGCGGCTACCTTGTTCCGCGCGGTAAAGTCTCGATGCCGGTTCTCTGTTTGTGGATCTATTTAATTGTTTCAGGATCTTTGGTCAGTGTTTGTCACGTTATTTCAGCATAGGTAATGATTGTCTCATATTGGAGAAGACGGACTTGATAGATGGTTTCTTGACATTGTGACGTGTGAAGGGTGCTTATGTCCGGTGACGCGGACGCATAGAGGGACATCCCTAGGGCGTCTCTAAAGGAAAAGAACTAATGGCTACTCGGTCGTGGAAACAGTGACTGGCTAAATAAGATTTCGTGTTCGAAATCGTGATTGGGGTTTGGGTCGAGTCAAATATACAGATAATTAACATGTTAAAGTGTTTATTTTGATTCCTGCGCTGGAGTTCACTGTAAGTATTGCTACCAAAATGTCGTACTGAGGACCCGCCGACTCGGCTAGGCCGGCTCCCGTGTAAAGAGAATTTGCATTTGTTTCAGATCATGATAGCTTCTCTGCTTTAATATAACTCTGCGGTCCCCGAGTCTAAAGGCCATACCATGCAAATCCCCGTTCACGAGGTAAATTCTGATGGTTAAAATGGACACGTCGTCAGTATGACGCAACCATTTTGTTCCTTCATGGAAGTAAAATTGGTTTTGTTTCAGATGTTAGTAGCTGTCTAAGCTCGACCATAACTCTGCGGACCCCGAGTATAAAGGCCAAACTACAAATTAACGTTGCCTGGATGTTGGTGGCTGTCTAAGCTTAACCATAACTCTGCGGACCCCGAGTATAAAGGCCAAATATATGTAGACTTACTGCCCGTAAAGGTGAATAATGTCGTGGATAATGTTCACGTTGTCAAGCGGTGGGTAATCTTTAATTTTCTTTTGCTGAAGTGTTTCGTTGATCATTTCAGGGCCGCTAGGCTACCCCGTAAGCTTTGGGCTACCCCAAGAGCTCCCGGTTACTCCGAGAGGTGCGGGATTGCTACCGTACTGCATTCTACATGGCGCCAAGGCGCTCCCTCGCTTGAAGTCGCTCGGCGAGATCCAGTTGCAATTGCGACGCAGCTCCCAAAGGAGGTGGTCTCCGGAGGTGGTGCGCACACCTCTTGCGAGGTTCCAGGGATTCTGCGTCGATGGATGTCGCGTGATGTTGTCCTTTTCATTAACTGTTTTCCGTATTTCTAAATAGGGTAACTGCCACCTATACTTACCATCCTTAGACCGGGTAGGTAACAAGCGCCTCTTTGGTTTACCCAACGCTGAACCTGTATGTAACAGCGTCTCTTTTGGTTTACCGACAGGTAACCTCATGGGTAACAGCCCCTCTGATATTTATTGAAAGGTACCCTAGTGGGTACTTTGTAATAAATTTTGTTTAATGACTGTACTAAGGGAGGGACGCCTCCAGTAGTTGATAATCTTATTTAATTTAGATAAAATTTACTGTATACTGTAGTAAGGTGGGTTTATTATGAATAAACAACTCTCGAAAAGGTAGTTGTTTGTTGTTACCTCCGAGCTAGCATAACCCGCGATCCTGTTTGTGGCCGGTCTCTCTTCTCACGGCGCCCAACTCATCTTAGAGACCGACCCTCGAGCCGAAGTTCCCTTACGACCCAGTCTCATGCACGGGCCAAAAATAAGTGTTACAGTGGCGTCCCCAACGTGTGGCTCGAAGGATCGTTGGTGTGTTTTTAGCTCTCAGGTATATAATGAGGCAGGTCTGAGGATTGGTATATAGGTGTACATACGGTTTCTCTACAGTTTAGTGTGTACTTTAGTGAATTTAAGTCACTACTTCTGGACTTTTGCGTGAAACTTCTTTCTTTACTAATATAAAATTAGTAATCGCTTACCTTACTAAGCGAATACTATAAATGACTGTTCTTGCACTACAAGCTACTTACTTTTCTAGACCTAAGCTACGAACTGCTTACCTTTCTAAGCTTTGGCTGCAAATGATTTGCTATACTAAGTGTATTCTATAAATTACTTCTTAAGGCCGCTTTGCCTTCGCCTGTGACGAGTACTTACGACTCTTTGTCATTGATTACTATATAACTGATCCCTATCTAGGGGTATATACTGTGTTAAAATGGACCTGCTTATTAAAGTAGAATGGTTAACTAAAGAGGAGCTTGCGCATGAACTGACCAAATGTCAAATACCGTTTTCAACATCTGACACATGCGACGATCTACGTAAGTTGTTCCGGAAAACTCGATCTCTCGTCCGGCGAGGCAGCCTCAAGCCAGTCACCAGTGCTCCTGTGGCCATGGCGGACGACCTGGCTCTTTGCCGAACTGCTATAACTAGCCTACAGAAGGAAGTGGCTGAAGGCGCAACTTTGTCGGAGGCTCGAAGAGAACGGTTGTCGGGCCGTGCTGAATACTACCTAGGTCGTTTGGATGGAGTCACGGATCAGGGCGCTGAGGTTCAATCCCTTAAAGGGATACTAGTTAGTTGCCTGTCTACTCTCAACCCCGCGGTGGACTCGTCTGATTCTGAAGTGGAAATTTACAGCTCTCCGCAATTCGACGGTGTGTCGAGCGGAGCCGCGCTACAACCTCGCTAGCTTAAACTTAAAATATCGCGGGGATACGTGCGTGCGTGCTTTTACTACACGCCTGGAGGAGCTTAGGTTAGCTCGCGAAATACCCGAACGAGTAGTTTTTAACGGGTTTCCGGATATTCTTGACGGACCTGCTCTCTTTTGGTTCCGTTCCCGTAAGGACAACTTTTCTTGCTACACAGACCTTCTCACAGCCCTTAAGACTGACTTCGACATTCCTGACTACGATTTCAAGTTACTAGGCGAGATAAGGACCCGTACCCAAGCTAAACACGAATCTATAGTCGTGTACTTGTCCATCATGGGTGCGCTGTTTTCGCGGTTGACTAAACCGCTGACGGAAGCCGAACGCTTAGATATCCTTATGCGTAACATTAGGCCAGAATATAGTCGTGAGCTGGCATTGATTGACGTGCCCTCAATACAACAGCTGAAGTCACTGTGCATGCGTCTCGAGCTTGCAGGTTCGCGCTCGGGTAATTTTGCCGAACCCTCCTCGTCTGGTTATACGGTGGCCCCAGACGTGCAGGTGCGAACGCGCAACACACCTGCTTTCCGAAGGCAGGATGTTGGCTCCGTAGATAAGCCTGCTGACGCGTTTTGTTTCAGGTGTAAGCAAGCGGGTCACAAAACTAACCGTTGCCAACGCTCTCGCGAGTTGGTGTGTTTCGTGTGCGGTCATCCGGGTGTGCGTACGCCGGAGTGTCCGAGATGTAGGGAGAGTTTCTCTTCTCCAAAAAACTAGGTAGCCAGGTCACGCCTAAAACCTTCCGTGCGCGACCTGTCAAAGCTTGCTTCATACCTTCTGCTGACGACTATCGTCCCTATTTGACTGTGCAAGTTCTCAATGTGAATGTTTGCGGCCTTCTTGATTGCGGCGCGGCGTGCTCTGTGCTTGGAGCGAACGCACACGTTAAGTTCTTAAACCTAAATATAGAAATGTTACCTTTTGACTGTCCGCGTGTCTTACGTGTCGCTGACGGTGTGGACTACGTCTGTCGGTTCTACATGAACCTACCGATCCAGTATAAGGGGGAGGTTCAACTAATTATGTTTCATGTCCAACCAGAGATTAAGCTTCCAATTCATTTCGGTATTAATTTTTGGAAGGCCTTCAATCTGGCTCCGGACGTGCTTGCTTGTCTTCCGGCCTCTGTCTCTTCTGTTCAAAGCATTGTGAGTAGTGTTGAGGAGGATGGTTTGCGCAATTACGAGGAACTCACGCCTCTGCAAAAACAGGAACTCGACGCTGCCAAACTATTATTTGACAATATTAATACCGATAAGGTCGGTCTAGGGTGCACGCCTTTAATCCAACATGTGATCAACACTGGGGATGCGAGACCAATTAAACAGAAATATAGCCCCGAAAGGCTCAAATACTTGGATGCGGAACTTGACCGCATGTTAAAAAATAATGTAGTGGAACGGTCGTTCGGTGAATGGAACTCGCCTCTTACTCTTGTGCCTAAAGCTAACGGCGAGGTTCGTCTCTGCTTGGACAGCCGCCGACTCAACGCGGTATCAAAAACCGACGCTTACCCTTTGCCCTACATTAATTATATTATTGATAACTTACGCGATGCTAAGTACCTGACTTCGCTCGACTTGAGCGCGGCGTACCATCAGATCCCTTTACATCCCGATTCGAAGGAGAAAACTGCGTTCACGGTACCGGGCCGGGGCCTATTTCATTACAATCGGATGTGTTTCGGTTTGGTAGGAGCGAGTGCTACGATGCAACGGCTCATGGACAGCTTGTTCGCCGCTGAATTTGACAACAAGGTATTTGCTTACATAGACGACATAGTTATTTGCACCTCATCTTTCGAAGAGCACGTAGACATTCTCCGACGAGTGTATAGGAAGTTGAAGGATGCTAACTTGACCATAAATATGCAAAAATCGCAATTCTGTCGTAGCGATCTTAAATACTTGGGTTACATGGTGGACCGCTTTGGTTTACGTACCGATCCTTCCAAGGTAGAGGTGATAATGAACTTTCCTATCCCTCGTGAGGTGAAAGAACTGAAGCGTTTCTTGGGCATGGCCGGGTGGTACCGGCGGTTTATTAAAAACTTTTCCCAAGTTGCCCGTCCGTTGACTCGGTTGACAAGTAAGAAGTGTAAGTTTGAGTGGACACCAGAGGCTAACGAGGCGTTCAATACCTTGAAATCTGCTCTCATCACTGCCCCCATTCTTAAATGCCCCGACTTTAGCATGCCGTTCTACATTCATACCGATGGCAGCTCTTTCGCCATTGGAGGTATGCTGGCCCAAAGGATAGATGACGTGGACCACCCTGTGGCCTACTGCAGCCGCACTTTAAATGCGCAGGAGGTCAACTACACGGCCACCGAGCGTGAACTCTTGGCAGTCATCTATGCTTTGGAGCAATATCGCCCATATGTTGAGGGTTCCAAATGCTATATTGTCACGGACCACGCCTCTCTTAAATGGTTCTATAAACTGAAGAATCCTATGGGTAGACTTAATAGGTGGGCCTGTCGTTTGAGTCAGTTCGACTTCGAAATAATTCACCGCAAGGGGAAAGAACACGTAATACCCGACACCCTTTCGCGAATTAAGCTAGACTCTATATCTTTTGACCCGGTGACGGTACTAGATCCTTGGTACTCTAAGTTACTCAAAGGTTGTAGTGACAATCCCCGGCTATACCCCAACTTCACCGTTACTGATGGTAAACTTTTTCGTCTCTCCAAAAACAAATATAGTCTCACCTCTAGATTTGAGTGGAAGCTCGTAGTGCCGAGGGAACATCGTGAGGAAATCTTGCGACAGTACCACGATGAGCCGACTTCGGGTCATTTCGGCGTTGCCAAGACCCACAAGCGCATAAGTGCGGATTACTTCTGGCCGAACTTGTACCGCGATGTGGAGAAGTACGTCGCCGCCTGCGAAGTATGTAGGTGCTACAAGCCGGCGAACACTGCGCGTGCGGGTCTCATGGGCAACCCTCGCGTCGTCACTAGGCCGTGGGAAGCGATCTCCTGCGACATCCTTGGCCCTTTTCCTCCGTCGTACGCCCGGAACCAATACCTCTTTGTCTGTGTTGACTACTTCAGCAAATTCTCACATTTGTTTCCGCTGCGTAACATCACGGCCAAGTCTATTGTTAAGTGTTTGGAGAAGGGCGTGTTCTTGCGTGACGGGGTTTGTAAGTATATATACGTTGACAACGGACCCCAATTCATTTCCCGGGATTTCCGGGATCTGATGGCCAAATATAACGTACCCAACATCTTTTACAATCCTCGTTACCACCCCCAAACTAATCAAACGGAGCGTTTGAACCGTGATATCGGGCGTGCAATAGCGTCTTACGTGCGTTCTGATCATCGTAAGTGGGATCAGAACATACCCGAGATTCAATGCGCACTTAACACGGTAGTTCACGAAAGTACCAAGTTTACTCCTTTTTATCTGAACCATGGTAGGGAAATGGTGTTGGATGGGGCTTTGCTCAATCTCGATGTTCCTGTCGACCCGGTGTCGGTAGTTCTGGAACGCGAGCCATTTTCCTCAAACTTGTCTCAGCTGCGAAGTGTTTACACTACCGTACAAGGCCATCTACGAAAGGCCTACACTCGGAATGTTAAGTATTACAATCTGCGGAAGCGTCCTATCCAATATGAGGAAGGGCAAATCATCTACAAGCGGTGCTTTCCCTTGTCTAAAGCAGATAAATACTTCAGTGCTAAACTCTCACCTAAGTATGAAAAGTGCGTAATCAGCACGAAACATGGCCCTTTGGTTTATTCCTTAAAGTCTATGGAAGGTAAACCTCTGGGTAAATTTCATATCAAGGACTTACTTGATCGAGGTGAAGATCGGCCAGATGCCGACTCTCCCCTATTAAATTAACGGTTCGTTACTTATCTAGTTCCTAGCGAAGTGTGCTACGCGAACGATAGGTCGTTCCCCTTTTTCGTGATGCTGTTCGTGCCGCGTTTTTTTTTTATATGAAGCTCTTAGCCAGTAGATATGTGTCTGTAGATTTAATATGTATGGTCGGACTTGTAGGAATTTTTAGTATGGAAAAGATTCGTCCTGCCGGTTGGTTAAAATTAGGAATGGTTATCGATATGGAAGCGATATTTCGTCCGGGCCGTAGGATATTTTTGTAAGGAGAACAGCTGCCCTGACCGTTGGAACTTTGAAGGAATGATAACTGCTAGTTGGTTAGAGAGATAGAAACCCGTGTTTGGTCGGGTGTGGTTTAGTTTAGGTTCATTCCATAGGTTTAAATCGGGATCCCAATAGGCTAATCGTTCGTTCTGTGCTGTTTCTAGCAAGTAACATTTATAGTAAGAGTAAAGTAAAGTTTATTGGTTAAGATTTTCAGTTACATCGGGGGTGTAGTTTGAGTACAAGATGCAAACAACCTAAACGTTTTCATCTAAATATTTGCGAAATGGACACGCTGTCAACAGCGCACGTCTTATTTTGGGTTATAACAGTACTATTTGTGTTCGTCTCTGTTATTAAGCCGTTGCGTACTTAGAAGTATGTCTCGGTCGTCGTCTTGAGGGTCTCAGGTCGTGTGTCACGCCCCCTTACTGATCTTAATTCTAGTCGGCTGTGGGTCACGCCGAATCTACTTTCTCGCAGGTTCTTACAACTGTGGTATTCTATTTTGACTGTGTTTCACGCCCCATCTAATGCGTTTTGGTCTTAACAAAACCACTCTTATCTCTAGGTTATAGCTAACTTAATGGTTGATATGTGAATAGGTTTCGAGTTCGAATAGATCTGCCCTATTGAACACGTATGCCGTAGTCTTAAGTTTTAGTTAGTCTCCGCTCCCTAGTGATTAGTCTGCTGGTAGTGTTGCGTCAGAACTCACCTGTCGAACGTGAACGCTTGTAGGTATTAAGCTGTAGTGGGTTTGGTACTGGTTACCCACGTTCTCCGCTAGTGGCCCAGTTCCGAACCCATGATTTCACTAACTTCCCCAATATGGCGAAGTCTCGTAGGTCTCTACGAAGAACTCTCTTGAGTGTAGGCATAGTTTGTTTTGCATGGTCCGCAAGGATCCGTATCTAGTTATAAGCTGTAGTGGGTTTGGTACTGGTTACCCACGTTCTCCGCTAGTGGCCCAGTTCCGAATCCATGATTTCACTAACTTCCCCAATATGGCGAAGTCTCGTAGGTCTCTACGAAGAACTCTCTTGAGTGTAGGCAAAGTTTGTTTTGCATGGTCCGCAAGGATCTGTATCTAGTTATAAGCTGTAGTGGGTTTGGTACTGGTTACCCACGTTCTCCGCTAGTGGCCCAGTTCCGAACCCATGATTTCACTAACTTCCCCAATATGGCGAAGTCTCGTAGGTCTCTACGAAGAACTCTCTTGAGTGTAGGCAAAGTTTGTTTTGCATGGTCCGCAAGGATCTGTATCTAGTTATAAGCTGTAGTGGGTTTGGTACTGGTTACCCACGTTCTCCGCTAGTGGCCCAGTTCCGAACCCATGATTTCACTAACTTCCCCAATATGGCGAAGTCTCGTAGGTCTCTACGAAGAACTCTCTTGAGTGTAGGCAAAGTTTGTTTTGCATGGTCCGCAAGGATCTGTATCTAGTTATAAGCTGTAGTGGGTTTGGTACTGGTTACCCACGTTCTCCGCTAGTGGCCCAGTTCCGAACCCATGATTTCACTAACTTCCCCAATATGGCGAAGTCTCGTAGGTCTCTACGAAGAACTCTCTTGAGTGTAGGCAATGGTTGTTTTGCATGGTCCGCAAGGATCCGTATCTAGTTATAAGCTGTAGTGGGTTTGGTACTGGTTACCCACGTTCTCCGCTAGTGGCCCGGTTCCGAACCCATGATTTCACTGACTTCCCCCTGCGTGGCGCAGTCAATTAATACGACAATCATGTCGTTCTTTCTTGGTCGAACTTTGGTTCTCGGCTCCTCTTTTTGTTCTTACACATACATGTGTACAATAATTTTATTTCAGAATTTGCTCAATTCTGAAATAAAATTATTTTTCCCAACTGAAACCCTACTGTAACACCCAAAAGTTCGGTGTCACTGTTTTTTGATATTTTCATGCAAGTGGAGAGTAAGGCCTCACCTGCTTGCTAGGTCCTTCCTTTAGGCCTCTGTCGGTGCCTCTTCTCATGCCTTTCACCACCAATAACCCATAAATTACAGCCAAACATTCCTGATCAACTTCCAACATTTCGGCGGTCTAATTTCTTTGTTGTTACTTACAGTCACTTAAACATTTCACTATAGGCTTCTTGCGCCCCGCCCCTAAGTTATTTTAATCACACTTTAGGCTTCCTTTAGCAGTATTAAACCAGTATTTACTTTCCATTTTGTAATCTAAATTATAACAATATTGATTCGATATCGATCGAGCTGTTAAAGTACGAAACGTCACTCTTGACGTTTGTCAGGAGCATAGTGCTGCGGCTACCTTGTTCCGCGCGGTAAAGTCTCGATGCCGGTTCTCTGTTTGTGGATCTATTTAATTGTTTCAGGATCTTTGGTCAGTGTTTGTCACGTTATTTCAGCATAGGTAATGATTGTCTCATATTGGAGAAGACGGACTTGATAGATGGTTTCTTGACATTGTGACGTGTGAAGGGTGCTTATGTCCGGTGACGCGGACGCATAGAGGGACATCCCTAGGGCGTCTCTAAAGGAAAAGAACTAATGGCTACTCGGTCGTGGAAACAGTGACTGGCTAAATAAGATTTCGTGTTCGAAATCGTGATTGGGGTTTGGGTCGAGTCAAATATACAGATAATTAACATGTTAAAGTGTTTATTTTGATTCCTGCGCTGGAGTTCACTGTAAGTATTGCTACCAAAATGTCGTACTGAGGACCCGCCGACTCGGCTAGGCCGGCTCCCGTGTAAAGAGAATTTGCATTTGTTTCAGATCATGATAGCTTCTCTGCTTTAATATAACTCTGCGGTCCCCGAGTCTAAAGGCCATACCATGCAAATCCCCGTTCACGAGGTAAATTCTGATGGTTAAAATGGACACGTCGTCAGTATGACGCAACCATTTTGTTCCTTCATGGAAGTAAAATTGGTTTTGTTTCAGATGTTAGTAGCTGTCTAAGCTCGACCATAACTCTGCGGACCCCGAGTATAAAGGCCAAACTACAAATTAACGTTGCCTGGATGTTGGTGGCTGTCTAAGCTTAACCATAACTCTGCGGACCCCGAGTATAAAGGCCAAATATATGTAGACTTACTGCCCGTAAAGGTGAATAATGTCGTGGATAATGTTCACGTTGTCAAGCGGTGGGTAATCTTTAATTTTCTTTTGCTGAAGTGTTTCGTTGATCATTTCAGGGCCGCTAGGCTACCCCGTAAGCTTTGGGCTACCCCAAGAGCTCCCGGTTACTCCGAGAGGTGCGGGATTGCTACCGTACTGCATTCTACATGGCGCCAAGGCGCTCCCTCGCTTGAAGTCGCTCGGCGAGATCCAGTTGCAATTGCGACGCAGCTCCCAAAGGAGGTGGTCTCCGGAGGTGGTGCGCACACCTCTTGCGAGGTTCCAGGGATTCTGCGTCGATGGATGTCGCGTGATGTTGTCCTTTTCATTAACTGTTTTCCGTATTTCTAAATAGGGTAACTGCCACCTATACTTACCATCCTTAGACCGGGTAGGTAACAAGCGCCTCTTTGGTTTACCCAACGCTGAACCTGTATGTAACAGCGTCTCTTTTGGTTTACCGACAGGTAACCTCATGGGTAACAGCCCCTCTGATATTTATTGAAAGGTACCCTAGTGGGTACTTTGTAATAAATTTTGTTTAATGACTGTACTAAGGGAGGGACGCCTCCAGTAGTTGATAATCTTATTTAATTTAGATAAAATTTACTGTATACTGTAGTAAGGTGGGTTTATTATGAATAAACAACTCTCGAAAAGGTAGTTGTTTGTTGTTACCTCCGAGCTAGCATAACCCGCGATCCTGTTTGTGGCCGGTCTCTCTTCTCACGGCGCCCAACTCATCTTAGAGACCGACCCTCGAGCCGAAGTTCCCTTACGACCCAGTCTCATGCACGGGCCAAAAATAAGTGTTACATTTTTACTGAATGTTTTTATGGACTTTACATTCTTGTTTGTGCCCGTATGAAGCTGGGGTGGGTCGCTTGTATCAAAACATAAAGGAGTTTAGAGTGTCTATGCTTTAATTTAGACTGTGACATGTTGAACATACATAGCGTAGGGTCTCTGGAGAAAGACCAGGGTGTGAGGGACAGTGTATAGAAAACTGAAACCTATGTTTCAGGCCGTCATCCTTAACTAAAAAAATAGTAAAAAAAATCCTCGAAAAATTCAGATTTCTCCTAGATTATTTTCAAATTTTTCTATTTCCCGACTTAAGGAAACTTATTGCATCTTTTTAAAACCTTAAGTTCTATCATCAATCACGTAGGATTATAGGGCGCAGTAGTGCTCAATTTAATTACAGTCTTTTTTTTTTTTATGAAATAGGAAGGAAAACAAGCAAGTGGGTCACCTAATGGTAAGTGATCACCACCGCCTATAAACACTCGCAACACCAAAGAGATTGCTGATGCGTTGCCAACCCAGAGGGCTAAGATGGAACACCTCTTGTGCCAGTAATTACACCGGCTATCTTGCTCTCCACGCCGGTACACATCAGTGCAAGCATTACTGCTTGGCGGCAGGATTAGCGAGCAAGATGGTGGTAGCGATCCGGACGCACCTTGCACAAGGTCCTACCACCCGAAATATTATGTTAACTATTACAGTTTGGACTGTCATAGCAACTATATGTCGTGCCACTCTAATGGATTACAGTTTAGTCGACTCCACTCCAGATTTAATTTTAATGCATTTGTAAAGTTATCGTTAAAGGAATTAATATAAATGATATAATTTTCTCGTATATATATTTGATTCTTGTGTCTGTTTTTTTATCTGAATAAACTGATTTCTATTTCTAAATATAAGACTTAAACTAAAAGGAAGTGTAACGGTCCAGCCACTGCTTGGCCGTTTAATTCACAAACTTATAGGATTTATTTATTTATTTAATTATAAATGGTCTTAGTAGGTTCAGATAGAGCTATATTTATTGAAAGAAAAGGAAAAAATATATAATTATTTACAAATACGTTGACGGAACCTTTTAGAAATGTGTTGTAGAATAATGGTTTTCTTACCACTAAAAATACAGTCTTAAGGATCTCTAGGTTAAAACAAAATGAGGGTAGTGAGCAGAGCGAACATATCAGGTGGTACATTCTTAAAAAGATTATAAGCCATCACGCTACATTAGAAATTCATCCTTATTTCTATAACGTTAAGAGTTAGCTTAGATAGGGTAGTAAACAGCCGTGCTTGAGTTATTAAAGAGTTTATGTGCCATCAGGCCACATTGGAAATTCCTAAGCTAAGGTGCTAAGATTTAGGTTAGTCAGTAAAAATAGATAAGACGGCGAACCAAGGATTGTCGGTGAAGAGGGTTCATCAAAAGTCTGCAACCAGTGGGGCAAGTGGTATAAAAGACGAGGGTTGAGCAGAATCTGGGCTTTTTCCATTCTTCACTCATCGAGCGTCGGAGACTCTGCTCCATCCTCAGCAGGTGTGCTTAATTACTTGCTTACGGCAAAGCTCTGCCGGTTTGCTGTTATTTTTCTATTATTTTATTTTTATTTTATTGTTCTTTAAATTCAGTGAGTTTTGGTTTAAGTTTTGCGTTTCATTTTGAGTTGTGGAATTAATTTATTTAATTTAATAATGGGGTAGGATTGCGTTATATTTCTATTATTTCATTGTAAGTGTTCTTTAAATTCAGTGAGTTTTGGTTCTATCACGTAACTGGGCTCGCGTAAGTTTTGCATTTAATTTTGTGTTGTGGGCTTAATTTATTTTACTTAATAATGGGGTAGGATTGTGTTAATTAGAAGCACTTGTTAAGGATTGAGAAGTCTTCGTGCTACTTACGGAATTTAGCTTGTGCGGCGAAGTGCCGGCTAGGAGTTGATACCATGCGGTGTTAACGAAGCTCCTGGTTTTAGAGTCTGTGTAGGCGGGTTAAAATTGGGTACTGGCTGGACCCTTTTCGTGGCGTTATATTGGGGTATTACCCTCGCCATGCCCAGGCCCCGGCTCCCTAAAACACATATACAAGGTACGGGCGGACCCAGTGGACGGACCGATGCTTAGGCACCCGTAAATCTGCGTATGTGGTTTATTGCAGTCGGTCTTATTGGTATTTATATATATATTACACCCCTTAGGTATTCTGCTCTCGCGCCGATCCATAGTTTCGACTTGGTGTTGAGAGCAACGCACACATGGCTTATTAGACACATGGTTACGCCACAGCCACCTTCTTTCGTTCAGCTAGTTACGTTAGGAGTTTTCCCTGTCATTCCGGAAAGCTTTACATTACACATTACACGTTTAACAGTAAATGTGGAGAAAATCTCCTAGTTTGCAAAACAGAGAATAGGGCCTTTAGAATAGGTATAGGTAGATACACTGTTTTGTAGGGTATAGTACGGTTTTAAGACAAGGTTTATTATTTTCTTATACTTCTTATAGGCTCAGCTAAGGTTGATTTCTACCTACGTTTACCTTAAGATTTATTTACCTAGTTTCTCGACTTATAACTATTGTTTTAACTATATAACCAGGTCTTCATTAATTTTATTTCCAGGTTATTTAACATATTTTTCCACTCGTCACTATATTGTTTTGACTATTTAACCAGGTCTTCATTAAGATTACTTCTAGGTTATTTACCACATTTTTACTACTCGTGACTTTATTGTTATAACTATTTGACTGTGTTTGTAAGATAAATTACTTTAAGGGTATTTTTCTAGCTACGGCTATTATCATTATTGTCGGTCTAAGGATTGATTTGTTCATAAAGCTATTATTAATTTAACAGCAACTCTCAAGCATATTGCTATGGCAACTTAACTATGTCTTTATTAAAATTGCTGCATCACTATCGATCTAAGGATTGATTTGGATCATGAAGTTATTATTAACGGGTACAAGTACTCGTAGTCATACTCTTGTGCTACAAGTAGCACGGGCCACTGTCCCACGGGATATGCCCAATCTTCGAGTCACTGACTGTAAAAGAAGGCCTGGTTACGACTATGGCTCAGCTTCGTGAGAGAAATCGTTCTATAGTATCGAGCCTTTTAAATATGTCTGCGCTAGATAACTTTAACTTTGTCAACATAGCAATATGCTTCCTTACGTAGATTATTGTCTGATAACTTATAATGTATATTTTTATTTTAACGAGTTGTGATAAGAATCTCATAACTTTTCTTTGTGATGCGCCGTGGTTAGCGCTTAACGTAGTTCCTTAACAATACATTTCTTTACGGAGAAGTGTATTTAGGAAGGCGATGGTGAAGGTCAAAGGGGTGGTGGCGTGACCTTCCGGGATTTTTAGGATCCCGGTTTATCCAGGGATGATTATCCAACTCAGTAATTACCACATAACTTTATAGTTTTGTACGACAGCCAGTTAGCGTCTCCATTGTACCTATGGTTATTTCTTACGAAACAGATCGCTTATCTAATTATTATTAGTGTTCCAATGAGGCATTACTTATTACTTACCATCGAAATTAACGTGAGTCCAATATCCGCTAGAGCGTGGAGTAGGAGGTCAGTTGGGAGGTTTCTTACTTTGGTATACTTATAACTTAGGTTTAAAAGCCACAAGGCTTTGAATGAGTTACGAAATGTCTTTATTTTCATAGCATGTAGACAAACATACATAATTACGATATGCATAGTTATCCCCGTATGCATACTAATCGTAGCTAGTTATTCGGCCTAAGTTTATATTAAATAGGAAGCAGAACAAAGGTCGAACCTCTCTATTTATGCGAGTACATAACAGTCATTATTACTATTTAATTATTTTGCTATAAACTTCATCAGAATCGGCGTAGCCATTCTTTAGAAGCAGCATCCAACAAAATAGGATTCAGTTTTAAATAATAGGACAATTAGGACATGGTATTTATTAGTATTTTGATAGCACGTATGATAGGTTAAGGTAGGTTAAGTTTAGGGAATAGCGAGTGAACCGATCTTACATACATTTCAAAGAACTTGGATTACTACCGTAGGACACAACGCAGGGTAACTAGACGATCACTTGGCCAAATCATTCGTATGTATTTTCATTCAGTCAGTATAGTACTAGGGATGAGTAAACGTATAGATTAGGGCGTACATTACATAGGAATGTGAGTTTCAGACTAGGTATTCGATATTTACTTACCATCAGTGAAGCCGCTTGCCAGTTATATACTTGTAGATCTATAGTAGTTTAGGATTCACCTATAGCTTCATAGTTATAGCAGTAGAGCCTAGGTCTTAATAGGTCTAATAAATTTAGGTTAGGTCAAATTAGGTCTTATTAGGTCAGAGAATTAGCGCTTAGGGGGGGGTTTGTTACAATTGGGTGCCGAAATGACCAGGATCTGAAGTGTATTTAGGGTTTTCTATTTTACATATTTACTTTTATACTTACGTATAGATTTTTAGTAGTTCACGTTTTTACAAGTATTAGGTAGATCTATTTTATTTAAGGTGTGACTGCCTACAGTCACACAATTTGTTGTTCGTGGAATGGAGAATGTTGTAAGATTGGTTCACTCGCTTTTGTTTTATTTTCTGTATTTATTAAATGTTTATTTTAGTAACTTAACTGTTAACGTGACAGCGTTATCATTTAGGACTATATTAGTAGATACTATTGAAGAAAAAATACAAATGAAGGTAGGACTTTTAATTTATAATTTAAATAAGGCAGTTAAATAAGGCAGTTTTTATAAAAAAACTGCCTAACCTTAGGCAGTTCAGGCAGGATCGACCTAGAAAAAAAAAACGAAAAACATTAATTAGGAATACGTGCGTAAAGTGCGGTAGTTTATAACTAGAAGGAATTAGGTTGAAGGTAGTTTAGTTAGAGGTATTCCACCTTAGTCCTCGGGGTCGGTAGCGCGTCTGCGGTCTCTTTGGTGTTGCGGGTGTCTATGGGCGGCGGTGATCACTTGCCAGCGGGTGACCCACTTGCTTGTTTTGCTCTCTATTTTGGGAAAAGTTGATGCTAGGTAATTTTGTTTTAGAAATAGACTAGGTAAATTATCTGGTTCTAAGTAAGTGATGAATGAAATTTCGATGCTACTCGTATTTCTCTTTAAGTTATTTTGAAATAAATGGAAATAGTATTAATATGGTTATGTAGCGTAGCACAGGATGGTTAAGAAAGTCTTACGAGATAGTCTAGCATCTGAACAAAGTAGACTTGTAGGTAAATAAATAAAATATACGATAGGAAAATATTTGTGCATAAAAACAGTAGCACAAAGTTGAACTTATCACTTGAAGGTATTTTTCTAGGTATCTTACCTCTTCGATTTTGAGGAAAATTATTAGGGTTAGTTAGGTCATATACAAGCTTTGTTTAGTTGACTCCACTTGTATGTGCGTATGTTTGTTGCAAATCACGCAAACTGAATTTAGACCCACTTCCAGTAGTCCCTTTGATTTGAGGTTAGGTATGTGACCATAATCGTACCGTCAGCGATAGGGCTTATGAAGGAAATGCCAATGCTTATGTTATATGGGCCGTCTCGGCCAGAGTAGTACCACACTCTAATAAAGTGGAGATTTGCTACTGCGTTTCGTACGGGTCAAGATAGGGGATGAATGACTTTGCTCTCTGGTGGTAGGAATAGTCATAAAAGAATAAGTAGGTGAGTGTGTATGTGTGTTTCTGCCTGTAATTAGTAACTTACCCTAAAATAATCTTCTTTCCTTACATACTTAGTATAGATTTATGGGGCAGATTCGCTGTCCGCGTGTCTGTCTTTATAGACCCGTAGCGCTGAATTATTTTGAGGGCAAAACCTTCAAGAATTCTAATGTTTGATAAAATCTTGTCTGTGGATACATTTGCATATAAACAAAATATATTTGCGTTTTTGTGTCACATCCCGGTTATGCAGTTTTAGAAATTTGATTATTTGTAGTGGATATACACAATTCAAATCAAAACTGACAAAATTGATTTAGAGTTCAAAGATTTAATGGTTTTGTATTTTAAATAGCCTGTCTAGTGTACAAACCTAGTTTGTGTCATCTTCGTCCAGCGAAAACTGACTTGGGGTCAGTACATTAAAAACTTCGACAAAAAAAAATTACAATTCCAAAAACTGGTACCATATACCTCAGATCACTTAAATATCTCTATTAGATAAATTTGTGCCAAATTAAAACACGAACTTTTAATATTTCAAATTTTTTTGCTTCTCCAAGCTATAAATACTTAAAAAGAATATTACAATTATTAGAGTTTACATATCCAATATCATAAATGCATAAAAGATGGACACTGTGAATTTGTGTCATTTTCTTGCATGATATATTAATGAAAATAATAACAAAAAAGTCAGCGGTCGAAGCGAGTAGGAGCGAGCGAGAGGTGGCGGCAACCGGCAGCGGGGCGCGGGCGGCGTGACATTCGGTCCGTCTCGATCGGGTACTATACTTACTATTTACAAACGAACACGCGCGGCGCCTTCGTTCGGGTTTGCATGATTTCTTCGCGAAGCGATAATGTAATGTGCTGAATTACATTCCCTTTTTAACCGACTTCAAAAAAAGGAGGAAGTTTATGTATGTTCACGGATTACTCGAAAACGGCTGGACCGATTTGACAAATTCTTTCTTTATTTGAAAGGGTATACTTCCAAATTGGTCTCACTGCCACCAAGTTTGGATCTGATGATGGGATCTTGGGGGAATCGAGGGAACTCTTCTAAAATGATATGCACACCTATAGCGATTTGGATATTTTAGATAGTAATTTGTGCTTTTGCTCTCAGAAAACACCATTTGGTGAAGTGGAATTGACGATAAAGACTACAGACGGTCACCGGAACTACTCAATAATAAGTATTTCACAGGTGGCGATACGGTTTTTTAAATATAGTTGCTTAGCAGTTTAAGCTCGTTGCAAGGCATATGGTAAAGTGGAGCTGATGTTGAAGTACCAGGAGAACTCCTCAACAATTATCGCCCCAGCATTGGGAAAAGCAATATTTTGTAAAAGGTGGTGAGCAATTTACATTAAATTGTAACTTAGATAAATAAACCGACCCACTAAAAAGCGAAAAAAAAAAACTGAAATTAAATTTAAAATGCTAAATAATGAATGACAATACAAAGAAAAATTAGGATAATGGCAGGATTCGAACCTGCAACATCAGCATTCTGTGCCTTGCGTATTCCAGTTTCCGCCACATTAATAAATAAACGACCAAGTTGAATAAGATAACTTGATTAAGTTTCTCATAGAAGACATCGAGGGTAGTTTTCCCAAAGAAAAAAAAAATCAATAATGTAATGACCGTAAAGACGAAACACATTAAAAAATTCGCAGGGTATGGCAGCGGTAATGTGGTCCTGCTATTATCCTAATTTTTCTTTGTGTTGTCATTCATTATATAGCATTTAAAATTTGATTTGAATGTAAAAAAAATACATAAAGAAAAATCGAAAAAAATTAAAAAAAAAATAATTTCGATTACAATAAAAAACTGACTTCAAAAACAACTAAAAAGCAAACAATAGTCTGTTAAGTACATCTATATCCGATTAACGATCTGGCAATAAAAGTTTATTCAAACAATTTCATGATAGAATCGGAAATCGGATGAAGATGTATGTAACGGATTATTCTTTGCTTTTTTTAACATAAAACTACCGTGAGACTCGGACATATTAATAAAACGGATCACTCACGTATTTTTGCGTCGAGATTCTCTCTCGACGCAAAGAAACGTGAGTAATCCGTTTTATTAATATGTTATTCTCTGCTCTTCAGTTTTTTTGGTTGTTTTTTACTTATACCGCTTTTTGATATGTTGGTTTGTTCACGTCGAGTCACACTCTCAACTGTCACACTGTGACTCGTTGGGCATATTTTTACTAAAATAATCCCAACCTGTCTCACTGTTACTAGATGGGACAGTATTTAATATTCATTCCCAACGAGTCACACCCATTGTGACTCGTTGGAAATACTCTTTTCAAATTAAATTTAAAATGCTATATATAATTAATGTCAACACAAAGAAAAGTTAGGGTATCCTGCCATTACCCTAATTTTTATTTGTAGCATTTTAAATTTAATTTGAATGTATAAAAAAAATACAAAAAGACTAAATATCAAATACTGTCCCATCTAGTAACAGTGTGACTGGTTGGGATTTTTTTAGCAAAAATACTTCCATCGAGTCACAGTGTGACAGTTGAGGTTGTGACTCGTTGGGAACAAAGGCTTGTACTTACTAAATATGCCAATCGTTGTTTTCAAGGTATTAACAGTGGTAAGAGGTAAAAACAATTTGTGGATCATAATGCAGTATTTTTATATTTATAATAATATATAAAGCACAAAATAATCGTAAGCCTTAAAAGTTTTAATTTTTTTGTTACATAAGAAATCTTTTTTTAGGTCCGTGTTACAAACACTTCAATTCTTTTACACATAATATAATTTTACCACCGTCGCCTTCGCCGTAATAATTGTTAATTGTCATAATTGTAGTTTTTATGGGATCACTTTCATTCCCATTTTTTTTCTGAATTTTGAAAGTCAGACATTGATACACTTATTCTTTGTGTTCATACTTGTCGGTAATGATCATAAAAATTAGAGGCCGTCATTGCTAATAATTTCTTCTAAAATCACTTTTAGTCTTGAACACTACTTTTCAATTTCACAAAACAATCATATACTATCTATGACAATGTCAAACAAAATTTAAGAACTAAATCACAGTATACCATTATTTTAAAACCTATAAAGTTTTAGGGCATTTTCATAAACTATTAATATTTACATAATCATACATAATCTTAATTTGTCGTGTATCACATATTTTAATATCTTCACTATTTATGCCATTAAATTTGACATTGCAATCATTTTCATATTCTTAACTACTAATGAACAATTTTTTACCAGCTTTAATAGATTTATTAAAAACAAACAACTCAATATTTAAATAAGATACCTATGATAGATAGGTACAAATTGGTATCAGCCTTAGGAGATTATTATTTGTAATACCTTGTACTTGTAACAATTTGTAATAATATTATTTGTAACCTAATACTTTAATTTTTAATTATTTAGTATAAAGTGTCGTTAATCAGTCTCATTTGTAAAGCGAACTTAGTTAAAATTTCGGCACGGTCCTTAAAACAGTCTACTTTTCCATCATCCCTAGCAACGCTCGATTCAATGAACTTTAATATTCCTTTTTCTTTAACGATCACAATATTTACGTCCAGTATGAGCCCACATACAACACATTTATTACTTTCAACTTCCATTTTAGTATTTCACAGCTTCATATTTAATTCGCAACGCGGCCACATTGCACTTCGCACTTGTCGCAACTCGCAATCGAATGTAAACAAACAGCAGGCACGCGGCCTCGCCGCGCCCCGCCCCCCGTTCCCCGCGCGTGAATGCTTTCTCTGTCCTTCGCGCTAAAAAGTTTTCGTCTTTCAACTGTATCTTAAAAATAAGATTTCATGAATAAAATCGACACAAATTGTGAATAGTGTTTCGTTACACCGTAATAATAATAAAGACATAAACTCTAATAACTTGAATTTTCTTTTGTGACTTTTACAGGGTGTTTTACAAAAAAAAAATAAGTAGCTAGAAATACCATGGATGAATTCGACACAGAATACTTTGTACAACAGATATCATTGACCTAAAACATCTAACACTTATTTGACCAATTGTAATATTCTTTTAGAGCTACTAAGGCGACATCTTAGGTAGTGACTAAATAACTGTATTTCCATCGACAGAGATGACACAAAAGGCTCATGTACGTCGGTTACAACTTCGTCATCATCATGAAAGTAAAATTTTCATCTCTAATTTTCTTTTCATCCGATATTGTTAGAAAAGACAAAAACCTGAATTACTACTTATGCACAACCCTAAACTGACACAAACTCATGTGTTAGGTTAAGTAAATGGTCAAGAAACTATATACGAAAAAAAACTAACATTAGTATTTTTGAAACCTCAAAACCCAGCGCTACGCGTCTATTAGCGTATCTTTAGTTGCTCTTTTTGAGCTCCGCAATGGATTTCGCTGTTGTTTAGAGGGTTTTTATTCTGAAAGGTTTTAAAAAAATAAATATAGGTATTTTTTAAATTACAGTAAGTGGCCCACCTTAAAAAAAAAAACGTACAATATTGAGTCTTAATTTTAATTCAATCTACAATAGAAACAAGATGTTTTAATTTAAAGTTATAGTAGGTTTCAAATTATTTAAGTATGTCAATTAATTAATAGGTCAAAATAAAAATCAGGTTAAATAACTTTAGAAATTTCTAATTTGCCAAATAGTTTCCTTTTCATTTGGTTTCATTCGTTTTATTTATTACATAGCCTAGGCAAGGAAGTACGATTATCTAGTGCTTATTAATTTGAATAGGGTGGGAAGATCACAGTATGTATGTTAGATAACTAATAGTAATACAAATTAGTTACCTGTAGTTTTCTGTTTCTTGTCTATCTCCTGGTATGTAGCAATTAACAGTCTAACATCCTCGTCTGTATGTAGATAACTAGACGGGTAGGCTAGTTCTCAGTTTTCCCGGGTCAACTTTTAGTTTTACACTAAGCGGAAAGAGTAGATGGTTTCGTCAATGCGCAACAGTTACGTTTCTAATTAATACAACAACAATAAATATCAAGGTCCAACTTTGTATTTTACAATTTTATTCTATTTTAATCAACGACTTACTTAGCTTAACGATTGAGTGAGAGGTACGTTATATATTTTCTTGAGGGTACTTTCCAACGGTAGACCATAGCTAAAGAGAATCGAAGAAATTGTTAGTCGACCTGCACTCTTTCTGTACACCCGGTATCGATTCTTAACCTTAAGGTAATAAGAGTTTAATTTGTATGCAGTTACTTAAGAAACGAAGTTATTTTTAGCGGCATTTGGTTTTGTACTAAATAGATACAGTACGTGGTTGACAAACTAATGTCATAGATTAGCTGAAATAAACGACCCTATTCATATAGGAATAAGATCGAGTTTCTTACAGACTTTGACAAATTAGGAATAAGATAAATTGTAGCAGTAGTTGTGTAGTAGCAGCAGTGTTTGTAGTTAGTTGGTTGCAGGTTCGAGCCCTGCCATTACCCTAGTTTTTCATTGTGTTATCATTACATTGCATTTAAAGATAAATTGTGTGTGTTTAGACTGGTTATAAAGGTTAACTTTAGGAGCATATTATGATAAGTATTCTGGTTGCCAGTAGGAAAATGCTATAGTGTCTATGAGTAGGTTTAATGTTAGGAACTTGCAAAGTTTTGTATGACTAGACAGACGACTTCGTTCGTGTAGCAGTAGCAGCTTGTTTGTCAGTCTTCTGTGAAGTTTTGAAATCTGTTCGGTGGTATTGGGGATTGCCTATGCATAAAAGCAAACAAACAAAGAATAGGAATTGGTTTTTTGTTATGTTAGTGTGGAAAGTATAGATTAGTGTAGATTTGTGTATGGCTTTTTACTGTTTGTAAAACATAACGAAGATAGACTTGTAGAACGAAATAGATGAGTGGGGGCGTGCTTTTCTCGCAGGGGGCGCTCTTTTAGAATACCTTAGAGCGATTAGGTAGAAAACTACTAATATAATAGAAACGTGTGAGGTAAATTAAGTTAAATAATTATTTTAATTATGATAAAATTAAGATAAATTAAGATAATTTAAGTTGAATAGATAAAATTACTTTTAGATAAATCAGGATAAATTAAGCAAATTTTATTTAAAGGCTAGCGAAGGTAGTATGTCAGGATTGTAGTAGACTCCAGTCCGTGGTCTCTGTTTGCTCCTCTGGGAGACGGGCTTGTCTGTATGTGTGTATATAAGTCTGTTAATCTATACAATAATAAAGGTTGTGGCTGGTCGATGTATAGCAAATATTTACGAAAAATTAACTTTATGAAAGCGGTGGAAGGCGTAATAGTTATCTTCTGTCTATCCGTCTGTCTGTCTATGTATCTCTAAGTTTATTTATCAGTCTGTAGGTTTATGAAACTAGGTACTGCAAAAAGTTTGATACAGTTTTCATAGTTCTATTTCTGAAGATCTTGTTCGAAATCTGTTGCATGGTTAATCTTGATGCACCATCAAGAAGTAAAGTTATTGTTAATAGGAAGTAAAAATAGATACCTACTCGTGAGGACTCGATAACAAAAGCTAGTTTAAGATAACTTTAATAAGACTTAGATAAGTAGGTACTTTGAACACCGGTCAAAGAGAGTTTGACTCGCGCACCGAGGGTTTCGCATCACCATGCAATGAGTATTATGTTATGAGCTTGCGGGAGGGAAAACCCGTAGGTTTTGATGGATTCAGAAAGACTGAAAAAAAAAAGGAAAGTTAAACGGCGGGATTAAAATGTATTATAGTAGTATGTTAAGTATTTACAATTTTAATAGACTGATTGTTAGAATATAGATAGGTATTGTAGCGTACGATGTCCGATAATGAAACAAACCACATTTTTACATGCGATATGAGCGCCTTCTAAACGATTTATTTGGAAACTCGAACAGTTCAATTAGTGGATAATAGATGACGTTACTAGGTACTAAATAAGTGTTAACAGGCATTATGAATAATTAAGGTATGCTCACGACTGGGTTCATGGATGGGATAGTTAGTGAAATATCATTAAAGCGACTGCTGTCGCTGTAGTGAACGGAACATGGTTAAGATTGTATAAATAGATAGTATCTGTTGTAAATTATAAAAGTGAAAAGAATTGCCTATAGGTATATCTATACATATATTAGAGAATGGAGTACTTGTGTGTATGTGAAGTTTTAAATTGCATCTAAGAATTGAAGTAGCAATGTATAAGAGTTACATCCGTTAATTTTCATCCGTTAAGTAGATTCAGACATGTAGAGGACCTATGTGGCCTACTTGCAAATATTTTTTTCATTTTTCATTTTCATTTTATTTGCGCTAATTAGTAAAGTTGAATAGTGCTCAATAGGAACAAAAGGTACCTTGGTAGTGGCGACGTTAATGCTGTTTTATATACTTTATGAAAATTGTGGCTAGCTTTAAGTAACGTTAGTAAAATTCGATTAAGGAAATGATTAATTAAGAGTGCAGATCTTCGTGATGAGAAGTGCAGTAAGGGCTTAAAAGAGTGGGGGCGAGGAATAAATATATCTAAGGTTTTTTTTTGCAAATTTAGGTTAAGAGAATTAGAAATCATTTTTAAATAAGTTTTTGTAATTTTTATTAGTTTTAAGTTATTTATATTTCACTTGTTTTCTAATAATTATACTCGTATTCTAGAGTACAAAGAAAAGGTAAAAATTAGGAAAACAAAGAACGGTTGAACATCGTCTTAAGATGACAGTCATATTAGTGTTTAAGCAATATGTGTGTTCTATAAGCAAGTCTGATGGGGTAGAATTTTTCAAAATTAGGCATTACTTCTGTAAAGTATTACTTTGAACTTAGTGTTAACAAAAAAAAAAAAAAACTTAAGTCGAAGTGTCTCACTCATCTTGGTGAGCTGGTGAAATGCTGAGTCGCGTGAATGCGTGATTGAGGAGGTACGAAATAAGTATGATGTATGAATACTGATGATATTTTCTAATGGAAAAAGGGCATTAACAGGTGATGGGTAATTAACTTAACGAGTTAGGAATTGGTATGAAGGGCTCAAGCATTTCAGTAGCTATGCGGATGAGTTGGACGGTTTGTTAATGTTTATCCCCTGAAACAGCACTCACACAAATGGGTTTGCTATCTGGATTGTGTTAGGTTAAGTCCAGTGGACATCAGCGTGTAAGCTGTAGATAGTAAACACATAACTACACACGCGGCTATGAATTATGGACATCTCTACACTAGAGACAGAACTGGAATTTGAAATCATGTGTGCCAACTTATTACTAATAATAAGTACGGACTACGTAAAGGCTTAAAGTATAAATTTTGTATCAAGGTTTATTTAATTTTTCATAAAAAACAAAATATTAATTCGATTTCGATTTCCATCTCTGCTCTTGCACATACATTACAATTTGGGTTGATGTCTTGAGATAGAAGTATTAGTACATGGGTGGTTATGGTCGTTCGATTTTTCCGCTCTTCACGGGGCGATGGACCTTTGACCCTTTGTATTGTGTTCCTTAACCTTTACACTGCACTGTCATCCCTGTTTGGGAACGAGATGTATTGGCGGTTCTTTGCGCTCAGTTGAGGGCCAAGGCTAAGACTGGGGATGGAAGAGTCAATGCGTTGCCCCTATGGCTGACTGGACTCACAACCCAGTTCTCTACCAAAGCAGATTGACAAGCGCGATCATGGTCATTCATGGAAAACATTTCGAGAAATCTAGGATATCTTCTCTTGTTGGTACACACCACATGCACATCTTACACTCAGGGGTAAAAATATTAATAAATTATTCGATGATAGCGTTTGTGAATTTTTCATTTATTTTAGATATTCTTCTCCGGAATAAGGGTTATTACCTGCGAAGAATATCGGGGGCGATTGTAACGGTCCAGCCACTGCTTGGCCGTTTAATTCACAAACTTATAGGATTTATTTATTTATTTAATTATAAATGGTCTTAGTAGGTTCAGATAGAGCTATATTTATTGAAAGAAAAGGAAAAAATATATAATTATTTACAAATACGTTGACGGAACCTTTTAGAAATGTGTTGTAGAATAATGGTTTTCTTACCACTAAAAATACAGTCTTAAGGATCTCTAGGTTAAAACAAAATGAGGGTAGTGAGCAGAGCGAACATATCAGGTGGTACATTCTTAAAAAGATTATAAGCCATCACGCTACATTAGAAATTCATCCTTATTTCTATAACGTTAAGAGTTAGCTTAGATAGGGTAGTAAACAGCCGTGCTTGAGTTATTAAAGAGTTTATGTGCCATCAGGCCACATTGGAAATTCAGTCCTAAACCTAAGGTGCTAAGATTTAGGTTAGTCAGTAAAAATAGATAAGACGGCGAACCAAGGATTGTCGGTGAAGAGGGTTCATCAAAAGTCTGCAACCAGTGGGGCAAGTGGTATAAAAGACGAGGGTTGAGCAGAATCTGGGCTTTTTCCATTCTTCACTCATCGAGCGTCGGAGACTCTGCTCCATCCTCAGCAGGTGTGCTTAATTACTTGCTTACGGCAAAGCTCTGCCGGTTTGCTGTTATTTTTCTATTATTTTATTTTTATTTTATTGTTCTTTAAATTCAGTGAGTTTTGGTTTAAGTTTTGCGTTTCATTTTGAGTTGTGGAATTAATTTATTTAATTTAATAATGGGGTAGGATTGCGTTATATTTCTATTATTTCATTGTAAGTGTTCTTTAAATTCAGTGAGTTTTGGTTCTATCACGTAACTGGGCTCGCGTAAGTTTTGCATTTAATTTTGTGTTGTGGGCTTAATTTATTTTACTTAATAATGGGGTAGGATTGTGTTAATTAGAAGCACTTGTTAAGGATTGAGAAGTCTTCGTGCTACTTACGGAATTTAGCTTGTGCGGCGAAGTGCCGGCTAGGAGTTGATACCATGCGGTGTTAACGAAGCTCCTGGTTTTAGAGTCTGTGTAGGCGGGTTAAAATTGGGTACTGGCTGGACCCTTTTCGTGGCGTTATATTGGGGTATTACCCTCGCCATGCCCAGGCCCCGGCTCCCTAAAACACATATACAAGGTACGGGCGGACCCAGTGGACGGACCGATGCTTAGGCACCCGTAAATCTGCGTATGTGGTTTATTGCAGTCGGTCTTATTGGTATTTATATATATATTACACCCCTTAGGTATTCTGCTCTCGCGCCGATCCATAGTTTCGACTTGGTGTTGAGAGCAACGCACACATGGCTTATTAGACACATGGTTACGCCACAGCCACCTTCTTTCGTTCAGCTAGTTACGTTAGGAGTTTTCTCTGTCATTCCGGAAAGCTTTACATTACACATTACACGTTTAACAGTAAATGTGGAGAAAATCTCCTAGTTTGCAAAACAGAGAATAGGGCCTTTAGAATAGGTATAGGTAGATACACTGTTTTGTAGGGTATAGTACGGTTTTAAGACAAGGTTTATTATTTTCTTATACTTCTTATAGGCTCAGCTAAGGTTGATTTCTACCTACGTTTACCTTAAGATTTATTTACCTAGTTTCTCGACTTATAACTATTGTTTTAACTATATAACCAGGTCTTCATTAATTTTATTTCCAGGTTATTTAACATATTTTTCCACTCGTCACTATATTGTTTTGACTATTTAACCAGGTCTTCATTAAGATTACTTCTAGGTTATTTACCACATTTTTACTACTCGTGACTTTATTGTTATAACTATTTGACTGTGTTTGTAAGATAAATTACTTTAAGGGTATTTTTCTAGCTACGGCTATTATCATTATTGTCGGTCTAAGGATTGATTTGTTCATAAAGCTATTATTAATTTAACAGCAACTCTCAAGCATATTGCTATGGCAACTTAACTATATCTTTATTAAAATTGCTGCATCACTATCGTTCTAAGGAATGATTTGGATCATGAAGTTATTATCAACGGGTACAAGTACTCGTAGTCATACTCTTGTGCTACAAGTAGCACGGGCCACTGTCCCACGGGATATGCCCAATCTTCGAGTCACTGACTGTAAAAGAAGGCCTGGTTACGACTATGGCTCAGCTTTGTGAGAGAAATCATTCTAAAGTATCGAGCTTTTTAAATATGTCTGCGCTAGATAACCTTAACTTTGTCAACATAGCACTATGCTTCCTTATGTAGATTATTGTGTCTGATAACTTATAATGTATATTTTTGTTTTAACGAGTTGTGATAAGAATCTCGTAACTTTTCTTTGTGATGCGCCGTGGTTAGCGCTTAACGTAGTTCCATAACAATGCATTTCTTTACGGAGAAGTGTATTTAGGAAGGCGATGGTGAAGGTCAAAGGGGTGGTGGCGTGACCTTCCGGGATTTTTAGGATCCCGGTTTATCCAGGGATGATTATCCAACTCAGTAATTACCACATAACTATGTAGTATTCGTACGACAGCCAGTTGGCATCTCCACTGTACCTACAGTTATTTCTTACGAAACAGATCGCTTATCTAATTATTATTAGTGTTCCAATGAGGCATTACTTATTACTTACCATCGTAATTAACATGAGTCCAATATCCGCTAGAGCGTGGAGTAGGAGGTCAGTTGGGAGGTTTCTTACTTTGGTATACTTATAACTTAGGTTTAAAAGCCACAAGGCTTTGAATGAGTTACGAGATGTCTTTATTTTCATAGCATGTAGACAAACATACATAATTACGATATGCATAGTTATCCCCGTATGCATACTAATCGTAGCTAATTATTCGGCCTAAGTTTATATTAAATAGGAAGCAGAACAAAGGTCGAACCTCTCTATTTATGCGAGTACATAACAGTCATTATTACTATTTAATTATTTTGCTATAAACTTCATCAGAATCGGCGTAGCCATTCTTTAGAAGCAGCATCCAACAAAATAGGATTCAGTTTTAAATAATAGGACAATTAGGACATGGTATTTATTAGTATTTGATAGCACGTATAATAGGCTAAGGTAGGTTAAGTTTAGGGAATAGCGAGTGAACCGATCTTACATACATTTCAAAGAACTTGGATTACTACCGTAGGACACAACGCAGGGTAACTAGACGATCACTTGGCCAAATCATTCGTAATTATATTAATTCAGTCAGTATAGTACTAGGGATGAGTAAACGTATAGATTAGGGCGTACATTACATAGAACGTGAATTTCAGACTAGGTATTCGATATTTACTTACCATCAGAGAAGCCGCTTGCCAGTTATATACTTGTAGATCTATAGTAGTTTAGGATTCACCTATAGCTTCATAGCTATAGCAGTAGAATAGCCTAGGTCTTATAGATCTAATTAGAATTAGGTCATTTAGGTCTTATTAGGTCAGAGAGAAACGAGCTTAGGGGGGGGGTTTGTTACAATATCCCTATGAAATCTGTAATTTTTGATATCTCGAGTGTGAGATGAATCTCGATAATGAGAGAATTGAGGGTTAGACTTATTGGCAACAACAGATCTATTTTAGCAGCTCATAAAAAATGGGTCTTAGTCGAGTCTAGTCTGTAGTGGAATACTGCAGTTTTATTATTAAATATGGTATCGATTTATAAAACAAAAACTTGATTTAGATTTCAAGTGCGCATGTTGTGTGTGTTCAGAAAACAAGAAAATTATTCGATCAAATAAAATCCAACAGTGATTATTTAAATCGGTTTGGGAGTCGTTTTGATTTCCTTTTTAAGACCCATTATTTTTTAACGATGTTAATAATGCTTCTTGTTTCTTCGGAGATTCATTAGAGAGTGTATTCGTTACTGAGCACAAAATACCCATCCCTAATAACCTTATAAAGAACGCTGGCAAGTCTTCACCGGGAACAATATCTGGGATTCATATTTTCCGGAGTTTTCGGCATTTCAGCTGTGAACAGTATTCGTTATCTAATCAGGGGGCGAATAACTCATTGGGATAAGTTGAGGGAAGGGGAGGGTAAACAATATTCCCATTACCTCGCAACTGGCAACTGACAGTAGGGTAGATGGAATAAAAAGCGCTCGTCACCCATAAAACAACATTTTGGAACTCTGTATCTTTATCTTTTGTTACATAATATAGTAATCACTATTTTTTCTCTCTGTCCTAAATTTTTATAGTGTATCATCAGCCGCCTTCTCCTGCTAAACCACGCGACGGATTTTGATACGGTTTTAACGGTTATTTAAAGATTTAATTAAAGGAAGGTTTTTCTATACATTACATCCCGATTGTATATACCTGTGCGAAGACAGGAAAGATCGCTAGTGATAAATATAATGAAGAATCCGGCTGGCAATTTGACTTTGACAGTAGTTTTTTATGGATTTTTGTAAGTGAAGAAAATGAGCATGGCAGTCACCTGATGGCGTAATCCCGCCGCCGATGGGAACCAGCGATCCTGAGAAAATCGCTGATCCGTTGCCCGGCTTTAGCCTCCCCCAATGGACCTCCGGATCTAACACGTACCGTAGAAAATGCAGAAGCTAGCCACTACTTTATGATCCTAAAATAGCTTACAAGTTTTTTATTTTATTTCTTTATTTTACTCGTCTCATTATTCCATCGCGTCTAAAAATATAGATCAGTTTATTTTGTTTCGGCGTTTCACTGTAGTCGTCGCATCGTTTTTCATTTATAATTTACTATACAGCTACGAGCGAACACACGGGCACGCAGGACATGTTACAAAATATTGTTTTTATGTTTTCGCAACTTGTAGACATTGAAATAAAATAATTCAATTACTTTATATCGTATATAGCCACAGATTAAATAATAGTACAAGTTTAAGTCTTATTTTGAACAAAAACAGCGTTTAAATATAAGAAGCGTACGTTCTATTGAGTGCTTCACGTTTATCGTATAACTCGTGTGGCATCTCAATAGTCAATAAACACTTGTGTCACAAAGCAAATGGGATAAGCCTGTCAAATTGTTACAGAAATGTTAAAAATGCCCAAAGAAGTAGAAAGAAGCTGTATTGTCGAAGTGTTATACAAAGTTAATAAAATAACGAAAACAATTTTTTTTTGGCCTCAGATAATGATCTTTACAATCCATATAAAAAAATAGAAAGATTTTATTTTCAAGTAATGAGTTAAAAGCAGACCGTATTAAAATAAACGCAACCTTAGTTTTAAACCCATATGTTTTACTAGTGATAACATACACAGTGACGTCAAAATTCATGTCTGCTTTGTATGGATCGTTTTCATCCGCCCGTAAGGCTTAACCCCGCGCCACTGGACTCAGTCCTTGGCGTCACCTTCGCATCATTTTACCTAGAATTTTTTTGAATCTTCATTGAAATAACATTATTTTACAATGAAGATTTAATATTTTTACTAGTTATGTTATACAGTAAAGTCACGTATGTTATGCATACTTGCCTATTTATACTTACGCTTGCCACTCCGCCGGTCCGTGTGTCCCGCAGCTTTCCTCGCTCCTAATTAGACATCGCTTCGTTAATACTGGGGGTAGCGGCGAGCTCGACGTCGAGCTGCCTCGACTTGCCTCGAGCTATCTTGCTCTAGCGCTAGTAAGATTGACTGAGACAGAGCGATGAGCGTTTAAATAATGACGGGGACGCCTCTGCACCTAGTACGAATCTTTTCGATACGCGTTAACTCGCTACGTAAGTCAGTGCGTCTCTCTCCTACTGGGCTAGTTAGAAAGAGACGCACTAAGTTACGCAGCGAGTTAAGAGGAGTGTGAACCCAACGTTCTCCATACAAACGGCGATAACGTTTTCCACCCTCTAAACGTTGACCTATAGCCATGATTTTTTTGTATGTTACCATTATGCCCTAGAACTAGGCTTGTGTGTTTTGATTTTTTTAACATTCTTTATAGTTTCAAAAATATTGACGTTTTTGTGTTTCGTATAAAACACCTTAACTGTAAATATTGTCAATTAATAAAAGGAAAACACTATATTCACTGAAAGTAACTTTTATTCTAGTTTTTAACATTTTACAAAACAAATCGCATGAGAGAACGTTTCAACGCGCCAAATACCCGGTCGACCACAGATTAAGTTCCTCGCAGTGTTGTGCTTAGCTTCGATTAGAAACCGATGTGCCTAGTGCGGTTCCAAGTAGGATACATTTTCAATTTTTGGTTAACACTATGAACAATATTTAAAAAATCAAAACATCAAACTTAGTTCTAATTCATAATGACAACATACCAAAAAAACATTGCCATAGGTTAAGGTTTAGAGAGAGGAAAACGTTATCGCCGTTTGTATGGTTAGCGCTTTTTGGGGCTTGGTTCACACACCACTTACCGCGTATCGAGAAGATTCGTGCTAGATGTAGTTTGCGGTACCTAATTTACGATCACTATTAATACTTCCATACTCCCGTCGGTTCTGTTTGATTTATGTGTGTCGTGAGTTTTTGTTTCAGCACGTTTGCATACCGACCTTCCTCTTGATTTGGATTAATTGGTAGATTAATCTGTGGCGCGTGATTAATGGCTTTCTGAATAAGTTATTGCAAATCGCTGATAGAATCGGGATGAATAGGCAATGTGTAAATTGGTTTTTGTTGAGTATTGGTTTATTTTTCGGCGAATTGGTAATTAGTGGTCTGATTTAGCAAAATGCCTAGAATGGCTATTTTACGCAGTTTAATAGCTAAGAAGTGAGGCACAAGGTGAGTGAGAAATATAAAAAAAATTTAAATTACAAGTATTGCAATACTTCTTCAAATACTTATACTACAGCTATACTCATAGTACTAGGTAACTATAAATACAATTTAACTACAATTAACTACAACTAACTTGTTATAATAGTATATATAATTAAATTAATCCGATCAAAAATTTTGATTTCCAATATCATGTTGCTAATTCAATACAATTAGCGCTTTTTATATTTACCTTGATATCCGAAGTTAGTTACTTTCAGTCAGGGACTACAGTGACGCTTTGCACGCATAATTGATAATATCATAAGTAATACGAGTAAGTGATATCTTACCGTGAACCGCAAACAAGAAGACCATTCTGGTTGATATATTTATAAAGCTGCTTTGTCAAAGTTTCAAGTTTCGCCATTAATTGGAGGTGGCATGAGATGAAAATGTTTTAAAGGTGATCCTATCAAATATTTTTTTAACTTTTTTCTGTAATCTTCCTTACTATAGGTACAAAAAGAATCAAATTAAGTGAGTGTGAATTTACGATAAAAGCGCGGGTGACCGTAGACTTCATCTAACATTAGAGCTTCAGTAACTTTGGCCGGGAAGTCATTGCCCGACAGACCCAAATCCAAGCTTGACGTCGTGGCGTGAATGACGTATGATTCCTCGTTTTGCACATTCATTGTATAATCATGTCGTCCGTCTGTCGCGTCGTCGCCGTCGCCTTGTGATTGATGACCCTTTTTGTGCCCACTGCCTACACCCTCGCCGCTAACACATCGGAAGGGTGTCCCCACACCTGACCTCCAAACACCATTCCCTACCCAATTCAAGAATAGCCAAATAAGTACAACGCTTTCACGAATGTAATTTTATTACAACTCAGACATATGACAAATATGAATATTTACACGATATGTACATTTTTACACGGCCGACTCCGGCGCAGAAAACTTACGATGACATAAAAAACTACACTTTAATAAATTCATCGTTACAACCCTAGGCCGAAACATCGTTCGATTCAAAATTTATACACGATAAACAAAATATACTTAGGGCTAACACTAGATATTTTATATCGGACGAGGAACATTCACTTCGTATACGCGGCCGGCGGAGTGGGACCGGGCTCTTGTCCCGCGCCGCCGGCGCACTCTCACGCACTCACGCCGTGTCCGGCTCTAGTCTATGGAAACGATGAGCGTGTCCTCCTCGAGGCCGACGCTGGAGGGCTCGCGGTCGCGCGCGCCGCACGGCCGCACTCACATGCGCGAGTGCGACACGCCGTTGGGCGCCAGCAAGGGTGCCATCGAGCCTGGGGGCGGCTCAAGCGCAAACGCCTCGCTGGGTGCCGCCGAGCGCGACGTCAGCGCTGTAGACGCATCAGACCGCGACGGTCCTCCTCCTGCTGGCACAGACAGACTCGCGCGCGTCTCCGTTAGCGCCCGCGCCTGTGCCCGCGCTTGCGCACCACCACGCTTCCTAGGAAACACACTGTTCTCAACGTGCAGCGTCGCGTTTACATCCTTACCAGCAGCACACGTGCACGCTTTGAGGAAACTCTTCTTGAAATTATCAGACAAGAAAGCGTACAGGATCGGATTCATTGCAGAATTACTGTAGCTAAAGCAAGCGGCGACCAGAAATACGGTGACAGTGATGCGGCTGGCACACTCGGTGGGTGGCGAATAGATAAGCGCCACCTGAAACGCCCAGTACGGCAGCCAGCACAGCACGTACACCGCGATCACGGTCAATACGAGCTTCGTCACCTTCCTATGAGATCGTTTTTTCTCTTTGGACTTGTTCTTTGGACCCACCGTTTTCAATTTACGAATGACGAGACAGTAGAAGACGAAGATGAGAGTCAAGGGTGCTGCAAATCCGAGCGCGAAAGAGTACAAGGTAAAGGAAGTCTGTCCTTTGTTAAATTCGCGCTCGGGCCATACAATGTTGCAAGACAGGCCGTTCTCTGTAGGTATGAGCGTCGTGTACATAAATATTGGTGTCATAACTAGAGCTGACGCAGTCCAGGCTGCAGCGGAGACTACTCGAGAAACAAAAGGCGTCCTCAACCGTGGCGCTGCTATTGGATGGCAAACAGCTATGTATCTATCCGCGCTCATGATGCATAGGAAAATGCTGCTCGTGAACTGGTTGATACCGGTTGAGATCATATAGGCTTTGCACATAAAACGACCAAACGGCCAAGCTCGGAGTGACATCGTGGTTATCAAGAAGGGTATTCCTATGAGGAAGCATTCGTCAGCGATAGCGAGGTTCACGATATACATGTTGGTGACAGTTTGCATTTTGGAGTAACGGAGGACCACGTAGATCACCAAAGTATTTCCAAGTAGGCCGACAATACAGACGAGGGCGTAAAGGACCTGGGTGACGACGTAAACGACAGGAATGTTGATATTAGGACAGTTCTCGTAGGTAGCGTTGTAAGTGCCATTCTCGTCGTATGAGAAGTTGCCAGCGCCGTACATTTCAACGTCTTCCAGCTCCATCGTGAGTGTTCAGAAGACTCAACCAAAGTGCAGCAAGGGCGTTATTACCTGATGACAAACAAGGCACCGTTAGTAGTGACTAAAATGTGATAGAAATCTCAAATGATGACCTTAATTAAAAAGGAATAACAACACAACTGTTTTGATGAGATTCCGTTTAAATGCACAAACTTTTCTCTTGGAAACATTTAATTAACAGTAAACAAAAGCACATCAGGATTAGGCCGAGGCAGTTTAGCTCGGCGTGCCAAATAAACGTATAAAATTAACGCTTGCAATATTTCGGCCTCAATTTTTTACTACATCTCTACTGTTTAACCGAAACACAAACAGAGGCCCGACTATGATCGTAACCGCCGTCATAAATCTAACGAACCGTTAATTTCTGCAAATTCCTCGCGTCTATCCCGACACTTACCCGTGTTAATGCCAGTTGTCTACTTCAAGCCAGTCACATTCAATGTAGCTTTGAGAATTAAAGCCAGAATGTTAGAGACTAAAACAATAATAGCTCATTATAGTGTCCGCATTGAGACTTCGTTTTGTACGTTACAATTGAAGCAAAAAAATCCTAAAAAATATTTTTGCTTAATATTTTGTTACTGTTTGGCTATAGGTAATGACCGCATTTTACTATTTCGCTGTGTACATCTTTTGCTGATAAGACCGGTAGGTGCTATCGGTAGCGATGTATTTAGAGGAATACTTTCTATCCTACTGGGTTAGTCTCAGAACAAGACGCACTGAGTTATGAAGCGAGTAAACGCGTATCGAGAAGATTCGTGCTAGGTGCACTGGTGTAGTCAATCCTAGCTGCGGAAGCTGTACGTTATCTGTAGCATGCTTGCTCCAGAATACGCACAAATTCTGAATAATCGTAAACGTGGATTTACATGCAGAAATTATGAGCGATAAAAACTCAAAAACGCGAAAATGACTTCTAGCAGTAACTTCTGGATGTAAATCTTGTCTTGGCCCCTAAGTCGGTGGAATACGACCGATAACTGTATCTTTACTTTGCCGCGTTTCTACTCGCTTAGATTTGGCGCGATAAGTGTGAAACTTGCTTTACGGTTACACTCCACAGATTATTTTAACGGTATAAGGAGCATTCCCTCTTTATAGTGAAGTGTGACTGTGAAAGGGAGAATTATTCCCCCATTGTATACCGTTGTAATTACGTTTGCAACATCAGATTATGTCTTACACAAAGGAATCTGTATGTCAGGACAAAGTGAGAGTCTCTTAGCGTCAACGCTAGTAAAATGGCCAAAATGTACGGGCTTGACGTTAAAGATCGACATATTTTGACGTTTGCTTTCGCTTCCTTACATCTAGTCCATATACATTGTGGTATCTACTAGCGTTTAGGGCCGTTACAGATGCATTTAAACCGTCAGCCAGCTGCAAAGTTACAGTTTGGATGCAGTTTTTATGCGGTTGGCAAAACTGCAAAAGAACTATACAGTCATTTTGCAGTCGGTGTGCTATTCTCACGACTGTCACTGTAGCTTTGAGAACTGCACCGCTTGCAAGTGGACGGCACAGTCCAGTTGCAGTTTCGATACAGTTACGCCAACCGCATAAAAACTGCATCCGAACTGAAATTTTGGAGCTAGTTTGCAGTTTGAACGCAGTTCGTCTGTAATACCTCATACTATTAAAGTGTCATCTAGCTAGACCCCATATGTTCTCAATATTACAAAGAGGTCTTTAGTGGTAAGAAGGCATCACCATCGTACGTCTGCTAGATTTTTTCAAAAGCCCGTCTCTTCTAGCAGGTTACATTCTATATGATGTCCTAATGACTCCAGTGGGAGAGACGAGGAGCACTTACATTGTGTTGGCTACACCGCGGACCCTCTGGAATGGACAGCCCTGTAACAATGGAAACAGTTGGTTACTCTTTTGTTAACGTCAAACCCCGCCGTAAACAATCGTCCGACATTAGCCGCTATTTCCACGCTGAGCTACTAACGACTCTGGGGATTTGTATAAGTAGAAAAACTAGTCTGTGTCGAATTTCATTTTGAAATAGCTTTTGTTCTAGGGCGTGGATTATTGCGCTCCTTTGTTTTTTAGTTTTAAAGTATTTATACGATAAAGAGCTTTGGTGGCAAAGTTGCCTAACGGTGGACTTGTGATCGTGGTACCGAGTTCAATCCCCAACGGGCGCAATGTACCAATCAGTTTTTCTAACCTATGTACATTACCTAAGTACAGTAGTACTTCTATAGTAGTAATCAACACTCTTACGGCGAGGGAAACGTCGTTAAGAAACCTCGCACTTAAATAAATGAATGTGTATGCCATGATCCTGTCGGTCTGGTTTCCCTGTAACAGAAGTTATGGAGGTCAGATGGCAGTCAGTCCATTGTAGTAACCTGACCAGTTAAATCTGGGATCATGGTCAAAGCGTACCCCGGGTTAAGAAACGGGAAGAAACGCTAGGAGGATGCAATGACGATGAATGTATTTTTTTAAATGATATACATACGTTAAGGCGATGACGACAAATAATTACGACAGTGAAATAGTCTATCTTCTTTATCTTCTTTACATAATTATAAAACATAGTCACTATTCATTCCTGTCTATCTCTACATCTTTGGCTATTTACTTCTAAAAAAAAATTAATACGAGATTGGTTGAACTTTTGATTTATAAAAACAATCAAGACTCCAAATAAAATAGGGATACAAAAAATGTTTTTTCCTCGTCTAAGTAATAGGGCGTACTTATACGAACAAAGGTCGTTACTGATTGAATTTTAAATATTCATCGGAGACTTTCCAATCATTATTAATAGATTTCCCAGAGCAAGGAAAGCTTCACCTTTGTACTGCCCAGCGGCCTCTTCATGACTACTCAAGTTTCATTTACCCCTCCGTTCGACTCTATCTAACTCTTGTCATCAGAGAAAGACGTAAAGAGAGATACATTTTACTTCGGCGGTCATGTCAGGGCCACTTGTTAAAGAAATTTGAACTTACAAAAATTGTCATGCCAAGTAAATTAATGAATATTGGTAATAGAAATTTGCTTTTTTGTTGGTTTAAAATATTCCAATAAAACATAGAACTAGTACGTTTAAATATGCAATTTTGAATGAAAGCTATGTATGTATGGAGGTAAAAATTATTTTAAGAAGTGACTTTGGCTTATTGGAAATGCCTTAAGTCCTTATTCATAAAAAATAACTATCTTTTTTAACTAGGTAACAAATGTTTTGATCCTTTCACGCAGGGGCAAACGTCACAATGGCAGATAAAGACATAAGACATGTTAACTAACAGAATTTTACGCAGCATTTATGAATAAGATGGTTAGCAAATAATTAAGGGAAGTACATTACTATTTTTAGATGGAATTTCAAGAAATGTATAGTCGACCAAGAAATTGCTTGACCACATTTCGACCGTATTATAAAGGGATAAGGTTCAAAAGTGGTCATGCAATTACTTGGTCGACTATACATTAGCGATGTGAGTTACATACGTTGCGAGTTTACGTGTATCGAGAAATTCGTGCTTATTGCTCTTATCTTAATTTCAACTCAATAGTTCTTTACATTCCCGAGAAAAGGGTATTGATGTACAGACAGACAGATAATAAAGTGATTCTATAAGGGTTCTTTTTCCATTTGAGGTGCGAAACCCTAAAAACAGACGTAAGTTAGGAGTGTAAAAGGATTCGCAGGCTCTTTGGATCAAAGAAATAAAGGTACCTATTATGTTACGAGTACTCATATAAAAACTCTCGAAACGTCTCATTACTTGAGTGCAGACCGAAAGGTGTTCAAAGACTCCTTCCATTCTGTTCAGTAGACGGCGATCCTGCTTAAAAAATACTCGACTAAATTCAAAGAAAACAGAATTAAGCTAGTGTCTGCTGTTTGCCCGTATTTGCTTTAAACGAATTATTCCTTTGAATCCTGCAGTAATAACAGTTTTAGGTATCAAAGCTTTGAGAGAGAAATCAGTTACATTTCGTATTGTACTTAGTAATTAACAAAAGGCGATATTTGATAGAATTAAAGCTTTCGTTGGCTCTTAGGTACGTATTAAGCTGACGTTCGCTAGCATTTTACTAAGATTTTTTCAATTCTATTTATTTTACTATGACATTCCATTTAATTTTTATTGTTTTTATTTTTATTGTTATTTCTAAGTGTCATGAAAAGTAAGTTTAATTCAAATAGATGCAGACTATCATAGTTTCGTAAGCAACAATTGTCACTAACATAATATTATGGGACCAGATCCTGAAATAAACAATTTGAATTTGAATTTTGTCTTTTGAACTTTGTAGTTTTAATTTTTTTTTAGTTTTTAGCTTTCCGGAAAACAGTAAAAAAGGAATCCTAGTGGTGTTACACTGTCTGTCCGTCAGAGCGCCATATTTCGGAAAAACTATAACATAATGCTATGCTATAGCTATCTAAAGACATATTAATAACAGAAAAAATATTATTTTTTTTTTTTTTTGTAATATTCGTATGGAAGAAAAATCTTTGGTTAAAACTTTAAAGTGAGACTTATTAGGTCGAATGACTTATCATTTACATATTCCGAAAAAGGTTTCTTATTTTTGAATTATGGTGCCGCGTAGTTTCTGCATAAAAACAAAATTATTTCGGTAATGGATGACTATAAATATAGAGACTTGTTCTCGCCTAGTCAAACGGATACCGCCAAGTGATTTTGGTTGAATTCCAATATATCACCAAGAGAGATAAAGTAGCGAATATTTTCTGTGAGCTCAGATTAGTGACACTGAGGTCAACGTAAACCTTCAATGTGAAAACCTGAGTGAAAATCGATCGAGTTCAAGCAGTTACGCATCAAGTTGTTTACTTGTCTATGATGTGTGGCTGACGCGTGCGCAGATTTAGCCCGACAGGTGTTTTAAAATGACTTAAACCAAAACACAGCAGATAGCATCGTGTAAACTAAAAAAAATAGTAACAATTTCTTAAAATGCTAACACCTTTAAAATTAAAATTACACTCATAAAAATAAGGTTTATAAAAAAATATATATTTATGACTATCTATCTTAAAGTTAGTACTTATACAAATAGACATACACGTCACAATACAATACAATTTTGGCTTAAGCTGGTTTGTTAGCTAAGCATGCACCTTATAGCAATGATTCATAATTCATAATATACTGGCAAAGTAACCTAGCAGCAAATGCGCTCAGGATGATGTTAGAGCTAGTCCGGACAATGCGCACATTATCGTGACATAAATAATGTAGAAAGCGACATCCTGTTCAAAATGTTTAAATCCCAAATACGATTTTTTGGACAGCTAAAAACAAAATTGATCGAAATCTCGCATCACCATAGGGCTGGTGCATTTCTTGGTCAACGCATTGGAATTGCGATCCAACGTGGAAATGCAGCCAGTCTTATGGGCACTTTACCGCAGAGGACAGACTTGGGATATATTTGTACATTTAATTAAGTTTTGTATTTTTTATTAGGTTAAGTTATTCATATTTCACTTTTATGCAAAGTTCAATTATTGCATCCTTTTGTGTAATGGAGTTGGTTTACTTAATGAATAAAAATAAAGTCTGTATCTTTAACACATTTTTTGAACTTAAATATATCCATAACCGACTGTACTGAGTTACATAAAGTGGTCTTTAGAAAAATTGTAAGTGCTTCATGGAGATTTTTTCCTTTTTTTCCCTCGTCTCGTAACTTTTTCCGCAGCCTCCTTAAGTTTCCGTGTTCCAAATGGTTCGAATGTTTTATTCAGTATTATTTATGTGGCACAAGGCAGGATTTATAAGTCGGTGTTTTTATGTTTTTAATAGAGCTGTTATTGACTATGGTAATGCTAGAAAAAACCTGCCACAAAAGGTCAATGTTAGTGTCTCATGATTGTTGGCGCGCCAACAATAATTAGGATATTTATCCACTCGCCGGACTGAACTCTTCTATCATAATCATTTTCTTTGTTTTTTCTTCAACATAGGAAGGCAAATGAGCAACGACGCGCGTTTCGCCTCTGTGCGAGGCATCATTGGGGTCTAACAGTACGACCGTTCGCTACTTGTTCGCTACTTAGTTTGTCGGTACGTCATTCGTTCAAGTAGCGAACGGTCGTACTGTTAGATCCCGATGATGCCTCATACAGAGGCGAAAAGCGCGTCGATCGTGTTGTTAAGTGTTTAGTGGTGGTGGTGTGTAGTTGAGTCTGTGTGATATATGTTGTTTCGTGTGGAAGCTGAGGAGGGTGGTTTTTGCATGAACATGCATATATGTCGCACAGACGCAACTAACTTGCACGAACACGGCACTGGTTTCGCGGAATAGCAAGGTAATTTGTTCCAGTTTGTTGAAATGGACCTCAGCAAAGTAACGCCTGAATCTATTAATTAGGATTGTTGCCGCTAACGTTTTGTAATAAGATTGAATTTGTCCGCTGTTACTTTGAGAAGTGTTGTTCTGAAAATTGGAGCGTTTACCCTACTAGAGTTCTGAGGCTAAAAGGCAGAGAAAATAGTTCAAACACATATGTTAATAGATAGCGGTGCTTGTCTCAAGGACTTTCGTGAAGAGTCCATTGTTACTAATGCCATCTAGTGGTCAACTAGGGAACAAGTCTCGCCCGCAAACAGCCCTTACAAATAAGCCAAGTATCTGTACATAGAATAGTAGTATGTAATCTGTAGAATTCGTTTTTTACGGATTCCTATGAAACATGTTAGGATTGTTGTCAAAATACAAATTCAGTTCTAAATGCTACTCCGCGAAACCAGTGCTGTGTATGTAAAAAACAGCTGCATCTACTGTCTATACAACATTTTTTTTTTCATTCAAAAACCTAACCTCTTCCGCTTCCAGATGAACACAGACTTAACTACACGATTAACAGAATACAGTTTGTTAGTATCGACCTCAGCAAAGGTGATTTTGGTTAATTAATTTCAGTTCTTAATAGGAGACCATACCAAATATAGAAAACAGTCTGAAGACGAAGATGCTGTTAAGGAGGATACTGCGATAACGAGGGTTGAGGTGACGGACACTTCAGATTGAGGCACCCCGTAACCTGGAGCGCATCTATGTTTTTATTCCCCAATATATTTATTCCAGTCCCTTAATCCCAATCGAATATCTGAATGTGATCGCAGTAAATCGGTTAGCAGGTATCCTTTGGGGAAATTCGAAAAGGAACGGACCAATCACGTCGCGCTATTAGAGTGCTCATGATTGACATACCAATCGCAAAAAAGTTAGAAGGCAAAAGCGAATAACCGCTTTAAAGTAATAATTCAAACGAATTTCGAAAGGTTCAGTTTCCTGATTTTTTCTTTTGAGTCGCAGGCATGGCTGTCAGGTCCCGTCATTTTATCTTAAACCTTAACAAAGGAAACTAAACAACAAAATTATGAAGAGAGTATCTTTTGAAAAGATAAAAGAAAAACCACTTTTTATTAAAACAAAAGTGTACCGTTGTTTCTAGCTAATAAAGTCAACCAATTATAAAAACAACGAGAAATAAGGAAAAACAAAACTTTGACAGTGTTTGTCAATATATGTAACGTTAAAGGTATTATTATGGTAAAATAATCTGACTAGAATTACAATCTTAAAAAAAACTATATTAGATTGAACCGGCAATGAATCAGCGATTCCCTTGGGGTAGCCGGATCCTAAGGACGGCTGTGGTTACTTCCCATTAGGTAAACCACTTGCTCGTTTCCGAAATTATTGCACAATAAAAACTAATTGCATTTAATTTTCTATCCCTCTCTAAATGAAATACCCGCAACGCATAAACGTAAGTAGTACTAGTACAATTGTTTGTTTATCTAGGATTTAACGGGCACGTAACCATTATGGTTTGTAACGCTGCGCGTGCGTCGACTGGGCGCCATCTTTGTTTACGCGCGTTAATGGTGTTTTCAATCCGCGAACATAACGCTAATGTTTCATTTACCGAATATCAGTATGGCTAAGTATAGACCTACTATAGTCACGATCGCATATAGCCAATCTTTCATAAGTAAATGTATACAGTCGCATTTTTGTCTTTGATCATAAGGTTAAGTCAACATACTTTAGTGTCCATGACTGTAACAGAACGTTTCCGATCCGATTTGATCGGAGTACATTCGCCGAGGTCTTCTCTTCCCCTTTTTTCCATTCGATCTCCCTTCATTTAACTTTTTTGTAAATCTTCTTTCATAATCCTCTCTATATGCTCAAAGTATTTAAACGTTTCCTTCACTATTTTCAGAGCAGGACCTAAACCGAGCATGCATGAAGATTGCTGTTAAAGTAAGTGCAGCAAAGGATCAATAACAGGCGTAGCGAGTGGAAATGCGTGGTGTCTGCCTATCCCTCGACAGCGGCGTGTACTAAGTATAGACGTAAAGAAACTGCCTACCTTACCAATCTGATAAATATGAACAAATTTTATTTGATGCTTGTGTCCAATACTCCTATCTATACTAATATTATAAAGAGGAAAGATTTGTACCTATTTTTGTATGTTTGTATGTTTTTATCAATAAAGAAAAGCTTCTAAGATCATAAACAAGCTCCATCTGTTGGTGTATCATCGGTATCTTACCTGCCGCTCGACGACTCCACAATGCATCGCGCTGCACTAGCGCTGCTGCGAGCTTTACGAGAAAGACACAAACTATTCCCGTCTAAATGTATACATGTGTGCAGCGTAGCCATGCGGATGCAGCGTAAGGTGCATTTCTATAAATATGTGGCACACAATGACATAAATAACGCACACAATCGCACAGTGTGGGCGGTGTCTTCTGCCGAGCCAATTGAGCGCCGATAATTACCGTTTTCCGAAAAATTAGCTTGATTGAAAAAGGCCGTTGTACACCTGATTTGAAATTTAAATGTCTGAAAATTCTGTGTCAAAAGTCAAAATGTTTTATTCAGATTAGGCTTACAGGTAGCACTTATGAATGTCAAAAAATTTACCACGTTTTGTGCACGGCACTGTCTCCAGGTGACATGTGTGAATCTATGTATGTATTATGTACTGTAGCGTACTGTAAAGTTATAAACTTCACTAGCATTACGGAATTCATAACCTTCTTCATTGTTCATCTAGCGTTTAGATTAATTAGACAAAGAAAGCAACCGTTCATTTTTATTCACTTCAGTAAAAAAAATAAGGCGTGAAAAAACCTCTGGTAAAAGCTCGTTAGCTAATATAAACACACTTTATCATGGGACTCTTATAATTAATAATGGCGTGCGTGCTACACCTGTCATTATTCAACTTGTAATTAATAGTTACTGCCTTTGTTTGACCCATTTATTAACTGAATAACTAGCCTTTAACTTTATGGTGCTATCATCGAAATTATCATAGTTTTCACTCACAGGAGTGGTTTAAGTTTGAATGTTTAACCTGTATCTGTTAGTGTTGTTTGAATTTAACGGATGGAATGAACAATTTTTTTTATGAAATAGGAAGGCAAACAAGCAAGTAGGTCACCTGATGGTAAGTGATCATCACCGCCTATAGACACCTGCAACAACAAAGAGAGTGCAGATGCGTTGCCAACCTAGAGGGCTAAGATGGAATACCTCTTGTACCAGTAATCACACCGGATGTCTTGCTCTCCATGGAACACAACAGTCCAAGCACTTAGCTTACCGGCAGGATTAGCGAGCAAGACGGTGGTAGCGATACGGACGGACCTTGCACAAGGTCCTACCACCCGTATGAAATGATTCGAAACCATGTGCGTCATTATACACATCTTTACATTAAGGAATCGGTCCCGGTTTTTTTTGTCCCACTTCAGCGACTTTTTTTTTTATACAACATAGGAAGGCAAACAAGCAAGTGGGTCACCTGATGGTAAGTTATCACCACCGCCTATAGACACCTGCAACAACAAAGAGAGTGCAGATGCGTTGTCAACCCAGAGGGCTAAGATGGAATACCTCTTGTGCCAGTAATTACACCGGCGGTTTTGCTCTCCACGCCGGAACACAACAGTGCAAGCACTGCTGCTTAGCGGCAGGATTAGCGAGCAAGATGGTGGTAGCGATCCGGACGGACCTTGCACAAGGTCCTACCACCCGCACTTTTGGTCTGTAAGAGATACGATGACTATACTAATTGCAAGGAGAGAGGAAGTGCATCGCCAAGTGCCCGGAAACTGCACTCTCAGAGCGCTTTTTATTTATTTTCTGCAACATACGAGTATATACATATCATATCTTTACAAACTATATGTTGTATAGCAGAGTACCAAATGACGTGCTTTAAAAAAATACTAAAATAAACTAAATAATTACAGAATGTAAACGTGACCCATTGTGAAATTGTTCCAAAATGACGTTATCTGTGAAGTCATAAGAGGTCACTTTTTTTACTTTTTATGTGAATTTAACACGGATCTATGGTAAGTCAGTCAGGGTTTAATTTTTTTGACAGTCTAATCGACAAAATCCTTGGACTTGACAATGGCCGTTGTCAAATTTTGAGGATTGCTTTCGCCACGTTTTTTCGTTTCTATTATGTTAACGTTGACGCTAACAAAAAGTCATCTTATTGATACCGAGACTAACGTCCGCAAAAAGCCTTCAGACGATATAAAATTGATGTAAATCTGACGCTAAAAATCCGTATCGGTAAATCAAAATCCGAAACAATGACGCAGATCCTTATCAAAACCTTTTTCGCGGTAATCGCATAAACGCTGTTAAGCCATTGATGGCCTCGTAATCGGCGGAGTGGAAATCTAATCTGTCAAAAATTACAAAGCAGGCAAATCGAATTAATGAACCAGCTCAAAAAATAAAGTAAATGCAAATATTAAAAACAACTATGATCAGAAATACTCTAATCTATGGAGCGTTTTGAGATTATTAAACTATGATTTTTCATGATAAAAGACAGCAGTAAAAAATTACAAAAAAACTAAAATTTTAAATTATGTTTTCATTCCATTCCAGCTATTTTTTTTGTAGTATTCTCTGAATCCTTATTTAAGAAAATACTTCAATACAATTGCTTAAAAAACTTACTTACAACAGTAGTAATCATAGCCCGTAGGTAAATTCATTTATCTACACACATATCATAATTTCTCAATAACGCGTTCAAAAACCATAGAAAATGACCAGCATTATTACAACCAATGTTATTATAAGAATTTTCTTGCCTGTGGTAGTAGGTAAATCTGTTCTTTATTGGGTAGTATCTCTTAGTAGTCTGTGTTTATTGGTGATTACATTACCGATATCTCGTGACGTTATGAATTTAAATTTGGAACAGCTGTCAAAATTCAAGTTGGTCTCTATCACAAACTATTAAGAGACTGTTATTAGTTTGTGGTCTCTATTCTAGTATCAACAGATATTAAATCGATACGAAACGTCAATTCAGTTTGATTTTTTAATTTAAACGCACGACATTTGATCTCGAGTGACATGACAATAGGGAATTCATTCTTTTGTCTATGATTTAAAAAAAACGTTCGTCTTGACGGAGAGATCGAATTGCCGCCATACTTGTTTGTTGGTTTTTTGTTGTTACGGTTTTTTGCAGTTATGATATGTGTGTAGATAAAGTAATGTATGCAACTGTATATAATTAGGCCTTAAAACACTCGTGTGATCCTATTATGAAACTCGCTGACGCTCGTTTCATAAAACCACACTCGTGTTTTAAGGCCTCTCATTATATAGCAGTTGCATAAAATACTATTACATGCATTACGATTTTTAAATGCTCGTTTTAAATTCTGTATTCTGTATTCTTGTTGTTACACAAGCCACGATCCCTTCAAAATTCTAACAAGTTGTTGCTAACAAAAGGCGGCTGAAATGCCCGAATGTTCGACCGTAACAGCCTAAAACAATCTTTACTGTGATACTTAATTAGTAAGTTTCCATGTAAGAATGAAGGTATGTCTTGAAACATGAAAACTGCCATAGTTTCGGATAACACGTTAGGTTAGGTTTTTTACATGCTGTATACTGAAATAAAAGAACAAGAAAATTATATTATTGCGTAGGTTTTGCCGTGTTTTCAGAATAAAGACATTTCATGTTAACATGGAAAATAATATTTCTTTTATTATCATCAAGTTATGGGTTGTTCGCTCAATATTAGATTCTTTACTCCTTACATTATTTTAGACAACGAAAGAAAAGAAAGAAAATATTTATTCAGTACACAGAAAAAATTGAATATTACACAATTGATGCTGATTGCGCTGATTTTCAATGGAGCCTTGAACTTAAAAAAACTAATACTAAAACACCTTAAACCGAACCTAATCCTATCGGATGACGCCACACTCACTATGATGGTATGGTCATAAATCCCTTTGCCTTTCTGTGAGAATAGATTAAAAAAGGAGCCCTAACCAGGGCCCCTATTCTGGGTTCATGCGAGATTCGTCTCGCACGAGAATAACTGTCAAATCCCAAGGAAATCTGTCATTTTTGACGTATGTGGCATGCGAGATAGCGCCTCGCATGACCCGAGGGGTCCAGTAACTAACTAACCTAACGTTACAACGCTTACAAATTGAACAACCGAACAAAAAATACCAAACAGAAAGAACACGATCAACGCAGCACATTTTAATGCTTTAGTTACCCGACTGCCGCCAGAAGGATGGTTTTCAAAAATCAACCTTATACCAACTTAAACCGTTTATTAAAACCTAGTAACCTAAAACATTAAAGAATTCAGAGGACAATTTGAATAAAGTTTAGCATTTCAAATAGCAAACGTCAACTCTCAGGACAGTTTTACATACTAGGGTTAGATTGAGTCAAGTGTATACATTATGTATCTATAGTATTTTTCATGACACTGCTCGGAAATGTAGACATAGGTGGCTACAATTCCGACCTCAGTTGATTACAACTTGTACTAAAAGCAACCTTTTTAAAATAGCTACGCGCGACCATAAAAAACCAGTCTTAAGAAAATAAACGAGGCATTCTAATTGGTCAATTTAGTATTATATGAAACACATGGCGTGTTTTGATTGGTCGAAGAACATTGGCTTATTACTCGTAACATTTTCGTGGCCACAATTGTAAACATCTATGACGGTGATTCCGTACATTTTCGTAAAGAAGTTTATGATCAGTGCACCTACCACGAATCTTCTCGATACGCGTTAACTCGCTACGTAACTCAGTGCGTCTCGTTCTAACTAGCCCAGTAGGAAACTGGGTGACAAGAAGATTCGTGCTAGGTGCACTGTTCTTGAAGAAGTTAGAACCGTATTTATAACATTATCGGGATTTAAGCGCGATAGAAATATATTGTTGATTTACCTCGACGTTTCGGCCATGTTTCAATGGCCGTGGTCACGAGTAGACTCCCGAAGTCCCGATAATGTTATAAATATGTGTGAAAGTCGCGAAAGTTTAAAACAAGTTAGAACCGGTAACACAGAATAAATAAAAGTCGAAGTACAGAGTTTTAATTTGAATGAACGGCGTTTAGATATAAGAAACGGCCTACTGTATGTTTCTTTGTCTATCGCATAACTCGTATGTATTCGCACGCGGAAGTTTATTTACGTCGGCCCCATCGCAGTGGAGCGCCGATATTCTGGTAGCTCTACGAAGTCAACCATCCCTGCCAGTAAGTACCTAGAGTATTTACAAGTATATAGGTGGACCTGTTTAAAGACACGCATTTACCTCTATATTTACTTAGAATAACTATAGTTGTACTCACAGCGGTTAGTAATAGTAACGCTGGCATCAAAGGTGGAATTATTGGTATAGAGTTTACTGCCAGAATATCTTACTTACGAGAAGACAGACGTGTTCAGCGATTATAAATCTACTCTAGTCTATACGAATCTACACTAATATAATAAACAGGGTACTTTGTTAAAAAAATAAATAAAGTTGAAGACACTACGCAAATACATTAAGCAAAGCTTTTTAAATCGATTTCAAAAAAATAGGTGTTTTCAATGCAGCTGTTTTTTGTGTGTGTGTAAATGTTCGCGATACCTTCTCAAATCGTAGACCGATTTAAGTGATTCTTTAAACTGAATTGGTTAAACTCAAGGCTCTATTTAAAATTGGAGAAAATATTTTACCTCTAAGGGTGGAAAATAAAGAGTATAGAGTCTTATCCGAAGCTCTTTATATGTATGCAGTCGTTTATAATTTGAAAATGTTACATGTAGTAACCGTGTAATATTTAATAGAACATAATGACAGGTAATCGGTAATTCTCCAGCGTTTTCGCCATCATTACCGGTCCCTAATTAATTGACGAACTACCTAAGGTTCGCACCAACTTCTGCTAACACTAGTATCAACTCTAAGAACAGCTTCTGTTCTTGGCTGAAGAACGGTAATGAGTAACGGTGTAAACGCTGGAGGATTACCGTAATATTTAGCCCTATATTTACTTGCAAAGTTACAATAAATACCTTCTAAGTTTTTGTAAGGTTTTTGCTCAAGAATTCAATCAAATAAAGTAATTTAGCAACAAAATGTTGGATGGTGTTTACAAATTCATCACCATCGATTCTTGACGCTTTATGAACTTAAACGAAAATCTTGTAAAATATTTGCTCTAGCTTAATTGGATGACAAACTCTTGGACCTTAAAAAAACAGATTTCTTAACGTCGCCAAGAAATTTCGTGGAGAGTTTAATTAATTGCAAATTGTCTCTATGAATATCATTTTGATTATGAGGATACATTTTAATATTGTGATCATTTAGTTGAATAAAGGGAATAACAAATATTACATTGCATTATTTTAGGTCTTAGGTTTTAAGTTTATGTATTGTTTTTCGTTTAATTTTACATTCTATGAATAAATGAATCTTTTGCATGATAAATTATGACCGTCAAAAAGCAAGTTATAATAATAAAACTAATTTTAAAATTTAGCCAATATTTTTTGATAAGTAATTGGAATGTAATGTCCAAATCATTATGACGTTCTAACCCATTATTAGAATAACTAAGTTGATAAAAATTGTACCGTAAGAAAACTTAGCAAACATCCCAAGTAGCGCACAAACGCTATAAAAGCTGTATAGTTGCTGTATAGAAGCGATAGCCTTTATACAGCTAATATGCAGCTTTTACAGCGCTTATGTGCTACTTTGGATTGTTGGGTGGATGAAATCCAAAGATATACGAGTCAGGGTTCGATGACGAGAGCTGATAGGGGTGTGAAAAAATACTCGATTATAGATGGAAATGATAAAAGAGTTTGGAACAGGCCTACACCCAAACATGGGCATAAAATGGACCACAATGTCGATTTCTTGGTAAACATTTCCCTTCATAATTACCTGGAAAGCCAGCCTTTCATCCCGGTGCTTCTCAACTGAAACAAGAAAATAAATTGTTTTACAAAATGATCAATTTCATAAGTAAGCATGATACCTTAAAACTCTTTGCAAAGATGGGGTTCGATTGTCTGCCTAATTCGTTAGTTTGGCTTCGGTCGCTGACGTAATTTGGAATTGTCAATTACATGGTTATATTATATTTATTTGGTATTGTCAGTTGTTCGTTTTGGTATGGTACCACCAACAACTTTACGAAATCATTTGTTTTCAGGTCATCACAATTCAATGAATGAGAAAGCATGTTAATCTTTGAAGAAGAATAGAAGTTCAGAATAAATATTAAAAAGTAATTTAATTTCATTAATCGGCTATTTCTATTACTATTTCAACTTTTGTCGTTTATTGATTGCTCTGTCCGATCTCAGTCATAATTATGAATGCATTTTTTTATTATAATGGAGTAAAGTAAAAAACTGCGTACATATTGGATATATTATGGACCTTCACTGTAGAATGCAGGTATAAAGAATAATGGAAGCAATGAACATATTGAGCCAAGTACCTTTCTTTTGAGTGTGTTTTGTTTCTTTTCTTATTATTTACATTGTTTACGAAACACTTTGCACATTATCCTATCTCTCGATCTTTTCCCTATATTTCCTTTCCTTTTCCATATATTTTCTCTTGATGTTACGTAGAACAACTTACAATGCCGTTTTTTAGTCGATTACTTATGTTTTTCCTCAAATAAAAAAACATTGTTTCTGCTTTTTACGAGTATATTGGTTATGAAAAAAATAGATACCTATTTCCAAATTCCACGCGTACAAAATCACAGGAAAAGGCTAGTCTACACTATAATCTACATCTACACTAACATAATAAAGAGGTAAACTTTGTTTGTAAGTTAGGTTGTTTGTATGTAGGGGGTAATATCTGGAACTACTGAACCGATTTCAATAATTCTTTCACAGATATAAAGCTACACTATTCTTGACGGACATAGGCTACTAATTTTACGTGAACGAAGTCGCGCGCGTCCGCTAGTAACAATAATATAATAAAGAGGTAAACTTTGTTTGTTTGTTTGTTTGTAGGGAGTAATCTCTGGAACTACTGAACCGATTTCAAAAATTCTTTCACAGATAGAAAGCTACACTATCCTGACGGACATAAGCTACTAAATCCACGCGAGAAAAGTCGCGGGCGCCCGCTAGTATGATGTAATCTCTTGAAATCAACCAAAATAAATATAGTATCGAAAAGCTTAAAACATTGTGTCAATAAGTAAGTTCGATTTCTAAATGCTATTAAGGCATTAGTTGTGATGGCTGTCTGGTCCCATCAGGCATCGGTGGCATTAATTTAGTACTCTGACAGGCTTTTAAGATCTGTTTACGATCTGTCGGTCAATCGATATTGGCGTAAACAGTAAAGGTGTTAATTTTAGCATTTTAATTGCTACTGTAATGTGTAAAATGTGACTAAAGTCTTACTTGTTTTAAGTCAAAAACAATATTCTAAACTAAAATCTCAGTTTTTGCCATTAATTTTTTTTTATTGTTTGCCTAAAACATTACAAAGCAACAAATTATGAATCACCTCCTTTATTTTAAGCTTGGATTTGATTAATTCAGGCGATAAACGATGTTAAGGTGACAAAAAGACGAAAAGGTTAGAATATTGTTTAATTACTACTTAAGACAAGTGAAGATGAATAGACTTTACTACGTTTTACCAATGGAAACAATTTCCTTGCTAATTCGCGAACCCAGTGTCAGCAATCGAGAAAAAGACAACGCCTGTGCTGAATACCTTTTAAAAAAATAAAACAAACAACACAAAACGCGACCACAACCCAACCACCAACACCAAAACTACCACTCGACACGTGTTTCACCTCTCCACGAGGCATCATCAGGAGCAATTGACCTCTCGACTGTCAGTCACAGTGACTGTTATTTCTTTTATAAGGTATTCAGCACAGGCGTTGTCTTTTTCTCGATTGCTGACACTGGGTTCGCGATTAGCAAGGAAATTGTTTCCATTAGTATCAATATGGACTTCCGCAAAGTAACGCCTGAATCTATAAACTATTTACTACGTTTGCAAACTAATAAGTACGTCAGTAAAAAATTGACTAATAGTCATACTAAGGAGGCACATAGACAGACAATATACAGACTAAATTTAATCTGACAATTATCTGAAAAAGGTTTTATTTCGTACAGTCACAGAATAAATAATAGTACTAACGTACAGAAACTTCTATTTTACGACCGCGATTAAACGAATTCCAAGTTTGTTAACATGCTCAAAAAGTTCGTATTAGTTCATACACCATGCGCCAGGCGGCGCGAGTGAAAAGGAACGCGCCGCCCGCGTCCGCCTTCCCCCCGCTACTTCTGGCGACACGCTAGGGTCGCGCGGCAATCGTTTTCAATTACATTGCCACGGCGGGGGATAGCGATCGAGCGCGCGGCAAGCCGACAGCCTACTGCGATTTGCCTATGCCATAGGCAAGGCGGTGGAGCGTACCTACAGTGCGGAGTGGAACCCCCCTGGTACAGTTGGTAATTACTTAGGGTGACCATTATTTTGGTAAAATCTATTTTTTTCCGTAAAATAAAATGAAATAAAAGTGGAACTATTCTAAAACTATTGCATGAAAGCTATCATTTCTCACGTCCGAAAAAGTAGGTTATGATCACATCTCCCGATATCCTTTTATATATACACCCCTATTTATAGCAAGTTCATAGAAACAAATCAACTAAGCTAAGAAACCTGATCTAGAACTAAGTAATCGTATATTGAAATAGCCCCGTCCTCCAGCACTCCGCAAACATAAGGACACAAACAGAATGCTCACTGTGTGCTCAAGTGACGCGCGCGCAAAGCAAACTCTTTCTAGTGAGGGATAGGGGGCTTGGCCGAAGCCGAAATCACAATTTGTTTCAAGCGGTGTATATTCGGATTTTGAAATGAAATACTTGAAAGCCGAACGTATGTTACATTTCTTCTTCTTAGTCGTTAGACTCTTGGCAGAGTGGTCGATGTCGTTGTTCCAGGGTTTGTGGCACGCATCACGATTCCTCGCCATGTTACATTTACAGGATATAATTAAGTAATTAGAACAACATATTCCGCCGCTTTCGACGTGCAAAATCAGTCTTAAAAGTAATCTAATAAATTATATTTTTTAAAACGAATCTACTATTTTATTAATAGAATAGGATACAAAATGAGCAAGTGTGTCACCTGATAGTAAGGGATCACCACCGCTTATAAACACCCGACAACACCAAGGAGATTGCAGATGCGTTACCAACCCAGTAGGCTAAGATGGAATACCTCTTGTACCAGTAATCATACCGGATGTCTTCCTCTCCTTGTTGGAACACAACAGTGCAAGCACTGCTGCTTACCGGCAGGATTAGCGAACAAGACGGTGGTAGCGATACGGACGGACCTTGCACAAGGTCCTACCACCCGTATGAAATGATTCGAAACCATGTGCGTCATTATACACATCTTTACATAAAGGAATCGTCCCTTTTCTTTGTCACACTTCAGCGACTCTTTTTTTTATACAACATAGGAAGGCAAACAAGCAAGTGGGTTCACCAGTTAGTATTTACAATTATAACTTATGAATCGGTTTCGAAGTTAGAATGTACTTTTGAAACTGCATTTATCCTTTTTAAGATCATACGTTCGCACATAAAACAATAGTACACAACTTAACTAAACTTTATAGACACAGAAAATTATTAATTAAAATAAAATCAAAGTTAAAATAGAAAAAAAATCCACAATTACAAATTCAAATTACATTAAAAATGGTAATCCAATCTCCCTTATGAATAAAATTCCTGTGCCCAACCACTTAATTTATGCTTATGACAAGCAATTAAGGAGGCAGAAAAATCTATCACCGGTAAAAAAAAGGAAAATCTCATTAATACATAATTTTAATTCGGTAATCTAGCAAATACAATTTTTTTCATGACATTGTTTTGTTATAGTGAAACGTGTATTTAGTTTATTTTGACAAATAATAATTTTAGAAGAGAATAAGGACAGGACTTCTTTTCTTGTAATACAACATTCCAAAAGAAAATTTCTTTCTGCAAAATACTTTAAAATATTTTTCCACAAGACATTGCTAAAGCAATACGTTTCACAGCATTTCTAATCCGAATCTTTTATCAGAGATTTTCAAACGCCATTCATATTTCTAAATCTCGCATGCAACAGCAAATGTAAGGTTAGTATTCCAAAACAATTGCAATTTCAGTTCATAATTTGAAACTCACGATAAAAAGAATATTATGTAAATTAAAGTTAAAAATATATGATTTAACAAGCCCCGTACAATAAGTACATCATGTCAAAGTCAAAGTAAAAAGTAATGGATTTACAGACCATCAGTAGATTTTTTTTTAAATCACAGTGACAAAATCCGATGCATGGTTTAGAAGGGCTTCTCCTTCTAAAACACGCAACAGATTGTGATTTTAGTTTTTTTTTAAGCATATTGAACTAACTGCCACTAGTTAAGATTAGCTAAGGATATCTTTTTTATCTTTATCTTTAAATTGTATGAAACAAAATCGCTATCCGATACTATCTATCTTCATATTCGGCTGATTATTCCTTCTAAACCACGCAATGGATTTTGATACGGTTTTCACTGTCATTAGGAGATTGTTTTACGAAAGGTTTTTATGTAAGTACACATCCCAATTATCCCCAAGCGGAGCCGGGGTGGGTCGTTGTATATAATATACGATATCTGATTTTACTTGGCCTTTTTTTGGCAAAAATCAGGATCAAGCCCTAGCGACTGTTTACTTTGGATTCTAGCCCTTTCTTCTCATATAACTTCCTCAATTTGAGGGTTTAGTGTACTGTAACGATCCGGTGACGAGGTCATGATTATTTGAACTGATACTTGGCAAGACTTTTATAACAGTTATTATCAACTGAGTCAAAAACTAACATTTTGTAAATTTTCTTCGTACACTAGCAACATTTTACTGAAAGGAAGAAAGAAAAAACCGTTTATTAAAGACTATTCACCATAATTCACAATGGCGTCTGAAGCCTTAAGACTTAGGGGGAACCAACGACCCCAAAAACCACTGTCTGTTACCAACCATTACCCTACCCAGTGGACATTTGGGTCCCTCACTCACCATACGAAATACAGTAGCAAGCTGTTCACACCATTCTGTGACGGAGTGATCCGGTCGAGACGGTCCTTTCGTACTGCAACCAGCAAATAACTGCAGTGTGACCCTACCACTATTATGTAGGTAAGATACTTTATGTTTTTGAATTATGTCAGATCGTAGAAGAGATAGTCTGACATTGTTAAAACAAAGAACCCGAAGATTCAGCACGATCAGTACCAGGTGATATCAATCGTTAAACACGTAATAACAATACCAATGGAATATAAACTTTACTGCTGTAGATTTAAGAGGCTTATTACAAGTAGCGATAAAGCCCAGGTGGGGTGATTCGCTTTGATCATGCGATTTGTTTTTACTTCGTTTTGTTTCGAAACAACTGTTTGAAGATTTTCAGTGGATTTCGTAACGACGTCCAATCAAATCAAGAAAAACCTTGGAATCTTCGAATCCATTTATAACCCCAGAAAATCCTTTACTCCTGAATAGTTCTGAAAATATAAGCTCGGATTACATAATACTATTCTAGTACAGATACAGGGTCTCGTACAGGAAAACGGCATCTTCCAAACTTGAGCTATCTTAATGAGCGCAAGGAATATGATGAATTGATCAGACTTGATATCGGGACGATTTTGACTAAATAGTGATTTTTGCGGTTTTCTCTGATCAAGCTGTTTTAACCTTAACAACGCTAAAGATATATATATCCGTCATAACGGGTTCACCGCCAATGACTGATTATAATTCGTCAACCCGTACAATGCAAGAGCGGCCTATGTCGATTATCAATTTTCGCTCTCATTTTGTGTGTTTTTTTTTATCATACCCAACTTTCACTACCTACCATACATAGTGTTGGCACTCTCGTAGCTACTTTTAGTTTTATAGAATAGAATAGAATAGAATAGAATTCATTTATTTTAGGCTGCATAGGCCTAGAGACAAATACCTTAAAGATTAACATAAATATTTATTATACAAAACTACTTAATAACTTAATTACTAGCGCGTGAAGTCTGAATGTGACACCTTTCGGCCAAAACTCTTCTTTTGTGAAGGTCAACAGCTGGTCAGTCGGAACTCTCACCACAAATGAATTAAAATTCACGTCATGACAGGGCTCCAACCGCTCGACCCTTAGAGTGAGCTTGGTCTTCACTCGCACATATTCCACGATGACTGCGACCTTCGTGGAGTGATGCAGACGGGACACGTACAGCTGCGTCGTTGGTGTTGCGGGACGCAGCAGGTGCAGCAGGTTTTTAAGGTTTCAAATTTTATAACTTTCATCAGCCAAGCCGTTTGTTGGAGGATTGGCCGGTGGAGATTATTTTCCATCAGGTGAGTTGCATGGTCGTTTTTATAAAAATAAACGGATAAGATTCTCAAGTTACTCAATTGAAAAATATTTCCTCATAAAATCTTTGAACGGTCAAACAGTCTGCTTTGGATTGGTCTGGCATCTCCTTGCAGAAAGCTACTTTATGTGTATTTTCATTAATGTTTATCATTGTAGGATTGTAGCAAAATGAACCAATATATGCAGGTTTTTTTATTCCAAAGCTAACAACTGAATATATACCATCACTTTTAATATAAATTATTCATGATTCAATCGCAAACAAGAAAAAATCTTACATTGTTATAACAGCATAGCATGAATTTATTCATTGATTCCTTAGTGAACTAAGTAACCTAATATAACTTACATGGAAACAACTTTTCGCCTGAAAACTTTTCGGCGACCAAGCCAGACAGTTCGTTGACCCCTACCCACTCTATTTGCAAACTGTTTCATAACTACATAATCGTTTGAACCAAATATTGGACTTATATTCATTTGAATACCCTCCAAGCGAAAAACAGCTCTAGGAAAATAAGTCAGAACTCAATTTCATCTGGAACACTCGGCGGTATTAATCATACCAGTCTTCTGGTTCAGAGCTGTGTGTCGATTATGAATCAAAAGCTATTGCAGTAGAGCTTAGTATTGCGGAGCGGAATTTCAGCTGGAGTTTGCACGGCGATTTCAATAAAAGTTGTGCATCTTCAAAAAAGCGCTGTCTCGGGATTGTCGAGGACGTCAGTCGCAAACGCTATATTGAATACAGACAATCCGCTAGGGTTACCCCTCATGATATCTTAAAAAAGACCTAATAAAAATTCCAAGAGATGGGCGTTTAATAGAACGTTGTGCAAGTTTTGTCCGGATCGCTACCACCATTTTGCTCGCTAATCCAGTCGCTGAGCAGTTTAGCTTGCACTATATTAATAAAACGGATCACTCACGTATTTTTGCGTCGGGAAATGCTCGACATGTGACATATTAGCTTGCACTGTTGTATTCTGGCGTGGAGAGCACGACAGTCGACAAAATTACTGGCACAAGAGGTAAGTATTCCTTCTTAGGCCTTTGGGTTGGCAACGCATTTCCAATCTGAGCCACAAGCTCGTTTGCCTTCCTATTTTATATATTATATAAAACAATATACAAACGATTTTGTTTTTGTTGAGTGAACTCCATTTCCATTGTGGTAGGGCCACACTGTAACCAGGTACTGGTTGCAGTACGAATGGGTCGGCCCGACGACACTTTCACAAAATGCCGGTATGAAGTAGTAGCTTCCTACTGCGTTTCGCACGTTGAGTGAGATATCCGTTGGCACACGGTGGGGGCTAAAGACGGGTGACTGGTTCCATTGAGCGAAGGAGATCACTTCCTATCTGGTACATTCTTCATAACTATTAAATGAAAGTTGTGATGCCTTATATTTTTTTTATGAAAAAGGAAGGCAAACAAGCAAATGGGTCACCTGATGGTAAGTGATCACAACCGCCTATAGACACCTGCAACAACAAAGAGAGTGCAGATGCGTTGCCAACCCAAAGGGCTAAGAGGGAATACCTCTTGTGCCAGTAAAGTTGTATTATCAAGCCTCATTTTTCGACTTAACTTTTAGGTTTAAATTTACAGTTAAGAAGTCATAAATTCTATTCCTCACATGCCAACCCTGTCCCATAGGAATGTTTTACTGGTAGTATCGTTTTTATGCTGATTGCGTTATGGAAAACACTCTCGTTCGAGGCACCAATATTGAACGCTCTGGGGACGAAGCGATACGAACAATACCAGAAACTAGGTACAAGCTAGTCAGTTTTGACAGAGCCTGAATTATGATGAGATCACAATTCGTGTATCTTTTTTTTATTTTTATCTTTATTTTGTACATAGTATAAACAGTCACTATCCTTTCCTGTCTGTCTTTTCTAAACAACTTAACGAATTTGTTATGGTTTTCAGTGTCATTTACATAGAGATGTTTTTACTGAATGTTTTTATGGACTTTACATCCTTGTTTGTACCCGTGTGAAGCTGGGGTGGGTCGCTTGTATCAAAACATAAAGGAGTTTGGAGTATCTATGCTTTAATTCAGACTGTGACATGTTGAAAATACATAGCGTAGGGTCTGTGGAGAAAGAGAGCTGTTATACAGGGTGTGAGGGACAGTGTTTAGAAAACTGAAACCTATGTTTCAGGCCGTCATCCTTAACTAAAAAAATAGTAAAAAAAATCCTCGGAAAATTCAGATTTCTCCTAGATTATTTCCTTATTTTTCTATTTTCCGACTAAAGGAAACTTATTGCATCTTTTTAAAACCTTAAGTTCTATCATCAATCACGTAGGGCGCAGTAGTGCTCAATTTAATTACAGTTTTTCTTATTATTTTTTTATGAAATAGGAAGGAAAACAAGCAAGTGGGTCACCTAATGGTAAGTGATCACCACCGCCTATAGACACCCGCAACACCAAAGAGATTGCTGATGCGTTGCCAACCCAGAGGGCTAAGATGGAACACCTCTTGTGCCAGTAATTACACCGGCTATCTTGCTCTCCACGCCGGTACACAACAGTGCAAGCACTACTGCTTAGCGGCAGGATTAACGAGCAAGAGGGTGGTAGCGATCCGGACGGACCTTGCACAAGGTCCTACCACCCGAAATATTATGTTAACTATTACAGTTTGGTCTGTCATAGCAACTATATGTCGTGCCACTCTAATGGATGACAGTTTAGTCGACTCCACTCCAGATTTAATTTTAATGCATTTGTAAAGTTATCGTTAAAGGAATTGATATAAATAATATAATTTTCTACTATATATATTTGATTCTTGTGTCTGTTTTTTTATCTGAATAAACTGATTTCTATTTCTAAATATAAGACTTAAACTAAAAGGAAGCATAAGACTAACGAGTAATGTCGGAAGAAACCTCTGTGGTTGAAAAAGTATTTTTCTGGGAAACTTCCGAAAGTAAAGAAAGTTCAGACAAAAATAAGATCTGGACCAGAAATGACTATATTTTTTTACGACCTACACGTTACTGAAGCATGGGGATAGATAAAAAGCTAGTCAGGAGCCAACAATTAAAAAAATATTTTAAAGTGGTTCTGCACGTGATATCCAGATCATTTTCCTCGAGCTGTCTGTCCAATAAAGCAAGCGGAAATCAACGTCATCAATTCCAGCCCCAATTATTTCGGCGCTTCGGCGAAACTAGGCCGAGCGCCGAATGATTATGCCGAAACGCCGCACACCCTCGTCTTGTTATTCACCGTCCAAAATTTAATGGAGAAATAAAACCGTATTTAGTTTAACTTGCTCAAGTATTTCCAATAAGTGAGTTGCAAATTTATTGAGACGAAATTGACTTTGGCAGAAATCAGGCCAAAGTTATGTCGAAGTTAAATTAAGAGTTCGCAAAGCCCAAAGTAACTTTGACATTGACGTAGTCATACCCGTATTTGTGTTAACTTTTTGATGATGTCACAAACCGTAACTTATTTCATCAATAAGGTGGTCCTTTCGTATACAAAGTTACGAAACGAATTGAATAGGAAAAAAATTAAATTACTCAATAAATTCTTATGTTTTTGCGATTTGTAGATATTGGAATAAAACAATTTAAACGGTTTAAATCGCGTTTTTTGTAACAAATCTAATTCACGACGTTTCGAGCTTTTTCAGGTTTCATGTTCACGGGCACACTGCCAATATTAGTCGAAGTTACAAATTACCCAATTTAAAAAATAATTGAAAATCAAAAAACTGAAAACTAAATCGTTTTAATTGTTTTATTCCAAAGAAATTACTTGTTTGGGAATTGTTGTACTGTACTCTTTCTACAATTCGTTTGTAAAGAAGTAATGGGAGATCATGGATCATCTAATTGTGTTAGAGATAGCGTCACATTGTATAGTGGCCATGTTTGATAATTTTTATATCTCCTGCCGGCAATACATTAATAATAATAAGAATAAATTTATAACGTTTCAGTTAGATTCATCACCCTTAGAGAAAACTTACTCCAATTATAAAAATGACCAACCAATTCAATAAAAAAAAGAATCATTCAATCGGTCCACAATGGCGGACATATCGTGTAACATGCACAAAAAAAGTTCAATCAAACTCAGAACCTCTTATTTTGAAATCGCTTATTAAGGCATTAAAAGAGCTTTTGTTTACATTGCCCAAACTTTTTTGTACAGGGCTTGTTTTTTTTCTTTTTTTTTACGCAGTCATGTTTTTTGTTTTTATTAATAACGAGCCCGCTGCTTCGGAATAAAAAGTATTCTATGTTTTAATTCAGGATATCATATAATATTGTATTAATTAAACTTTTGCAATTTATATTTTTATTAATTATGATTAATTCTATTTATTTTACTTTGACATTCCATTTAACTTTTATTGTTTTTATTTTTATTGTTACCTCTAATTGACATGCAAAGTAATTGTAATTCGAATAGATGCCGACTAACATAGTTTTGTAAGCAGTCTGCCGAATTTCACCTCTATCGAGCCGTTAATGAGCGATTGAGGAATAAATATCCAAACATAAAAATGTACAAACGATTTTTTCCTGTCAGTTTTTATTTAATAAAATTCAATACCTGTGTGCCCAACATGACCGGCCAAGTATAATTTATCTTTATCTGCTTTCTTTTCTTATAACACTAGTTAAAAAGAGGCTCAGGGATGTACTAAAATTGGGTCATCATGTTAGGACTGCAGTGCACCTAGCACGAATCTTCTCTACGCGGTAACTCGGTACGTAACTCAGTGCGCCTCTTTCCCACTGGGCTAGTTAGAAAGAGAAACATCATTAGGGTAGGGCAGCGGCAGTGTGGCGAAACTGGAAAACTCAAGGCACGGAATGCTGACGTTGCAGGTTCAAGTCCTGCCATTGCCCTAATTTTTCTTTGTGTTATCATTACAATTTTAATTTAATAATTTGAATGTTAAAAACATTTAAAATAAAAATCGAAAGAAATTTCGGTTACAAAATTTAATATCATTAATTTTACATTTATTATATTAGAAAGTAGGAAAGTGCTTCATTAATTTATTTTTTGATCTATGGCCAATAATTTTGCATTTTCTGCCCTGTACAATCCGGATAACTGTCTGAACTGTAGATAATTTGGAGTACTGTTCTGGCCGACAAGCTACCAATGGCAGTCGTTTATCGATGTCCACGCCGGTGACTCCCTGCGGTACACCGTCGAGCTCGACGTTGACTGGTGTCTTAAGACGTTTACTAATAATGCTATCAACGCAGTCGCCCTACGCAGTGACGTATGTGTTTGTCCTAGTTCACTTGTCGAAAATGGTCGGTATTGTCCACTGACCTAAAAGTAGTAATGCATTATAATGTCATTGGTATTGTCACACGAATGTATACTGCGACTCATCAGTTTTTTTGTTTTGTTCACCTAGCGCAGATATAAACTTACGGTTTGTATCACTGGGTAAATTTTCAAAGTCTAGACTCAAAAATTCAGTAGACTACAAAATATAATGACGCATGTACCGCCGTGGGTACTTTTAACCCTCTGCTTCGCCTGCGTGAATAAATTGTCTTTGCATTTTACGGGGTAAAAGACAAGGTTTAACCCAGGGTGAGATCTATCTGCTAGGTCAGTACCCATAAACCGACGAGCATACATCAAGAATGTTATGACAGGAAGTGAATACAACCTGTATGTCAGGATCGTAGCAATTGGAAATTTGTGGTCGCTGCCCACCCTCCCGGGAAACAGGCGTGGTTTTATTTATGTATGTATGTGATCTATCTGTTCGTTAAATTTCATCTCGTGATCGAGGAAGAGTGATCCAAACATCCCAATATAAGTCCTTTCGCATTTATAACGTTAGTAGAATAGGGTTTATGCGATTAACGCTAGCTTGGTGACATAATAATGAAATTTTAGGTTAGAATGTTGCTCCGGCAAAACTGACCTTTATGTATGTACATAATTCATCAACTAACGACGCTCACCCTCTAATGATATCGCTGCTGACTCTACTAATAATTACATTACGAGACCCTAATTCTGCTTACGAATCGAAAAGTAACAACGAAGAGAACACCAAGTGCGTAATTAACTCATATGCTTTAGCTTTTTTGGGTTCTGCAGCCAATAAGGAACCTTTCTAGTTTCGCCATGTCCGTCCGTCCGCCTGTCTGCTGCTTAGTTCAGAGATTCTTAGTACTAGAAAACTGTGATTTGGTATTGATGTACATATTCGTCGCGCCGATAAAGTAGTAAAATAAAATCAATTTTTTAAAGTACTCGTACCTTCCCTACATTTAAAGTGGGAATGTTTTTTTCTCGTCTACCCCTTGGTATCGGATGTCGTTGGATAGGTCTTTCAAAAAACATTGCTAGTTTGTGAAAACGAAAAATTAATTAAGCTTTAAAATGCAAATTTTTGTTAGAGTCAAGTGTAGCTCTACTCTGCCAGCTAAATGGTTTATTGGATATTATAAAATCACTGTACTAGTATAAATAATCTAGATTAAAAGGAAAACTATCACAACTAAGTAGGCTTTACAAGTTTACAAGTAATCAGGGAACGACGGTCCCCTGCATTACGCGTGGCCTGACACGCACCTGGCCGGTTTTTTAAATAAAATATTATGAAAGCAAAAAAGCTACTGGATCCTGTGATGGTAAGTGATTACCAGCGCCCATATGCACTCGCAAAACTAAGCAGGGTAGCAGGCGGGGGGGCAAGGGACGAAGGTGGAATATTTCTTGTGCCAGTAATTTCACCGGCTGTATTGCTCTGGACACAACATTGCAAGCACTGTTTAGCAAGCAGGACGGTAGTAGCGATCGGGACAGACCGTGCACATGATCCTAGCACCTACAAACACCTTAATAATATAGATTTTAGTTATCACTATAAGATATGGGCAAGTTGCAGAATAAATATTAGCAAAACGGACCACTATTTCTTGGCAATTACTAAGATTTTCTCACATGAACAGTTTTGCACATATAGAATTTTTCCGTTAGCACATCAATGATTATGCGATATCATCATTATTTTTCCAAGCCGCTGAACTATGCAGACTTTAGTGAAGTTATTGAAACGCCCTTAGACGCTAGGCCATACAGGCTTCATCTCCGCAATCTATGATTTCTAATAAATTAACTCCTTGTCACATACTCACCCTGGAAATAACCAAATTACTAACACTACTTATGGATTGAAAGTCCGAAATAAATAATTTGTATTTTTTTATGTCAAAGGAAAGCAAACCAGCATTTGACCTGATGAAAAGTGATCGCAGCTGCCAAGCGGAACGATTCCAAGAGAATCGCTGATTCGTTGCCGCCTTGTAGATTCCCTCCCTCCTGGGGCCTCCCGGAAGCCAACGTACGAAATGCAGTAGCAAGCTACAACTGCTGCTTCTGTATTTGTATTTGTATACTTAGGACAACTGAAAATGAACTCTATTTTATCCTTAAGCGGGGTTATGAGGTCTCCATTAACCCGTATACAGGAAAGTCCATTACGGACGTCACGTGCGGCGCAGAGTGCACCCGAGGCAACCAGAGATCGCACTCAACACTATCGCAGCTCAAACGGTTCAACTTTATGAGGAAGTTAATATAGCGTTCAGTTCATGAGACTTAAATGTACATTAAAATTAAAATTGAAGTTTTAATTATAGAAAGCAAATTGCAGTACATTTTGTGTCAAAGTACACATAATACAGAATTCACAAAATTGTCAAGGTCGGTGCTGTCTTTCGGTGCCTTAGTAAGTTTAAATACCCTATGTTCTTTTCGGAGTCGAATTAAGATTTCCTTTGTTTTCTTTTTCTTTCCAAAATGTCAAATTTAATGTAGCCAATATTATATAACAAAAACATGCTTTCAGTTAATCGAAACTTTCGATTTTCTTCACAATTTCTTTAACTAAGTGCGTAGCCGTGCCACAGTATACATATAAACAGTAAGGAATCTACGTACAAACGCTCGAAACCGGCGCACTCACACAGACGCACGCTCAACACGGCCGCTAAGGGGTTTTCGCGGTGCTGCCAGTCGCTGCTGCCGCCACGGTGTTTTCACTGCCATACAGATACATACGGCACATTGGATTAAAAAAAGTAAGTGATATTTGGCCTAGAAATGTTAGATGGCGCTGTAGGAGCAAAATCTGCGAACAGAATTAGAATGGCAGAAGGAGTCCGAAAATGTTTTGACATTTTACGTTTCGTTTCATGCAGTTTTCTTTAGTTCACTGCAACTTTATTGTATCTTGTACTCTCATATGTTAGAACGACAATTGCTTTAACTATGTTATAATAACAATGTTTACAAGATGTTACCATTTTAAATTAATTTGTATTTTTAGACGTCATAAGATAGAATTTATAAATTGTTAAGTTAAACTTTTAGAGTATAATGGAATACAATTTTCTGACGTTTATATCTCCATTATAATTTTGACATCTTCTTGCTTTCGTGGTAACTGATGGTGCATTTCCATGTTTAACTCTGCTCTTACTGATTTTTTTACGACAACTCGCTTCCCTTTGGGCTCCGAAGACCCTGCTTTCTCTTGATGAAATCTCTTTCTATTAAAATGAGTTGAAAAGAGAATTCTGATTATATAACAAGTTATTATGAACAGTGGCCTGTTTAGTTGATTTGTTGGATAGAACATTTTTATTACACTCGTCTGGAAAAAGTATATTAAATTCGAATTGAGTTCATAATTTACATATTCCAAGACAAATGTAGTAAAAATGTGATACCCAGCAAAATATTACAGCGGAGTGAGCGTATAACTTATAGGTATAACTATACATATATATGTTGTATGTTATGTTAGTTATGTATATACATATATATTGAATGATATTACTTGGCCTAGTAATGTTAGATGGCGCTTTAATCGAAAATCTTGACTGACAGCTCTATTTCTTATAGTTCCATGTACTCTATGGCTGCCGCGTCGAGACGAGTGGACACGCTTTGCGTTTATCGTTTTTGCGTGCGCCCAAGACAGTGCGCGATCTTTTTAAAGACGCCACAAAAGTATTGTGTCGTAATATGGCCGCTTAAATTCGAGTTTTTTAAAAAACGAGCTTAATTTTTTTTCTTACTTCTTAATAAGTTTTTAATTTCCCATTTTCATTTGTAAACTTTTTAATTGATTTCATCATTTGACCCTTAGAGAACCCAAGTGAACGTTGTTGTAAATAATAAGGATATAACTTTTTCAATTTTACAAAAATTAAGAAGACAACCCTAAAGCTCCACCGGAGCGTAGGTATCTGTCTCAACAATAGCCTAGTTTCGGTACTGCTTTATTTATATACTGTGGCCGTGGCCGCATTGTATTACGTCACAACATGGAGTAATGTATCGGGCATGCATCATTCAACCCTTCATTACCTACGTAAGTCATCAATCATGGAGGCGCTTTAATTGAATCCGGCCAAACAACAGGGCTGAGATTATCATGTGCAGTGTGCAAATACCGTGCTCTATTTCGGACTGAACATCGTTATGATCCAAATAATGCTGGTTCACTGCTGAACAAAGGTTTCTCTAAAGGTACGATGACCAGCCTTATACGGCCTAAGCTTCTCACTAATTTCTCGTGATTATTAATTATATTGTTTTTTTTTTAAACCGCCAAACATTCAGCCAGTATGATCTTCAACAATTTAAAGAAAAAAACATTTAATAATCGTAGCAAATGGAACAAATAATGACGTAAATCAGTCTATGTTTGCGTTTAGGTGGTACGACCTTACAAGGTCAGTGCGGATTGCTAACATTTTGCTCGCTAGTCCAGCTGCTAAGCAGCCAGTGATTGCTCTGTTGTGTTCTGGTGTGGTGAGTAAGACCCTCGGTGAAATTATTGGCACGAGAGGTAATCCATCTTAATCCTTTGAGTAGGCAACGCATCTGCAATTCCCTTGAAGTACACTTACCATCGGGTAACGTAAGCACGTCAGCTTCCCTGACATAAAACTGCCGGTCTAGTGCAAACAGTCGCTTATGTTAAGAAATACAGGTTTGATATTCGTCACAAATTATGTTAAACATTCAAAAATACTTAGAAAAAGTAACATTCTACTGGCGCCAAAACGACACTTGCCTGTGTTTGACACTGGCGATCGAAACTTTTTCACTTTTGCTTTCGCCACTTCACGTCAAGTTCACATATTTTCTAGCGTTTTCGCCAAGTTCCTAGCTCACTCAATAAATAAAACCATCACCAATAAACAGCACCAACCTATTGATTGTTTTTTATTTACTCACTAGCTGTGCCCGCGACTTCGTCCGCGTGGAAAGTGTCTTTGGGTAGTATTTTTAATTATTTAGGCTAATTATTTTACAAAAAAGACAGATAGGTATAACTTTGAATGTCATATTTATTTACATCGAATCAACAGCCTAAAAATAAGTTTCAAGCTTCTAGCTCTAAAAATGACGATACTTCCATACAACTTTTCATCCCTCTTTCAACCCCTTACAACCATTTTTTCGCATTAAAAAGTAGCCTATATCCTTTCTCTGACTCAAGACTATTTGTGTATCAACTTTCATTTAAATCGGTTCAGTAGTTTTGGCGTGAAAACGCGGCATACAGAGAGACAGACAGAGATTCTTTCGCATTTATAATATTAGTAAGGATTGGGACGGCTCTACATATGCCGTAGACAACTTTCCCCGTTTAATTCTTTGTTCTTGTACTTTCAACATTCTTTTAAAAAGAAAACGGAATATATTGTCACGTTGCCATTCCTGGAAATAAGTGAATCCTTACACTCCCGTTTCAGTGAACAAGAATACGTTATTTTCCATGAAACCTTTCAACTAACGTGAATGCTGAAAGCATGTTTTAGTTTTTCTCTGCCATTATGTAAAGCATGGTGCTGGCTGTACTGTAAACAGGACTTGAGTGTGTTATATAAGTTCTATTGCTAAGACGGTTGCTTTCCCACACAAAGATAGAATAGAAAACAAACGAAAATACCCACTACTACCCACTACTATCTCTGCCTTGCCTAAAGGTTGACTGGTAGAGAATGCCTTAAGGCATTAAGTCCGCCTTTTGTACATTTTAATGTTAATTTTGTGCAATAAAGATTAAATAAATAAATAAATAAAATATTCTATCAAAATACACACGTTAATAGGAGGCTATTAAAATGGATAATTTGAAATTTAGGTAAACAATAGTGACTTTAAAATTCACAGTCATACTATGGCGATACTTAGGTACTGAATTCGGGACTAGAACAGAATGAAGGGTACACGAAAAACATGTCTAATCATTAATAAAAAGATATTAATCTTAAAGTGTAGTTAATTAGGAATTTAATTTATATAAAAAAAATTAAAATAGGAAAACATTGTTCAAGTATGTGCCGCGTGGCATGGACTCCAGAACGTCAACGCTATTACCCCTCTAAATGGCGAGACTAAACACCATACATTTAATTGTGAACTCTATATTTTGAGGTTTTGCAATAATAAACAAAAGAAATATCAATTAATACAAAACTTACAAATACACATTGAAAGAAAAAACTTAAAATCGAAATACATCTAAAATAAAAGCTAAATGTACTAAAACTAACAATTAAAATACTTTTGAGATTAAAAATCTATATAAATAAAAATGAATTGTTGTTCGTCAGTCTGATTAAAACTCGAGAACGGCTGGGCCGATTGAGCTGATTTTGGTTTTAAAATGTTTGTCGTAGTCCAGGGTAGGTCTAAACGGTGAGCAAATATGCCTCCAATAATTAGGCGGTACGAAGTTCGCCGGGTCAGCTAGTTTATAATAAAATAGACTAGACATGTTCTTTCCGTGTACGCTTCAAGTAATTTATATTATCCCAAAATGATTAGCTTCTATCAAGACTTTGCCGAAGAAAACCTTGTGTAAGAATTGCAACTTGGTGAAATGTTATATTACTTATTTGCCTGGATTGACGGCTTGTTTGCTATTTGTATGGGAGAGCGACTATCAAAGTATGATATTATATAATAACAACATAGCGTGTTTGAGAAGCAAGTAAGGGGATTTAGGTAGCTAGAAACGGGTTGCATGAGTTAAGCGATCATGAAAATATGTAAAATTTCATACTGAGTTGTTTATGATGAATAAAGTTTTTTTTTTGTTATCTCAATGTTGCACATCGTAGTCCTCGCGAGAAGTACGGTTACTCGGCAATTAAAATGAATAAATACATCATAATGGTTATAATGAAGATCGAAGGGTCCATCGCGTACGACACCTCCGATCGCCAGTTCGTACCATCACCAAAAGTCATCAAGATCAATGCACCAATTACTTGCTTAAGATATGTCTCAAAAGATGACACGTAATTGCTGACCATTTATCTCAAAGTGGGTAATCATAATCAATTGTGAGAGATTAAATGCTTTCCTCCTGTATTAGCATAACGCGGTTCTGATGGAATAACAAGCGACGCCGAGTAAGGAAATTTTCGAAGAAAACATCGGTAAGCGCGAGAGTTGTGGATTTTTTTGGATTCTGCCACGTAATATACTATTTCATACTCCATCATACCATATGCATAATGACATCGCTAATTGAGACAAAGGGTATCTGCGTCGATGTTTTGGAACGAACACTCGATCATTTCAATACCCAATTTGGTTTTAGGGAGAGCCCAATTACAGTGACAGCTCTGGTCCAGTTTGATGATAATATTAAAATGTATAAACAAGTAAATAGAAAATGTGTTTTTTTAATATTTAAATAAGGAAGAACAACAAACAAGTGGGTCACCTAATGGTGAGTAATCACCACCGCCTATATACACCTGTATTATATTATAAAATTAAATTCCAATTTGCTATGTTGAGTCACAAAGCTAGCTCATTTAGTGCTGGCTTTAAAAATTATTGCATATTCAGTTTTAGGTAACTGTGTTTCTAAAATTACTTGAAAATAATAACTAAATGAAGACCTTAAACCTTGCGGCCAATGACCCCTTTCCACTATCTCACAAACAAAAGCCATTGCCCTTGTTTACTATCTTAATAGTTTTTCCATCGAGCCTGCGGAACTCTACAAGCTCAAGCAAACAACTCTGGAAGCATTTGATGGGCGCGAAGAGCATTGCAAACTCGTTGTTATGCCGTTACCCGTCGTCAATCATCCGGACGAGACTGTACTAGCATACGTAAACACAATCTCTACCCTAAAGCAAACGAATACGGGCTAAAGTAGAGTGGAAACTCACTTGCGCTAAGCGCGACGTGATACTCCTGGCTGAGGTAAAAGTAGTGTTTTCTGTTCAGAGTTTCGGGCGGAAAAAATGTTTTTTTTTTTAGCAAGAAAATAGGCACAATTGAAATCGTATTCATGGAAGTGACGGTCGTAAATCAAGTTAATGCTCTTTGTTTTGTTTTGAAGTCACAATAGTATAAAGAAAATCTATCGCGGAAATTTATATTAAAATACCGTAAACATAAAGGTACTTTAATTTCATGTTCCAGTTCCAAATGGTTGCAAATGTATTTTATCCCACTTGGTGTTTTGTCATCTTTCGTCATTTTCAACAGGAATTTATGACTAAACTTCAGTCATAAATTTCTGTCTATTTTTCATTATTCTTTTCCATTATATTTCTTACTAGCTTTGGCCCACGAACTCAGACGCGTAGAATTTGAAAGTAGGTATCTGCATTTTTCTATCTTGTTAATATAATAACTCAAATTGTAGGCGGCATATAAAGATGATGGACCAGATTTTAACTTAGACCTCTCGCCATATAACTATGAAAACCTCATCCAATTTTGTGCAGCTGATTTTGCGTAATGCACGTACAAACATTCAGTTAGACTGACAATTAGACATTGAGAAATTCATTGTGTTGGCTTTTATTGCTCTTATAAAGACCTTTTTTATTATTTTTTTCTTAAATCTCCCCTATTTACAGATATCGGCCAGTTACAATTATATTACATGTTATAGATGAATCAAAATAAATATCGATCAAGATGAAACGTTTTTTGTCTTTCTCTTATCCCCGGGAATCAATTCAAATTCCAAAACTTCCTGTAAGAAATACTTCCAGGACTTCGTGATCATTTTACATCGACGATATCTTTGTTAATTTCTTTAGGGGTTTGTTCTGGAGGCTTGTGCTAATAGAAACTTCCTGATTCAATTATCGCCATCTTCCATTACTAGGGCAAAAGATTCGATTAAAAATACGGAAATTGATTAAACATCTTCACCCTATTTATACGGTCAATGATTTTGGGGGAATTTTTGAGATGGGTATTGCATTAGAACGACGATAATGACACCATTCTCAATTGGAGAAGTTAGAAATCTGATGTTATTTATTAGGTTCAGTAAAAGTAAATTTGACAATCCTCTTTGACAAGCTTTTTGAAAGCAATCAGTATTTGACCTCTATTATTGCAAATTAAAATGTATATCTGTCTTAGATAACGTACGAAACAGTGTGTAGCGAATGGTGCAAAAATCCACTTCATTTAACAAGTATTTAAAAGTGGCTAATTATGAAATTAAGGTATAATTTTTAATACATGCCCGTCTTGGTAAGGTTCTAAGCCTTAAGCAAACCCTACATTTCATTGATCATCAATAAATAAGTATAACGATCCCGGATCGCGAAATAAATATTCATAAATACTGTACCTTACCTTACCTTATTGTAATTACTGTACTTTACCTTAGATGTTGCTTAAACGCTGCCATAAACAAAATGATTTTCTTACATAAGTGGAGAAAATATATTGGACGATTATCATAATCTACAAACAATAGCTTTGCCGTACCAACATGGCGTTGGCCTCTTTGCACACAATATTTAGTGTTTAAAGTCAGGTTTAAGTAAGACCCCAAAGTTGGACCCGAGCAAACTCTGTTAAGCGGGATTCTTAAGAAAGTTTCGTAGGGCATCTAAACTAGAGAATAAAACGATACGACGGAATGTTAAATATTTCAGGTACTTACTAATATCATCCGATAGCTTTAAGTGGAGTAAGGGTAACCTAACAACGGTTTTCCGAGTAATTAAAGGCTTTCAGAGAAGAAAGTTTCATATTTCTCTTCTTTGAATCCTAATCTATTATTATAATACTCGTAATTTTGACTTTGAAGAATTGTTCATATTTCTTTTAATACTATATAGCTAGTGGAATTTAATCTCAGTAGTTAGTATAGAATGTAATTATTTAATAGTTTTGGGTAGGTACTTAATACATTAATTATTGGCATTAATACCCTTGCAGGGTGTCATGTACCAACGACCTTCATTATACTGAACATCTGTGAACTGTTATGAACATGACTATTAATGAAATGAATAAATTAATGAATGAATTGAATTCTCAAGGAGAAGGCAGGGAATAGAAAAACGTGGTATTGGATTTCAATTGTTAGCTAGGTTAGAGGTTGTTTTTATTGGAAAAACTATGGTATAAAACGTGTTTTACCTTATCAAATTTTCTTTAATTAATCAGTTTGAGCTTTATTATTATTATGATATTTACGATGCTGTAGATAAACAATCTAGATGCGAGTCTTTCAAATTGTATTGTTAACGTTAAGAGTTCGTTTAGTTCAGGGTTTTTTACCCTAGGGTTAATGTACTTCTGAGGGGTTCAAGTAGAGCCGGGAGTGAGTTACTATACGAGTTGGCTATCAACCTAAGTCGATACTAGAATTCTCTATTGTCGTAAAGGACATTAAGGAACATGTCCCTTACGACATTTGAGATTTCTAGTATTGAAGTGTCATACGTCCGTGTGGCTTTCAACGAAGAATATTAATTGTCTTCTCTTCTCTTGTACGTAGGTACACATTATACAATATTAAATTTAAATCGTGTTCATTTTCGAATAACCGAATAACCGTCACCTCCTGAAAGTCGTGATCCGTCATCCGTTATAATCCAATGAAAGGCGTCATCAATATTCCGCCGATGCGAACGAGATTGTCCCTGTTACCACAGGATATAAATAAAGCAGTACCGAAACTAGGCTGGATGCTAGTATCTCAACAAATAATTGTTGAGATGCTAGCATCCACCAACCTACCATCTTGTCATCTTAGTTTAAATTTTTATCCCTATCCAAAGGTTGTCTGGAAGAGATCGCTCTAAAGCAATGGTTCCCAACCAGTGGTCCGTGGACCAACAGTGGTCCGCAGAAGCCAAAATATGGTCCGCGAATGATTTTAAATTAGCGGGCGGTGAGCCGTCGGTCGCCGTGCAGAGCCGCCGCGCGCCGTAAGAAGAGTGCGGGTGGATGCGGGTGGAACTAAATAGTGGTCCCTGCCAAAAAAAAATGTAAAAGTGGTCCCTGACCAAGAAACGTTGGGAACCCCTGCTCTAAAGCAATAAGACAGCTTTTTGGATACCTCTATTGACGATTTATCTGTAATTCTGTGAAATTATAATGTGGTACTCAATAAAGCATATTGTATTGTATTGTATACTACGCTCCAATAGAGCGTTAGGGTTGTCCTTTTATTTTTTGGTAAAAATATTTAATTTTTGTTAAGTTAGCGCTGTGCCTCAGCTAATTAGGCCTTTTTGAGATAGCTACTCTTCATGAGAGCATGCATTATGGTTGTCACTCCTAACTTTCGTAAAATTGAAGATTTCTGTTTTTATTATTTATCACAACGTTAATGATGACAATAATTATCAAAATATAATGAAATAAATTAACTAGTTTACAAATAAAATTGGATGATTAAAAATACTTTAACATTTTAAGAAGTAAGAAATAATTCAAGGGTTCGGTTTTGTAAAAGCCAAGTTCAAGCAGCCATATTACTACGCAATTATTTTGTGGCATCTTTTAAAAGATCGCAGACTGTCTCAGGGGCATGCAATGCAAAGCGTATCCACTCGTCTCGACGCGGCCCACTTAGTGGTGGTGTTGTGCGTGCGTCTACGGCTGTGTGAGTGCGTCGGTTTCGAGCGTTTGTACTTAGATTCCTTACTGCTTATATATACACTGTGCTGTTACTTCCCGGTCCGCAAAGTTACCGTAATCCCGGGAAGTTGCGGGTCACCGGATTACCGGTATTTAGTTGAGGAACTGTAAGGTACTGCGATAAACTAGAAGCGTTACGTTTCAAGTTTTCAACCGATAAAGGTTACTTGAATAAACGATGAGTTAAGCAACTGTGTGTGGGGTACGGTTAAAAATTCCATACATACTTAAAATCTCGCTAAGTGCGTGTCAAACACGGATAAGGCCAGGGTTCCGTAGGATACCGAGTTTAGATTATAAGTTGCGTAGATAAGGTTTTTGGTAACTAAAAATGCTGAATATTTTTATAAAAGTTTACGAACCTACGAATAGGTATTTATATTTATCACACAGATATGCTTCGTTTTAGCCCCTTCTAAAACAATTTACTATTAACAAACAGAGATTTGTAAACAAGTATTAACTAATATCAATGTTTGTATGGGACACATGGATACTGTATGCGGATTTGAATCTGTTTTATTCATTTATCTAGTTAAACATGTGATTTCGTCCAGTACACATAAGTATAGCACAATTAAGCATAATTTAGTTGCCTAAATTGGGCCTACAAATCATCATCATCTCAGCCACAAGAAGTCCACTGTTGGACATAGGCCTCCTCCATGGATTTCCAAAGTGGCCGGTTGGAAGCAGCATGCAACCAGCGCCTTCCTGCCACCTGTATGAGGTCATCGGACCATCTTGTGGCTGGTCATCCTACGCTGCGCTTGCCAATACGCGGCCGCCATTCGAGAACTTTCCGACCCCATCGGCCATCAGTTCTCCGTGCTATGTGCCCTGCCCACTGCCACTTCAACTTGCTAATCCGCTGAGCTATGTCGGTTACTTTCGTTCGTCTGCGGATCTCCTCATTTCTGATTCGATCACGCAGAGAAACTCCAAGCATAGCCCTCTCCATAGCTCGTTGCGTGACTTTGAGCTTTCTTATAAGGCCCATAGTAAGCGGCCACGTTTCAGGCCTACAAAATTTTCTCTAAATTGTGCCAAGATATTTATTATTTATTTATTGTAAATCATACTATATTACAGCTGTAATATAGGAAACATTATACATAAAGAAATAATTTCTTTTCCCCAAAATTAGATTCAGGACATAAAGAATTCATACAAGCACGAAATATAAATAGTTAAAGCCTCGGCCACACTGGCGTGTTTACGCAGTGACACGTTCAATGCGTCACGTTTATAACGCAACCATTCATACAGTGCACCTAGCGCGAATCTTCTCGATACGCGTTAACTCGCTACGTAACTCGGTACCTCTAACACGCGTACAGTCTACCTGGCCGTAACCGTACTTGCTAGCGACGGCGTCAAAATTGTATGGGGATTTGTACAGCGCCTCTAGCGCTCACGAACTTAAGATCGCTAGTATGAGTCCAACGGTAAATTACCTATCGAAATCTAAGCGCTAGTGATTAACGTTTTGTAGCTTTTGCCGTAGAACATCGGTACCATGAGTCACAAATTTGAAACATATCATCGAAAAATACCGTGTCGACTATGGTTAACTCTTTCACCGACAAATGGGAACGTATTTAACCGCTATCGACTGTAGTAATGTAATATGAAGTCTCGATAGAAACTCATGGTAGTGGTACTATGAGTTTCACACCTACGCGTATCGAGAAGATAGAGAAGGTGCGCAGGTTTAATGCGTTTACGCATGCGTCAAGTGTTTTATGCACCGGTGAGGTCGATTCTTAACTGCTGAAAAGTATCAAAAGAGTTGCATTTCAAATAATACGGGCTATTTTATTCCTCTTTTTCACTCATCGATAATACAGAAAGAGACAAAAAGTTATAGTCACTAAAGACTTATATTGGTACGATAAGGTTTTAAGACCATTTACAGTCCGTGCCGTCTCATGAACTGAGTCATAAAGTTTTATATCCCATCGAGAGCTGGTTACTAAGTTTCAGATTGCAATGCAGATTAATCCGCAATGGCCACCAATTTAAATGCACCCAGGACTTACGGGGCAAATCAAAAGCGACCTTAATTGCTATAGAGACCGAACTTCGTCTAAAATTCTAATTGAGATAGTGCTACGGGACCAGGTCCACGCTTTGAAGTGTTGAAATGTTAGTTTTTAGGACCTTTTGCGGATGGTGCCCTTGTGCAAGGTCCGTCCGGATCGCTACCATCATTTTGCTCGCTAATCCTGCCGCTAAGCAGCAGTGCTTGCACTGTTTAGCAAAATAGCCAGTGCAATTACTGGCACAAGAGGTATTCCATCTTCATCCTCTGGATTAGCAACGCATCTACAATCTCTTTGGTGTTGCGGGTGTCTATAGGAGATGATGATCACTCACTATCGGGTGACCCAGGATGCTTGTTTGCCCTCCTATTTTATAAAAAAAAGAAGTTTATTTGATTGATAAACTAATAATAAATGTGATTTTAACAGTATAATCAAGTAAACAAAATTATAGCTTCGAAGTTACTTGTGTCATATTTTAAACTTGTGACCCGCCCTGGTTTTGCTCGAGTACAATGTAATGTAAACAAAAACAACAGTGAAAATTGTATCAAAATCGGTTGCGTGGCTCAGAAAGAGTAAGTGGCTGAAGATACAATACAATACAATAACTATTGAACACCACAAAACACAAGAAGGTACAATATAGAGACATAACATAAGGCGCTCAATAGGCGGTCTTATCGCTAAAAGCGATCTCTTCCAGACAACCGTTAGAAAAAGAGACGTAGAAAAGAACAGAGAAGAGCAAGTGGAGCAATAACATGGCAACAAAGAGATCTAAGAAGAAGGAATAAGAAAAAGATTTGAGAACAGACAGGAACAGATAGGGTCTTTGTCTTATACTATGTAAAGAAAGATAAAGAAGGTCGCTTAGGCAAAATTGATACAATATTTGTTTATTATTTGTTTGTAATACGTTTGCGTCATCAAAAACAGCTCTAATGGTTTCGTCATTTTTTTTAATGTAACGGCTTATAATCGGTGTTTTTCTCGGTGTTTTAACATCTATCTCGAATCGGTCACTTAGGCATTTTTTTAAAGTTTAAATGGTTTTTGAGTTACTGTTTTGGGGCTTAGCTAAGCTTTCGGGTCTTATCTACAGGACAGGGTTAAGATTAATTAAAATTTTAACGTAAAATAATTGTTGAAACATTACACTAAATTAAGGACTGTTCATAATGAAATCGCAAACCAATGATTGTGGGGAAACTCTCGCTTGAATACATTTTAATTTAAGTTTCGAATATAAAAGTAAGGGCGAGTTCTTGCAGTAGTTAACTAGACTATCTGTCTGTGATCAGTGACGTATAGACTAATTGGAAGAATAAAGTCTAGCTCTCTTCGGAGGACTGTTGAAATTAAGTTAAAGAAGAAATAAAATAATCTACTTACTTTCGATGTGGACTTACTGAAGCACAGCACCCAGTCACGATCCTTAATTTCATATGCTCCACTTTGTCATAATATTTCCATTTCATTTTCATTATACTTCATCAGCTGGAATCGTAAACTATTCAGGATTTTTTAAAAGATAACCGTTTATGACCCTTGGGCTAGTTGGCGTTTATTTTATGATGCGTCTAAAAAGTTTACGGCTTTGGCAAAAAACAACTATACCAAATGAACAGGAATCGGTAATTTTGTAGCAAAACATAAGGCTATCGTAATCTCGATAGTCATCAAATTCTGTATAGTCGACCAAGTAATTGCTTGAGCACTTTTGAACCTTAACTCTTTGTAATACAGTCGAAAAGTGGTCAAGCAATTTCTTGGTCGACTATACATACAATAAAAACCACACAGCCTAGTAGTTACGTTTATAAAAAACTTGTAAAGGTATGCTTACACCTTCGCAAAAAAAATTACGCAGCCTCGTCGTAATTCAACAGTGATTATTTATTCACGTAATCCTTTAGTAAAAATGTTTGGAATTCTCGAGAGACTCCAGGAATAATGTTCACCCTCCCAGACTCCCGGGATGCAAGGATTTCTCCAGTTTTTCTAAGGCGCGGCATCTAAGGCGTTGCTTCTCGGTCGTTCACTTTAGCTAAACGTGAACGCTTTCGAGCACTAGTAATGTGGCCAGGGCATAGTGAAATAAATAACTGTGTACTATATGTTGTTTATCCTATTTTAAGATTGTCATGAATGCATTTCTCACAATTGTTACTTAAACTGCCTCTCACAAGGGGCCAGTCTGAAAACCAGCGCCAGGTACTGTGCCTAGCATATGCTGAGACCGGTACCTGTTGCCAAGGCATAGTATATAGTATGTTATGTTATGGCAATAAATCTTTTTTATTCTTTATTCTTTGTTCTTCTTATCTTTACCTACTTTACATAGTAAAAAAAAAGTCGCTACCCGCCTTTGTCTGTTCTCATTCCTTCGGTCGCTTACTCCTTCTAAACCACGCGAAAGATTTTGATACGGTTTTCACTGTCATTTAGAGATTTTTTAAGGAAGGTTTTTATGCACACTAAATCCTAATTGTACAAGTATGAAACCAGGTCGGGCCGTACATACATATTAGATAATTAATTTAGTATAGTTATCGTGTCTGTCAGCCTGATTAGATAATCCAGGATAGCTACTCGCTCTCGTGTGGCCAACCAACCCCGTTCGAGTAATCAGCATCAGATATAGGAACGCAGTTGCAGAAGTCAAAAAGATTTTTATGTAGACGACTCTATGGTCAAGAAAATAAGATATTGTGGAGATCTTTTTGACGTTCTAGAGTGGTCAGAAGCTACTGTAGTTGATTGTACATGATTGTACAATAAATTTAAATGTTAAGCAGTCTCATACGACGTCGTAGTAATCCAACATACTTACAGGCCTTCAATTACTGACGTTTTCTATGACAGTGTTCTAACGATGCTTAATATTATTATAAGTTGCAGACTGTTTGCAACGTCCAACTAAAATGTCAACTTTTAGGCATTTAACATGGCAATACTTGCCTTTTTTTCTTTCCATGTGATCCAACTATGTAACATGCCTTTTAGAGCAATAAATAAGAAAAAATAAAAACAGTGGATTAATTAAGCAATCAACCAGTGCCTGCAGAACAATAATAGGAGCACGCAATCTCCACTCAGACTGTACTTGTCTTCGATCAGGTCAGCAAACTATCCGTTACAGCTAGTGTTAAATCTATCTCGAAGCTGACTGGCAGCTAATCCTCTAACTCGATATAAACTATAAATTAGTTCTCACTGACGCTGATCGATAATGTTCTTACAGGCGTGGAATGCATCCCTACCTAGAAACATTGCTAAAAGGTACAGAAGTACAGAAGAGTGTACTTCTTAGAATTGCAATGTTTGAACTAAACTAGAAGTTTTAGTTTGAACGTACTGTTTGCATTTTCCGCATGCAAGCAAGGTAACGAGGCATAATTCTGCCAGTGGCAATAAAAAAAACGTGTATCCTAAACGAAGGCAAAAATACTAACACCAATAATTAGGAAAAAGCTGAAAGCTGTATTGTATGAATAAAAAAACTTGTTTCGTGTAGCTAAATAAGTTCGAGTGATGAAATGTATACTTAAATAAATTTGCTTGTAATATGTTTAAGAGCATACTTCGACGACATAATAATGTTTTCATACTCGCAAGTTAATTAAAAATAAGTTGGCAACTTTCCTAGAATGAACACTTGAGCGTACTTAGAATATTTTCTTGTTGTTCCAGAATACAGGTGTTGAAGGTTGGAAATTCAAATCTATAACTTTTAACAAGCACGTGAGTTGGGACTTTGTTATTTTCACAATTAGTCGAGACTGGCGCGTCACACGGACGCACGCTTGAGAACAGAAATGAATGGAGCAGGAGGGAGTCATCTTTTTATAAAGGTTTAACTGTTTGATTCTATAAAACCATCGAAACAACCCGATCTAACAAAGATTCCATTTTCAACGACTCTTTTAATCTTCTTTACAGTATTTTCTTTATCTTTACACTAGCATTTTCCCGCGACTTCGTCCGCGTAGACTTGTTTAATTGAATCAAGCAGACGTGCACCCAACAATCTGCAATTTTTCCTGGGCAAATTAATGAGAATTAGTTGCTTTGTTGCTCATGACGTCACGGCGGCGTATAACTCACTTATCGCTATCCCGTGGGAACTATGCATTTTTACGGGATAAAAGTATCCTATGTGTTAAGCCAGGTTATAAAGTATATGTGTGCCAAATTTTATCCAAATCCATGTTGTTTCTGCGTAATTGAGTAACAAACATCCAAACATACAAACTTTCACATTTATAATATTAGTAGTCTTCTTTATATTTTCTTTCAAAAGGATCGATCGGATCCGAAAGACAATGCGCTCGAAAACACGAATAGCCGATGTTGGTAAAACTACCGCTAAGCTCAATAGGGACTGGGCTGGGCATGTCTGCCGGATGTACACACAAAGATGCACACTCAGCCACCTGTGCATCTTATCGACACGCGTTAACTCGCTACGTAACTCAGTGCGTCTCGTTCTAACCAGCTCAGTAGGAGAGAGACGCACTGAGTTGCGTAGCGAGTCAACGCGTATCGAGAAGATTCGTACTAGGTGCACTGGTGGGTACCGCACGACGGTCACCGGCAGCGAGGCAGGCCCAGGCGAAGATGGCGAGACGATCTCGACGCCGAATTGAAGGACTAGCCGGATATAGCTCAGGACAGGCATATGTGGGAAACAAGCAACGGATTTGATACGGTTTTCACCGTCATTTAGAGATTTTTTATGAAGGATTTTATGTATATCCTAATGGTCCCTGCAAAGCCAGGTTGGGTCGCTAATTTGACATAAACAACATCATCTAATTAATAGATTCAGGCGTTACTTTGCGGAGGTCCATATCAACAAACTGGAACAAATTATTATTATATGTTGTTTCCTGTGGAAGCGGAGGAGGGTGGGTTTTTGCATGAACATATATGTGTCGCACAGACGCAGCTATTTTGCACGAGCCCGGCACTGGTTTCGCGGAGTAGCAAGGTAATTTGTTCCAGTTTGTTTGACAACATCATCTATTTTTAAAAAAAGAATCATCGAAATCGGTTCACTATTGGCGGAGATATCGCGTAACTTGCACACACAAAAAAATTGTCTAATTGAGAACCTCCTTCTTTTTTGAAGTCGGTTAAAGTTAGAAGAACGGAATAGCAAATACTAAAGTAGATTACTTCATTTTGATGCAAATGGGACCGACATTGTGACATTTTGTTTCATGCTAACTTACGCAAATTTGATAGGTATTAGGCGTCTATTCAATTTTAACTTACGCACTCACTCGTAGAGTCTAAATCATAATGCTACACAAAATAGCACCTATGCCCTTTTGCTTTGTTAATCTCGATACGCATGACATATTTACTACTGGGGGCAGACTCTTTAAGCGCAACATCGATGAGCTCGACATTGTAGCGCCCTGTCTTACTCTAGCGTGCTAGCTCGAGTGAGCGAGACAGAGTTGTGCCTCATCGTCGAGGTCAACGCTGATACGTTTAGGGAATAACAGAACTAAGGTCCCTGATGACAGAGCAATCATTATGCTGAATATGCTAATGTCATTAGATTGCGTAAATTCTATAGTTTAATTCAAGGAAACAGTGTATCAGTTTTAGAGGAAGTAGTATATTTGTGGGTCACGTATATTACTAGCTTTGGCTTGCGACTTCGTTCGTGTAGAGCTTGAATGCATGCATACAAACCTAACATCCACTCTCCTCTCAAACCCTTCAAAGGAGAATTTCCAAAAATCCTTTCTTAGTATCAAATTTCAAGCTTCTATCTTCAGCAGTTGAAGCTGTGTGTATGCCAGTCAGTCCGTCAGTAAAGGAAGTATTTTAGAATACATAAATCCGTCTGGATCGTTATCACCATCTTGCTCAGTAATCCAGCTGGTAAGCATCACTGCTTGCACTGTTGTGTTCTGGCGTGGAGAGCAAAACAGCCGGTGAAATTACTGCCACAAGAAGTATTCCTGGGTTAACGCATTTGTAAACTCTTTGGTATTTTGGGTGTGTATGGACAATGGTCCTCACATACCATCACATGACCCACTTGCTCGTGTCCCTTCTTATTTTATTAATATATACATAGATAATAATCCGCTCTAACAAAATGTCTATCTATAACCTCGTTACCCGTTAGTGCCGATCTGTTGAACCCTGACCTTCAGTTGTGATCTGTGTAGCCGATACATATCAAAAAATGCTCATAAGTTCATATGGTCTACAATTGTTCAAGTGTCTTCTGCAAATATGTATGACAGTTCAAAAGTAAAAATGAGACGTAAACTGATGTACTAGACGGTTGTTCTAAATCCAATAATATTGTTTATGGACTTCTTGCTTAAAATTAACGGTCAATGTTAGCATAAAGGTTGTTAGGACAAAGTTTTTTAATTTAACTCTTCGGGACGCGGACGTTTGAGTTTGTTTCGTATGTTTATGAGTGGGTGTATGAAACTCAATTATTAAATATGTTGCAAAAACAGGATCTAGACAAGCGAAAGGTTGAGAGAGAGGCTTTCTCCTTTGGGACACTTTTGGCTCTTAGATAAATAAATATAGGCTTAACCTTTTAAAAGCCATTGCCTGATAGGATAAAAAAAATAAAGCTCATTTCGCATATTTAAGGCAAATCTGGTATAGTATCTCGTATAGTTTTTGTATAGAAGTCGATAATACTATGCAAAGCTGTGGTAGTTGACGGACCAAGAACCTGTAGGCAAGGAGTTACTTCTAAGGAAATGACGCTGGATTGAACATAATTATTGTGTTGCGGAAACCTGACAACCTGAAAACGTATCCAAACAAGGTTTAGCGTTGCACACTTTCAGGATGGGAGAGCCGGGTCGCCCTCGCATCACCTGGAGATGATTAGTGGAGAGAGAGACTTCATCAACTGCTCTCAGCTGGAGAGACTTGGATCAAGCCGCACAAAATTGGAGCAAATGGGGAGGGGGGAGGGTATACTCTGAGCTCTATGTCACTGATGAGGGATAAAAGGATCGCATCAACATCATCATAGATGGTGACACGGACACGTCAGATAAAAATAGTACTATCGCACCCGTTACGTTATTTTTTGTTTTTATTAATAGTGAGTTCTTTATGCATAGAGGAATCTTTACGATCAAAATGTGCCAGTTTGAAAGATAACTTTTTTATGGAATTTATCACCGTTACGTTGTTGATTAGCAACTCGAAAAGAATTCCTGAACCGTTGTCAGCTGTTAGGTCTTCCCGCCCCTAGACCTCTAAATCTCAACACTCAGCATACGAAACGCACTAGCGAGCTACAACTTAGCTAAACTTGGAAATCGAATCCCAGATGAAAAGAGATCTCTAGATTACATGATCTGCTGCATGTTATGGGCAGATCAAAAGACAAAAGCTACACTTATATGGACACCGTCTGCAATAAACTTTTTTTATATATAATGTGGCGCGGAGGTTTGTCATCTGATAAATCACTAGGACAAGATAGATCAAAGCCCAACCATACCAGGCATCAGATAATGTGTGATCCCCACTTTTGATCTCGGATTTCATTTCAAGTATGCTTTCATTTCTAATAACTTCGCGTTTTCTTCTCATGAGATACGGAACTCTAAAAACAATAAATGAACATTTTGCGTCCATTCTTCAGGGATAATTTGAGTGTTTTGCTGAAGTTTCTCAAGTGCCCACTCCGCTCCTTAGTGCCTGGTAAATATTATTGAAACAAATTTATTCGTGAAACTCTTTTGCACACAATCTGAATAGATGTTTAACATGTAGCGTCAATTAACAAGGTTAGAAATTAAGACAGGCTATATTTTTTAAAAGTTGCTCTAAAAAAATAAATATTTCTTATAACGACGGTCTAGATTTCATAAGACCTTAGATAACCAAAAGCTTAATTACTGTAGCTGAAGCTAAGATTTCGGTTTGGGTAGTTCAGATCTTAGCCACTGCTACTAAGATCTTGGTTTGAGAAGTTCAAATCTCATTCACTGCAGCTAACATCTTGGTTTGAATAGTTCGAATCTTAGTTACTGCAGCTAACATCTTGGTTTGAATAGTTCAAATCTTAGTTACTGCAGCTAACATCTTGGTTTGAATTGTTCAGATCGTAGTCACTGCAGCTAAGCTCTAGGTTTGAGTACCTACTCCAGATCTTAACCACTTCAGCAAAATTTTTGTTTTGAGTAGTTTAGACCTTGGTTTCTGCACCTTGTTAGGCTATTACGGAGTCAAGATTTTTGTAACTCTGAAAATTTATTTAATGTAACCATTTCTTATAGGTAATAGATAAACTTATTTTTTTTTATGAAAAGGAAGGCAAACAACAAGTGGGTCACCTGATGGTAAGTGATCACCACCGCCTATAGACACATGCAACAACAAAGAGAGTGCAGATGCGTTGCCAACCCAGAGGGCTAAGATGGAATAACTCTTGTGCCAGTGATTACACCGGCTGTCTTGCTCTCCACAACAGTGCAAGCATTGCTGCTTAGCGGCAGGATTAGATAAACTTAATTTGGTTTCATAAAGATTTCATTTGATCAAATTTGACATAAATTGTCTTTTGTGGAATCCCACTAATCACTAACAGTATAGTTACATTAACGCAAATACTAACGGAAGCCTTAAGTAAGTGCGCAAAGTAGAACAACTTACATAATGAGCTCTTTTCTTCTCGAAGCAAACAAGACGAAACATTTCAAAAGCTATTTATAAGTGAATCTTAGAAATGTACGAACATCAAGCACCGCAGATTAGCGGCTATACACAATGTTAAACTTGAGAGTCGGTAGATATACACGCCATAGCCGTCTAATTAAGTTCACCTAAGGATTAGCACGCTTTCAATGTTTTATAATAAACCAAAATATCCCTTTCTAACTAACTAGCGTGGGTGAGAGAGATGGATGCTCTTTGTCCCGTAATAAACGCTTGTGTTCTTCTATAACTAGGGGGAGTTTATTCTCGCAACGGAACAGAGACGAGCTCGACGTCGAACCTCCTTGCCTTCTCGCTCGCGCCAGCGCCTTTAGACACCCGAGGGAAACAGTCGCTCAAGCTCTCACTGTTATGCTTTAACAGTCACAGTGCTGAAATGTTTGGTGTCACACGTGTCAGGCTAATTATTCTAGGAATGTAGGCATTCAAAGCAACGTAGTTTTAAGTCTTAAAGCCAATTGACTCAATTACAACGCTCTTAGAAAATACGTTTACCAAAAGCTGCCGCCGATTTCAAAGGGAAAGCGGATTATGTGGAAAAGAACTTGTAGCGAAATCTAATTCTGCCAATCAACATTTTCTGAGAAACGGTAACAGAGAATATAATAGGATACTACGTTTTATTTTCCCGCCACACATAACGTATTTGGCTCATTTGGAATTCCATTCATAGAAAGCATCGTGATGAAATGTCAAGTCAAATTGAATTTTTGTTTCGTAACATTTTTAACGACGCCATGGCATCTGTCTTGTTAATTTCGAAGTCACTTACTTTCTTTAACTTAAAATTAGTTTAGGTACCTATAATGACTATACTGTAAGAATTAGTTACTTTTAAACCGCTGTACACAATTAATCTGTGTAGTACCATACTCTTACAGGAAACCAGCGTGAAGTAGTAGCTTGCTATTGCGTTATACCTAAAGTTTTTTAGAATATAAATTTCTGTACTTTTTTTATTACTTATTCTGGGTTATTCTTTTTGATTTAACGTCTCGACCCGGAAATACGGCGGCAGTAATTTTATAAGCCATTGGCTTTCCTTGACTTCCTCCTGGGATCTCTTTTTTGTAGGAGAAAGTAACCATGACGTGCCGTGCGTACATCAAGGATTATATTATCTTGGATATTTTGTTAAAAAAGATCTCTTGAGACTTAATTAAATTCTCATGGTTTATATGACAGGACTTAACTCACTATATTACTGGTGTTTTATGGAATACCAAAATGCCCGTTTGAAACTTCGCGCGCATCAATCCAGTCAAACAAATGACTAGCTGGAAAACTTTCCGCTACGCCATCAGAGGACCTTCAAGAAACGAGCCTATTCCTTTCTTAAAGGCCGGCAACGCGCTTCCGATTCTCTTGAAATTGCAGGTGTCTATGGGCGGTGGTGATTGCTTACCATCGCGTGACCCGTCTGCTCATTTTCCCTCTATACTATATAAAAAAAGGGCGTTCTTTTTCACTCGTTCAAAATCCAATTGTTCTACCAGTGGTTCTACCTATGCTGGCCGGTGCGAGCTCTCCACTGACCTACAAGTAATGGACTTCTAGTTAGCGTTTAAAATATTTCCGCATCAAAAGTCAGCAAAAGTACTACAAATCGACAATCGCCTCGCGCTGTCAGTCTGTCGGACCGACGGCGCTGCTGTCAATACTATTATTTTGTAAATAAGAAAACTATTTGCAACGAAACTTACTAAATTATTATTTTATGCACTTAGACGTAAAGTTGTAAATCTAATGACTATAAATGGTAAACTAATAATTTGCATTTGTAATATTGGCGTCAACCTGTATTCTTATGTCGGTCCGTTTTTCTGCTGTCATTTAGTATGACATTGTACATCCGTGTATTATATTTATCATATCATTGGAGCTCTCAATTAATTAATTCTAAAAATGGCAAAAACTCTGATATTGTGTGGGAATGTGATGAAATGTGTTCCGGGACTGAAGGATTGCCTGAAAACCTGTAGAACCGTGAGATCCCATTTTTAAGCCCAATTGTTAATTTTTATTTTCAAATTTAGCATAGTTTAACCGTTTGGGTCTACATTGCTACGGCGCGAAACCAGTTAACACCGATTTCGAGAAGTAGCAAGGTCTGTTCCAATTTTTAAAATAAGTATTTTGTTAAAAATAACATTTTTAATACAAGCTTTTAACAGTACTTTGTTACTGCATTGCCATTGTATCTCTATACACATACCTATACCTATTTTGTTTACTTGTGTGAATCATAAAGAGTATTTGTTTTTGTTATTGTTATGCCAAAATTCAAGCCAATGATACTACTGAAATTGATTCAAATTTGGCTTGTTAGATTTTAACTGAAGTTAAGATAAAACTTTCTAAAATTAAATACTTTAGAATTACACAAAAGTGCTTTAAAAGAAAAACATAGCCCTCCATCTTTCCTAACGATTAATACAGTAGAAAAACCAATATGCCTTCTGTTTGCACAATTCCCTCCCCGTTCATATTCGGAGGCTTCAGGCACAGTATATAAATAAAGCAGTACCGAAACTAGGCCTATTTATTAAGATAGAAATCTACGCTCAAATGGAGCGTTTGGGTTATCCTCTTAATTTTTTATTTGTTTTTTTTAAGATAGCACTAGCTACTCTTCACTACAGCATTAGGGTTTTCACTCCTAATTTTTGTAATTTTTGTAAAATTTAAATGTATTTTTTTTAATATTTTACAACACTTATTTGGGTCCCTTAATGATCAAATAACAAAATGGATTTACTAGTTTACAAATAAAATCGGGTAATATTTTTGGAAGCATGAAGGAGTTAAAGCTCCCATTTTGAAGAAGCCAAATTCAAGCAGCCATATTAGGTACTATGTAATACTTTCGGACTGTCTTGAGTGCACGCAAAAGCGATAAACGCAAAGCACTCGTTGACTCGTCTCGACGCGGCAACCGCGGTTGACAGCACCGCGAGAACCCCTCAACGATCCTATTGAGCGTGCGTCTGTGTAAGTGCGTCGGTTTCGAGCGTTTATGCGTAGGTTATCTACTGTTTATATATACACTGCGCTTCAGAGCTGTCAGTGACAATAACCGCGACCCTGTCGCGTGGAGCACATTTGTCACCCGACATTTGTTCAAGTGACGTGAATACAATCGAAGTCCCCATTTCCCCTGTCAATACCTCCCGTCATAATGGACCGAAAACATCTGCGCTCAACGCGTTGGTATTCACAAAAACGTAGCTTCACATCTTCAGTGACGCGTCGGAACTGGCTTCAGTTTAATGCTCGGATTTATGGTTTGGCTATGGATACCATAGTTCTAACGGAATGTAGATTTAACAGGTACCTAGATTATGGTTCTGTCACCATTCTCTGATATGTTACTGGTGTTATAATCTAACAGATAACTGTGATGCCGTCTCTGTTTATAGGACACAAACACAGGGCCTAAGAATTTATCGCTTTAAATCGACGTTTTGACCAATTACCAAGTGCCGTGGTTACGATCTTAAGGAAAATTGGCAGTAATAATACAAAAACACCTCCAGAAAAAAAAAATGTAGTAGCGTTGGTGTTTTTTTTTTGAAAGATTCAAATTAAGTAAACCTGACTTTTATTCAGTAAGGGCCAGGCCACACTGGTTGCGTACACGTCGCGTATGCGAATCAGCTCCAACTACCTTCGTAGAGCTGCGTTATAAATCGACATAAAACCTCGTTGTAAAACAAAACAAAACTAAAAATTTATATGTAGATAATATGGCAAAATAGACATTTAAACTGTTTATATGTCGCGTAGGCAAGAAGCCTTCCAACTTAGCCCTCTGGGTTGGCAACGCATCTGCAATCTAATTGGTGTAGCATGTGTGTATAGACGGTGGTGATCACTTACCATCATTTGACCCACTTGCTTGTTTGCCTTTCTATTAAAAAAAGACAGCAAACTGGTAATAAAAACATTAATAATCAAGTTTTAAGTTTAAGTTAAAAAATCAAGTTTTGATTAGGTATTGAATCTTAAGCGGAATCTTTTTTGACGCGAATTTTATTTAATTCTGAGACCTTACATACGTAGGTATCCTCTTTTCAGTTAGGGTTTTTAAAATAGTTTCATTATGCTATTAATGAAAATGAAAATGAAAAATTTATTTTGCAAGTAGGCCGTATAGGCTCTTTTACATGTCTGAATCTACTATTAATTCGAGTATGCTCTTGAAATAATGATATGCTTTCGAATTTTATTGAAAGCAATTTGATAAAGGAATCCAAAGTAATACAAACCTGATTAAAATTTCAAGTACTAAGCAATAAACTCTGCCTATTTTCAGTCATTAGGTTTCTTTACTCGTAGCTTTCCACAAATTTACACCACTTCAGCCATTTGTTAATGAAAAATATTTGTATTTTCAAAAGAACCTAATTTTATTGTAATTATTACCAAATTCAGAAATATTGAAGAGCCCCTTTTTCCAAGAAAATATTAAATTTAAGCTAAATATAATCGTTGAGAGAACTAATTTATAAATAAGAGAAGCTAAATTTAACTCCCGGATATTCAGGAGTATAATATTCCTCTTTTTAAGGTTTGCGTTTAATTTTCGTGAAACACGGATAAAGGTGAGATTTACTCGTAGTAGCCAAAATAACAAGGGGATTCCGAAACCACTTTAAACAGAAAATCATTTCTTTTTACTGGTAGTAATCTTTACATATCATAAGATAGATAGATTCATTTATTTCTCATTGGAAAAAACATTAAATTTAGCATGTCACAAACATAACAAATTCACCATAAAATCGTCAGAAAGGTAAACAAAACTTAGTCGCTATCTGTCCTGGAGTGCGATTTTTGAATCTCACCAGGTGAATAAAGCTCACCAAAATGGCCGTTTTTCATATAAATTCGGCCATTTTGGTAAGCTTTAGTCACCTGGTGGGATTCAAAAATTGCATCTCTGATCGTACTTGTACTTCGGCCACTTACTTCCTCTAAAGCACGCAATGGATTATGATTGGGCTTTCACTGGCATTAGATATATTTTTACGGAATCTTTTTATATACATTACATTCTAATTGAAACCGTGCGAGGCTGGGGTAGGTCGCTAGTTAAAAATAAATAAGAGCAAAGTTTTGAATACGAACTTGTACCAAAATGTTTCATTCTGATCAATCAATGCATAAATTGTTTTTAGCTTTAGCGGTAAAAAACATTTTTAATTATCTTTGTCGTCGGGAAACGTCGAGGTAAATTAATAATGATTTTATCATGTTAAAGTCCCGATGGACGTTATTAATAATCAATGCGCGTTTCATTATCCATTTGTGAAAATATTGAATGAAATAAAATTAGGAATAAGTAGTACCTTTTTACGGCACATGGAACTACAAAATAAACTTCAATACATTTCGTTGAATGGCTTTCTGTCGTAAAACGTAACTACATATTTTATAGGAAATGTATACATATATGAAACACTTCCTCATCTGGCTTCAAATTAATCATAACAATTATGCATAGGGACCACAGAAAAGAAATAAAAATTGTACAAACAGAATTTAAATTACCTAATTTTGTGTTCTAAATGTCGTTCCATTTATTTATGTAGAATATTCAAAATTATTAAAGTGGATCGAATCATCCATTGGTAAAAGTAAGATAAGGAATGTCGAGGTTGCAGTTTTAAGTCCTGCCTGATGATGAAGAGTTTTTCTTTATTATCATACTACCTATTGTAAATATTCTTAAATTATGTCCCTTGGTCGGGATCGAACTGACAAAGTTACAGAACTACGACCGTCAACTAGCCAGTCGGTCACTATTTGAGTATCTTTTTATCCATATTAAAACGAACATGACCTAATGAGAAACCTAGAATAGAAGAAAATGATCTACCTTCTCAAAATACAGTAAGTATTTTTCCACCAAAGTCAATAACATGTTCTCTCATTCAACCTAACCCGATATTCCACGAAGGCATTTGTAAATCGCGTCGCACTGGCCGGGATCGAGCGGGCATTTATCCCGGTCGTTAGGCGTAACGATGGCGATGGGTAAGTTGCTCGATTCATCGGCCATCGACATCGATGGCGGGTGTTCCGAGTGAACGCTTACTCCCACAAACATTTGAAATAAAGAAAGAAAAGAAATAAATGGAAGGAAAGAAAAGAAAGAATAGAAAGAAAAAAGAAAGTAAAGAAAAGAAAGAATGATGTTTCGTATTCGTTTATATCTAGCCTCGTGGTAAAATGATGAGGAAATCTGAAAATCTATTAAGTATGTCAAACACAACATTCTGAACTTAAAAATTGAGTATTTCTTTGTAATTTGCATGTTCTGAGCTGTGTTGGTAGAGTGTATTATTAAATTAAAATTGTAATGACAACACAAAGAAAAATTAGGGCAATGGCAGGACTTGAACCTGCAACATCAGCATTCCGTGCCTTGCGTTTTTCCAGTTTCGCCACACTGGCGCTGCCCTGCCCTGCGAATTTTCCAATGTGCTTCGTCTTACGGCCATTACATTATTGATTTTAAGGGTACAAATACCCTCGGTGTCATCTATATGAAACTTTTTTTAACAAGTTATCATATTCAACTGGGTACCTTTACAGCTACCGTCAGCTGACGAGAGATGGCGGCGTTTTGTTATTAAATTTTGTATTTTTATTTTAAATGTTTTCAACATTCAAATTAATAAATTAAAATTGTAATGACAACACAAAGAAGAAAAAAAACAATTACAATTTTAATTTAATAATTTGAATGTTGAAAACATTTAAAATAAAAATCGAAAGAAATTTCGGTTACAAAATTTAGTGTATTACCTATTAATTAAGAATTTGTAAAAATACTCTTATCGTCACTAGGTAAAATTTGAGTAACAGGTTTGGCTTGTTTGTATGGTCAAGCGGATATCTTAAAGACTCGAGTTCTGGCTTGTTAACTCGCTTTAGATGTAGAGTAGGTTTTTCTGTGCTACGTGGTTATGAGACTTCACAGTACAGTATGTTGACTTCTTACAGTTTATGTACTGATACAATTTGAGATGTATAACATAGAAAGACAGACGAGCAAATGGCTTACCCAATGGACAGTAACCACCACCGCACATAGACACCAAGGGATTGTAGATGCGTTGCCTATAAAGAGGGCTAAGATGGAATACCTCTTGTGCAAGTAATTTCACCGTCTGTATTGCTCTCCATGCCAGAACACAACAGTGCAAGCACTGCTGCTTAACAGGAGGATGAGCGAGCTAGGTGATGGTAGCGATCCTGACGGATCTTGCACAAGCTCCGTCCAATCGTTTGACCCCGTGTGCTAAATTTGGATAAAGCTTGACGTTTACATGTTACTGTTAGGTATTTTTATGAAATAGGAAGACAAACAAGCAAGTCACCTGATGGACAGGTATTGAAAAGGTTTAAAAATAGAGTAGGTACTTATGTAACATTCGTCACTGTACGTCAATTGAGGTAGCTAACAATATTCAGGACAATGTTGAACTCTTGTTTTGTCTTAAATTGTCCCTCAGTTCATTTCTATCTCTGATACAAGTACTAGTAGCAGATATGTTTTGAGGAGCAAGGCGTTATAGGTATACTTATTAATATATACATAGTACATTAATTATAGTATTATAAGAAATAGCTGCGCACTTATTTCAAGGGATAACTAAAACTTGTGCATGTAATATACGGCGTGATGCTAAGCTAAAACAACAATCAACTTACTGTTACGTGTTTGTGAACGATATCTGCTTTAAATCTCTAGCCAATTTTAAACCAAACACTTGATATGACGCTCCATTAAACTATCCCAGCATATAGACGTCCACTGCTGAACATACTATATGCCTCTTGCATGGATTTCCATTTAGTCCTTGATGCGGCGGTTTTGGTCCATATCGACCCAGACGATTTATCCATTCCATTAATTGCCACCAATAGGTAGCAAAGCCACCAGTTAATTCAGCCGTATCAATAGGTCCCAATAGATTTAACTCCGGGAAACTATCATGTTCAAACACAAGTATTCGCCAACCAATTTCCTGCAAGATGTGCACGTAATATCTATCGATTTCGTGCAATTCTGGTCAGATTTGCTTGAAAAGACTGCCTACAATATCTGTGTTGAAGTAACAATTGTTAAAAGAGAAAAACTTCTTAAATCAAGAAACATAACCAAGTGTAGTCCAATTCTATGTTTTCTTAAACACCAGGAAATCGCGGGTGCTGTTATAGCGGTATATGAACACCCATGGGGGTGGCATTGACTTACCGTTGACTGAATTGACACCGTTTTTCACCTAGGGGGCACTGACCATCCAATATCACGATTAAAATTCGGATGACGTCCAATCTCAATAGCGTCACGTACTTTCCTCGGCACAAAAACTTTCTCTCACCAGTACGGACACCTTATCAAAATGGACAAAATGCGTCGAATCCGAATTTAACGAATGTTCTTTCACTGCCAAAATCTGGCTGTCTTGTTTCTCTATACTACGTATGACGTGTTATACTGGTTTTTTTCTCAAATACACATTCAGGACGACTTATTCTAAATTGAAGGTCTAGAACTGCCTTTTACGATTTCACCTATCGTCAATTGCCAATCTTGTCAAAGTAATTAGGTACATTTGAACTGGGACCGTTAGTTATAGTGGAAGGACATGTCAATAAAGTTTATTTGAAATTACTCATGAATAAGCAATAATGTGTATGCAAGGAATTTTCAACTCAACGCCAATAGTAAGTGCACCGTTAAACCACCGTCAACCGCCAAAATAAATAAACGAACAGATCCCTTATGTTCAATTATCTGTTTTTTACTATTAAAATCTTTGAGACTACTAAAGTCTCTTAAGTCTTAAAATATGAATTAATACGCACAATAAGACATTGCCTTCCGTTGCTTCAAAATGAAAACATTTTTATTAATACTTCTTTTTTAAATGGTATAGAGGAAAGCCCCTGTTTCTGATGAACTGCTGTGCGCTTAGATTATGATACGGTTTTTACTATTACCATAATGCAGAGACTTTTTTCTGGCTTGTTCATTCTTCAACACTTTTTGCCAATCAAAGGCTTTCTTTGAGTAAGATTTTGAAATAAGGATTAGCGCCATACTTTGATCAGAGTTTAGCCAGAACTCAGCTGATACTTGATGCATTGATTTAATTTCAGTTTAAACCGACAAATGTGACCGTGTGAACGTGGTCTTATTTGAGGAACGGTCTATAACTAGCACCAATTAAGAGAGTTTTATAAGAAAGTCTGGTCGTAAAATAGGTAGGTACACATTCCGTATATGCTTGGTGGCCACGTTATTGCACTACTTGGTCTTATCTGCTCTGTTCTTCATCTCTTTTATCAAACGGTTGTCTAGATAATAATAGCGATAATATTGCTTATTGAGTACTTCATGTTATTTCTCTAAATTGCACTTTTTCTTGCTGTTTTGTGGTGATCGATAAAAAGTGTACAGTGTGTTAAAGAAAGCTTAACGGGCAACAAAATTACAGTCAAAAGTTAGTGGTTTATTGAAGGACGTTAATAGTCTCTTAGTATTCAGAGCGCGTCAGTGGCATGACGCTGTGCTAATTTTAGCCCTGCCCGTTTCCAACCGTGCAAAATTACCAATTCGAATTTATCATATTTCGGTAAAGTCATTGGTAGGGATTAAAGAAAAGGGAATTTCATATCACGTTTCACGGTTTTTCATGAATATCAAATCTCATTTAACAAAGAAAACGTAAACAAACCGAAATGTAAACACATTTTTGCGGGTGGTAGGATATTGTGCAAGGTCCGTGCGGATCGCTACCACCACTTTCCCCGCTAATCCAGCCGCTAAGCACTAGTGCTTGCACTGTTGTATTCCGGCGTGGAGAGCAAGACAGTCGGTGACATTACTGGCACAAGAGGTATTTCATCTTTAGCCTTCTGGGTTGGCAACGGATCGTTGGTGCTGCGGTTGTCTATGGGTGGTGGTGATCACTTACCAACAGGTGACCCATTTATTGGTTTGCCTTCCTATGATAATTTGGCGACTTGAAAACATGGAGAGAAACATTTTCATCGGTTTATATTGTCTGCCCGTGAACATGGAACCTGAAAACTATTCAAAACGTTTTAAATTAGATTTATTACAATGTACCTGTCAACAAGACTGGTCCTCGCGTCCGGGGATTTTAGAGCTGGCTGCTACTTTACCCAAAGGCTAAGCCTCGCTATCCAGCGGGGCAATGCATTCAGCGTTCTAGGGTGTTTTCCGCATGGCGCAAGCGACAACGCAGACGGCGTTCTTCCTTTTTAGATATATATTTTTAATGTTTTGTATATAAATTGTATTTTAGTTTAGGTTTCCTTTAAAACATTTTATAGGCAACCGTAAATAAATATGTACGCAGAATGAACTTTTAAATCGTTTAATATCAAACATCTTTTTCAATTATTTTGTAAGGGTTATGAAAATGAAAATGAAAAATTTATTTTGCAAGTAGGCCATATAGGCTCTTTTACATGTCTGAATCTACTAGTTAAAGATAAGAAAGCAGACGTAAACAAGCAAACTCTTAATTACACCTGTTATGAGATGTGTAAATACAATTCACAAGTCAAGCTTACTTGATGCCGATGTTTGAATATATTACGCAAATGTTTGCTCGTTCGAATTTATCCGCTAGTCATCGACAAACATTTATCTTCAGAGTTTGCACTTAATAGAAACGTTTTCGATATAAATAAGACTTCATAAAGCGTTATTATATTATTTATTATCGTAATAATCTTAAACTTAACAAAACTATTTGCTACTTTTACTATTCTACTGAGAATTGGGGTGTGCTGAAAATCAGCGCCGTGGCAGTAATACTCCAACGGAGCCCGAGCGCACAGCACACGCTGAGCACACTCCCATTGTATTGGCAAGCGCAGCGTAGGACGACCAGCCACAAGATGGTCCGATGACCTCATACAGGTGGCAGGAAGGCGCTGGCTGCATGCCGCTTCCAACCGGTTTTAAATAGTAAACAAAATTCTACCTATTTCACTTTTTGTCACCTAACACATCGTTTATAAATAAAATAAAAGTAATCGAGGCTGTAAATAGAATAGGTAATCTATAATTTGATGTTTTAGAATGTTTAATATAAAAAAAACATTACTTATTTGATGGCAAAGACTGAAATTTTAGTTTCAAATGTTGTTTACAACTTAAAACAAGATGGAAGCATATGATTTGGATACAATCTCAAAACGTTTGTCCTCTTGACAACACGTGTTTTGGTGTAGTATTCAATAAAGAGTTATCGTATTGTATGATAGTATGTATTTTGGAAAGATTTATTCAAATGACATAAAAAAATATTCAGCGGAAGTCATCCAAAATGAATGTTATCTCATCCTAAATCGTCCGCCGAAATACTCTAAGGAAACGTCAATGTTCCATTGTGTAGGGAAATATTTACATGGATAAGTACTCATACATTGTATCTCCCTTGTGATGAACGGCATAGTATTATAGCGATACCAAGTCACGAAAAGAATGAAGAAAATTAAATTTTCCGTGACTACTCGTTACATATTTTATACCTATTACGTTTGACGTGAGGTAAATAAATAAACAGTACCCTTACCATGAGTACAGTGCACCTAGCCGTAACCATACTCGATAGCGACAGCGTAAAACGATTCGTATGGGAAATTGCACAGCGCCTCTAGCGCTCACTTAGATAACTAAAGATCGCTAGTATGAGTCCAACGGTAAATTACCTATCGAAATCTGAACGTCAGTGTCTAACGTTTTGTAGCTGTTGCCGTAGAATATTGGTACCATGAGTCACAAATTTGACACATGTCATCGAAAAATACCGTATCGACTATGGTTAACTCTTTCACGACAAATGGGAGCGTATTTAACCGCTATCGACTGTAGTAACGTAATAAGAATTTTCGATAGAAACTCATGGTAATGGTACAGTAAATTGTCGCGTTAAAGTCCCGCCAAACTTAAGAAGTATGTGTGACAATTACGAAAATTTAAAACATTTTAACAAATAGCGAAAGTAGAAATAACCACAGACATATTTCTACTTCTCGTAAGTTTTAATTTTGGAAATTGGAAACACTTAATTATCTTCAATCATTTTTTTCGCTTCAATCTTTGGGTTCTTTAATTTGTGTGCAAATTTTAAAAATGAATAACTTACTTCTAAATTGCTACATGATTTTTGTTTTTAAGATATATTGTGTGTGAAATGAGATAAAATGAAAATCCAATAACGAAATTTCAAATATAATTTAGCAGAAACTTTTGTTGGTATAAAAATTTCGAAGAAAAAAATAACTTACCGAACCCGCAATTAGAAACTTAAGCTGCGATTCTAAGAATCTTATCTCCTTTTCCTTTTAAGTAGGACAAGGAAGCCCTGAAAATTATTAAATAACAATGATCAATACTAACCGCCAAGTATATTGCGTTAAAAGTTTAACAACACAAAGAAAGATCTAGGGTACCAGCAGGACTCGAATCTGCAACCGTATCATTCCCTGTCGTGTGTTTGGCCAGTTTCGCAACTGTAATTGTCATTGGCATTAGCTGGTATTGTCATTGCATAGCATTTAAATTTAATAATTAGAATTTTTACACTAAAAACATTTTTTTATACAACATAGGGAGGCAAACTAGCAAGTGGGTCACCGTAAGTATTCACCATCGTCTATAGATATTTGCAACACCAAGGCGATTGCAGATGCGTTACCAACCCAGAGAGCTAAGGTGAAATACCTCTTGTGCCAGTAATTTCACTGGCTGACTTGCTCTCCATGCCGGGACACAACAGTGCAAGCACTGCTACTTAGCGGCTGGATTAACGAGCAAGATCCGAACAAGAATATCGATCCGGGCGGACCTATTAATTTTTTGGTACATTAGGGGAAATATACGTACCACCTTAGAACCCTAACGCAATAACGCAACGTCTAGGACTAGGTCTAGGTCTTCGACTAGGTACTACGGTGGTACGTGTTTCAATTTCCTTGACTGTACATCTCTAGCCGTCTAGATATCTATTGTGTCTTTGTGAAGTTATTTGTACTGATAACAAAGATTGTATCATGTTCATTGTACTTAAATATACTTTCGTCATTTATCTTAGCATAATGGAGAGAAGCCATTTAAAACGATCAAAGAAATTCCAACGAAAATGAATTTTAGTTCAACATGGCTTTTTGAAATGTTTTTGTGTGGGAACACAAAATAGAATTTTTGGAGCTAATCCCTGTTTGAATATGTAAAGCTCTCGAGCTAATATTTACGCTGTGTTTCATCTACGTGATGTTGAGAATGTGTAATTTAGAAAAATGTTTTCCGAGCAGAGGCATCTGCTTAAAGAATCACAAATATTTATGTATAAGCGAAAATTGAAACTGCGATGCATGTTCAAATTCAGTTAAAGACTGGATTATTTTCTTAGATTTTTTTTAGAGAATTTAAATAAATATAATTAAAAATTGTCGCGCCTATAATGCATACATACTTACAGATAAGTAATTTTTGTAAGTATGTATGCAAATAAAGTTGATTCACTATAGTATTTCAGTTTAATTGATACAGTTCTCGAGTGAGGACAAAGTCCCTATGTACTCGCCTGAGACCATAACGAAAATTCGAGGGTTAAACCCCATGATTTTTAAAAATAATTTTCCGACATTAAGGGACACCAACTAAGTAAATTTTTTGAATAAAATACCAGTTTCGACAAAATCGATACCTCCAGGATCCAGGAGGTTAATTTTTATTTTATATAAGAATACGACAACATTAAAGAATAGAATAGAATAGAATTATTTATTTCGACCATCTATGGGTCATAAATCATGTTAGTAGTAGTTTGCATTCAAAACTTAATCTAATGTTAGTTACACAGAGCACAATTAATGATATTAAATATAAATTAAAATCAAAAAATAGAAATAAAATTAGATTTTTTATGCTTATTTTTATTTTCTTAAAGAGCACCAAAAAAACCCAAGACTTATTATGACATTTTATGATAGCCGCAATGCTTCTTGGCTTGGTCAAAATCGATGAAAATAAAACACATTAGACTATCACAAACCCCAATCAATGTTCCGAGGTAAAAAATTTATTTCACCCAAATTATTTCTAATGGGCTGGATGTGACCAAAAATTGAAGTTTTCTTACTTATTTTAAAAACTTACAGGTGTGAAAAATGAGACGCGGTACGTATGTATTATTTATTATCAAACCGCGATTAGAATAGCATTGAAGAGTAACGTCAGCACACTCGTTTCACAGATATAGAAATGAAGCTTGACGCAAGTCTATGTAATGACAGGGTGTTGACGTTACTCTCCAATACCATTCTATTCACGGTTTGATAATATCTCCACTACGTCCACTTTCGAAGTAAATATAAAAAGAAAGCGATCAAATCGGTCCATAACACATTTCTTTTACCGTTTTCATGGAAACAGAATACCTATTGCTTCTAAATATTTCTGTAATGTCCATAAAGAGCCCTTTTATTTACGACTGTCATCGCCTGACAGAAGCTGACTGCCGTTGACAACCCTCACTCGACTGCTTTGCAAAAAGCCGATTCCAGTTGTTTACGACTTCAATCAAAATGGAATACACTTAATATTCTTTATCCAAAGGAATATTAAAATTTGGAGCACTGAAAAGACGACATGGAAATGGAATTGATTTTTACAGGCTTTTGGTTTTAAGCAAGTGTTAAACAGGCCGGCAACGCGCTTGCTAATCTCTGATATTGCGTGTGTCTATGGGCGGCGATGATTGCTTACAAACACGTGACCCTGACACTTTTTAAGTCTGGGATGACTTTCAACTGAAGAAAATTCTGTGTATCAAAATATTCATCGTACTGGGGTGCAATTCTTGAATCTCATGACTAATGCTCGCCAAAATGGCCGAATCTCTATGAAAAATGGCTATTTTGGTGAGCTTCAGTTACCCGGTGAGATTCAAATGCAAATTTTGAATCTCACCAAAATGGCCGCATTTCTATGAAACACGGCCATTTTGGCGAGCTTTAGCCACCCGGTGAGATTCAAAAATCGCACCCTTGTTCCATTGTCATTTTATGATATTGACTTATTAAAAGAGATTTTGTGCCGCATTACTATACCTACATATATAAAGCTCGTTGTTACTATATACAGCTTGTTCATAAAGATGGCTGACAACTTTAGTTACTTAGTAACTCGAAGTTTTAAAAAAGCCTACCCGCCATAATAATCTACGTTCATGACAGCTCTCCGGAAGAAATGTTTCTGACGTTTCTATCAAATTCCTTTTCTCATTGGATGTAGCGGTACATCTACATCATTGTATAGATAGCTTCGAAAGTAACAAAATGAAAATGAAAATGAAATGAATGAAAATGAAATGAATGAAAATAAAATGAATGAAAATGAAATGAATGAAAATGAAATGAATGAAAATGAAATGAAAATGAAAATGAAAAATTTATTTTGCAAGTAGGCCATATAGGCTCTTTTACATTCATGTCTGAATCTACTAGCGCTTCGGAAAATGGAAGATACTATGAGGAAGCTCTGCAAAGTTTTGATAAGACTATCCCAGTGCTGGATTTTGCGGGTGGTGGGACCTTGTTCAAGGTCCGTCCGGATTGCTACCACCATCTATCTCGCTAATCCTGCCGCAAAGCAGCAGTGCTTGCACTGTTGTGTTTCGGCGTGGAGAGCAAAACAGCTGGTGTAATAACTCGCACAAGAGGTATTCCATTTTAGACCCCTGGGTTGCAATCTTCTTGGTGTTGCGGGTATCTATAGGCGGTGGTGATCACTTACCATCAGGTGACCCATAAGATTGTTTGCCTTCCTATTCCATAAACAAAAATGCACATGTTGTTTAGATTTTTTCGTGATCGCCAGTTTATGAATAAAAATAGAACATTATACGAGTATTTTTTACAATGGTAGTTGTAAATAAACTTACATTAAACAATTAATAGATTCAGGCATTACTTTGCGGAGGTCCATATCAACAAACTGGAACAAATTACCTTGCTACTCCGCGAAACCACATTAAACAGTCATTGCGTAAAGTTATGTCACTACCTACTAGCAAGACTTGCTAGACTAGCTATCTTTCGCAGAGTAGTAAGCTAATTTGTTTCAATTTGCTAACTAATAGCATCAAATAATTTCAAGGTTTTCTTAATCATATTTAAACCGAGATAATCTCAAAGAATATTGCTATTGATTTGATGATTATTATAGATTCTGATGACGTGATCAGAAAAAAGTACAGAAATTTCTGTTTTCTTACCTTATCTGACAGTTTTGCTTCTGATTGTACGATATTAGGGCGTTGTTATTCCGTGGAGGTCCGTTCGCAGACAGGAAGTCGTTCGGAAGATGGAAATGCTTAAGTATTAGATGACCAAAAACATTCTTAAAATCCTCGATACATTTTAAAAGGTTTTATAAAACGATGGAAAGATAAATTTACATTGAACTGCGTTATGTAAGGAAGAATAAGAAATTTTTATTAGCTTTTGATTCCGGCGCTCTCAAAAGCTTGAAAACTTGTTTAATATATCTATCTTCAGTGGTTTGGGCTGAGCATTGTCAGTCAGTCAGTAAGTAAGGGAACTCGTTTGTACTTATGTAGAAATTAAGCTTTACTAGTAGGGGCTTTGATCAAAACTGAACATGTCAACCCCATTAGAAAACAATATATCTTAAAACAATACACTACAGACTCACAAAATAACAAAAACCTTAGCTGCCTCGCTAGTTGGTTCAGACAAAGTCGATTGTATCGATAAATTGATCACACATTGCAAGAACTACACCCAAATTGTGCAAATAACCTGTCCTTAATATACTCATACCAGACACACTTCATGACCATTTAGTCATGTGTGTGAACCAGACACACTCCATGTTCATTTGGTCATGTGTGTGAATCAGACACACTACATGACCATTTGGTCATGTGTGTTAACCAGACACACTCCATACCCATTTGGTCATGTGTGTGTGAACCAGACACACTCCATGACCATTTGGTCATGTGTGTGAACCAGACACACTCCATGACCATTTAGTCATGTGTGTCTGGTTCTGTCATTTGACAGACGACGCCGCGAAACCCACAAAAATATCGACTTAAAATCACATCCTGAATGTGTCAGAAATAGAAACAACTTTGAAATATAAAACTGCACCGTCACAGCCATGTTTACGCGTGCTGTTTTGTTTCCCACTTCAAAACGAAGCGTTTTCCAATACGTTCTATTTTTAAATGGTTCCATTAAACCCGTATATATTTATATTAAACCCTGCGGATATAATAATTCCAGCTCGGGAGTGAAACATCGGTGGCAGTAGCGCTTTGAAACCGTATCGCGGTCATATTTTATTGGACTGCATGAAAGGAACGATATAGTTTTGGTTGGTTAAAGTCGAAAAAATACGAGCAAGCGCACGATAAACGTCCATAGAGACCCTTCTTAATGGATGTAAGGTTTAGCCATGTTTTAAGCTGAGCCATCGACAATTTTGTTTTGCGATTCTTGATCATTATTCATCTTTTGGCACACATAATCAATAAAATAATGCAGTTTTAAAAACATCGACTTTTGAGCTTAGGGTTCGTATTTTTAAACAAAGTAATGTCAGTTTACGAATCATTGTTACATTCATCAAATCAGTCAAATCAGCTATCAAAAATAACTTATAAAATCACTGTCCTATAATATAACGAGTGGGTACTTTAAAAAGGCGAGTAATGGTCACTTTTCTAGGTAATTGCGTCCCACATTTGGCCTCTCATCTCTTTTCATCCGATGAGACTCTGGTCAAACGATAACTCAACATCAATGAAAAAACAAGTACCTATCAGTAATAGGAACTTACAACTTTCAAAATATATCAAAAATGGGTTAGGTTATGTTCAACTAATTGTGGAAGCCACACATAATTATGAGTAACGATGCAGCATTTCCCAATGGATGCGCAAACGGCTATTAATAGCGAACAATCGAAGCGCGCAGCTGTGCGCGAGCGCCGGTTCTGTTTGTAGCGATAAAGAGTGAGAGAGTACAGTTTACCTTCGAATTCGATTTATCTAATCTTAGTACCGGGCGTTGAATGCAAAAAGTCTAGTGACCGCAATTAACTGAATACTGCATCAATTCAGCCTACGCTTAAAAAGTGTATTTATAATTAATACGCAATAATCTTTATTGTTTTTGATAGTACATTTTTATGTTTTTTTTTACTAAATTAGTTATGATACGAATTGTTATTTATTTAGACACTGTAGAAAGTTTATTAATTACAAAACTTACCTGTTTAGCAGTTTTCGCTGACGTGCATTCATTTAAAAGGTATTTGATTTTGTTTACCTGTAAAATAAATTAATATCGTATTAGAAAAATATTAAATGTTTCATAAATAAATAAGGAAACTGTAATTCTGTCTGAGATACCTTGTTCTAAGGCAGAACGCAGTTTGTCACTGTTTTCACGAAACAAACTCTCTTATTTTCTCTCTGCTCTGAATCTCGGCTTAGTTTACATTTCGCAAGAAAAACAAAACGTTCGTGTGTATGAAACTAAAACGGTTAAAAATATAATCTGTCATCATTAGCTGTTAGCTGGTCCAGCTTTGTGGACACTTTGTCAAGAACTGTCACAAATATTCTTCAAAATGTCACTCAGACTTTTCCTTAGTCGGTGTCCCAATTGTCACACTTTTTTTAAAAAAAGGGAGGGAAACGATGAAAGGCGGGTCATCTGACGGGAAGTAATCATCCCACGTATAGACACCAGCAAATCCAAGAGAGGCGGAGATCTGTTATCGATCTCTAGCTCCCTCATCCCAGTGCCTATGTATCTCGTCTAAGCTACCTCATACATTGCACCATTTTGCTGTAAAATTGTGGTACTACCCCGCAACCAGCCATAGTTTAAAGTGAAACGCTATCACTGTAACAGTCATTCATCGAGTAGGTACCTACTTAGGTTAACCGACACCGCGAAAGTGCTCACGTTACAGACTTCACGTGCTAGAAATTAAGTTAATAAGTAGTTATGTATAATACATTTTTATGTTAGTCTTCTATGGGCCTATGCAGCCTGAAATAAACTAATTCTATTCTATTCGTTTTTTTTTATGAAATAGGAAGACAAACAAGCAGGTGGGTCACCTGATGGTAAGTTATCACCACCGCCTATAGACATCCGCAACACCTAAGAGATTGCAGATGCGTTGCCAATGGATGGAATACCTCTTGTGCCAGTAATTGCACCGGCTGTCTTGCTCACCACGCCGGAACACAAGAGTGCAAGCACTGCTGCTTAGCGGCAAGATTAGCTAGCCAGATAGTGGTAGCGATCCGGACGGACCTTGCACAAGGTCCTACCACACCCGCAAAATAATATGTCTAAAACAATAAAAATCGAGCTCTTTTATGCGGCATCACCTGCGTAATATTCTGTGCAGCAATATCGTATATTTTTTATCCAGGACATAGTCTAGCTGTCTACCAAATTTTATCAAAATCTTTCCAGTCGCTAGTGCGTGATTGAGGTACAAACATCCAAACAACCCAAGATCCAAACATTCGAACTTCATTACTTTCATTGCATTTATAATATAATATATTTATAATTTTGCGGGTGGTAGGACCTTGTGCAAGGTTCGCCCGGATCGCTACCACCATCTTGCTCGCTAATCCTGCCGCTAAGCAGCAGTGCTTGCACTGTTGTGTTCCGGCGTGGAGAGCAAGACAGCCGGTGTAATTACTGGCACAAGAGGTATTCCATCTTAGCCCTCTGGGTTGGCAACGCATCTGCACTCTCTTTGTTGTTGCAGGTGTCTATAGGCGGTGGTGATCACTTACCATCAGGTGACCCACTTGCTTGTTTGCCTTCCTATGTTGTATATAAAAAAAGTAGGATTATTGGGATTGAAAGGAAGTAGTATCGTCTTTGAATAGTTTTTTCCAGTACCTTCATTCAGGGTACACTTTTGACCATGATGCCTGGTTCGGAGTGACCGCCAATCTGACCTCCGTAATCTTTCAACACTATTTAGTCACTACTTAGTTAAAAATCTCATGTCTTTTGGGCGTTATGCAACAAGAAGCCAGGCTGATAGAATCCCATATAGGTAAGCCTGTGATAAGAATAGACTAATTAATAAGCAAGGCATACCTTTTCTGAGAAGAATAGCTTCTCTAATATGAGCTTACACAATAGCAGAGGCACGTGATTGAACATAATGCCGGGGATAATCTACCCCCTTTAGTTATTAATAGTCCTCATTTCTTCTCATAATCAGAACACGTAATAAATATACATTGTTTTCCATTAAGAGGCGTAGTATTCAACAGACCAATTCCCATAATTGCAGAAAGTAGGTTTCTAGTGTACCTAATAAGTTACATGTTCGTCTTAATTCTTTTAAGAAAAACCGGCCAAGTGCGAGTGGGCAGAAGAATGGACAACAAATTGGAAGAAATTACTTTGCTATTCAGAAAAACCAACGTGGTTGGTTGGCCCTCCGCAAAGGAAAATGAAAATGAAAAATTACTTTGCAAGTAGGCCATATAGGCTCTTTTACATGTCTGAATGTACTAACGCTTCGGAAAATGGAAGATTCTGCTGAGCAGAAACGCCGCAAGAAAGCAGTTTTTTTCTTCTTCTCTGTTCACAACAGATTACAGTGCAATATACATAATTATCACAATAGTACATGACATACATACATACAAAAAAACGCCTGAATCTTTAGGAAAAATAACAGTGATATGTGCACTTCATCTTGTTTGTGGTGCACGGACCGCGGCCGCTGCTGGACATCGTCGAGTGCGCAGCTTTCTGACCGAAGGATGTTGTGTTCCGGCGGTGCCGGGGCACCTTGCCGATGGCGAGCACGACATTATAAGTGACGACGCATCGGCGGCACGCCGTTTTGTCGTCAAAATAGTTTTAGTTTCACTGTAATTTTTGTTTGACATGTTGATAGTCTATAAGGTAAGTAGTTATTGTATGGGCCTTGTCACCTGTAATAGACACTATCGGGTTATTGATTGGGTTGCCTCGTGGATACTGAACGAAACTCTTTTACATGCATACGAGTAGATAGATGTTCCGAACTATAAATAACGTACGTGTAAAATCCGCACAAACCACAGTTTTCCTGGCGCTGATAAGATATATTTTTAATTAGACGGGCGTGGAGTGCCGATAGCGATGAGCACCGATTTGCTCGCTATCGGGGTAACATCTGCAAATTGGCCACGTTGTTGTTTTCCTGTAATTGGATTTATTGTCCATTTGTTACGAAATATGTGGTGAACTTTGTGTCGGAATACCTATTAATAATAGTAATACGATAGTTACTCTGAAGGCTACTTCATACGAAAAATTGTTTAATACTTACCACATAAAACATCCCCATTTTATTAGACTTATATCTTGTATTTGGAGGCTGAAAAGAGTCAATGCGGCGTTTTTATCGGTTCGCACTCACATAATTATATGGGAAGCAATGATGCTACGGCGCATGCGAGCGCATCTTTGAGTAAAAATAAAGAAAAATAGCACAAAGATCATGCATAGATAATCTAAAGGAAACTTATAATTATAATGCCGGCCAAGTGCGAGTCAAACCCGCGCACCGAGGATTCCATAAAAACACACTCACGCACTGACTGGAAACTTTATACTAATACTCATTCATTTAAGGAAAAAATATGAGGAGTTATAGAGACAAAGAAACATGACGTCAGCTTGATGCGGGGAGGTAACAGCGCCATCTAGGAGTGGCTTTCGAAAATAAACTTTGTCCGAACGGTTAGGCCGACATCTAATTGATTGCACAGGAACACAACGTTACCTCGTTACACCGAGAGTAAGCGCCCTCTGTGGGATTTTGCAATGCAAATATCAAAACCTTGCATTTTGCCCGCTCTGAGCAGCATGCCCAAAATGCTTGCGGCACGACCACTTATATTACTTACCAGCCGTTAAATTTTGACAAATGTCCCATAGAAAATGACATTGTGTCAAAATTTTACCGTTGGTAGGCAAAACAATTCGTTGTCTGAATATAGAACGCAGCATAAATCAATTAAAAATGAGGAACTAAAAGCTCCTTAATCTATACTTGATCATTGAGTCGGCTTATTGTACCAGCATATACGTAGTTTGAAAATAAATTATTTACAAGCTGTGATTACACAGCTATCTTGGGAATCTTCTCATTGTGGAAATTTTTCTTCATCGTGTTTCAGGAATAATAACGATTTCGAAATACGAGTAAGGTACAATTAAGTTGCTAATAATATTTTTTCTTTTGCGATACAATTATAAGACATTTGTAGTTCTAAGTAAATAATGATAACTGACAATTAAATACGGGTCTGAACGAAATTCTTTGCCCTCTGACAAGCCTGTAAACAACCAGACCAAGCTTCGTGTTTACGCGCGCATCTGTTCAAGAAACTAAATTAATAAAAACCCTGTTTTTTACTCAAAAATATACGTAAGTATAATGAAAATTACCTGAGAAGTGATTTTACAAGAAGATAATCTCGCAGATCCATGTTCATTCATACTCCTGTTAGTACCTGCCAGGGTTTTGTTTTTAATCGGTAATCTAGTAAATTTTCAGCTAAAACTTAGTTTATGTAAGACTAAATGTTTTGACAAAATGTCGTTACATCGATTAAACCGCTTCCCTTTTTGATAAATCACAACATACATTAATAGCACTGCACAGAGAAAGGCCACTCACCGCCCCGCACCAAATTCAAATACCGCAGCCCCCGCAGCCCCTCTCCTATAATGATGGAAAACTGACGAGTTTTAGTATGGGTGGACGCAGGCACGCTTACGGACGTCACCTTGCTTATGTAGTAGCTACGCGTATTTTTAAATTGCTCCCCAGATGCATATCACCCAGGATCAACCCCCAATCCACTCCCGTTTGTAATTGCAATTACTGACAAAATATATGTTTTATAACGCACTTCAAAGTTCAATGCACCCAATAACTCGCTTCGATCCAATAAATTCAATTCAATAGCGTCGTATAATTTATTGCAGTTATGCACTCAGAATAAGTACTCTGAACAAATTAACTTTATCAGTCTAATGGAACTCATTTCAGCGAAAAAATTCTTAATAGTTATTACGTACCATGTAACTTAATGCCGTGATACAATATTTAAAGACTGCTTCAGTGTTTCACAGACACTAAATACCGATAATAATACGGAGAATGCAACGATATTGAGTGTTTTCAACCATCATTTTGTCCCTCAATACTGTAGTGTTGGCACCTCACGTCACAAGCCTTGTCTCGCACTTACTTATGGAAGCGGCCACAATCTTCCCTTCACCCCGATGTACGCATTGGTTGACACGTAAGGGCCAAAAGCTATAAAAACCAAAGGTTAGTAGTAATACGGGGAAGTTTAAAGTTCCATTTTCTTAAAGACTAGTTAAACAATAAGTCATTCATACTAAATGACTGAATTTAACAACAACATTTCAAAAATATTACTGAACATGCGAGATTCAAATCTTTGTGAAGAAAAAATTAATTTCTCTTGCGTATTACAAAATAAATGATTTTTTTCTGGACAGGGATGTTTGGAAATAATCCCGACTTGCATCGGCGATCCCTTGTTCCAATTAGCGTAACCTACTCTGTTAAATACTTAAAAATAAGTCAAAGTAAAAATTTAACTTTGTTTTTTAATGATACTTCGTTGAGCTGTTTCCGCTATCTGTAATGCCCATCGTGTTTTTTTCCGAACTGGTGGTCAATTTTCTGACGTTCACTAGTGCATCTCGTTAGTTTAATCTGAATAAAGATCTGAGCATCTGAATTATCTGTGACTTTGAGTACTAACTGTCAGATCATCTCCCAGACATGAAGATAAAAGACAGTCACGTAAAACGGAGATAACCTGATTCAACCCTTGACGTCGTAATGTTTAACGTTCCGACTGCTTCGAGATGTTTGTAATATTCTTTACTACCCATTCACTTTAACGCCACTCCATACAGTCTCATTCAATCCATAAAACAATGCTAATAAAGATCCAGCGTCGTGCAAACAAATCCCTCATATATTTAATGTATAATAACATATATTAGCTATTTCCGTAGATCATAAAGCAGATTAGAATGCCTAGGATCTTATCTTTGTTTGTCTGTAGTTTCGGCGTGACGAGCTTGTAGGTTGTAGCGATGTTGGGTATCCAATGACACACATTGGTGTGATTATCTAGACGTAGCATCGCATCGCTGGACTCAACGCTTGTTAGCTAATCCAGCCGCTAAGTAGCAGTGCTTACACTATTGTGTTCCGGCGTGGAGAGCAAGGCAGCCGGTAAAATTACAGGCACAAGAGGTATACCATTTTAGCCCTCTGGGTTGATATCGAATCTGCAAACTCCTTGATGTTGCGTGTGTCTATGGGCGGTGATGATCATTGACCATCAGGTGACCCACTGGTTAGTTAGCCCCCCTATTCACAAAAATGCAGTGCCAGCGCTTTGCATTGCTCGCTCATGCTCGGACGTAAAATTATATGGCCTTCCCTTAATTTAAGATGATATCTTATTTAAAAAAAATATCCTCACGATTGAGCCTTTTGATCGGTATTGATAAAATACGGGTGTTTTTTTTACCATTTGGCTGGTTCGATTTCAGGTTCAGACAGGCGATTATTCAAAAATCTTTGATAGCAGTTTAAATTGTTTTTAAAATGAAAATAAAGTCTTCTTTCAGTAAACCTTTCTATTTACAATATTTAAGATACTTTCCCTCCACGTGGCAAAGTCGTGAGACGCTCTGTATATCGCTCTGTATCTGTACCTAAGGCTTGTATTTATAACTACGCGCCTTAGTCATAGGTATGTCCGTACGTGGCGAAACTATGGGGTTCCTAGTTTAACAAAGAGACCCCAAAAATGTGGGTCATTTGTTATGCCGCTGGGTACAGGGTAAACAACCCATTATTGGCAACCAAAGTACCAGACATAGGCACCTAATTTTTGCAGGATTGCTATCACTATTGCCTTGTAATAAGACTGAACGCTCCCATAATGTGGTGCCAAGAATAAGATTGTTTACCCTATTTATTTACACAACATTGCTCGTGTAGGACATAGAAGACAAACAATAAAATTGTTTTCCACCCGCTCTGTCAGTTGTATCTAAACAATTCATATATTGACTAATAATGGAGACTACATTATTGTTTTTTTATTATGAGAAAACAATTTAAACTCAAACAAACAGCTATTACGTAATCTTAAATATATGACGTATTAAACCAACAAGCCCTTTGTATTTAATAATGTATTACGTGCTGTCTGTACGTAAACAGAGTTGGAAAATTAACAGACTCGTTTGTTTGTAGACCTGTTCATATTGAGAGGAAAATTCCAATTATACGAGATGGAACGCTCATATTGCAAAATTGTAGTGTAACAAATGTAACAATACAATCTAAATCGCTCTTTATTGTGGTACTTTATTGAGAATCGTAGAAAAAGTACGACTCTGAGATAGTTTGCAATCAATTTTGGCTCAAAAACACTTTTAGTTAAATATTTTTTTAAACTTACATATATGCATACAATAAAAATATAAACTAGCTAGTGGGTCACCTGATGGTAGCCACCACCATACATAGACTCTCGCAATACCAAGGAGTTTGTAGTTGCGCTTCCAACCCGATGGCAAAGATGAAATGCCAGTAATTTATCTGGCTGTCTTGCTCTCCACGCCGGAACACAACCAGTGCAAACACTTCAGCTTAACGATAGAATTGGCTTGTAAGATCGTAGCAGCGATCCGGACAGACCTTGCCCTGTGCTATGTTGCTTCTTTTGTTTACAGTCAAAAGCAATCGACTATACGAATTATGTTTTATTAATAAAATAAATAAATATTTGGGGACAATGTACACCAATTGACCTAGTCCCAAATAAGTAAAGCTGGTACCATATTTAGGTACTAAAGAACGGATGGTCATAATTCCTGGAAAATGTTCTAGCTTAAGAAGAGCGGGGTCTCCTGACACAAGTTTATAACTTACTAGCTTTTGCCCGCGACTTCGTCCGCGTAGATTTGTTTAATTGAATGAAGCAAACGTGCACCCAACATGCAATATGGAATATTTCCTGGACAAATTAATGAGAATTAGTTGCTGCTGCTCATGACGTCACGGCGGCGTATAACTCACTTATCGCTATCCCTTGGGAACTATGCATTTTTACGGGATAAAAAGTATCCTATGTGTTAATCCAGGTTATAAACTATATGTGTGCCAAATTTCATCCAAATCCATTCAGTTGTTTTTGCGTGATTGAATAACAAACATCCAAACATCCAAACATACACACTTTCACATTTATTATGTTAGTAGGACTAGGAGGTCCCAACCTTACTGTATGTTTTCATTTTAAAAACCTTTCTGTGAAATGAAATAAAGTTTATTTTATTTTATTTTTATTTTTATATATAGATAAACTTGCGACTCGCCCTGGCTTCACACGGGTGCAATTAAAATGTAATGTACAGTAGGGGAAATATATTCACGTACCACCTTAGAACCTTATCGCAATGACGAGACGCGTTAAACGCCAGGCTATGTCATACAAAAGTCATGCGTATGTCTCTTCAACTAGGTTCTACGGTGGTACGTGTTTCAATTTCCTTGACTGTACGTTAAAACCTTCGGTGAAAAAACTCTTAACGACAATGAAAACTGTATCAAAGATTGTCGGAGAAGGCGGCAGAACAAACACTATAAGGATTTCGATTTAGGACAGACAGGAATGGATAGTGATTCTACTTTACTTTAATCTATGTAAAGAAGAAAGATACATAAAACATCCCCGACTCGGGCACACACATACATTATTGGTACTATTGTATCCAAAGAGGATATATGTATGAATTTTCGAGTATGAACCTAGATAAACACTCGACATGCACTCTACCCACCATAAAGGCTGCACTCAGAGTGCATCGTCGGGTAATGTGGTGTGTCCTCGATAGTCGAGCTGCATGAAATATGGCAGCTGTGACCGGGCTATTGTCGACGAAGGGCGTTGTACAAGATGTAGTACGGAAAAATCGGAATTACGTAAGATGGAAAAACAAGAGTGAAGATTTTTGTAACCGAAACTTTAAATGCAATTTTTTTAACACATGGAATATTACTATATAACTCTTCCAAATCTTACTCTAAATCCTTCTCGGTGTACTCTGCCAGGTTGTGGAATCGGTTACCAACTTCCCTCAGACAGTCGCCATCCGTGGTTTCTCTTAAAGCGAACTTGAGGAAGATGTGGCTCACACCGTATCCTTAAATTAATTTCCTTCTACTCCTTGGACTTTTCAGTATTTATTTATAATTGGTATATATGTATTGTATTTATTATATTGATATTTTATCTATTAGGTATATGTATTATATTTATTAGTTTATTATATGTTAATTTTAAATGTTTTTTTAGCTCTTGCTCTTTGTCTGTCCCTACTATGATACTCCTTTCACAAACTCAAAGGTTAACTGGAAGAGATCCCTTAAAGGGATAAGTTCGCCTTTGTACATCACTGTTTCTCTTTTTTTAATTTATGTTTTTTGTACAATAAAGAATTTACATACATACATACAATATTCAAGTTATTTAATTAAAATCATATGCGATGACAGTACAAGAGAAAAATGATTTTTGCTTTTCTTTATGTTGTCATTCCATATAATTTAAATGTTCTACACTAAAAATTAAAAACTGAAAGAAATTTCGGTTAGATATGTACAAAAAACGTCCTCAGGTGTCGAAATTATCCTCAAACCCTATGGTATCCGTATACCAAATGTCATCCAAATCGGTTCAGCCGTTAAACCATAAAAATCTGACGGGAAAGACTTTCGCTTTTATAATATTCTAAAATATTGGCTGAATTTGCGTGAATGAATATATCGAGGAAAAAGAAAAGGAAACTAAATTAAAACTTGCACTTTTTATGAAATGGAAGGCAAACAAGCAAGTGGGTCACCTGATGGTAAGTGATCACCACCGCCTATCCGGAACATCAAAGAGATTGCAGATCCGTTGCCAACCCAGAGGGCTAAGATGGAATACCTCGTGTACCAGTTATTACACCGGCTGTCTTGCTCTCCATGCCGGAACACAACAGTGCAAGCAATGCTGTTTAGCGGCAGGATTAGCGAGCAAGATGGTGGTTGCACAAGGTCCTACTACCCGCAAAACTTTACGTCAAAGTGCGAACAGTTATTATGTATCGCAAGTGTATGCTTCTACAAGATATCACGAAGCACATTATTTAGCTTTAACTGAAGTGAAGTGTCGTTTTATTATTGAACTGCGTGGTTTACGACGCGAATCTTACAACGTATTGCAGAATTAGGAATACTTCCTGAACTCTGAATGCGTCATACATCATGACGACAGTTTGCGCTCATACAGTAGCTATATAATCGTAATATGGTGCGATACTGTCGCTGGTTCTATAATAAGTTATTGCGTTAAGACAGACACAATAATTCAGGAATTTTACTGTCATGACGCAAACCTGCCTAGAGATACTGGCTCGTGGAACACTAACACAAAAACAGTAGAAAAATGTTTTTAGTCGGTTTATTTAACTGTTATGACTACAGTTTCAATTTGAATACTCTTGAATTTGGATGGTAATGTGCTTGCAAATTAAATGTATTTATTTTATTTTTAATGCTATGAAATAAAATAGTAAAAAAATAAAATAGTAACTCTTAGGCCAATTACCAGCTTGATACGTCTGTTTTTGGGCTTTTATCAGGGATTAATTTCATAAACGCGACAGGCGACAGGTGACAGTGACAATTAGCCGTACATTATTGTGTCAACAAATAACGCTACAGACCTACAGACTTAACATCATAGTGGGCCAGCAATGTATACCGAATTCTCACGGTCACCTGTCGCCTGTCGTATTTATGAAATTGGGCCCTGTACTTATTCATGACACTCCTTATTTATTTGTCTATGTTTTTCTCCGGGATTCCTCCCATTTATAAATCGGTGTTTGAGCTATGATCAGATATGGTGAGTTGTTGGTTAATCGTGAGCGAAAAGGGGTAGCAAAAAACTATAATTATGTTATTTACCAGTGTATTACAAAAATACAGAGTGTCCTTGATACCAACGATAAAATTAAGAAATGCAGGGAGTTTATCAGCTGAAGAGCTACTAGTCAAAGTGAGTCATAGCCACTCGTGCTAGCCGCTCACTCCATTAGTAATCATATCACAATCGCCCCCACAATCTTTTACATAAAGACGTCAATAATCAAAGGGCAAACCGCTCTTGGTGGTGGTCTTTACGCGTCTACGGAACCACTCCTGTGTACGCGTAAAGTTCTCTCAGACCCACAATAGGCATGCCTTTTGACTATTGTTAAATCACCTATCTGTGTTGAAATAAATTGTCATTTATTAAGCGATCGTAGCCGCCCGTACCCTTCGCGAGGACTACGACCAGGAAAAATAAAAGTCATAAAAAAAAACTAGGAGTAGTGGTTTTGAACTTGTGGTTTTGAAACCTCGACTATAATTTTGATATTATTTTCCAAATCTGTTTTTTGCGTAATATTTCTATAAATCTGTGCTTTCGAATGTTATCAAACAATCTTGTATTACCATGATGCAACAGCGATTAAAAAAGAAGTGAACATTTTTTTATTGCTTCTAAATATTGTAAACATTAATTTGATCCAGTTTTATGCAAAAAAAAGGTTATTTCTTTCTGAAATACTCAATCCAGTAGCTCTTGAACTGCCATATCTGCGGTCTTGTTCGTTGGTTTTTGTTGGTTTTAGAGACAATCTTTTCTAGTAGATGATTTCAGCCGCGGTTAGCAACCACCGCCCATAGGCTAGGCTAAGCTACTGTAATTATTACAATGGTTTTTAAAATAATAGGTTGGAGAAAATTGAGGGTTAACGGCGCAATGACAGATAAAGACATAACACATGTTATGTAACAAAGGTTTGCGCAACGTATAGGTGACTTCAGCTTACTGTGTAATGCCAAATAGCCATAGAGATCGAGTTTCTTCTAAGATACATAAATATTCAATTTAAGATCTCATTTCTTACCATCAGGTGAGACTGATTTGAGTTCAGTAAAAAAATTACAAGTTAACGCGGAAGCACCAAAACTTTTGCTCTTAAAATTTATAGCTCCAAACCTGCCAGTAGCAGATATACCCCGGGTCATTGACATTGGCACGATTTAACACGTATTCCCACCTCAGGGAGGGGATATTACTTTTTACCTACTTTCTATATGTCAATTGGAAGAGTAACTTCAACTTTATTCCTTTGAAATAGCACTGTCAGCAGGTGTATTCTTAACGTGGACAGGGAAGTCTTCGCGGCAAGTACACTTTTCGTCTAATTTTATGACGTGTTTGAACAGTCTTATATTAAGTTAACCTTTTTTAGTATATACTAGCGACCCGCGGCTTCACACGGTTACAATCGGAAATTAATGTAGGTACATAAAAACCTTCCGTAAAAAAAATGACAGTGAAAACAGTATCAAAATCTATTGCGTGGTTTAAAAGGAGAAGGCGGCCGAACATACAGTCAAGGAATTAAATTTCCAACCCACCTAAGGTTCAATAGCATATAGCAAACTGTCACCATAAGAGCTATAGAGCAAGACGTTAGTTTGACATATCGACCTTAATGCATTGCGAATGTCAGACGACATTTCAACGAAATGGGTAGGGAATTAACTTCCTTGACTGTACATCATAAGGATTTAGGACAGACAGGAACGGATAGCGACTTTACTGTATACAATGTTTAGATAAAGAAGTATACGTATAGATTGGTATATGTATAATTAACGCAATGAGAGTTGAGTTGAATGCTAACACACACAACTATACAGTCCATATTACAAAACAAAACAAATATTTCAAAATAGGAACGAAACTCTCCTGTACACACTGACATGCCGCAGTGTGCGTGACATCGACGTTTACACCCATACCTATACTTGGCAGTTAGAACCTTCCCGCGCCGCGAAACCAGTATCATATAGTTCATTTCATCATCACATCAGCCGGAAGACGCCCACTGCTGGGCATAGGCCTTCCCCAAGGATCTTCTCGACGGTCAGTCTTGTGCTGCTCGCGTCCACCGGTATCCAACGATCATCACCAGATCGTTGGGCCACCTTATGGGAGGCCTACCAACACTTCGTCTTACGGTACGTGGTCTTCACTCGAGAACTTTTCCATCCCAACGGCCATCGGTTCTACGAGCTATGTGCCCCGCCAACTGCCATTTAAGGTTTAAAATTCGTAGAGCTATGTCGGTGACATTGGTTCTTCTGCAGATCTCATTCCTGCCTTATAGGTACTTATGTGCAAAACAGCAGCGTTGGTGTGATATTTATAATATTTCACGCAAAACCTACCCTCTTCCACTTCCACATAAAACAACATACCATCACACAGACTCAACAATTAACTACCACTACAGAACACTTTTGACACGATCTACGTAAGTTTAGCCTCTATACGAGGCATCATCGGGAATCTAAATGGTACGAACGTTCGATACTTCTTATATCATTCTTTCGGACATTGATTTCGCGGAGTAGCAGGGTAATTTGTTTCAATTTGTTAATATGGACATCCGTAAAGTAACGCCTGAATCTATTAATAAGATAATACTTTTTTTAATTATTAGTCTAATGACCTACCAAGCAACAGGACCTAAGAATAAGGAATATTCGTCAAAGATCTAAAATAATATCGTAATTTTGATTTAAGATGGACAAGGTATAGATCCTTTCATAGTAAGCTTCCAATTGTAATAAATTTTAAAGGCATGATAAATTGCCGTCCAAGGGAGATAACCCAAGCTTTGCTGGCGTGTCCTTTATCCAGTCCAGATGTGCATGACGCAGCATCCTTGGTCGTCTCAAATACCTTCTACCCCTCAATATTTTATCTTACTCATAATAATAAAATTGGAAGGTACAGTACAGTCAGCAGATTTATATACACAGACGGAAAGCTTAAAAAAAATCTGTGCAGCTTTATTCTTGAAAGCGTCAGGGCCATTTTTAAACTCGACTGTTGTCTGTCGGATTTTTTTTCTGTCTCTTAAGGGATTGTTCCTCACAATTATGATTATAGCTTCATAGTATTACAATTGTTTTCCTTCCTTGTTTACTCGTTTGTTTGGGCAAATGTTTCATGGTAAATTAAGTATTGCAAAATATTTGTCTTTAAACGTACTGAGGTTCCTTCGGCGGTTTTGGCGAATTTGTAGTAAATTTCCTGACATTCATAAACGCTTCCTGTTAGCTTAATCTGAAAAAAGCCTTTAAAGGCCTTTGAAAAGGGCCTTTATCTCCTCTTTTCCCTCCCCATTTTTGTATTGTTATCGTGTAATTGTGTAATTCTGTGGTAATTTAATATCACGACGTTCTGCACTCACAAGCAAATGACATTGCATTAATATTTTCAAAGAAACTTTGACTTGTAAATGGTATTTATTTTACCAATAAACAAAATTTGTTTATTGGTAAAATATTAAAAAGGCTACTTACATAACAAGGTCGCTTAAAACGCATGTCCTCAACAAAATTGGCTCTTTTGAACATTGGGGACTGTAAACAGATCCCTGTTTCTTTTAACGGAGGCAATTTATTTTTCAATAACAAGAAACCCTACATAAAAGAACTTTTATATGGTTTTTAATTCAGCTCCCAATCGACTTAACGGTAATAGGATTTGGGCAGGACTTGAGGTTTCATTCAGTGAAAATTACAAGGGCCACTAGAAACATGCTTTAACGAAAGCCTTAGGAGCCTGATAATTTTGTGTGAGTTAAAATGCATTTAAAATGCCAGTGGTAAGGTTAGTATTGTTACTATCTTTTCTTGCCTGAAAGAGATCATTTATAGCGATAAGACCGGCTATTGTGTGCCTTTTGTTTTCTCTCTGAATTGTACTTTTTTATGTTTTGTGGTTTTTATGTTGTGTGGCAGGAAGGCGCTGGTTGCATGCTGCTTCCAACCGGTCACTTTGGAAATCCATGGAGGAGGCCTATGCCCAACAGTGGACTTCTTGTGGCTGAGATGATGATGATGATGATGATGTTTACTGGTGATCAATAAAGAGCTATTGTGTTGTATCGTTAATATTAAAACAAATGAGTTTGAATAGGCTCAAAATTAGAACACCTTCTAGTTTGTGGCGGTGATTAGAATAAACATAAGAGAAAATATCACAAAAGCAAGTTACTAAGATTTGATTGGCAAATATTGGATCTGAGCGTTGGATATAGCTTCGACCCAACATGAAGGTGCTTTTCCGTTACTCTGTACTCCGTTTTCCTAAATTTTATTAAAGCTATTTTAATTTAACATACGTTTCAATAACACACGTTTCATAATATCCACTAAGTATAACCAGTTTCCATAAGTAGCGTAGTAAACGCTTTGCCTGGAACGGTCTTCAGTAAAGAATCATAATCATAATCTTGCAAAGTTTTGCTTTCCATAATCGTTACAAGCCATAATTATTAGCTCATGGCACACAGGACGGGATCGACCGTCTCAAGTAAACCACACAATTTTTAGTCCTTCCCAGAATTTAGGCACTCGTGTAATACCTAATCAAATCACGCGCAAACATCGGTGAGCGTAATGAATGTAATTAAATTTTCGGACCAGAAAAAGTATCAATTTCCAGCAACGACCGCTTTTGTTTTATTAGCTTCGCCTTCCGCTCCGAAGATCACGTTACTTCATTTGATTTTAATTAAAAATCTACTTGTTATGAAACAGCGCTTTAGTAACGAAATTTCAATATTTAAAATACAACGCAGCTGTTTTGTTGAATTCTCTTATACGTTAGTATCTACAATGTTCTAAAGGACGATGATTTCGTTTTTAAGAATGTCGTTATCAAAAGTCACTCGTTGAAAGACAGTTTTTTTAACGATACGATAAAAAGTTTTTATTGCGCACATATTGAAAGAGAAGAAGTTGATACTTCTCCTCTCTCAATATCTGAAGAGACATCAAAAATTTTAATACAAATTATACGCCAAGACAATTTTTATTTCTACATACAAACAATAGAGTTGTTGAAACTTCTGTCTTTTTGTAATTTGGCATCGCTTGCCCTAGTTAGATAAACGTGGACAATTATTTTGTTGTTAAATCTTAATTTATTGGAAATAAAATAAAACATAATCACTAGCTGTGACTGTTTTCTTTTCATAGAATTAATTACTAATTACCAATTGAAGTAGTCATTCAAATAATAACAATCACTGATAGCGAGCCAAAAACGAAACACGATTTAGATGTATATCTTCTTTACGAAGTATAAAAAAGTCGCTATCCATTTCTGTCTTTTCTTATATCTTCGGACGCTTCCTTCTTCTAAACCACGCAACGGATTTTGACACAGATTTCACTGTAATTTACCTGTGCGAAGCCAGGGCAGGTCCCCTAGTGTTACACAAAGTGAAAAACTACAGATGAAACAACACAACAACAATAGAACATTAATTCAGAGAGAGGATAATGTTAGCTTTCACGCCCGTTCCGCTCCATTAGGCCGATCGCACTTTTAATTAACGCAATGGGTCTAAACGATATTGTTTGTGAACCTTGATTACCGTTTGAACACCAAGTTCATTTGAAAAGGTTTTTGTTATGTTTTCAGAGGTTATAGTGTGTCAATGTCACACAAATATCAAACATAGTAAAGTTATAATAATTATTTATTTTAGGCTTACGATAAATATTAATGAAAAATCATAAAAGTCTTAACTCCTTGAAATAAATCTTTTCATATTATGATACAAAATCGCTACCCGAAACTGTCTGAACTCATATCTTCGACTACCCCTTCTAAACCACGCAATGGATTTTGATACAGTTTTCACTGTTATTTTAAATTTTTTTAAGCGAATTGTACCAGTGAGCCGTGGTTGGTCGCTAATTATGGGAATAAAACAATTTCTAATTCTTAAACGCTCAGTAAGCCTTTATTTGCTAACATGAGTTTATTTATGGACAATGCCGGATTTAGAGGTCTGGAGGCCTCGGGGCAACAAAGGAGTGGAGGCCGCCTGGGCCCTAATTATTTTCCAAATATAGGTCAATTTTCCTCCTCCTTGCTTCGGTTTCCTCATCACTGAGGGTCGTGGTCATGGCTTGGCAATAATTTGTTTCGGATGATGTTCCGCCATCCCTTTCTATCTGCAGCGGAATGTAGAGCATCGTGTACTGTGGTGTCGAGGGCCACGCGAATTTGGTCCGTCCAGCGAGTAGGACTCCTACCTCTCGGTCGCTTGCCCTCAACCTTTCCAGTGACCATCAATTTCTCCAGGTTGTTATCATCCTTCCTGGCTATGTGTCCGAAGTATTCGATTACCCTGCGCAGGCAAATAGTGGATAGGTCAATTTTCCAATAAATAGTTTTTGGCCGAAGTCTCTTTTGTGGGGGGCCCTCTTTTGTGGAGGCCGAGGGGCTGTAGCCCCGGTCGCCCTCCCCTAAATCCGGTCCTGTTTATGGAAAAGAAAGGCAAACGAGCATGCGGGTTACCTAATGGAAACTGATCACCGCCGCTCATATTAAGAACCAGCTACCCCAAGACAATAGCTGATCCGTTACCGCCCATAGGTGTCCTCCCCCTGGGCTCCAGATCTCTCGCTCACCGTACGAAACGCAGTATTTATAAGCTACTACTTCCCGCCGGTATTTTGTGAGAGTGTGGTACTACCATGGTTAAGCCAGCCCACTCGTAATGCATCCAGTACCTGGCTACAGTGTGTCCTCTACGTTGCGTTTTTATGAAATAAATAAAATAAATAAATAAATATATTGGGACATTTCGCGCCAATTGACCCAGTTCCAAAATAAACAACTAACGCTGCTTGTGTTATGGGTACCAGACAACGGATATACATACTTGCATAAATAAATATATACTTAAATGCATATAACATCCAAGACTCGGGTACAAACATTCGCATTTATCCTACAAACACTGGCTCCTCCCGTGAACCGAACCCGGAACCTCAAGCTTTGCAGTCAAGTATCACTAACCACTTGACTATCCGGTTGTCAAATAAATGAAGGAAATGAAATATACGTATTTTAATCGAAAGCAATTGGCAAACTTGCATTTTTTTATGAAATAGGAAGGCAAACGAGCAAGTGGTTCACCTGATGGTAAGTGATCACCACCGCCTATAGACACCCGCAACACCAAAGAGATTGCAGATGCGTTGCCAACCCAGAGGGTTAAGGCGGAATGCCTCTAGTGCCAGTAATTACACTGGCTGTCTTGCTCTCCACGCCGGAACACAACAGTCCAAGCACTGCTGCTTAGTTGCACTGCTGCAGGATTAGCGAGCATGATGGTGGTAGCGATCCGGACGAACCTTGCACCCCTGCCCTGTGCGAGTGCCCCTGTGCTGTGTCCTACCACCAGCTAAATGCATGAATTTACCATTGGGGTACAATGTGCTGGTATGGAATAAAATTAGGATATTTTATTTTATTTCAATCAGTAAGCTGAAGGTTAGAAAGCTATACATAATTTTATCGTTTAAATCGCTTACGCGCCGCGTAAAAGCTGTCAAATTGTTTCACGCCATCGATAATGAAGCTCGTACACAAAACACATAAAAAAACCGTATCGCAACTTTAGTTAAACTAAAACCGCGTACCTTTTTTTTTTAGTTTAAATAGTTTATAGATTCGGGCGCTACTTTGCGGAAGTCCATATTGATACTAATGGAAACAATTTCTTTGCTAATCCGCGAACCCAGTGTCAGCAATCGAAAAAAGGCCACGCCTGTGCTGAATACCTTATAAAAGAAATAAAACAAACAACACAAAATGCGACCACAACCCAATTCATCAACCCATTTTCGTCGACTGACAGTCGAGAGGTCAATAGCTCCTGATGATGCCTCGTGGAGAGGTGAAACACGTGTCGAGTGGTATTTTTGGTGTTGGTAATTGGGTTGTGGTCGCGTTTTGTGTTGTTTGTTTTATTTCTTTTAAATAAGGTATTCAGCACAGGCGTTGTCTTTTTCTCGATTGCTGACACTGGGTTCGCGGATTAGCAAAGAAATTGTTTCCATTAGTATTAGTTTAAAGGCAAAGTCAAAATTACTTTATTAGGCCTCAATGACAACATACAAAAAAATCATGGCTGTAAATGTCTTAAAATTTACCACCGGATCGGAAAAAATCTCTGATGAGAAGATATCGGCAAGAAATTCACCGAGGTGTATTTTTTTAAATAAATCAAAATGACAATGGTATTTTTACATCTAAAATATTAAAAAAAAATACAATTTAACACTTTAACACTTTAAATGAAGAACTTTCATCTGAACACGGACTTAATTGTGGTAAAAGCTTCTGGCATCTTACTTTGGTTTTCCAAGCGAAATTTATTCGAACATAACAAATTTCCTTGCTACTCCGCGAAACCAGTTTTGTACAAGGTAGCGAGCTAATTTGTTCCTATTTGTTGATATGAACCTCCGCAAAAAACGCGTGAATCCGTTAATTATTTGATACAGTGAGACCCTGTGTACCTACAGTTTCCGGCAAACATCTTGAGCACGGACCTTGACTGCGCAGTAGCCGTTTCTAGTACAAATGTATATGCGCAAACATACATTCTCCACTCGATTTATGCTCAAGATGTTTGCCTGCAACTATACTATCGCCAAAACGAAACCCTTACCTACTAAGGAATTTCCTAGCTATGTCAAAGTGACGTTATAAATCAAATCTTAAAAAGTCACTACTACTTTACTTGTAATGCCAATTAGACACGGTTCTATAGTGCGTTAGGGTTCCCTTTTGTCGAAAACACACCAGGATATCTAGACAAGGTGACATTTTGCTAGCGTGAACGCTAGTAGAAACGACAATATGGACTTGACGTAAGGGAGCGACAGCAAACGTCAAATTTGACAATCGGAAATGACCGATACATTTTGTAGTAACTACTAAGAACGTTGACGCTAATAGAATTACATTTTTTTCTATTTATACCCAGTCATTCTGTGACCACCATAAAATAATAATAATAATAATAATAATAATAATAAATAATCGTTGCAACGCAGTTGAAACGTTGGGCATAAAGTAAGTAATTAATTCAGTCGTTTAAAGGAATGACCAAGTTCCAATAATTCCGCAAAAAGACAAGAGAACTATTTCGGCATTTGCAATTTTTGAATGTTTTGTCAGCCTTAAAATGCTTAAAATTAGTTGATGTGAACTGTTCATAATCCAATTAATGATATATTCAAGATGAAGACATAAATATAATTGCTTGTTAAGAATTTCATTTATTATAACGACCTGTAGAGACAATGTATGATTCAAATAATATACTCGTAATTTTGTCTTAATTTTTGGATTTTACTTAGATTCTGAAAATTTATTTTGTTAATTGGTAAATATGTATAAATGCCATTGTTTTGTTATAATGTGACTAAAATGATACTTTATGTCTGTCAAGATACAAATTATAGGTATCATCGTGATTATAATAACGTTAAATTTCATTCATTTCATGTCATTACATATCATTCAAATTTAATGAATTGAATGTTCTACATTAAAAATTGAAAGAAATTTTGATTACATGCATTTGTGATTATTAAACCAATAAATGTACTCGTAAATAAGATTTCACAATATTTCAAGAATGTGTTTTGAATTTTGATTGAATTTCGCTTAAATAATCATTAATCACGAAAAAACGAAATGCTGCGAGCTCAGAATTGTACCAAGCAGTCCTCTTCAAATTTGACACAATTCAGTTCTGAATGAATATCATGATAGTCAAAACAAAGAGAGAAAGATTCCATTCATGAAAAAAAGGACACAGAAACAAGGATACAAAAACACAGCTAAAAAAAAGGTACGTTTTACTTTTTCGCCGCTTCCAGGAAGTCGAACTGAAAGTTTTCCGACTGAGCTACTGCGCTTTACATACTGTGATGCTTAATGACGCAATTACCAAATAAACACACGTAATTTACATGTAATTAATGCTTGACGTCGAAGTAATATGTTTTGTAGCCCGCGATACCGATCTCGGCCGTCGCTCCAATTCAAAATAACGTTTTACGACGTTGTCACCGTGACAAAATGGAGAACTGGAAATAACATTATTCTGTTTATTATCATTTGAGTGTTTTTTGCCGAAATTAGGCGGGTGACGAAAGAAAATGTATCTTTTATGAGATCATTTGGTTTGATGGCAAGGGTATTCTTGGCTGTTGTTACTGTTTGAGACGTTTAATGATAGATTTTAAATGCCTATGTGTAATACTAAATAATTGCATTTTATTATAGGCATAGGCTTATTCATATATTTATTACTAAATATAATTTTAAATAAATAAAGAAGCCGGACGTTATGCGAAACGGTACCTACTTGTAGTTCATTACATTTCGTAATCATTGTCTCTCAAAAACAGTCAAGTAGCTAAGAAGATCTAATTCCAAACTAGAGAAATCAAAAAATGACTTAAAAGAGCTTCCAAAACTGTAAAAATTTCTTATGTTTTTTAAAAGGGCTCGAAATGTCGCAAATTAGATTCGTTAGAATAGACGGAATATAAACCGTTTTAAGTGCTTTATTTCAACACTTCCAAAACTAGCAAAGCTAAATAGTGTAATAAAATAAAACGTAGAGTTCTTGTATGTCAATTTACTACGATAGTAGCTTCGGCGCTAATAAGGGTCCTACTCATTATGTCACTATCGAACGACAATGATTTAAAGTGATTTAGGGCATTTAAACTGCAATTAAGCTGCAAAGTTGCAGTTTTTATGCGGTAGACATAACTGCATCGAAATTGCAAATGAACGGTGCAGTACGCTTGCGGACGGCGAGGATTTCTCATAGCTAGCCCGTGTCCAGAATAAAGAGAGAGAAGACAGTTCGGTTGCAGTTTAATACGGTTATGTCAACCGCATAAAAACTGCACCCAAACTGCAATTTTACAGCTAGTTTGCGGTTCGAATGCACTCTGTCAATATTGTTCAAACTTGTTTTGACAAGTCAACGTCAAAATATTTTTATTCAGACTAGGCATACAGGAAGCACTTATGAATGTCATAAAATTTATCACCGGTTCGGATAAACCTCTGATGAGATAACCGACAAGAAACTTAACGAGGTGTAATTTTTTAAATAAATCAAAATTACAAGGTTATTTTAACATCTTAAATACAGGATCTGATAATTCTATACTTAAATTTATCGCGGTAATTCCAACAAAGATTAACTGAAAAAACCTCGCCATTGAAATTTTAATTTTAACCAGCATATGTAAACCCTGGCACTTATACGTCGCGCGTAGCGAGGTTTAACGATATTAGATAAATTTTGCTAAAGTTGACTGTTACTCCCACCCCCATAACAGTTTTAAACCGACTAACAGCAAAACAACACTTGTTTATGTGGCCGTTGTTATCCCACTTTATTATTATGTTTGTTTCTTTGCAACTTGAGATTTGTGATAAGAAAATAGGATAATAAATGCAATTATGCTGTTTCGGGGACACTTCCAGGAACAAATGTTTCATTTACAAGGAGATCGAGGTTAGTTGACTCAATTTTAATAAAATCGGCAACTATAGGCACTATACTCGAAGTATGGCAACAATGCTATGTATGAGTCATCGGCGGCTATAATGGCTGTATAGGGCCAATAGAAAAGGCGCCTTTAACAAGAGATACTTTAAATACTGAAAATTATATAAATGAAAGGAAGATAGTACCTCTTCCACGTCATACTTTCGTTATAACCCTTTACACTCGGCTTGAAACAATCGTGACTGTTAACTTTTAAAAAATGTTCCGCGAATGTCAAACTACTTTCGCGAACGCAACCGATGCCGATAGATCGTGCGGCTATCCTAGAACACGAGAAAAAATAGGTAAGGTTCATGCGTACGCGTCGGGACATGTCAGCCCAGTCGACATCGCTTGGGTAGATGGCTGCGTTCCTTGAGCGTGGAGCTCGCTCACGTAAGTGATTTTTTTTTACAAATATAATGAAATATGTTTGTGATTCACTACCTAATTGCAAAAAATACTGTGTGTGACACACGTTTTGAATATTCTGTGTTAATATGGGTAAAATAAATGTATGCAATTTGCTTTCAAATTTTAACTATCACGGTCGTGTAATTTCGGTTGCGTAGAGTAATATTGAACTCTCACGATCGTGCAGTGTAGGTTGCGTCCTGTGACGTTGGCTCAGTAGGTATAACTTATTTCCTTACACGCCTGGCTTACTTACTGGGATGTTATGCTTCTTTTAGGGGCTCCATTAAGCGACAAACTTATAGAAGATCTGCTTGCAAATGGAAATCTCTCCGAAATTAAAGATCTATGGAAAAGTGTAGTGGCCGTCCAAAGATTAAATGCGAAAAAAGCGACGTATATTTATGCATATCAAGATATAAAGACTGCTTTAGATTGTTTCATAAGCAATAATTATATGGAAACACGTATACCTGAATTACGATCTCATTTATTTGATCTCAATTAGCGTTTTTGTTGTTACAACTAATTATGTTGATTAATTTGTAATGTTGTCTAAGGAAACGTTGTGATTTAGTGCCTAAACTATGAATAAACAAAAGAAACTTTGTTTTATTTTTAAATCTAGTTTTGTTTCATTGATTTCTGCAAATAACATTTAAATTTTAACATATCCGCACAATAACGTCATGACATTTACGAACATACGAGTTACATATTATTCCTGAGCCACACGAACGTGAGGGTCTGATTGTGGAAGATCAGCTAAGCCAGGATTTTTTTCGTGATTTTTTCTAGACTCTTTATGAAGTATTAATACCCTTATACACTGTTATTCACTTCTTTTAAACATTCGTTTCTCTCGGGTGTAAAGGGTTAGCATAAGCGCCGCTGTCACTGTCAGCTGTTAATTAAATTTCTTATGAACCTATTTTGTACAATGGCGCTGTTGTCAAACTTCTAGTGCCTACAGATGACGAGGTCATCGAACTTGTGTCAACTAACCTGTGTAACAACTGACCCCGGTCTCCCCTACATCCTAATTCCGGAAAAAACGATGTTTACATAGTACATTCAATGTGTTAGATCAACTGGCAGCTTCATTACAAACGCGACCTACTGAGAAACCCATTCACAATGGATGTCACAACGATTTCCATGGCAAGCATGCACGGACATGCCACTGTGATATTTATTGTGAAAATATTCCTTAGTAAATCATAATTCAAATGGTTAGACCATGTCACTGTTTACATCAAAACATACAAACCTAGTTCTAGGGCATAATGACATAATACAAAAAGATCGTGGCTATAGGTTAAGGTTTAGAGGGTGGAAAACGTGATCGCCGTTTGTGTGGAGAGCGCTGGGTTCACACTCCTCTTAAGTGAAATTGTATGCTATTAAGAACATGTGATGTGAATTAGGTGAGCGTAATTCCGGTCAACGTCGACGACGCTTAAAAATATACCAGAGCAGGGATGGCGAACCTAAGGTACACGTGCCGAAGGTGGCACGCAGCAAAAATATTTGGGCACGGCATGACATCCTTGCAATCGATGGTGCTCTCATTTCAGATGATTTGTTCGACAAAACGGTGATAATATGGCGTCATGGCGCTACCTTTTTATTGTTTGAAAAATTAGCACGTAGGTGAGGAATGGTTAGCCATCCCTGTACTAGAGCAAGTACGCCTTTTTCCATTTTTCAGTACATATTTTTTTATGAAATAGTAAGGTAAACAAGCAAATAAGTCTCCTGATGGCAAATGATCATCACCGCCTATAGGCACCCGCAACACCAAGAAAATTGCAGATGCGTTACCAACCCAGAGGGCTAAGATGGACTACCTATTGTGCCAGTAATTGCACCGGCTGTCTTGCTCTCCACGCCGGAACAAAACAGTGCAAGCACAGCTGCTTAGCGGCTGGATTAGCTAGCAAGATGGTGGTAGCGGTCCGGGGTGGCGGATCTGGTGGTGGTGTTCGTCTTTTGTGTATCTTAAAAGGTTAGATATGTATATCAAAAAAATAACAAAGTAAGCGACCCAGTCATTGACAGTAACCCAATAACTAATGAGAAACAAAAGATAATAATATCAACTACTGTAAAAACAATGCCCTAAGCGTGTCAAGCATTGGTACGCGATTACCTTAAATTAAAACGTTTTAATGATCTGTTCTCAACTCAATACAATAATTAGAAATTATTTTTTAGCATTTAGCTACGTGAAAAATTGGCTAAGCTGAAGGAATTAATCTCCAAATTTCCAATTCTAAATAAACCTACGAAACAATTGTTTAGGAAACAAAAACAAAAGGTAATGAAACACCAGGAAAATACGTTTACTGAATCATGTCGATCGGAAGCAGTGCGATGATAAAAACCTTTTTTTCTTCCTTCACAATTCTTTCTTGCTTCCTAACATTGTTACGTTTGTATTTTGTTTCTTGCCCAATCATTCCATATTTTTGTTTGGCGAAGCCTTTTGTGAATCCATGTTTAATGCCCGTAGCGGAAATATTATGATGTAGTTCAACTGTACGAAATTTATTTTCGTGGGCTCTTTTTTATTCTGAAGGCAACGAAACATGGAAAAATTGGCGACACTCATGGCCAAAATTAGATGAACGTAAAAAAGGTTAATTTGCTGTTTTAAAATTTGAATTTCGTACTGGCCATGTACACATAATGCTAATTTAAAAAGAAGTTTTTAAATAGTGCCACATTTTGACTTTCTTATGTTCGTTCGATAATATTCCACGAAGAGTCATGCATGGTGTAACTGTTTTGACTTTGATTCGGGCCACTGTAGAACCTTTTCACAATCAGTGTCATAATGACTTTTGAGTAAATATCATAATATCACAGCGCCAACACATTGCGACAACGTTTTACTGGCCTACGAATCAAATTGGTTGACTGTACCACCAGCAATAAATTGCTACAACGGGCCTTTAATGCGATAAAGTCATTATAAATTTATCTCGACATTTCGACCGTGTTATACCGGCCTTGGTCACCAATGTCGTTGCAACTCGGTCGAAACATCGAGTTAAATTGACAATGATTTTATAGCATTAAAATCCCGTTGACGTCATAAATAAGCAGGTACTTTGCTGAACTTTAGTGTAAACTAGGGGGGCAGGGGGCGGATCTCGGCTTTCCCGTACTCTCATAGACTTAGAGGAAAGCAAGAGTACTACTTAACTTTGATGTTCTATGAGAGGGTTATTCCGAACACTAACTTTATCTAGTGCAGGTGAGCCCACACGCTTCGCGGCGTCGCAGTGACGGGCAACCGCCAGTATCTCATTGCATTAGCGCTGGCAGGTTTACTATATGAGCTTTTACGTAGATTAGCGGACTGTAGCAGATGGCACGGGACAGAGAAGCCACTTCGAGAAATAAATAAGTTGTCCATGTTGGTAATTTCGACATTAAAATGTAAACTTATTTCCTGCTTATTCACTCTTATTCTTTAACTCTGTCACTTGACTTTCGATCTGTTTGATAAACGTCATTATTGTATCAATAGCTTTAGTTTGTGCAGTATAAACCATGAAGATAAACGCCGTTGTTTGATTATGTGCGAAACACTTTTCCACGCCAAAAGACAGAACAACGCGACAGTCCACTCATCTCCCTGCGCGAGAGTCTGCGTCTTTTTTGAATTCAGAACGGGATTACGTTTTGCCTTAATCTCAACAGATGGTATGTGAAGACAGGAGCCTATTCACTCTTGTCTTGGAAAGGTACTGGAAATACAAACATGAAATAATGATTTACGCTTGTGTTATGCTGAAAAATGCTAAATTTCTTTTAAATGTTCGTGAAGCTGACAGCTTTAAGTATTAATTATAGGTGTAAACTATTCTGAACTAAATACATAAAGTATTGATTGTTTTAAACTTTCGCGATTTTCACACATACTTAAATATTACGTTTATCGGGACTTAAACGCGATAATAAACTGTTTATTTATTTACCTCGACGTTGCGGCCGCGTTGCAGCGGCCGTGCTGTTTAATATTTTTAAATGAACCACTTCTTTTTATACCTACAATAAGCTTTTAGTTATAAGCTGTAACATTTTTTATGAGTGAAAGCTTTTTGATTCAGCATAAGCCGTAAAGCCTAAGAGAAACACTTCGTGAAAAACAAAAGATGTTCGGTACGTTTTAATTTTTTCAAGTAAACTGCTTTGGCAACAGATCATCTACTTTCTTGGGGTTACTAGTTACTATCAGCGGTAGTGATCACATCTCACAAAAAGAGTGATTGTATACGCGCAACAGCGACGAGCTCGTCGATGGGGCAGCGCCTTGTCTTGCTCTAGCGCGCTAGCTCGAGTGAGCGAGACAGGGTGATGCTTCGACGTCGAACCCAACGCTGATGCGCTTAGAGAATGACAATGCTGGTAACTCGCACACTCATTTGCCTATTAAAAGGAAAACGGTGTAATACCAAGAAACCACATTCAACAGCAACATGACGTTAGCCGCTGCCTTGCTTAAATCCAACAAGCGTGAAGTGATCGAATACTTACACACACGACTACACAGCGCCAGAGAAAACAAAACAAAAACTTTAAAATTCGAACAAAACCTGTACACGCATGACATGCAGCAGTGTGTGTAGCCGCAACTAGTGGCGTTAATAAGCGATTACGAGTTGTATGAAATGAGGCAGCTGCCTGAAGCTGTGGCATAGTGAAGTTAGTGGATTTGCATTAATGTAATAATGTAGTGCTTATACTGCCGCCATTGATGGTTCAAACAGTGGCTATAATAAAGCGTGGACACGCAAAACAAGTAACGAACTGAGTTCAAAACGCGTTAAAGCATTTTTAGAATGACACCGAAAAACTAGAGTACCTAAGCTGCCGAAGTTTTGCAAATAGAAGATGAACTCGTACAAAGATTTAAAGGGTTCCTTTTCTATTTTTACTTAGCTGCTAAGACTTACTACTCTGTCAGTGAATATAATAAATATATCAAAGACAAATATTAGATGTCAAATAAGATTGTAATGTTGATCATGTACATTATGAAATTCAACACTAAATGTAACAAAAACAATCAAACTACATAAAAACTCATAAATTTTTCAACCAAAAATGGTTGCAGGTAGGTATCGATAGACACGCTGTATGCTCTACTGTGACTATTTAAATGCCTAATAGCACGACATAGTGGTTCTCTACATTTTGTAGCATCTCTTTTGTACCCATGATTGACAGATGATTTTAGCTGAACCAACTAGCGATGCAGCTAGGTATTTGTACAAATGTTTGATAAAATAGTTTTTTTGTATTGTGGATTTTTGATGTGTTTTTGTATATAATTGTGTTGTTTTCTAATGGGGCTGACATATTCAATTCTGATCAAAGCCCCTAAATAAATAAAGAAGAAAAAAAATGATTGACAGATATTTTTGAAATTTGAATTTGGATAATAATGGAGTTAATGTGTGATTGTGGAACAAACATCCACTATCTAAACGTCAATACTTTCACATCTTTATCTTTTCTTCTTATTATTTTTTTAAATAGTAAAAGACACAAGTCCCTATCAGTTCCAGTCCAACTTCATATTTATCTTCGGTCGTTTACTCCTAAACCATGCAACAGAGATTTTGATACGGTTTTCACTGTCATTTAGAGAATTTTTCAAGGAATGTTTGTATGTACATTACATTCTAATTCTACTTGTGCGAAGCCAGAGTGGATTGCTAGTAACAAAATAAATGATTAACTAAACAAGCGATCAATTAAGGAGCTGATTGCCAACTCTGTCACAGCAACCGACATCAAGCATCTACCAAATCTATTTACCTTCGCGTTGTCACTTGGGCCTGATAATCCAATCCCAATCCCCAAGGGTCACGTCTCCACGTGCAATGAATAACTTAACGGCTACAGATACTTCGATCAGCTTTAGAATACAAATAATTAAATTTTCGGGTACTTTCAGCCCATATAAAATGAAATTAAACTTACTACGTTACCACCTAACTGGTATTTGAGGTTTATAACGACGACCCTTAGACTGGTTTGGGAAGTGTCACAACAACAAACTCTGGTTTTCAAAAAGCTGTAAAACTGTAGAAAACTCGTAACTCATTTATTCGTTGTAACCATGGTTTTACAAGATGACAATATTTAGATATTACAGTGCTACATGGATGAGGCAACAACTAATGTTTACCTTAACCTAATATTAATGTGTTACTTTTACCTTAATGCTAAACAATTAAAATGTTGATTAAGATGTTGATTATAAACATTATTTTAAGTGTATGTAACGTATAATGTTGTATTTATATTAACCAAACAAAAGAAAGCAGAGAAGACAATTTTCGCATAAAATATCAGTTAAAATGGAAAAGTCTATAAAACTGACTCCATACTTGTAGAGCTTTCGATGGGCCTCGTTTTCATAGGTAGAATCCGATTCATCCCTTAATTAAATTAATCCCTTAGAGGTAGAATATTTTCGATAATTTGAAATGGGATCAACCTCGAGTATATAACTATTTCAATTATAAAAGGAGTAATTGAAATCGGTTCACAATTGGCGGAGATATTGAGTTACCTGCCTACAAACTAAAAAAACTAAGGAAAATTGCGAGAATCCTCCTCTTTTTGAAGTAGGTTAAAATCTTCGGAAACTAGCGCATTTATTTAGATTAAATTTAGTTTTTAATTAAGGATCATTTAGAATTTAAGTTTTGTCTTTAGTTTTTGTGTATTACTGCCCTCACTTCGAACGAGAGCAATTTACTGACGAAAACTTAGTTAAATTGTTTTAAACTTTCGCGACTTTCACACATATTTATAACATTATCGGGACTCGCGCGGCTAAACAGAAGTAATACCCTCCAGTCTACTCGTGACCACGGCCATAGAAACATGGCCAAAACGTCGAGGTAAATCAACAATATATTTTTATCGCGCTAAAGTCCCGATAATGTTATAAATATGTTTTTTTTTATACAACATAGGAAGGCAAACAAGCAAGTGGGTCACCTAGTGGTAAATGATCACCACCGCCTATAGACACCTGCAACAACAAAGAGAGTGCAGATGCGTTGCCAACCCAGAGGGCTAAGATGGAATACCTCTTGTGCCAGTAATTACACCGGCTGTCTTGCTCTCCACGCCGGAACACAACAGTGCAAGCAGTGCTGCTTAGCGGCAGGATTAGCGAGCAAGATGGTGGTAGCGATCCGGACGGACCTTTCACAAGATCCTACCACCCGCAAAATATGTGAAAACTTAGTTAGAATGTACATACCTAATATACAAAAACCCTCGTATAAACTTCTCTAAATGACTGTGAAATCCGTATCAAACCCGTTGCGTGGTTTAGAAGGCGTAAGTGGCGAAAGATCACTCACTCACTCTATCACGCTGTATATGTTTTTTTGAAGGGTTTTGGGACACCCTGTATAGTCTAAACATACAAAAAGGGAAGAAACACTTATGCCTGAACTAGGATGTTCCTGTGTTTCAGGCGAAAAAGGACTTACATAACTATCATAAATTAAATTAATTTTATTTTATTAATTAAAGATAAGATGCGGACAGACAGGAACAGATAGCGATTTTGTTATATACCATGTAAAGATAAAGATAGTCTTAAGTATTATGAATAACTGTATCTTCCGTCTAAAATTTAAGACTTTTGGTCTTGTCTTGTTTGGTGTTTGCGGGTGGTAGGACCTTGTGCAAGGTCTGTCCGGATCGCTAGCACCATCTTGTTCGCTAATCTTGCCGCTAAGCAGCAGTGCTTGCACTGTTGTGTTCCGGCATGGAGTGCAAGACAGTCGGTCTAATTACTGGCAAAAGAGGTATTCCATCTTAGGCCTCTGGGTTGGCAACGCATTTGAAATTTTCTTGGTTGTTTTCCTTCCTATTACATAAAAATAAAAACAATTGTCGCTGTAGTGCTTTCCAAGTGTCCAGTGTCTTCTCTGTCTATTGCCACCTCTTTGACTTCTCTTTGTTCTTTATCTGTATCTACACGTAGATAAATTTTCTTAAAAACTCGATGTCACCATTAGAACTTACCTATCTCGTCTCACCTAACAACAAGACGCCCCGATTTCTTCCTACAGCCCATTCAGGTGATATAGGGTAGCGACAATCATTATCTACGAAGCAATAAAATACTGCCAATATCGTATAAACTTGTATATTTCCGTATAGAGTGTCGGTTTATTACGTCACTAGATGTTGCTAGCAACTTCGGAGTCGAATAATTTCGTTTCTCGCCATCCCGCGGGAACTATGCATTTCTTTTACAGAATAAAAAGTACCCTATGTATTAACCCAAGGTATAACCTATCGCTGTTCCAAATTGCATCCAAATCAGTGCAGCTGTTTTAGATAGATAACATTTATTCTTTATTGTAAAAACTATTTGTAACATATAACAACACGCTTGCATATAACACATTAGATTAGATTAGATTAGATTTTGCGGGTGGTAGGACCTTGTGCAAGGTCCGTCCGGATCGCTACCACCATCTTGCTCGCTAATCCTGCCGCTAAGCAGCAGTGCTTGCACTGTTGTGTTCCGGCGAGGAGAGCAAGACAGCCGGTGTAATTACTGGCACAAAAGGTATTCCATCTTAGCCCTCTGGGTTGGCAACGCATCTGCACTCTCTTTGTTGTTGCAGGTGTCTATAGGCGGTGGTGATCACTTACCATCAGGTGACCCACTTGCTTGTTTGCCTTCCTATGTTGTATTTAAAAAAAAGATAAGATGTTTTTATTTCTTATTGAAAATTGCATTACATTTTATGTGAAAATGTATGGAATTCACAAAAAGATCGTCAAGATAAAGAACAATAAGATTAATACACAAATTGAGAAAAATTAAAACATAAAAATAAAAGTCTACAAATAAGCCAAGAGAATGTCAAATACAGATGTCAAGATTAAATAATAACAAAAAATATAAGTTTACAAATATAAAAATGTCAAATCAATAATATAGAATACAATAAAATTTATTATAATATGCCTCCCTTTCGAAAAATGACACTTTCAGTTGCATCTTCAATGATCACTTAAATATGTCTTTCGACTGTACATAGATCTGCATTGGTATTGTTACTGTTATATTTTCGGAGCTGTCAATACAAAGTAATAACACCCTTATAATCCCCTTAAGGATGTTTAGGCCTTCATATTAAGGGCTCTAACAGTCGTCAGTGTGCCCTAAGGTTCCAATTAGATTAAACCTAACATGCCCACATAGGATTGGATTGGATGCATAGCTCAGAAATGAAACTAGACAGAAACTAATCCATACTAACGAACATAACATGCACTGAACATATTGGACACAGATCTTTATAGAAAAAAAATGAAACGGAGATAAACAGGCCAAAAACTTTGGGCAAAATCAATGATATTATAACACATGGATGTACAGTGTCATACTAAATGACAGCAGAAAAACGGACCGACATTGCAATACAGGTTGAGGCCAATGTTACAAATGCAAATCATTAGTTTCCCATTTATAGTCATTGGATTTACAACTTTACGTCTAACTGCATAAAATAATTATTTGTTAAGTTTCGTTGCAAATAGGTTTTTTAACAAAATAATAGTATTGTTCGACTTTCGATGCGGCCATAATTTAAACGCTGACTAGAAGTACTTCTAGGTCAGTGGGCAAAATAGATAGAAACATCTTCAAATGCTTTTAAATGTGTCTTAAAAGTTATAAGACAGGGTTTCTCAACCTGGGGTCCGAGGACCCCTGGGGTCCGCGAACCTATCCCAGGGGGTCCGCAAACGAAATAAATATTAAAAGTAAAAATTATGAGGCATAACGACACGGCCGAGCAATGAGCATTGAACAAGCGTGGCATTGTTCGTGTGAGTCAAATAGCTTTATATGAGTATTGCATTTAAAAGTATCCAAGCGGTTTTTTGTTTGATTTTAGGGGTCCACGGGTCATAGTAAGGTTGCATTAGGGGTCCGCCCTAGGAAAAGGTTGAAAAACTATAAGGTATTGCCAGCTGAGAAAAACTGCTGCTGATGTAGATTAGAATAGAATAGAATATAATAGAACAGAACAGAATAGAACTATTTTATGCTATGCTGACAACACTCTGCTGGGGTTCACCTTTGTTCATGAAAATATCTCTAAATTCACATGAATTTTTCGTAAACAGATCGTAAGGATAGAATAAAAGTGCTTTATCATTAAAATTTCCTTTAAACATGTTTAAGAAAATATCGTCCCTTTGACACGGTGAAAGTTCCTTCACTTGTAATGAAACTAATACGATCCGGATGTACTAAGTGATAATTTTAAATTCGGTCTAAAGTTGAAATTAATCATTCAAATCGAAATAACCTTTCACTTTCCCACGGGAAATAAAGTTGGCAGCACTAAACAACTTGCACAGGTAATTAAGCAGTCTTATTTACAAAGGAATAATGCAAAGAAAAGAAAAGTTACTTAGAACGAAGAAGAACACTTATTTTAAATAATTAAATATTTAAATAAACATTGAAAAGACTAGTCTAGGTCAACTGGAAGTACTTAAAGTTTTTGATTCCCTTGCGAGTGTCTAAATATGCGGCATAAACGGTCTTGTCTTGTAATTGCGTTGACTTAGAAGTTTTTTTTTCACAGCTCAAAGCGATTGGAGACCTGAATGTTCGATTTTAATTCCAACTTGATGCTTTTATGCGTTCCAGGATGAGCTACGAACCAGTGTTTTTAAGCTATCGCTGAGCTTAGCTTACATGTCAGGATATATTTGCCTTAAATATTGACACGGTTTCTCAGGGAAGTTTATCAATATGTAACAGTTTAAAAACGAATATATTAGGAAACACCAATAAGACTATATCAAAAACAGGTTCAGGCCGTCATAAATGTCACTGAGGGCTTGGTGTTGCATATCCAACAGTACCTACAGACTTCACCAACCCACGGACAGACAGCGTGTGGGCTGTAGGTAGGCATGGATACAAAATTATAGTACTAGATAATCTGCTGAAGGCACGTATCGGCACGACCTGGACACAGTTTCTATTGCTATTCATGCACCTCTTTTGGTAGCCCGGTGCCTGGTGACGCATTTCGTCACAATTGTGTACTTCACATCTTAAACCAAATGGTTTCACACCAAAACCGTTCCGTCTAAAATTGTCGTAGATCGACATTTTATAATAATATAGGTTAAAAAAGAATTTTAAAAAACAAATATTATGGGAGCTATATCGACGCAAAGGTATTTGCATCAGAGCTTAACTTACATAACTTTTCTTTTAAGTTTTAAATAATTCTCATTTGATAAAAAATAAAACAAGTTTTGTTAAGGGAGTATCCATATCGCTCTTCTATTTTTTTTTGCCGATTAAAAAATATGGCTGATCGATGCCAGCAGTTGAAAACAATCGTACTGAATGCAAATGTTCCAATCCTTCTCTATTTTAGATTTATTTAAAAACATTTTCATTCAACTTTTTTAACATGTGGAGTCTGTTTGGCATAAAAACATGTACGGTTGATTGGTGTTGTATCATTATCCTGAAATTTTTTTACAGTGCTGTTTTTGAGTTAAAATATTTTTCTTTAAAAATGTGCGTGTAAAGTGAAAAATGTGTAGGAAAATGATTTGTGACATTACGACTATTATGGTCTTTCGTCGGCGACGCGTGATTTTGGTTTAACAGCCTTCTAGACTCATTAAAATATGCAACATCAACATTTAATGTCACCAAATTCATCCGTGATCATCACTGACGACTCATAGCTTCGGTCTGCATCTTAAAAAATACTTGCTATACGGCTGTATGGACTCAAATCCCTTTGCCTTACCCATGGGGGATGAACTAAATTTTTTGAATTTTTTTTTTAATTAATATTATAAATAATAATAAATAAATATCTTGGGATAATTTACACCAATTGCCCTAGTCCCAAGCTAAGAAAACCTTGTGTTATGGGTACTAGACAACGGATAAACATACTTATATATAATACATACTTAAATACAAATAACATCCATGACCCAGATACAAACATTCGTGTTCGTCACACAAATATTTGCCCATACCAGGATTTGAACCCGGGACCTCTTGCACAGGAAGCAGAGACATGTGCCACTGCGCCATACAGGTCGTCATTAAAATTATATATTAAAAAAATGTTTACATGAAGTTCCTAAGTACACTACGGTTCGTGTTGGTTATTTGAAATCCTTAATAGAATTATTTGAAACAGATGTATCAGTGTAATGTTGTATTTAAACGAGGAATCGTAATCACATTACAAGGGATTCGTTAATATTATTAACTTATGTTTAACAAAATTATTAACACGGTTGAAAAGCCGACAGGGTCATGTATTTGTTTGCATCAGAGCTTAACTTGTTTATGAAGTACAAGCCAACAGCTTCAGATATTAATGGAATCAACTGCAAAGTAACACCTGAATCTTTAACTATCCAATATTTATAACGTTATCGGGATTTTAACGCGATAAAAGTATATTGTTAATTTACCTCGACGTTTCGGCCATGTTTCAACGGCCGTGGTCACGAGTAGACCAGCGTTAAAGTCCCGATATCGTTATAAATCTGTGTGAAACCCGCGAAAGTTTAAAACTATTGAACTATTCAATAGCTTCAGATTCAAATACTTATTCGTGACAAAAATCATTAGGTAAATTTAGTCAATGATATAGCTTAAACCTCACATAGTCCACACAATATCCTAGAGATGAACTCTAGCAAAACGATTGGATATTTTTTCAGTACAAAGTAAATAGTTGCCTAAGTTAATCCAAATAATATCAGATTTTTTAGTCACGTCCTATAATTGTAAAAAATAATAACATTAGTCGCTCTCGTTATCAATATTATTTGAATATTCATAAATGCGTAGTATATATTAACAAAATTTCCAACTAGTCACTCATGTTTTATGCTTCTCATTATCATAATATTATCGAACAAATGATGTTATTATAATCGCTAATTAACATAACAAATTAGGTATTATTTGTGAAAATTAATTCCTAGCCAGTTTTATAAAAAACTCGACTGGCAACTACCGAGTCGCACTTGGCCAGTTTTTTTAAATTTGGTTAATAATTACACTCCTATGATCAAAAGTTGGCTACTTGGGATACAATGTTTTTTTTAATGCGCCAAACTTCGGCCAAGCACGAATATTATAAAGAACCACGGCACAGCAGTATACTAATGCTATCGCTGACGTGGCATTTTAATTTATTATTTTTCTGGATACTGGCTTTTGGCATTACCCTAAGTATATTATGCGTGATCGCACTTGGCTTGTTTTATGCAATTTGTACACTTTATGTGGAAAACAAAAAAAACTATTCCTTTATCTTAACCCTAAAATCTATTCAGCTGTTTAGCCTAGAAGCTTAGCCTAATGTATGGACATATTTACATACACTCTAAATGTATTAGACAAAAAAAAATCTGTCGGAAATGAAGCAAACTAAACCAATAGGAAGATTTTTGTCTCTTGTTTATAGCTTGGATGAAGGACTAAAGCATGGATATAGCCTCAGTACTTGTCAAGTGTACATGGCCAAAACTGTCAAAATGGTTACCTTTGGGTGCGTTAAGGTAGTGAAACCTGCAAATTAATAAGAAAAACGTACATTATACTACCTTAATGTAAACATTACCACAACCAAAAGTGACCATTTTATCTATTGGTTGTGTACAGGGTGTCAAGTGAAGAGGAATTTAGAGTATATAGTCATCTCTTTTTGACACATTGTATTGCTATTTAAAGTAAAGAGATCAGCTAAAATTTTAATACTCTTTCTATGCTATACTATTCCTATGGTTTATAGTCAATCTCTCTATTTTTTTATCAGTTTATGGCATTTGACAGCTACAAATAAACTTAAGCCAAGGTTATTTCAACCAGCAACATTAAATTATAGAACTGAATTATGCTAAGAATAAATCCGTTCGCATGAATATTAACCGGGCTCAAGGCAGATTTCAGTCAAAATGACTCATAGCAATCCACTACAGATTAGCATTTAGCTCACAGCGAGCATATCAACGGCTCGAGCTCCCTAGACACGCGGTCGTAAAAACACTGTGCCAAGACCCTTATGCGACCCCAAATGTCCTAAAGCTCGTATATCCAATTATAAGAGTAATTAAAGGAATCTGCTATACGAGTGCTTCACACATAACTCGGCGTCGCACGCGCTCGCAATCTGGATCTTTTACAAATGAGCGCTTCTTAATGTCCTCGGATTGGGTAACGTGTGTGGTTTAATTTGAAAGCGATAAGCGAACAAAAAATTGGACATTCTGTGTCATTACTGTATCAAGCGACCGATCAATCAATCAATTTATTTGCATTAAACAAGAGTATAAAACGGTGTTACACGTCATAGAGTGCTAATTATTGTTTTACCATAGTTTGGTGTACAAATATTTCTAAGTACCATTTAATACATAATTCGTTTACTTACTAATCAATTTCTAATTAATTAATTTCCGACGTCTATTATTACTATTAGACAAATTTGACCCTCGAAACAGCATATTGTAAGCGCTATAAAAGCTGTATGGTTGCTGTATAAAGGCGATATCCTCTACTACTGGTACTACACATTTTTTATAGCGCTTATACTTCGGAATAACCGCTCTTTACCTGCTTCGTAAACATTTATAAATCACTAGTGACCCATCCCAGCTTCGCACTGGTATTATTAAATGTCATTTACATAAAAACTTTCCGTAAAAAAATCTTTAAATGACAGTGGAAACCGCATCAAAATCTATTGCGTGGTTTAGGAGGAGCTAGCGGTCGAAGATATAAAGACAGGCAGGAATGAATAGCGAATTTATTTAATACTATACCTACGTAAAGATTTCAACCTCATTAAGATATCACGATTAGTTTCGAAATGAATTGAAATAAAATGAAATGAAACTTAATGCGTCTGAATTAAGGTTTTAACAGTGCAATTACAGATGCTTAGTAATAGTTTCGCTTAACCCTACCTTTACAGGTGTACACGCTGTAAAAAATATAATCTAACATAAGAAATAATCGCATGACATACGAGAAACTTTTCAGGACTGTACTAAATCATTATATAATTCATCTGTGTTTCACAAACAAAAAAATACTTAATTCTAATTCTAAAAAAAGTTTAACGTTAAGGGTTGCTATTATTCCTTAATTATTGGAAATAGTAGCCTGAAATTACGTAAGAGGATGTTTTAGAGTTTAGACGAAGAGCTATAAATATAAGGTAAGAACTCTTCATTGGACCCTGTACCTTTTTTGTGTAATGTATAGAAAAGCAGTGCCCGCAAACCGCTCCCGCTTCCGCCTGTGGCTTGATGCTTGCCTAAATTAGCGTAAGTGGAGCCCCGGCGCGAGTCATAAACTGACGGTGGTTGATATCGCGTTTCCGCCCGAGCGCGTTAATTGAATCACGATGCAGCACTTGCCCGTATTGGATAAGTGAATAGCTTTTATGTGGACTTACTACTCGTATACTAAAGTTATGGGTAGCTAATCTACACTAATCTACACTAAACGCTACATATTTATTTTTATCTACAAATATATCATAAATGCTCTATAATGAGTTCAGAAACCGTAGGCAATGACCAGCATTATAACAACCAATATTATTGTGAGAATTTTTCTAATTTGTTTCTATATTTGTTCAAATTCATTTTTATTACATTATTTTAATGTGTACAGTACAGTCTATAGATATTTAATAGGTACCTAGCACTAGTAGCTAGTAGCAATGCAGGTCATTGCCCTATGGCTTCTGAACCCGTCATAGAGTACTTATGATATGTGTGTAGATAAAGTAATGTATGCAACTGTACATAATTAGGTCTTAAAACACTCGTGTGATACTATTATGAAACTCGCTGACGCTCGTTTCATAAAACCACACTCGTGTTTTAAGACCCCTCATTATGCAACAGTTGCATAAAATACTATTATGTGTGACGTATTTATTTTATGTGTGATTAGAGAGTGGATGGAAAAATGGAAAGGGAAAGACCTCGGCGAACGTACTCCGAGCAAACGGAGACATTCTGAAGAAAGGCCAGGTCAGGAGTTCTCTAAACCGACAAGCATGCATTAAGAATGTTATAAGGGTATATAAAGCAAAGGTTATATATTAAGAGCGTAGCAAATGAAAATCTGTGGCCTTTGCCTACCGCTTCGGAAAACAGGCTTCACTTATGTATGTATGTTATACATATATTTATGTATTATACAGGGTGGAAAAAACAAACGCAACATAGACGGCAACTACCTTAAATATTAGAAATAGCAAATTATCTCAAACAAGACTTACTTTTATTTTTAAAAGAATAGATATCGCATTAATGGATTTTTCAAAACTCTGCCTTACGTCTGACTTGACTGCTTTGACATATTTCTCAACGCTCTCATTTCCACTGCATTCACTCGACTTTGGTGGACTTATGTCCTTGTTGTCTTATGTGGTTTTTATAAACCTACTGTAAAAAATCTCTATATTACGATGAAAACTCTATGAAAATCCATCGTGTGGTTTCGAATGATTAAGCGGCCGAGGATATAATGACCAATCACAGCCAGATACCGACTTTGTTGTATATTGAGTTAAGTTTGATCGATAAACAAGATATTAGGGGTTAATTCAAAACTTTTGTACAGTCTCTTTTCGATATTTTAAAAGTTGGGAGGTAACTTATTTGTTTATCTGTACTTAATAATCGTATCGTAGGAAATTTCTGTTTTTTCTCATAGCTGGTATTTTTGTGTTAGTTATTTGTTACCAAAACTAATGAATTTTTCAAAACTCTGCCTTACGTCTGCCTTGACTGTGAATGGAACTGGTCGAATTTAAAAAAAAATAGCTGTGTTTTATGATAGAGGTCGAAAGGGTCACTGATGGTGATTATTCATATCTACAATCGTAGATACATTATTATATTATATTACAAATATAAGAATATAATAACAATTACAACCAAATTACACTCGATTCGATTATTACGAACGTCTATAAGGTTTTAACACTTTTAACCAACCGTCAAACCTCCCCTTTTTATTGGTATTTGATGGCCTAGTTACAGAGACCTTTATGCTTAAAATCTTGGCCTTATCCTTGTATTTGATTCGTTTAAATTAAAAAGAAACCTCGCCTTCTACCGCCTTTAATGTGGCCAGTGCAAAAAATATAGAACCGCGTAAGTGTGTCTAAATTTACAAATCTCCTAATTGTAAACTCGGTCTGGATTATATAACATACTTCAATAGCTAGAGGTATTTTAACCTTCCTGTAAATAAAGGCGGCTATTTGTCGATGTTTTTATGTTTGGAAATCAGGCCCCGCAGCATCTAATGTCCTTATTCATGAGGTATGGTAATGCCTACGATGGAGATCGATCGACTTGAATCTATAGTGGTTAGGATCGGGCACTGACTTCGTTTTAGCTTTTTCACCTGCCTTTTGCGTTGGAAATATTTTGTTAATTTTATTTCGCTACACATTTTTTCAATTTTCCGAACCAATGACAGATTTTATGGCCTTCGCACGCTTGACAGAGGCGTGAAAAAAAAATGTTTTCATAAATGGTTTTATTTTGCTAAATACCAACCTCCTGTTTATTAGCATCAAAAATAACCTCGTGGAGGGAATGAAAGTGACTTTGAATAGTTTAATATTAAATGAAGATTATATCTTGTATAGGGATATTTGGAAATAATATCGACTTGCACTACCGATCTCTGGCCCCAAATACAATGTACGAGTATACCTACTGTATTAAATACTTTATGTTAAAATAGCATTGTATTTTTTCAAAGACAGTTCGTCGAGTTTCTTGCCGGTATCTTCTCATCAGAGGTTTTTCTGAAGCCGTGGTAATTTTTTTGACATTCATAAGTGCTTCTTGTAAGCCTGATTGGAATAGAGATATCTTGATTTTTGACTTGGAATTTGGCTTATTTATTCATATGCTAATAGACACATTTACAGTCATATTATGTCAAACTGAGACAGCTAAGCGAAACACTAAGAGTAAGAAAACAAGGAAAGAAAAGTTATTGTTGTTACAAAATCTGTGACCTCCACTTGCGCGTGCGTCGCTAAGGTCAGACGAGCGATCTATTGCTGTCACAATAGCAGTCTTTTATCAATTATCGCCCTAACTGAATGATTGCTGTTTGTCATGACACTGCAGAGATTATCTGTCAATTGTTACGCCATTTTGCGCGCAAAAAAAACTCATGTTGAAATTCCAAGCTACACTAATAAAGATATGAAAGTTCGTTGAACCCTGGAGTATTTAATGAAAACGACTCGTAATTTCGTAGCTTTACCAAAACAATTATTAATATTGATTTCTTATACTTCTTCGAAATAAAGCTCTTTTTATTCATCTGCCACCAGAAGGGAGTGTCATTATTGTAACAAGTCCGTTACAGTACCAAAGATCTTACAAACAACGAACAAACTAATCCAATAATCGTTATTTCCCCACGATTAACAGACAACCCTAAAAAATAAACCTTTTCCTTATCACCAAATAATCAGCACTTTCCCTGGCGGCCATGTTGCCAGAAATCCTTCTAATTACTGAGAAGAGATGCGCAAGTAATTAGTTTTGTAAAATAATGTCGCCAAGATATCTGGAGGGGTTTAGACGGAGAATTACCGGGCCATCGTTAATTAACTATAGTTTACGTTAAAGGGTTTTCACTGAAAAGCAACGCTCGCCCTTGACGTAACATTATGCTCAGGCTCGTAGTTATAGACAGAACTTAGGGTGGTAGTTAAAAGAAAGAGAAAGAAGAGTACGATACCTAAAAACTCGATACATTTTAAAATAACATTTTGGTTCAACGGTACTCTAGTATCTACTTTTTTTTTACGAAATAGGAAGGTAAACAAGCAAATTGGTCACCTGATGGTAAGTTATCACCACCGCCTATAGACACCCGCAACACCTAAGAGATTGAAGATGCACTGCCAATCCAGTGGCCCTAACATGACTGGCCAAGTTTAGTTTAGCTCTATCTGCGTCCCTTTCTTATGAGACTAGTTAGACAGAGACACAGGGAGGTGTTAAACTAAACCTGGGCTGTCATATTAGAGCCGCAGAGGGCTAAGATGGAATACCTCTTGCACCAGTAATTGCACCGGCTGTCTTGCTCTCCACGCCGGAACACAACAGTGCAAGCACTGCTGCTTAGCAGCAGGATTAGCGAACAAGATGGTGGTAGCGATCCGGACGGACCTTGCACAAGGTCCTACCACCCGCAAAATGCTTACACTGCGTACAGCGCCAAATTTTATTTTATTTTAATATTTTAACAGCTACCATACATTGTAGAGGTCAGTGAAGTCAAACGAATACCATTGATACGGAAATTTTATTTTATTTTATTATATTTCCGAAATAAATAAATAAAATTTACATTGCCATGTATTCGTTGACCTGAACTGTAGAAATGTAAATAAACAGAATCAAAATAGAACACGAAGTAGGAAGTTGGTTTAGGCGTTATTCACACTGGCGCAGACAAACAACCAGTAGCAAACACGAGGGAGATAATGATCGCAAATTCCACTTAAGGCTACGTTACACACTAATTTATTTAACGCCCAGTTGTTTGCGATTATATATATATATATATTACTCCTCTCTTCCCCCGGTATCGCGGTTATGAAAATTTGAAGTCTATCCGTCCGTCTATCTTTGTCTGTCTGCCAAATTGGCTGAATGTTTTTGTGTTTATTTCTTTGTACATTAATGAATGTATATGTATGTATGTAAATTCTCTATTGTACAACATAACATAAATGATAAGAAGAAATAAAGTGATTAATTTTGAATTACTGAATATTTTTACTTTTTGTACCATGTTATTCAATGATATTATAATGCATGGATGTACAGTCTCATACTAAATCGCACGCTTAGTCTTAAACTGACCCATTTCTGAATAATGCACGTCCCAAAATATCACCTTAATTAAAAGACATAGGGTTTAATTTTGGGAAATATCAAATTCAGAATTGAGTCAGTTTAAGACTAAGCTTGCGAAATGCCAGCAGAAAAACGGCCCGACATGAGAATACAGGTTGACGCCAATGTTACAAATGCAAATTATTAGTTTACCATTTATAGTCATTAGACTTACAACTTTACGTCTTACTGCATAAAACATTAATTCATTAAGTTTCGTTGCAAATAGGTTTTTATACAAAATAATAGTATTGACAGCAGCGCCGTCGATCCAACAGACTGATAGCGCGAGCCATTGTCGATTTCTTGTACTTTTTGTTCGACTTTTGATGCAGTCATTTTTAAACGCTGACTAGAAGTCCATTATTTATAGGTTAGTGATATTATTTTGAATGTTTGCTAGTTTAAGATTTCTCATTTGTAATTTTAATTATAAATCCGACACTCTTCAATTTAAATCTAAATTTATTCGTAAAATTTACTATGTGTAAACTATTTCGTAATGCTTTGTTAAGAGATAAAAATAAATCTTACCTAATCTAATCTTTCTGTTTGTTTGTGGCGCCGTAGCGCTGGATCTAATGAGCCTATTTAAACGCGACTTTTTTTAGTACCTGAATTAAAATATCGAAAAGACACTGTTGGGAAAGTTTTTAATTAACCCGTAAAATCTTCTATATCTAACAAACTTAACTTAGCTGAAAATAATTTGCGGGTGGTAGGACCTTGTGCAAGGTCCGTCCGGATCGCTACCACCATCTTGCTCGCTAATCCTGCCGCTAAGCAACGGTGCTTGCACTGTCGTGTTCCGGTGTGGAGAGCAAGACAGCCGGTGTAATTACTGGCACAAGAGGTATTCCATCTTAGCCCTCTGGGTTGGCAACGCATCTGCACTCTCTTTGTTGTTGCAGGTTGCAGGTGTCTATAGGCGGTGGTGATCGCTTACCATCAGGTGACCCACTTGCTTGTTTGCCGTCCTATGTTGTATAAAAAAATAACACAAAGTCCTCGGCCGCTTGCTTCTTAGAAACCACACGACGGATTATCATACAGTTTTCATCGCAGTTTAGAGATCAATACAGTGGATTTTTATGTTCAATACATAATTGTTGTTAAGTGTCGTTAGTAAATTACACCCGGGCGTATCCGGGACGGGCCGCTAGTAACATAAAGTGCTTGCCTGTTCGCCACCAAACATAGCTAAGAATTCAAATAAATTTAAATGATAATGACAACACAAAGAAAAATTAGGGTAATGGCAGGACTTGGACCTGCAACATCAGCATTCCATGCCTTGCGTTTGCCAGCTTCGTCACATTACCAACTACCATACCCTGCGAATTTTTCAAAATGTTTCGTTTTTACGGTCATTACATTATTGATTTTTTAGGGTATACCTACCCGCGGTGTCATCTATGAGAAATTTAATCAAGTTATCTCATTCAATGACATTGGCCCAAGCATAGCGGCAAAAAAAAATCTCATTCAACTTGGTCATTTCTGAATGCTCGTTAAATTTGTTGTTAAATTTTTGTAATGGAAATTTACTTCAGATATTTTTTATTTTTGTTTTTTTAAACATTCACACAAATTTAAATGGTAATGACACCACAAAGAAAAATTAGGGTAATGGCTGAGAACTTTAAAAGTTGGGGGATAAAAATATGGATTTGAGGCTTTAGTTAGTTTATTTGTTTGTCTGTGATACTCGTGTCGTAGGAAAACTTCTGTTTTTTCTCATAGCCGGTATTTTCGTGTCAGTTCTTTGTTACAAAAACTAGTTCAAACTTTTTCCAGACATTTAGCTTAGTAATTTTTTATGTTGATCCGTGTATGTTTTGTAAAATTATATTTGTTCCTGTATTTTTTTGCGGTGTTCAATAAAAAGTGTTTGTATTGTATTTTGTATGTTGTTATGTCTTAAGTTTAGGATTAGATAAAAAAAAGTGTAAATAGCGGTGCTTTACAAGTAGGTAAGTACGGAAGGTACAAATACACGAAAATAACTAAATAAAGTCTTAATTTAAAGAGGTTTTCTCTAATAAACATTATTAGCATAATTATGTGTAATATGTTTTGACTTTCTGGAAAATCACAAAGCACTAATAAGGAAACTAATCAACGCGCCACATTGTAGGCAAAAAAAATGCTCATCTAAATAATAAAATTAAGAATAATTTTCTTATTTCTGTAGCAATGATGTTAAAAATTAATTTGTTTTCCCCTTGGAACACAATTTGTTTTTAACCTGGTCTAAAATTTGTTTAATATTTCACTCAGAATCCTATAACGAGAACCAACAATTTGAATTAGTTTTCAATACTTTATAAAAAAATTATTTTATTTTTATTTTGTTTTAATGTTCTGCTAATTATCACGTGAATGCCGCAATGCCAGCGTGCAAGTCACCTTAACGCGGTTTGTCAGTATAGTTAATATTGACTTGAGTCTGCCCGATAAAATTACAGGCGAATTGTATCTCGTGACGCACGCGCATCTTAAGTTATCTTAATAGTACCTATCAGCGACTGAGGCTGTGTTCCTATTCATTACAGGTGGTGGAGAAGATTCGTGCTAGAAGCATGCAGTTTCTATGTCCAGTACCCTTACCATGATTACAGGGCATCTAGCCGTAACCGTACTCGCTAGCGACGGCGTAAACGATTTGTATGGGAAAATGTACAGCGCCTCAAGCGCTCACTTAGAGAACTAAAGATCGCTAGTATGAGTCCAACGGTAAATAACCTATTGAAATCTAAGCACTAGTGACTAAAGTTTTGTAGCTGTTGCCGTAGAATGTTGGTACCATGAGTCACAGATTTGACACATGTCATCGAAAAATACCGTATCGACATGGTTAACTCTGTCACGTGTCTGACAGATTGGGGCGTATTTAACCGCTATCGACTGTACTAACGTAATATGAATTTTCCATAGAAGCTCATGGTAGTGGTACTAACAACGGTCCGTTTTACTTACCTACCAACAGTTAAATTTTGACACCTTATGTATAGGAAATCAGAAGTTATGAACCGTCACAAAGTAATGCCTGAATCGATTAATTGCTTAGGAGTTACATTGGTTAAACTATCGCGCTATAATTTAAGCACAAATAAAAGAGATAAATTAGTCATGTGCCAATTCTTGACAAGAATAATAAAAAAAAAAAGGAAACAGCCTACTGGAAAATAATATTAGATATTCAAAATAAATGATTAAATACCAGAATAATGTAAGAAATAAAAGTTATACTTACTACTAAGAGACGTCAATACTGATAGTGGAATCTGAAACAAATAAAACAGTTAGTCGTGAACAAAAAAAAATTTATTTTAAGTCTTTTAAAAAATAATACTAAGGTAATTTTTTTGTTAAGAGGCTGACTTGTACTAGATCTTAAGCTTATTCACTGTTTTTACACACAGACATAAACTGAAAACGACAAGGTGACACAATGTAACAGTAAGGCGCGCGCAAGCGGTTTTTTTAATATTTTTTTACAGAAAGTTGTAGGTAAATTAAAAATAAGAAGCAACTATAAATCCCTTTATTCTGATATGAACCGGTCTTATTTATTCTATTACTCTAGTTTTGTAGAGTAATGAAGAGATGTTAAGAGATTAATTCTCGAGCCTTTTCCATAAAGGATATTTTTGTTAATTGTGTTTCGGAGACAAAAACGACCTTCGACATATCATCAGATTAGGTCACACGTCGCCAAAGTAATGTGCTTTTTTTAATATTTTTTGTTTTAAATATGTATGTTAGTCTTTAATGTATTTTTTCTATGGGCCTGTGCAGCCAGAAATAAATGGTTCTATTCTATTCTATTAATCGAAATTTACTACCGATTTTTTTAAACGTAGAAATAAATTTAAATGATAATGACAACACAAAGAAAAATTAGGGTAATGGCAGGACTCGAACCTGCAACATCAGCATTCCATGCCTTGCGTTTGCCAGTTTCGCCACATTACCAACTAGTTCTATTCTATTCTATTACTAATTTTAATATTGCAATGCAATTATGAATTTTGACATAAGTTCACTTTATTTGAGCTAATTTCAAGGCCATTGGCTCTTATCGGCTTCTTAACGAATGAATTCCTTCCCTAAGCTGAAATAAATCTGAATAAGCAAACTACGTGTAAATCTTTTAATTGACATTAGAGATAACCTCAAAATCAGGTTGCTTATAAACTGGTATTAGTGTTCTACATTACAGCAGCCATAACTCTGTTTATGGTATAAGCCATACGTTAGTATTCGTATGAACAATAATCAAATAGTTATTTATTAGTTCAAAAATATTTCGAAAAGTTTATAATTTTTATTTTGTTCTCACTAAATAGCTTCTTTACAAATAAGACAAGTTCCAAAAACATTTGGTAAAAAGTTGCTTTGTACCTATTACCCTTTTAAAAAGTGAAATAAAAACATCAAACTCAGAAAGTGTTGGCCGAGCTAACACTCAAATACTCTGCAATAACAAACATTAAATGTATCTTTGATCTCCATTAGTATTAAGAATTTGTATATTTTACCATTATTTCAACAGACGTAATACTTTTAATGTTAAGGTACCTAAAGCATTCTGCATTTAAATACTCATAAAATGAGAGCCCATCTTTGAATTTGCAATTACACAATTTGAAATGGCTTTTGTGAAGGAACTCCTTTACTTCTCTACGTGTAGAGCGGCAGAGGCAACCGGATTGGAAATGGTTCGTGCTCGTGCACAAAGACGCTTGACGTCCAACCGATACCTGCCAGCTCACGTTCAGTCGTTCACTCCTTTAAGACTGCTTCACGCCTCGTTAGATTTCAGTCAGTGTAAAGGGCCCCCTTCACAAAGCTACAAGGTACAACAAAATTGTACATTACACTATTTGTCTCGCATAAAATTTTATTGTACAATTGACCTTGCATTTTATATTTTAATTGCATGACTTTGACATTATCCTAATGTTGACGTATTTTTATTTCTTGATTAACTGATATTTTTTCTTTTTGGCATAACCATTTATTAATTCAATGCCTTGCTAATGAGTGAATGAGTGTACTTATCAAATATATCGTTCAGACTCTGGATAATTGTGAACAACCTCAATACCACTGAGACCATTACAAACTGCTCACTTACTGAAAATAAATTAATAAAATTGATATTTTTATTTAATATGTTGTAACAAAGTTGTACAGAGGCCCAGAATTTAGAGTAGTTGGCTATACTTTCATACAGCATTTACCTTTTGTCTCCCCATTTCTGAATCCAGACTACCAGAGGCAGGTCTAGATAAGGGCTTTCGAAGACAATTATTGACAATACTGTGATTAAAAAAAAAAACATTATCGAAAATAGTTTTTTGGCAAAGTAGTAGTTGGTTGCCCTAAAGTAGTATAAGGCTCCATAAACTTTCGATCCGTCCCTGTTCACTTCGCCTATTTATGAAGAGTTTCCTTAACTTGTTTCACCCATTTTTTTAAATATAGGTACTCGTGAAAGTAATTAACTTATTCAGCATTAAGTGAGTTTACAATTATCATTTTCTCGGAATTCCGTCTAGATACTCGTCTCTCTTTCGTCTCGTTACTCTAGTCTCACTTAAATAATTGGATGTTACGTAATTTGAACTTATCAGACAGTTTAATGTTTTCTATAGACTTTAAAAGTAGTCCAATTAAGAGACAGCAACGCGCCGTGATTAAATAATTATGTATTTTCGCTGAAAGAACATCAGTAAGAGCAATCAATATCAACATCATACGGGCGTACCCAGCTTGTGGCCTGGGAGGGGGGGGGGGGGGGGCAATTGCTTGACCACTTTTGAACCTTATCCTTTTGTAATACGGTCGAAAAGTGGTCAAGCAATTTCTTGGTCGACTATACAATGTAAGAAAGTTGTGCAAAATTTATGCAGAATGGACGTTTTCTTTATGAAAAACTGCGAACAAGCATTCGTCTAGACGGTCATAAGCAGGTGTTTCTAGCATAAGCGCAGAATTCACAGATGATACTCGCATTAAACTTTTTAAATCAAACGCCCATCAATTTCCTCGAACGACTCAAACTTCTACTAGTTTCGCAGCCCTTTTGAATAACAATTCCGAATGTATCAGGTGATACTGTAGAATAAATTGCCTCCGAGTACGTAAACAGATTCTTGAGTTGTTTTGTTCAAATAAAATTTGAATACGGTTAGACCTTCATTTGGTTATAGAGATGTTTTGAAGCTATTGAATTTAGTGGTTGGGAAGTTGAATAGCCTAGGATTTGGACATTGTAATGTTTCTACAATGGGAATTTTCTCATCATCTTTTTACTCAGTAACATACAAAATGTTGCCGTTTGCGAAACATACACAGTCTTTTTTTATTTAAATTCAAATTATTCAAATTATCTTCATTGCAAATTTATGTTGTATAGTCAACCAAGAAATTGCTTAACCACTTTTCGACCGTATTCCAAAGACGTAAGGTTCAAAAGTGGACAAGCAATTACTTGGTCGACTATACAAGAGTTCTTAATAATAATTTATGGCTTCAACATAAACCCTGTAAAGGCACAGCAACATTTACTGATAGATGATAATGATACCATCATAGTATTCTTAAAGCTAGCTTATATTTATTGTTATCACATAACATTAATTAAGTATATGTACTAACTTAACTTAATTGTTAGAAACATTTTAATTAACTAAAAAATAATAAATAATAATAATTTTTAACATAAAACTACCGTGAGACTCAGACATATTAATAAAACGGATCACACATATTGACGTATTCACGTATTGTTTCTCGGACTGGTCCGAAACATGTCGGGCATTTCTCGACGTAAAAATACGTGAGTGATCCGTTTTATTAAATAATAATAATAATGAACTACATGGTACTAGTTTTCTTTCATGAATTCCTGGATGTTGTAATAGGGTTCATTAATTAAATATGTTTCAGTTTTTTATTGACTTAAGTGGTTGCAAATCGTAGTCCTCGCGACGGATGCGGGTGGCTACGATAACTTAACAATAGGAATTGATTACTATATTAAAGTTGCAGGCAAACATCTTGAGCATAAATCGAGTGGAGGGGGTACGTTTACGCATACACATTTGTACTAGAAACGACTACTGTGCAGTCAAGGTCAGTGCTCAAGAAGTTTGCCGGGAACTATACCTAAGTTTAGTTGCGATTTGACGGTAATAATAAATCTTCCCTAGTAACTTTTACTCATATTCTATCATAGAGACTTCGAACATAGAAGTGACCACCCAATAAGTCGCTCAGGTCGAAATATGGAATAAGAAAACCCAAGTTTATCTATATTGGCCCAAGCAACGATAAGAAGCCCGGAACTACCTCAGACTTTCCTATAGAAATCAGATCAGAACTTGGATGATTTATGAAGTAGGTCACGAATTGTAAACAGGACTTGTAACAAAAACCTACCGCGCCTTTTTGTAACAATAATAATACAACCACTTATTTCGGGCTGTATAAACCTATAGAAAAAAAAACTTTAAAGAAAATATTAAAATTAGCACGTTACTTTGGCGACGTGTGACCAAGTTTCGTGATTTCCAATAAACGTCCGCGACAACGACGGAAAGCGACTCCCTTTAGCAAGAGTTCCTGGTTCATGAAAGCCTAAAGATGATTGGAAGTTACCTCAATAAAGTATTGCTTCAATCTAGCAAGTAATAATGAGATGAAAAGGAAGTTAAGTAGTTACCTAAATAGATATAAGTTCGTGTGTCAACTCTCCCTCATGGGTTTATTTACCTGTCTTAACTGCCCAATTAAGAAAGGTTTTTTACTGCTTCTTTGGACATACCATATTTTTAATAGTTATCTACAACAATTTTGATTTTCTATGCCATTCGATTTGTAAGTGGATTACCGTATTGCGGCGCCCTCAGTACAGAGGTAGAGGAAGTCGTTCGGCGGAACTACTTGTAGCTTTTCGAAGTGAGCCGGCTGCTTGAACTAACCTAGGTTTCGATATATTAGGTTTATGTATTACTTATAAGTAATTAACGAATATGAAGGCATCGTGCGCTATTTTCTTATTATAGTTACTCAGAAATGAAATTCCAATTTTCTACGCCACTGAGCTTCTGCCTTTTATTACTAGATACCAGAGAGATTTAGTTATGAACGTTTGGAGATCCACTATTTTAGATGAAGCAATTCCTTCATAGTTTGCTTTCTACATGTCAAAAAGAGCATTTTTTTTCCAAGTCAAAGTCAAAATACCTTTATACCTTTTTACGGGTGCTAATCCTGCTGCTCAGCAGCAGTGCTCGCACTGTTGTGTTCCGGCGTGGAGAGCAAGACAGCCAGTGTAATTACTGGTACAAGAGCGGCGTGCGCGGGTTTGCGGGTGTCTGTAGGCGGTGGTGTAGGTATACTTACCATCAGGTGACCCACTTGCTTGTTTTCCTTCCTATTTCAAAAGAAAAAACTCTTATTTGGACCACCCACGAAGCTTATTAATCAGTAATAGTCTGAATAGAGCTTTAAAAAGGCCAAAAGATTCTTTTTTTTTTTTACTTTTTAGTTTGACTTGGAACTGTGATTTTTTTACTCTGATTTTGACTTTTACGTTGGCTTATATCTCGTTTTACAATTTACTACTTAATAATTTCCTATGTTTTCGCAACTATAGACATTGGAATAAAACAATTAAAACAGCTTATATCGCGTGTATTGTAAGTTGTAACGAATCTAATTCCCGACGTTTCGACGTTTTCAACTATTTGTTAGTCTGATTGTGTGCTTGTGAATATCAGACCTGAAAAGGGGTAGAAACCGTTTTAGTTGTTTTATCTACACATATATCATAAACGCTCTATAATGCGTTCAGAAACCGTAGGCAATGACCAGCATTATAACAACCAATATTATTATGAGATTTTTTCTAATTTGTTTCTATATTTGTTCAAATTCATTTTTTATCACATTATTTTAATGTGTACAGTCTATAGATATTTAATAGGTACCTAGCACTAGTAGCTAGTAGCAATGCAGGTCATTGCCCTATGGCTTCTGAACCCATCATAGAGTACTTATAATATGTGTGTAGATAAAGTAATGTATGCAACTGTACATAATTAGGTCTTAAAACACTCGTGTGATCCTATTATGAAACTCGCTGACGCTCGTTTCATAAAACCACACTCGTGTTTTAAGACCCCTCATTATGCAACAGTTGCATAAAATACTATTATTTCAATTTACTACTTTACCAGAACTTGGCATAAGTTCTGTTCTAGTTAAGTATCGTAAACGAACCGATAAAAAAACAACTTTTAATATTTGTAATTCACTGACAATTTAAGAGGAGTGTGAACCCAGCCCCAAAAAGCGCTCCCTATACAAAACGGCGATAACGTTTTCCACCCTCTAAACCTTATCCTATTGCAATGATTTTTTGGTAAGTTGTCATTATGCTTTAGAACTAGGTTTGTATGTTTTGATTTTTTAAATATTCTGCATAGATTTGACAATGTTCGCATTTTAGGAGTTTCATACAAAACACAAAAGCGTCAATATTTTTGAAACTATTAAGAATATTTAAAAAATCAAAACATACAAATCTAGTTCTAGGGCATTATAATAACATACAAAAAAATATGGCTATAGGTTACGGTTTAGAGGGTGGAAAACGATATCGCAGGGTTAACACTCCTCTTAAGAGCATACTTACTCAAGTGAAGCAATTATTTGCAGACTAGATAAATCCGTAGTTTCTTTTATGCCACTTGTCGAAACTAAATTCATTTCTATTTGATAGTGACAGGTATGATTTAATTTTTTTTTATACAACATAGGAAGGCAAACAAGCAAGTGGGTCACCTGATGGTAAGTGATCACCACCGCCTATAGACACCTGCAACAACAAAAAGAGTGCAGATGCGTTGCCAACCCAGAGGGCTAAGATGGAATACCTCTTGTGCCAGTAATTACACCGGCTGTCTTGCTCTCCACGCCGGAACACAACAGTGCAAGCACTGCTGCTCAGCGGCAGGATTAGCAAGCAAGCTGGTGGTAGCGATCCGGACGGACCTTGCACAAGGTCCTACCACCCGCATTGAATCAAGCAATAGACCGTTTTATCTAAAAATCGCTCGACAAGAAGAAAATAGCTGTTACTACCGCGTCGCACACAGACGCAATCTATGTGTATGTATTAAATTCAGAGTCGTTTAATTAAATCCGTTGCAATATGCTTGGTACACCGTTTATTTTGTATATTTCAATGTTTACTCGTGCAGTGAGCCTCAGAAGCGCAGAATAAATAAAAGTACTAACGTACAGAAACTTCTCTTGTTTGACCACCATTAAACGAATTCCAACTTTATGATCAAGCACAAAAAGCTCGTATTACTTTATAAACATTCGACAGGCGGCATGCGTCAAAAGGAAGGCGCCGCCCGCGCCCGCCTTCCACCCGCAATGGCCTGGCGCACCGCTAGGGTTGGGCTGCTTACTATAATACTATCACAATCACTATCTCTACTATCAGAGTGAGCGGGCGCGCGTGCGGCAAGCTGGCAACCTACTGCGATTAACCTATGCCATAGATAATGCGGCGAGCGCACCTACAGTGCGGAGTGGAATCCCCCTGTCAGAAGGAGCTAAACACTTAACAACCTGGTCGTGATGAGAGTTGCTTAAATTTGTCACATTATTGACAGCGAAAAGTACAAACATTTTCAGCTACTTCTGAGGCTGACGGTACAAGCGTCTTTACTCGTTTTTGAAGCATCGTAAATTATAATGTTTTGATAATTTTGTTTTATACCAAAGTAGATGTCGGCGAGGAAGTCTGCACTTTTTCTAGATAAGCCGTGGTGTGTATGCGGTCAGTCGAGCCGGCACTGAACGCTGGCTTAAAGCCAAGAGGGTTTGATACATTGACCTTATTTCAACCGCCTTTATCAAAGACTAATGTAATATTACGGGAGGTCACGACAAATTTGGCAACGATCACCAATATGGCTGATCGGAAGCTCACAAGATAAAGGGCAACTCCGTGATGCCAAATATGTCGGTCTGCCTGCGCTAAGTGGTTGCGTTATCAAAATATGGCGCCTGCAAAACCAGTTATTGTTCCCAAAAAAAAACGATAAGTAAAATGGCTGAATAAAGTACAGAAAGGAAGTACCGGTTGCACTCATGGGAATTCTGCTAAAACTGAACAAATATTTGGTCGCGTTTCGAAGTTCAGCTCGTTTAAAGACCCTTGATCGTTGCCAAAAAAAAACGATAACGGAAATGGCTGAATTTGACGTGGTATAAAGTATCAGTATGTACGAGCTTAATGCACCAAAACTGAAAAAATCTTTGGTCGCGTTTCGTAGTTATGAAGCGGTCTAGGTTACAATATCTCATACATTGTTGGAGTATTTTTTCAAAAGCATTGGATATATCAAGTTCAAACATATTTTTGGGGAATAAGCACAGTGTCAAAAACATCCTCCTACACTTCTTTAGCAAACCTACCCTCCTCCGGTTAGGGGTAAGTAAGATCTGGTATCCAAATAGAAGACAAGTCCTTCCTCATCTACCGAAGCTTTTCCTTTTTGAAATGTCACCTCTAGTCTTGCTTTGATGTTCAGTGCCGTTCACAGAATTTTTAGACAGGGTAGACGTTTAAGTGACGGTTTAACTTGCGTTTGGTTTTCATTAAAATCAAATCAGGTGTACAAAAGCCATTTACTATCAAGCTAACTGTTCGGAAAATTTCGGTAATTGTTGACGCTCAAGCTGAGAAAGACACTGTTTACTCTGTGCTATTGTATGCGTTATTTATATCATTGTGTGCTACTTATCTATAGGAATGCACACTAATCTGTATCCGCATGGTTGCGCGACACGCATGTATACATTTTACCGGAATAGTTTGTGTCTTTCCCGTTAAGCGCACAGTGGCGCTTTTGCAACGCGATGCGAAGTGGCGTCGTTGAGCGGCAGGTAAGATACCGATGATACGCCAACAAATGGAGCTTGTTTATATTTTTAGAAGTTTCTTTATTGATAACAGGAATATTACACGTAAGGATCAAATAAAATCAGTTTATATTTAGAAGATTGGCAGGGTGTTTTTATGTCTATTATTGAATTTAAGCTGTAGTATGTATTTTTTTAATGTTTCGTCATACTCGTACATAGGCTATTATTATATCAGTCTGCCACTAAACACGAGATCTGAAAAGGGCTCAAAGCTTTGGGGATGTAACTAGTTGCAAATCCATCATCATCATCATAAATCAAAAGAAACGCAGCATTTGAAAAATAAACTCACTTTAGAACTATAAACGAAGCCTTTTTATAATTATTATCATCAAACCTCGATTTGACGGTAGCAATTATGTAATGATGTCGTTACGTTCATTAGAACGTAACTACAACTGTTAAGTTTAAGGGTTGTTTTTCGTTAAATGTCGATGTGAATGAAAAAGAAATGAATAGGATCCAGCCCCTCTAGCACACTAGCGTTTATCGCTGACATAAAACATTCGTCCCTTTTGCACACGCATACTGCTTAGAACGGGATAAATGCATTATGTCATCGATAAAAGCTAGCGTGCTAGGCCCCCAGAAACTGAAAAGATTCAGCAGGTGAGAAAGAATTTGTCTTCCATTTGGATACCAGATCTTACTTACCCCTAACCGGAGGAGGGTAGGTTTGCTAAAGAAGTGTAGGAGGATGTTTTTGACACTGTGCTTATTCCCCAAAAATATGTTTGAACTTGATTTATCCAATGCTTTTGAAAAAATACTCCAACAATGTATGAGATATTGTAATCTAGACCGCTTCATAACTACGAAACGCGACCAAAGATTTTTTCAGTTTTGGTGCATTAAGCTCGTACATAGTGATACTTTATACCACGTCATATTCAGCCATTTCCGTTATCGTTTTTTTTTGGCAACGATCAAGGGTCTTTAAACGAGCTGAACTTCGAAACGCGACCAAATATTTGTTCAGTTTTAGCAGAATTCACATGAGTGCAACCGGTACTTCCTTTCTGTACTTTATTCAGCCATTTTACTTATCGTTTTTTTTTGGGAACAATAACTGGTTTTGCAGGCGCCATATTTCGATAACGCAACCACTTAGCGCAGGCAGACCGACATATTTGGCATCACGGAGTTGCCCTTTATCTTGTGAGCTTCCGATCAGCCATATTGGTGATCGTTGCCAAATTTGTCGTGACCTCCTAGTCTATAACTATAAGCAAGTTTTTTGTAATTGTTTTAGGATTCCGTAGTCAACGTAGAAACCGACCGGATACAGTGGTTAGTTACCCTGAGGACGACGCTAGAGGTTTCGAGTTGGAATCCTAAAAGAGGAAAACAATTTTATGATGAATATGAATGTTTTTTCTCTAACTATGGATGTGTTATAGTATGTATTTATAAAAAAATATTGAAAAAAAATGGGACAAATTACCTCGTGGTTCCGCGAAACTCTACATTTAATATTCATGCAAAAACCGACACTCATCAGCTTTCACATTTAACAACGTATAGTCGACCAAGAATTTACATGACCACTTTTCGGTCGTATTACAAGGGTATAAAGTTCAAAAGTGGCTTGCAATCACTTGGTCAACTATCCATCACGGAGACTCAACTATTAACCAGCGCTGCTAAACACTCACTCCCTTATTCATAAAAAATACATATTTTAGGGTTCCGTGCCTCAAAAGGAACCTTTACAGGATCATTTTGTTGTCCGACTATCTGTCTGTCTGTCAAGACCATTTTTCTCAAGAACGCGTGGAGGTATTGAGTTTAAATTAATATCAAATACTCAGGTCTGCAGTCCCTTAGAGCCGTGAAAAAACAAACTTCTTCAAACGTCAACGCAATAAAAAGATACGGCCGTTTATGCCGCATGTTTCATGCATTCGCAAGACTATCAAAAACCTATGGGGTACGTCCCGTTGACCTAGAAATTTGAAATTTGGCAAGACGCAAGGTCTCACAGCACAAATAAAACAATAAATCCGAAAACCGTAAATTAGAATAACTACTAAACACACACAAATGTTTTGTTCCTTTCATTCAAGGGCAAACGTCACAATGACAGATAAAGATATAACACATGTCAATTAACATAGGTTTACGCAGCGTTTATGAATAAGAAGGTAAACTGCACGACACGATCTACACGTGTTTCGCCTCTATACGAAGCATCATGGGGATCTTTGGAGCTGAAATTTTGTACACATAATAGATATCTGTTTCGCGCACAAGGAGGATAAAGAAATTGAAACGAGGCCGAAACGTCGAGGTAAATCAGAAATATACTTTTATCGCGTTAAAGTCCCGATAACGTTATAAATAAGTGTGAAAATCGCGAAAGTTTAAAACAATTTAAGATAAAAAAAATTGGTACAAATATAGTACAAAATAAAAATGAATAAGCTTGAGAAAACCGTTTTCTCTTCCAACTACGCAAATATTTTATCTGTACCGCTCTGTGTACTCAGCACGAAGCAGTACTTTATTGCCTTATAGCAATAAAGTTGTAAGAGAATCCATTATTGCACGTTTTATTTTAAACTTACATCAGTAACTGAGAAGCCTGAAAACCGACAATGGTCAAGACATTTAATTCTATTCAAATAGCATAAAAATCAAACTCACATAGTTTAGTTCCAATAAACCCGATGAGATACTACTTTAATGATTATACCCCATTTATTTTATCCATTTAAGTATAAATTTTATATTTTATTGTAAATCAAAAATGGACCTCGCATCGAGTGATTCATTATTACAATCGCGATTCTCGGGCTCTTCGATATCGCTCTGGCTCCCGACTAACACTCTATACAGTAATAAATCACTTTCTCCTTGATGCAACAATCTACTATTACCGTTTATGGCAGGACTATGGAAGTGAATGTTAAAACACGCGTATATGATCAGTAGTTATGAAAAGTTACCGTCAGCTATCGATAAGACGAGAAAACATCTGACGTTACAATTTTCTAAAGTCAAACAATGTATTGTAACAAAAAACCTAAAAACTTTTCTTTTATAACTAAAGTACTAGCGTATTTAAAGCCTGCGGCACAAACTCTTGTACAAAATTTTAAAAGGCTATTGTGTATTGACTTCCCTTAACACTTTAAGGAAACTTTCAAAACCCATTCTCTAAAAAGGCACGAAGTTTTCCGTCTCGGAACGCTTACAACTTTTGTTTTACAATAACTTACAAAGCTAGTGCAGCATCATGAATACTAAATAAGTTAGTTATAAACTCATGTTTCAGTTTGTACGTGATTTTACATTTTTCTGAAGACGTGTTTTAGGCAGCAGCAGGTTTTTATCTTAAATATTCAAAAAGTTACCTTAAAAAGTTAACCTATATGGCACAGTGGCACATGTGTCTGCTTACTGTGCAAAAGGTCCCGGGCTCAAATCCTGGTATGGGCAAATATTTGTGTGACGAATAAGAATGTTTGTACATGAGTCATGGATGTTATTTGTCTTTAAGTATGTATTTATCTATATACAAGTATGTTCATCTGTTGTCTAGTGTCCGTAACACAAGATTTGCTTAGTTTGGGACTATTTATTTATTTATTTACCGTAATAAAATATTATAATTTATCGAAAGTAACTTGAAAATAAATCATAGATATTAAAATAAAAAACTGGTTCCTTTCATGTTCTTTTCAACGCTAGGCTCACTCAAACTTATTTCAAGGCAATACTTGTAAACATCTTGCAAATCCTAGATGCCAAAGACTGGTACTTAACGTGCCAATAGAATTACCATATTTATTTTTAATGGGTATATGTGACGTTCCGCTGGCTTAATACATAATATGTACACTAGTCTACATCTATACTATTTACACTAATATAATAAAGAGGTACACTTTGTTTGTTTGTGTGTAGGGGTGATCTCTGGGACTACAGAACCGATTTCAAAAATTCTTTAACAGATAGAAAGCTACACTACCCCTAACGGACATAGGCTATTACTTAATTCCACTCTTATAATGACCACTTCCTTTAACAAGTATATTTATATGCTTACCAGGTAGTTCCTGCTTTATATAAGAACCTTTAATTTTATAGGTATACACTTGTGCATTTCGCAAGTGGCTCAAAGATACTCATAATGGACTGGATGGAATTGAAAGTAAACTAGTTAGAAATAAATTGAGTTTATAATGAAAACTATGAATAAGATATGAAACATGAAATCAAAAGTTATTAATTCACGTGGACTAAGTATAATGGATCAAGAAATACCTTTATTGTAAGAAGTTTCTAAGTCATTTGTACAGCAATTAACAGTTTGGTTCTAAGATTGCTGGATTCGAATGAGCATTTTGCGAAAAAAAATTTTTTTTTATATAACTTTGTGTCGCTTGCTATTATTTCTATAATATCGTTTTTTTATTTACTTCTTCGGGCATAAGCATATTTTTAATGATGATCAACAACAATTTGACAAGTTGATCTTAATTGCTTCGTGATGCATATTCCCTATTTATAAATATATCTTATTTACTAGCAACATACACCGCTGAGTTTTAAATAAATAATATCACAAAATGACATTCTCTAAGGATTCCAGGGTTCTTTATAAAAAGAAGAATAATTAAAGTGGAGGCCTCTAAAACCCTCAAAAGTGCTAATACTCTGTTCGTGGAACTAATTTTAAAATATTCGAAGGAGACATTTAATTTGAGATTCCACGTAAAGATTATAATCACCATTTTATAGTGACTCTTAGGAGTTACTAAGTGAAGTCAGTTTATACTGTAAACCGTTGAAAGGACCAATTAAAATTACTTTGATGTTTGGGATCTGGACACTTTCAAAAGGAGAGTAAATAGGCTTTTTTCCGGGTAATCGCGCCCCACCTTCGGCCTCGTCAGAACTTTCCATCAGGTGTGACTGTGGCCAAGCGAGACCTCATCATCAATAAAAAAAAACATTGTAAATGTTAAACTCTGTATTAAAGCTGTGAAGCCTATAATTTTTTTGAATTTAACTGCGAAATATTTCTAGAGGGCCTATTAGCATGCTGTTTTTACAAACTTTCTCATTTTCATTTCATTCTGGGTATAATAATTGCCGCGCGTGCGAATGAATGCGATCGATATGTCGCGCGGGCGCACGGAGCGGGTCCACGTCCATGGAAAAATAGTTTTTTTTATGAATTAGGAAGCAAGTGGGTCACCTGATGGTAAGTGATCACTGCCGCCTACAGACACCTGCAACAACATAGAGAGTGCAGATACGTTGCCAACTCAGAGGGCTAAGATGGAATACCTTTTATGCCAGTAATTGCACCGGCTGTCTTGCTCTCCACGCCGGAACACAACAGTGCAAGCACTGCTACTTAGCGGCAGGATTAGCGAGCAAGATGGTGGTAGCGATCCGGATGGACCTTACAAAAGGTCCTACCACCCGAAGGTATAGAAGATAGTAGGTATGAGAGCATCCGCTAACTCCCGCGGGTGCGGGCTCATACTCATTTGTTCGATAGGCGTGCACCCGCTTCGTATACCCGCGCGACGTAGCGGACGCTCTTAGGGCCTCCACTAAGTTGCGCGGGCGCATGGAGCGGGTGCACGCCTATAGAATAATAGTATGAGAGCGTCCGCTAACTCGCGCGGGTGCAGGTGCAGACTCATACTATTTGTTCGATAGGCGTGCACCCGCTCCGTGCACCCGCGCGACGTAGCGGACGGTCTTATCTTATACGATAAACGTTTCTTTTACCTAAACAATGGTTTTAGTCGAAGAAAAACTTCTGACACTATCATTTTCTGCGCCACTATCGAAAAACCACCATTGCAAGTTTCGCATTTAGGTGTATTCGCCTTCAGCTCCAATTAAACCGCTCGATGAAAAACCGCATCATTAGAGAGTGAAAAGTTTGTTCCAACAGCATTAGTCAGTGTCCCCCCTCCCCCGTTGTGGGGGTGATCCATCAGTCCTCACTTCATATATCACGGCACGAGTTAATGGATTGAGTAGAACAAATCTGGACTCCAGTTACTTTTTATCGGATTCTTTATTAGTTTTAAGCAGTTGGTGCTGGCAGTTTGTAATTTTTTGAGATTTACTTTTACTTGACTATGGAGTACAAAGCTAGAGGTTGCGAGTTGGAATTCTGCTGGTCGCAGATATTTCTATGATGAATATGTAGGTTAGTATTCGATTCATGAATATTATAAATAATGTATTAATGAATGTGTTTAGGTATCTATAAAATAATGTTGATCTATTGCCTAGTACTCATACATAACAAAAGCAGCTTTTTAGTTACTTAATTTTGGGCCTACGTTTAGGATATGATTTGTACAGTCGACCAAGATATTGCTTGACCACTTTTAGACCATATTACAAAGGGATAAAGTTCAAAAGTGGTCAAGCAATTACTTGGTCGACTATACATAAAACCATTAGTAAATAATTCTCAATATGGCAGTGAAAAATGTATCAAAATACGTCACTTATTTTAAAGGAGTATCTATGTGGCCGAAGATTTGCGGAACAAAGAGCTAGTTTGTGACTTTTTTTATACCCATTGCATACAAAGATAAAAAAGTAGATTTGTAGACAACAACAACAACAACAACAAATACTCTTTATTGATTCACACAAGTAAACAAAATAAAAGAACACACACAGGGAAATTTTACATGGGATTCAACAGGCGGTCTTATCGCTAAGTAGCGATCTCTTCCAGACAACCTTTGGAAAGAGATACGGTGAGATATAGTCAGAGTACAACGGGCAGTGCAAATAAAAAAAGAATCAAACACTCACAATAAGCATACATAAGAGTTTACATAGATAATAATAAATAAATAATGAACATACATATAAATATAAATATATACATAAAAATATAAATTTACATGGAATACGTAAATGTACAGCGCACAACTGCATCGCCGAAAAGCAGCCAAAAGATGAAGGTTACCTACAGCAAAAAGAAGACGAAGTATTGAAAGAGAAACATTACGGAAGTGACAGGTAGACATAATGCAAGTACACACAATCAGTTTCAATTGATCACTTGTAATGTCACTTAAACCGGGTCATCATCATCATCATCATCTCAGCCACAAGAAGCCCACTGTTGGACATAGGCCTCCTCCATGATTGGAGGGGTTTTGCCATACTCACCACGCTTGGCTAGCGGGTTGGCGAGCGCAGTATTTACGTGTCGAGCAGAAGGCGCTGCTGCCCACCTTCTGGAGAAGAAACCCCTTAGCCGGTTTTTACGGCACCCATGGGAAGAGATGGGGAAGTACTATTCTAAGCCGGTACCCCACGGCCTACACCGGGTAGGCTCGCAAAATAAAACATTTTTTTAAGTACCTATTATTTAAATATAGGTTTTCGTTTCCACATTCAAACTAGATTCTAATATCTTTGAAATGTCACAACAAAACATTACATACAAGTAGGAATTCTTAATGCGAGTTAGTCACGCTAGAGGTCGACACACTGTCACCAACCTGTTGACCAGCCAACATCAAAAAAACTTGCTCCTCATATAAAATCCTAGCATTCAAGGTCTCATCGCAATCTGGTCAAACTAACCAGTATAACTTGGTCTCCGTAACATCTACTCTCTCTGTGTTTATAAGTCCACATGTGTTGGTTCTATTTCAGTCCTGGTAGGAACCTTGTTTGTGTATATTTTGCGCGTTTCTCAATACAAAAAATCACTGACCAATAAAAAATGGACTTCTAGTCAGCGTTTAAAAAATGGCCGCATCAGAAGTCGAACAAAAAGTACAATAAATCGACAATCGCTCGCGTTGTGAGTCTGTTGGACTATTATTTTGTAAAAAAACCTATTTACACCTATTTAACATTCACGCCAACCTGTGTCCTCATGTCGGGCCGTCTTTCTGCTGTTATTTAGTATGACACTACATCCATGCATTATAATATCATTGCGAAAAACTTATTGAAATTTACCAACTTCCATAAACTATTTAACCCACATTTGATAATGTTTGCTCTTTAAGAGTTTCATACATTAAAATGCTATGTGATGAAACACAAAGAAAAATTAGGGTAATGGCAGGACTTGAACCGGCAACATCAGCATTCCGTGCCTTGCGTTTGCCAGTTTCGGCACATTACCGCTACTATGGTGGCGAACGGCATTTTAATTTAATAATTTGAATGTAAAAAAAAAACATTTAAAAATAAAAATCAAAAGTTCGGTTACAAAAATTTAGTTTCATACCTAACAAAAAAAAGATTCCGACGAATTGAGAATCTCCTCCTTTGTTTTTGAAGCCGGTTAAAAATAAATTAGTTGAGCCAATAGTTAAAAACGGCTCCGTAAATACAATTTCTTCACGCTTTTCGCCTAAATAGATCGTATTTTCTGCAAAATGTATTTATTTACTATCTGTTGATTTAGGCGGGACCCGGGTGGGCTGAGAGGTCCATCAACTGGATACAAAATACCTTTTTTCTTGTTTACCAGGAAAACGACTTGTTTGATTTCGTAAATAAAATCGCCTTTTTGGAGGAGGGTTTTTCAAATCATTTTGTTTAAATAACACGGCGTTGTATCATTAAAAATAATTAGTGGCAGTTGGGTGAAAAACGAGACAAAAATATGTCGGTGCAGTTACTGGCACAAGAGGTATTTCATGTTAGCCCCAGCTTAACCCAGAGGGGTTGGCAACGCAACTGTAACCTCCTAGGTGTTGCGGGTGTCTATAGGCGGTGGTGATCACTTTCCATTAGGTGACCCACTTGCTCGTTTGCCTTCCTATGTTGTTGTTAAAAATGTCCGGCCATGGTTAATATGCTATCATAGCAGCTTCAACTTTTAACTTTATAGTTTTTATACTGTGATATATGCAAAGAGATAAACAGACGGATATAGCAAAACTGAAAGGATTCCTCCTCCTTCATAACTCCTTAAAGTTTTCCTCTTAGCATTGGTCGATAAAGGTCCTTCACATAATACTTGACCTTCTATATCTAAAGGCAGCCTGTACAGTCAAGCACTTTGACTGACAGTCCACTGTAAAAAGTACTCGCAATGTGTCATCGTTGGGATATTGTGACATTTATTTATTTGTAATCGAAATTTACTTATTTTTTTATTAAACATTCAAATCAATTTAAATCATAATGACAACACAAAGAAAAATTAGGGTAATGGCAGGACATGGTCATTTATTGGTGATTTATTTTCATAAAAGACCAAGTTGTATGATATAACTTGATTAAGTTTCTCATAGATGATACTGCGGGTAGTTATACTCTAAAAAAAATCAGTAATGTAATTACCGTAAAAATAAACCCATTGAGAAATTCGCAGGGTATGACAGAATGCTGATGTTGCAGGTTCGAGTCCTGCCACTATCCTATTTTTTCTTTGAGTTGTCATTATTATTTAAATTTACTTAAATTTTTATTTAGAAGTAATGATGACATTTATTGTCCAAAGGTAGCATTTGAAACAAATTGGTTGACTGACTTTGCTTAAAATATAATAGCATTTCCGATGACATCAGGGACCCGTACCACATTTACAAGTGCGCAAGTATAATTTAACATATTTGTCACATTTTTGTATGAAAACCTTTACAATTATGTCAAATTGTAGCATTTGTAAGTTGTGGTACAGGGGGCTGAAATCACTTCTTTTAGTAATTTACTGCATAAGTTGCGTCACTGTGTTTAGAGTGCGTCAGCGTAATAAGCACTGGTGTGGTCAATCATTTTTTTTATCCAAAAGGAAAACAAACAAGCAAGTACGTCACCTGATGGTAATTGATCACCACCGCCTATAGACACCCGCAACACCAAGAAGATTGCAGATGCGTTGCCAACCCAGAGGGCTAAGATGGAATACCTCTCGTACCAGTAATTACACCGGCTCTCTTGCCCTCTACGCCGGAATATAACAGTGCAATCACTGCTGCTTAGCGGCAGGATTAGCGGGCATGATTGTGGTAGCGATCCGGACGGACCTTGCACAAGCTCCTACCACCCGCAACCCTACAACCCGCCGTTTTTGTATGAAAACCTTTACAATTATGACAAATTGTAGCAGTCTTGTAAGTTTTGTGCTTCGGGAGCCTGAAGCCACTTATTTTAGTAATTCACTGTATAAGTTGCGTCACTGTGTTCACGGTGCGTCAGCGTAATAAGCACTGGTGTGGTCGATCCTTTATTCGGTAGATCTCTCTTTAAACTTTCCCGCACGTTTCGTTTCAAATAAAATCCGAGTTCAATCAAACCTTGTAACAAAGAGGCACTTCGGTGACGAGGCTTAATTGAATCGAGGAAAAGTCGTAGGTATTTATTCTTATCGTCAGTACGGCCAAAACCAAATCAACTTTTTTTTAAATTAGTAATTCTATAAAGAAGCAGTGATCGCTAACCTTAACAACCAACATCCAATTCAAATACTTGGCCAACGACAAATTTAAAAACAGCTTTAGCATACAATACAATAAATATGCTTCATTGAATACCACATTACAATTTGACAGAATTACAGATAAATCTTAAATATAGGTATCCAAAAGGCAGTCTTATCGCTTGAGAGCGATCTCTTCCAGACAACCTTTGGATAGAGAAGATCTTTTTATTTTTCCGCATTGTTCTATAGTAAGCGTACCATTACTTTGGAACCTTTGCTTCTTTCGGACTTTTTTTAATCAAAATAAAAAAAAACACATTTTGACATACAATAGTCTGAGTGTTCATACAGGATGAACCATTTAGACAGCTCAGTACGGCGAACTCAGAAACTATAAGACAGAAAAACAAGTTCTAAGGTACCATGTCATCGATTTTAGTGACAAGAAAACCTGCATTCAGCTATTTAAAAAACACTCGTATTGAAAAAACCTAGCAATACCTACTTCTTTTTCGATATCGAACATGCCGTATGAAGGGAGAGTTGATGGAAGAATGGGAAGGGGAAGACCTCGGCGAACGTACTCCGACCAAATCGGAGACTTTCTGGAGAAAGGCCAGGTCAGGAAGTACCCTAAACCGACGAGCATGCTTGAAGAATGTCATGAGAGTAAGTGAAGCAAAAGTTGTATGTCGGGATAGTAGCAAATACAAAACCGTGGTCGCTGCCTACCCCTCCGGGAAACAGGCATGACTTTATGTTTGCATGTATGAACATGCTGACATTAGACTTTCCTACTGAACGATTTTTTATCAAACCGGATCTACCTGAGAACATTGAGTTGTTGAATTAAAAAGAATCACAAAAAGCAGAATATGAAGTCGCGTGTATGATTGGACTCAAAATTATTCAAAAACCTCAAGTGCCAAAATTCAGGGAGGGAAGCGAGGAGCACGTTCGCATCGAAAGTTAACCAAGGATCTCCTAAATAAAATTTTAGAGGATCTTGTTTGGTTAAAAAGTAAATTCAATTAGATAAATTCGAGTAAAGCATCAACTTAGTGGGCATTTGAAATAGAATTAGCGTCGCGATAAGGGTACAAATGCCCCAACAATTGTTTAACTGAAATTAAATTGGAAACTGGGGACGTTTGTAACGAGTTAGCTAATTGCCCGCTTGGGCTATTTGGGGTACTAGCGAGATTTCAAAACAAAAATTCTGGAAATTCGTAATCTTTAACATTAATACATGCACACATAAACCGCAATTTCTTTAGGTTGTTCAAATTTAGAACAATCAGACAATATAGCAGAGAGGAATCAGAGCACATTGAAAAATTCACAGTGTCTGGCAAAACCATCTGTAGCTCAATTGGTAAGAGCAAACTACGGATGCTGAGGTTGCAAGGTCGATCCTGCCAGATGACAATTTTTTTGTGGTTGTCATTTGCATGCGTATAACATTTAAAACTCTTTATTGAAATTTTTAAATAGTCAGCGAACAGAATCTACAGGTGATTTTATTGCTTAATTTAATCTAAAATTATAATGTTATGCTAAAAAAATCTATTGCTTAATGTGCTTTACAAATCATTATATCAAGCAATTAGTAATTTTCTTTAGCACTCAAATATTTGCGTTTGACCTTCAAAGAGTAAATGTTCAGCGTCAAAGGGTATGATTACTTATTAAAAATGGGCCTATTTAGTATTGACTAAACTGAATGATTTCCAATATTTAAAGATAAACAAAACTGTTAACACCGACTCAAATCCGAGCTTAATCGAAAATTTCTGTGTTTGAACTTTGACATTTGCACTCGTATGTATTTTGTAATCTAACTTCTAGTCAAAATTGCGTGCATACTCACATGCAAAAATATTCAATTTTAACATCCAGTGACATGACTACAAAGTTTTTTTTTAATAATTATGATGACACCACGAAAAAAACCTTGACAAATCCTGAAAAAAACTCTAGCAGACACTGCAAATTTTTCAATGTCTTTGGTGTAGGTTCAAGTTGTTTCAGATGCAAAATATGCTTCCTTTTGTTGCATTGTGTCTATCATATAAATTATACTATGTTTAATCAACAAAAGCCATTGTTGGTTTCACAATATGACTGAATTCTAACCCTAAATTTATAAATACAGCTCTCTCATTTAGGATTATACCGGAAAGTGACATCTGCCGGCAAGAAGTTCGCAAGAAGCTCAGCAATTATTTCTCTTAAAATAATTTGAATTAAGAAACAGTAGAAAATTTAATATTTTAATTAAAAATGGGTTCTCGAACGCTGGTTATAATACTGTTGAATATGGAATCCACCGCTGGCCAGCAACCGACAAAATTCAAAACGACTTTCAGATTAGGATGGACTACTTTTACGAAATTGACTTCGTAATGCGATTTCTTTGGTAATCCTTTGAAAAAACGGGTATTAGCTGCTAAAATAAGCAGCTTTAAATAAAAACATTAGGATAAGAGTTAAAGTACAGAAATAAAAATATCTTAGGTGCTTATTTCAGGTACGGTTAGCTTCAGAAGTAGCTGAACATTTTAGCACCTTATCGCAGTCAGTAATGTCACAAATTCGAGCATATCTCATTTCATACGTTACTACGACAGGGTTATTAAGTGTTTAGCTACTTCTGAGGATCACTGTACTGTCGGGTGTAAAAATATGAGTAGGTGGTAGGTACATTCAACGTGTCAAAAGTATTTACCAAAAGCTCTTATCAGGCCGTTGCGACATATTTTTGAATTGTCTAATGCTGCGTTCCTATACTTTAAACTTAAACTTTTTGCGGGTGGTAGGACCTTGTGCAAGGTCCGTCCGGATCGCTGCCGCCATCTTGCCCTTTAATCCTGTCGCTAAGCAGCAGTGCTTGCACTGTTGTATTCCGGCGTGGAGAGCAAGACAGCCGGTGCAATTACTGGCACAAGAGGTATTCCATCTTAGCCCTCTGGGGTGGCAACGCATCTGCAATCTTCTTGGTGTTGCGGGTGTCTTTAGGCGGTGGTGATCACTTACCATCAGGTGACCCACTTGCTTGTTTGCCTTCCTATTTCATAAAAAAAAAAATACTCAAACAACGGACATTTCGCTTAACAGCCGTTAAATTTTGCCGTCAGGTTAAATTTTGCCGCGGGACATCTGTCAAAATTTTATAGCTGGCAGGTAAAACAATCCATTGTCTGAATTTAAGAAACTAAAAATATAGCCTATGTCACCCAGACTACAATCACAAACCGATTGATACCTCATTCATCAAAATCGGCTCAGTCGTTTAGGCACTACAATGGAACATACGTAAATACACACATACATACATAGACTGCTAAAACATAACCCTTCCTTTTGGCTTTGCCGTAGTCGGGTAAAAATGAAATGATTATCCATGATTATGATCATTTCAAAATTAGGTATTTTTAATTAGTTTTAGTCAGTCTGCCCGTGAGCATTAGACCCAGAAAGGGCTCGAAACTATGGGAATTAGATTCGTAACAATACACGTATAAAACGTTTTAATTTAAACAAACTGGAACAAATTGGAACAAATTACCTTGCTACTCCGCGAAACCAGTGCCAGGCTCGTACAAAATAGCTGCGTCTGTGCGACACATATATGTTCATGCAAAAACCCACCCTCCTCCGCTTCCACACGAAACAACATATATCACACAGACTCAACTACACACCACCACCACTAAACACTAAAACTACACGATCGACGCGCGTTTCGCCTCTATACGAGGCATCATCAAGATCAAAGAAACAGTACGACCGTTCGCTACTTGAACGAATGGCGTACACGTACGTTAATTTTTTTATTTGAATGTATAATGGCCATGCATTGACATTGCTTAGAGCAACTAATTCGTAGATTCGTAGATTTCAAAACTGCAGACACGAAAAATATGATCAATGATCAAATACCGCGTAATGTTCGCACGTGCCGATGTCACGCCACATCTCCTATCACTTGCCACATGAAGGTATACTTCGGACACATGTCCACTGATAACTGGGTGATAGCGGCTCACCGACACTTGTGACAGCAACCAAACAGGGCGACCGGTAACAACACTGGCCAAATTGTAAAATATGATGAAATATTAACATAATATTACGTGCGCTGACCAGTAATGGTTCATTTACTTCACATTGATCCAGTATAGCTGGATCTAGCGTCATTGGATTGATAATTCGCACGTTTAGAATTAAAGCGACCCATTTCTGAATTATACACGTCCCAAAATATCACCTTAACTAAAAGACATAGGGTTTAATTTTGGGAAATGTCATTTTCAGAATTGAGTCTCTTTAATTCTAAGCGTGCGAATTATCCAAGTTGCACTTGTGTGGCAGAAAAGCTGTATAGTAGATCTATAAAAGCGATCGCCTGTATACGGCTAATAGCGCTTAGTGTTACATAATTATTAATCAGGTGGTTATATTTTTCCGGATAAACCGACCACGGCTTGTCACTAGTGAAATTTTCTAAATGTGGAAAAAATATTTTTTGACGACTTGATAAATGTTAATTTTTTGCTACCTTACAAAAACTTCATTGTGCTAGGCACAACTTGCAATTAAATCACCTGTAGGATCTCAAAACACATATTTGTCCAATATAATCATTTTATTATTATAATGTACCTACTCGAATGATATGTAACTTGCTGTTATACATACACTATTGTATTGTATACAACGTTTTAAAATATTTACATCTTTTTCTAAATTGTATACTAAATAAAACTCGTTCTTATTAAAACTAAAATACGATTTATTTACAAAATATTAAAAAATACCTAAAAGGGAAGTCATGCCGTCTGACCTGAAAACCGTATCAAAATCCATTGCGTGGTTTAGGAGGAAAAGGCGACCGAAGATACACGATAAAAATCAGGACAGACAGGAGAAATAGCGACTCTATTTTATACTATGTAAAGATAGTATTCGTCCAATATCTTATCGTCTTAGCCCTCTGGGTTGGCAATGTATCTGCAATCTTCTTAGTGTTGCGAGTGTCTATAGGCGGTGGAGATCACTTACCATCAGGTGACCCACTTGCTTGTTTGCCTTCCTATGTTGTGTAAAAAAAAAATATATATCTGAGTAAGCCACTTATAATCTAGATCTAGGGTATTTCCTCATTTGCTCTCATGGCATTTAACATATTATATGTTCACGGTTTGTCCAATAGCTAGCTCACGATGTTACTAATTATGCCGATGAAACGTTGGCTGTAATAGCTCTGAATAGTCCCTCGTTAGCACAGAGCTGTAACGTTGCACTTAGCATTGGAACCGTTTCATTATAAAATAATGCCGGTGATTATGACGCTGGGAGAAAACGCCAGACGTGGGTAATAAGGGATCTACACAGAAAGGATTAGTTAGTTTAAAGAATAAAAAATGTTAAAAGGTTTTTAGGATTCCGTATTTCAAAAGAAAAACTAAACCCTTGGCGGATCTGGACTGTCTGTTTGTCAAAACCCTTTTTCTCAGGAACGCCCACATCAAATACTTAAGTCTGTAATTTAATTGTTTTATTTCAACGTCGTCATAGATTTGGTAGTCTTTCTTTTATCTCGAATAAAATTTTTAGGGATTAATAATTGAGAAATTAATGCATTAAATACATTAAAATTAGTAAAATGTGTAGTTGTAGGTATTATCCTGGACAATAAAATTCGTAGTTCAGAGACGACAATAATACATATACAAATACATAATATTTTATTACAGGGACTAACTAACTTTTAATTGGCCGATTTACATTATGTTGAGTAAAAAAGCATACTTAAGTTTGTTGCGAGACAAAGACAATCATGAACATAATTCAATTCAATTTCTAGTTATGATTTCAAAAATAAGACCGAAATCAAAAGACGTTTTTTTAGCTCTACATCTTCGGTGCATAAGACAAGAATAAATTAAAGTACTAAAATCTCAACTTACAAATAGGAAAAATAATTGTGTTGGACAGGGTAAAATGGATCTCACTTAGCATAATTATGCAGCTAATAGCTGCAACGTTGTTTTCCAGTGGGATCCATTTAAATTTTAAACAAAACACAATTAAAATATTCAAGCTCACCGTGACGACATGAACTTTAGCGGAAAACAGCATGAACCAACAAAAAAGCAACATAATCTCCAACACGACATAATGCTCAAGAACATGTACCATTCGACGTCAAAACCCTATTTCTGTGGGGTCATAGGAATTTGGATCTCATCAAACAATGATCCAAGAAGATGTTACAGGTGACAGAAGAAATGGCAGTTTACTAAATGTGGATAAACCATTTTTTGACGACTTAGTATACTATACCAAAACTTAATTATAATGTCAATTGATTGCCAAAAAAAATCGTCAAAAAATCTCAAAATGCTCTATCAAAGACCGTTCCCTGGTTTATAAGAAGTAAGCGGTCGAAGATATCAGGACAGACAGAGGCGGTTAGCCTCGGTTAGACTTTGTTTCATACCTACTATGGAATGTAAAGAAGATTGTAGAGGTATAATTTCATAAAAAAGCATTCAGTTTTTATTTAAAACTAGATATGCCTGGCTTGCGTTTGTTTGCAATGTTTTTCAGACGCCCATTACATCTAGTTCACTCGCCTAAGTTACGACGAAATCGGATGAAAAGATGGAACACTTAGAAAACGAATAAAGAAGCAACCAGACAAATATTTTATTTTATTTTATAGATGTTCAAAAGTCAACGGCAACAGAAATTTTAGGCTCGGAAGAAGTAAAGTTGTTTCTTTCAATTATGTGGGCAAAGTAGAAAAGTTGGCAGCTTTTTACGACCAAAAGTATACATAAATTGGTCTACAGAAACTTCTCGAGCACCGAAGAAGTTGCATAAAACTTAATTATGTTATGATCAGGTCTTTTAAGATTTTTTTTATGTTAAAGGTTTAGGCGACAGGTTGGCGCCAAAAGGTAATAACTAGACATAAGAAAATAAAACCCGATATTTTTACCAATATTACTCACTGAGTTTAAACTGATAAGTACGGTTAATGTTTTGCTCATGAGTAAGGACAACGGACTGGTCCGAAACATATCGACTGATAACTCGATTTCAAGTACCTGAGCGATCCGATTTTTTTTATACAACATTGGAAGGCAAACGAGCAAGTGAGTCCCCTGATGGTAAATGATTACCACCGCCCATAGATAACCGCAGCACAAAAGGGATAGCAGATGTGTTGCCAACCCAGAGGGCTAAGATAGAATACCTCGTGCCAGAAACTGCACCGGCTGTCTTGCTCTCCACGCCGGAACACAACAGTGCAAGCACTGCTGCTTAGCGGCAGGATTACCGATCAAGATGGTGGTAGCGATCCAGATGTACCTTGTACAAGGTCCAACCACCCGCATAATTATATGTATTCTTCAATATTTCATATTTAAATAAATCAAACTCCCTTGCGTGGTTTAGTAGACGAAAGCGGCTGAAGATATGATGAGGACAAACAGGAATGGATACCGACTTTTTTATATTAGGTATACTTGCGATCTGCCCCGGCTTTGCGTGCGTACAATTAGATTATAATGGACGTAAAAACCGTCTGTAAAAATCTCTCAATTACAATGAAACCTGTTTCGAAATCCGTTGCGCGGTTTAGAAGAAGTACGCGGCCAAAGAAAAATGAGGCCAATCAGGAACGGATAGCGACTTTCTTCTATAGTACTCGTATTTATGTAAAGGTAAAGAAAATATATTAAGTTTGTGTTTTATGACATGTGAGCTACAGTTAAAGAAAGAGTGGAAGGCCCCTGACGAATTCGCTATTTCCTGCACGATAAATTTGATTCTGCTACGGCGCAATGTCCTTCAGCTCATTTCCTAACTCTACTTTTTTTACTGCACGATCGTATTTGAAGGCCTATCTTTTGAGAATTAGAAATAGATTTTGTTAAGCTTGTTTTAGGAAAACAGGGAATGTAACGGGGCTGATATAAGGCCTGGCAAGGATTTTTTTTACTCAATTATTTTAAATGACATTGAGTTAAATAGTCCATAAAAATATTTTTGTGAGATTCATCATAGTGTAATTTTTTCTGTTCATTGTATAATGTAACGTGCTAATGTTTTGTTTATAAATATGAATGTTAGTCTTTAACTTGCCTTAAATAAATGGTTTTATTATTAACTATATGCAGACCGTTCAACTTCAATGAAATATCTCAAAGTTTGAGAATTTGGCTGAATGAAAAACCTTAGATATCTTTTTACGCTTTCCGACTCATTTTCCTTGAAACTTCATTTAAAGCCATAGAAATACGTACAATCAACAAGAGGTAACCCTGACTCAAAATGAAACTATGTCAAAGTGGCAATATAAGTTAAATTGTAAGAAATCCTAGATTTTATTTATTATGTCAATTTGAAACAGTTCTATGGTAGGTCAAGATTTTATTTCATTAGTAGTAGGTAGCGGTTTAAAAAAATGCGCTATGGACTAATTAAACAGTATCAAAATTGCATTTTTGATACCTGAAGATGCATCCCTGAATGGATCAAAAAAATTGTAAACCTTAGTGAACGTAAAAAAACATGAAAAACTATCTTCGAAAAAAAAATCGTAACTTACCTATTTTCCAGTACTGTCAGATTAATATCCCAGAAGTCTTCAATAAATTATCAAAACGCTCTACAAAATTTCTCAATAAAAAGAAAAATCCTAGTATTTTTTTTTAACTACGAAAAAAGTAATATAAGTAACAATTTAAAACTTACTTACAACCCCTTGTAAACCACGGCACTTCAAAGTAACAACCAATCCAAATCAAACTGACACAACAACTTTCACGTATGTACTGCCGTCTCTAACTTTGCCAATAGCGAGTAACACGTCCGGTCGCCACGAGCGCAGCGCGCGAACTGAAATCGCTGTAGCCGAGAACCTAGCGAAACAAGCGAAAAACGCACGAATTGCGTAGCGCGTAGCTCGTAGCACGCCTACGAGTTTTCGAAGCCTACGAAGTGAAATAATTAAATTGGACCGTAGTGATATAATATTGAGATGATGTTACATAGTGTTACGGAAATAACTTTTAACATAGAACTACCGTGAGATTCAGACATATTGAAATTTATAAGCGGATCACTCACGTAAGTATTTTCGAAACATGTCGAGCAAAAACTCGACTTTGCATGAGTGATTCGTTTATTAAATACGTAATAGATTTTACGAGCTTTTATCCGACACTATGCCCGGGTGATAAAATTTTGTATGTTTTTTACGTTTAATTGAAGAACAAACATCGAAACATCATTACTGTTACATTTATATTAGTAAGACTAACTTTTGCCCGCGACTTCGTCTGCATAGGTTTTGGATTACATATTAACTTTTACCGTTTAGTTTAGTTTAATACGTCAAATTTGTAACGAACACATAAAAAAACATGTAATCTGGCCGGACTCGAGTTTGTAATTTCCAGTTAGTTTACTATTTGAATGTTTTACATTAAATATTAAACATTGAAAAAGATTTCGATTATAAAATTTAATATTAATCATGTTAAAGTCCTATTACTTACACTTTCTCCATAAATCAATCCTCTTCTTGTATAATTAACCTGAAACTTTTTGAGCTTTAAATTAATATTACTTTGAACTTTACTGATTACCTCAAAATTTAATGGCGTATTGCATATTTACTCAAACCCACTGCTAGTTGATTTTACGTTTCAATTTCCATCAGTTCAACGTAAATTAATAAAGATATGAGCAAACAGGAATACGGTATTGATATTACCTTCAACATAATAAGTTTACCATTCAGTACACCTCCCTCCGTTATCACTTCGTCATGTCCAAACTGAACATAATAAAAAATCTAATATACCTCGAAAACGTAATGTGCGTGTACAGAAATTACTTTTCTCTAGGCGTGAAAATGAAACTGTTTATAACACTACGCATTCTTCTAGAAATTGTTACATACTTGTTTGTGTACTATCGCTTTCTTTACACTTCGCTACGAATTTTCCCTACGTTTGACAATATTAATTTTTACTTTTTATTCATCTACAATTTGTTTTCAACTACGAACACTTTATCTGCTATAATTTTTGGTGTCTGTAAAGCTGATTGCTTCAAAGAGTTCGAAGCTAGCATCGATGCTGTTTACGATTTGAAGAAGGATGATAAATTGTATCAGGGTGCTATAAAGAAGCTGAATAGACGTCTTCTTTGGGTGTCATCGCTGAGTTTGATCATCGCTACAGCGCTGGTGTCACTCTATGGATCATTGATAGTGGAAAATGCTAATAAATCGATCATTATCGATTTGTTTTTTGATTTAATCTTTCAACTTCGCTATTTTTTTGAAAGCTTTGCCTTTTATGTATTGTTAGAAGTGATAGTAACGTCGATGCATTATTTGAACTGCTCGATGCAAGAAGCGTTAGAAAGGCTTAATAAGGGAGTTGTAGGTGATTATTTGGAGACTGGCGGAGTATTGTCGGAGACATGTTTTAAATTGAAGAAGTTGAATCGAACGAGTCGAGATCTAGCGTACGCGAGCGCAGGTCTTAGAAAGTGTTTTTAAATCCAGGTGAATTAGGAGAGAACAAATTTAACAGTGACTCAAATTTATTGGTCTTGAATTTGTGAAATTTTACATGATTTTGAAATACGCATTAGCGTAGTATTTTCAAAAAGAAATTGTGTCTAAAAATTTTTTTTTCAGTTTGCTGTATCATTGGCTACAGACACCCTGTATTACATTATACTTACGTATCAAGGTATAATGTTGTGTATCAATAAGGTCAGTTAATATCATCTTTATAAAATGTATTAGATGACAATAGATTCGTTTCCCCAAGGAGCGCATAGAGTGGCCTTCTGTAGCCCTAACATGCCCATTCAGGTCTAGTTTACCTGCGTTTATCTTTTGCTTTCCTTATAACAATAGTTCGACAAAGACGCAGGGAGAGATAAGTTAAACCTGGGCGTTCACGTTAAAAACTAAAAAAAAAACATGTTGGAGAGAACTACAAAAATAAATGTTAAGAAAAAAAATGAGTCTAACTTTTTATGTGGCCTTTTTTTATACATAAAAGGAAAGACAGACAGACAGGGGGTCCACTTGATGGAAGGTATTTGCAACACCAGAAGGATAACAAACGCGCTGCCGGCCTTAAATATTTTGTATGCTCTTAGAAAGTATTCAAAAATTTAGTTTTTGATATACCTAGACATTTTGTTAGCTATAGTTTTTTTAATTCTAGATACCACAATACAAGATCGGCAGCCAGAGCTTCCTGTTTCTCCTAATAGTGTACTTGCTGATAAAAGTGCTGATTGTATCGGCGGGGCAGCGCACGCGCAACGAAGCCGAGCGTCTGAACATAGCTCTGGCCAGACTGAACTTTTTATTAGTTGCCAGTAAGTAAATTGAAGTTTTAATACTATGCACAGCACTACATTTTTTTTAAAAGACAAACAATAAAGCAGTGATCGCAAACCTTATTCAACAATAAACATTACGGTAGGTAATTCCAATACTTGGCCGGCGAATAATTCACAAATCACTATATCCACAAGCTTGATGACAGCTTTTCATCTCGGTGCATTATGCTACATTAAAAGGCACTGTTTCTTCAAAATTTCTGCTTTATTCGGTCTTTTCTAATGCAATTTTGCAAGGACGATAACAATAATTATAAAGAATAATTTTACATCAAACTGGAACAAATTACCTTGCTACTCCGCGAAACCAGTGCCGGGTTCGTGCAAAATAGCTGTGTCTGTGCGACATATGTATATTCATGCAAAAACCCACCTACCTCCGCTTCCACACGAAATAACATATATCACAGACTCAACTACACACTAAACACTAAAACTACACGATCGACGCGCGTTTCGCCTCTGTACGAGGCATCATCCGGATCTAATAGTACGACCGTGCGCTACTTGAACGAATGGCGTAGTAGGCCATTCGTTTGCATAAATATATAAGTGACACACAAACGCAGCTAATTTCCACGAGCCCGGCACTGGTTTCGCGGAGTAGCAAGGTAATTTGTTCCAGTTTGTGGATATGGTCCTCCGCAAAGTCACGCCTGAATCTAATTATTATATAATTTTACATGTTGATATGTAATAATCTGAGTACTAACATTTGACATTTCTCAATCGATAGACAATTCAATAAATAAAACGAGACTAAAAGAGTTTGCAACAAATAAAGAGTGGCCTAAAACATATTTCGCAAATAGTTCTGTTCAGTTCTTTTCAGTGTTCTTGCGTCAAGTCACATTCGAGACTTGTCAAAAAACACTATCAGATCCTGTTAAATTCTTTAATTTTTGTGCATTATCTCGGATCCGAGATGAATACGCGTATTGGATACGCGACAATAGAGGGCGTGCTCGAAAATATTGCCATAAGTGCTCCCAATTGCTGCCACAAAGCGGCTTATCTCTGTACAGTTGAACGAAACAAGCCAACAAAGAGCCTTTATGTGGCCCGTGCAGGAACAACAATATTCTCAACCGACCATAATGTGCCTGGTTTAAAAAATAATACTAAATTATTTTATGAGAACGCACTTTTTTACGTCAGTGAAAATTAACATAAGTTTTACTTGGTCTTCAATAACCACCGCCTATAAACGTTTACGACACCTGAGCTCTGGTTACTACCAATACTCAAGTAATTTGATTGTATGCGACTTCATAGGTATGATAATATTATTGAATTAAATTTATTTTGTTTAATTAAGTATTTTACATTAAATAATTCTTTTTTTTAAGTTTGTTTTTTATAGGTCAATTTTTTTATGAAATTGGAAGGCAAACAAGCAAGTGGGTCACCCAACACCAAATATATTGCAGATGCGTTGCCAACCCAGAGGGCTAAGATGGATTACCTCTTGTGCCAGTAATTAAACTGACTTCCGGCGGTAAATACCGATATAATGTAATAGTAATGTATTTTTATACCGGTACCGGTACCGGGCGTAACCTTATGTCTTAAGACAATTCAGTTTACAATTATTACCGTTATTTTATACCATTTACCTTAACCGCTTTCAGCCCCACTTCTACAAGGTACCCCTTCTAAACCGAACCTTTATAGTTCCAGGTGGCTGCGCGCGCACGTTGCGTCGTATGGCGATGGACCTGTGCCGCGAGTTGTGCGTGTGTCCCCTGCGCATACGCCTGCTCGCCTCGCTCTACGTTCAGATGCCACTGCTCACTCAGATCTTCTCTATCGTGCTTACTTACACCATCATACTGTTGCAGTTTAACCATGTGATTTAACTTGTATCATGAGTATCGATTGATGTCAATAATTATGGGTCCTTAGCGTAAAAATCGTGTCGTTCTTTTGACGTAAGACGTAATAACAGAATAAGATGTATATTTTTTTGTACTGTAATTGGTATCGGACGAGCTGTTGAATGTGTGCTGCATAACGGTATGGAAAGGGTCTGTGTAGTGTGATACATTACTGATGAGGATTTTTTTAATTACCGTTTTTTTACCCACACAGCCTAAAACAAATTGATTAAGCATATATGTTACTCTTGCATTTATCAAGTTTAATCATATAATACCTAAAGTGATCAAGTTACTTCATCTTGAAATTGATAACACTTTTTTGACACTATCGCAAAGAAACTGAAAATATTTTTAATTTTTTTCATTTTCAAAATGGTTGGTTGAATAAGCTATTTTCAAAAGACTATTTCAAATTTCATATCGATAGAAGTATTAGTTGGCGAAATATATCGCTGTGAAACACGGACAAATAGATGAACGGACGGACCGACGGACCTCAAGGCCGGCAACAGATCAGCGATTCTTAGGAGTCTACGGTAATCACTTCATATTTAAGTTTTTTTTTTTGAGATAGCGAAGCAAACGACCACAGTTGCCACGCTTTCCCATAAAAAAATCTTCGTTTACATTTTATATCACATCGTATTTACTTAGGAATGAAAATTTCTAGAATTTAGTCCAAAGTAAGGGTCAGTATTAAGTTTAATTTAGTAAACAAGTTGATTGTTTAAGGTAAAACCAATTGACTCAGCAATCGTTTAAGTAATCAGACTGAATTAATTCTATTTGTTTGACAAGTAATTCAATTGTTGAGTTTCGTTCGCTGAGTTCAGAGTTATTAATTAAAAAGTTATTTGTGTCGTATTATCGTTGATAGGGTGAGAAACAAGATTGCACTCTTGAAACTTAATTTATCAACAAATGACTCAGAAACTCAGCTAGTTAACCATAAATAATAAGAAGCGATTGAAGGGGACATCACAAGCCAAGAATAACTTTCTATTGCCTTATTCAGTCTCAAAAAAAATGGAAATAGGCAATCAAAAAGGTAAAACTCCACTATCTGTCTGGTTTAATTTAGAGCGTCCGCTACGTCGTGTGGTTGCACGGAGCGGGTACACGGTACACGCCTAACGAACAAATAGCATTAGCTCGCAGCCGCTTCCAAGCGAGTTAGCGGACGCTCTTATACTATTTTTCTATAGGCGTCACAGAATAAATAATAGTACTAACGTACAGAAACTTCTCTTTTCCGACCACCATTAAACGAATTCCAACTTTATGATCAGGCACAAAAAGTTCGTATTACTTCATAAACATTCGCCAGGCGGCATGTGGCAAAAGGAAGGCGCCGCCCGCGCCCGCCTTCCACCCGCAATGCCCAGGCGCACCGTTAGGGTTGGGCTGCTTACTATAATACTATCACAACGCGCGACACAGAGTAAGCGGGCGCGCGCGGCAAGCTGGCAACCTACTGCGATTAACCTATGCCATAGGTAATGCGGCGAGCGCACCTTATGTGCGGAGTGGAACCCCCCTGTAGGCGTGCACCTGCTTCGTGCACTCGCTCACTTAGCCGAGGCCCTTAACCCTCCCTTCGTCTCTGTCAAACTAGTACCATAAGAAAGTGACGTACATAGAAATAAACGCCGAATAACTAAATTTGGCCGGTCAAGTTAAGGCCACTAGTACTCCAGCGTAAATGAGGGGACTCCCACAGGCCAAGCCACGCCGCAGCGCAAGCGCCGATAGAGACACGACGTAGGTTTGAAGACATTATGAATGACTCCCTAAATCTGTTACTCTTTTGATGACACTATATCTGTTATAAACGATATGTGAGGGGTCTTTATAATACCAACAGAAGTCAAAATAATTATCCTTAGTACAGTCACGAGCACCAACATGTATACAGCCAATCCTTCCCAACCTGTCAAAATTATGTAAACATCAACCTTATTGTTAGAGGCATAAGGTCTGTGTATACATATTTATGGAAGATTGACTGTATAGATGTTGGCGCTTGTGACTGTACCTATTTTTGTCTGTCTGTCTATTTTTGTACACTCATCACGCAAAATCTACCGCACGCAATTTTATGCAGTTTTCATAATTGTATTGCCAGAGGTCTAACCTAAAATCTAGTGCATTTTCATCTGAACATGCCGCCTAGAAGCTGAGGTTAGGTATCTACTTCCAAATTCCATGCGCACGTAGTCTCAGACAAATGGTAGTTTAAAATAAAATAAGACAAACGTTGGATTTATTTTCGATCGAATTAAACTATCTAATGCAAGCCATGGTAGCTTTTAGACAGCACATTTCTAGCTAATGTATTAAATTCTGAAACAAATAAATTCCTCTCATTCTTCAATCTATCACCCGTTGTTACACCGGTCTGGGGTACACAATGATCGCATCTTTCAGCACAGGCCATTTGAAATGGAAATAGACGGCTGATCGATCAGAGACGAAGGCCGACAGCCGAACGCCGACAGATGGACGATCGCCGAGATGGGAGCTAGCGGACTGCGCAAATAAACAGGAGTAAGGCGTGGTTGTAGTTTCAGCGAGTATGTGACTAGTATGGTTTACCATCATTTCACAAAAACGTTTCACAAATTGATTCATTTCACAAACTGTGCGCCTAGCATGAACCTTCACGAAATCCGTTAACTCGCTACCTAACTCAGTGCATCTCGTTCTAACTATCACAGTGGGAGAGAAACGCACTGTCTTACGTAGCGAGTTAACGCGTATCAAGAAGGTTTGTGCTAGATGCACTGATCAGTTGGCAAAATGGTTTTATTTCCAAAACTGTAAATATTTCAGGATTTTTAAGAAACAAACCTAAACTATCCCATATACACGATAGTTCTGGTTTAACTCCTGAATAGTCTACAGCTTTGAAAATAAAATAAAAATGCCAAATGATCAGTTTGTGAAATTAATCAGTTGCCGAAACGTTTTTTTATGAAATGATTTCAGATTTTATTAGATAAGCCAGCTCTTGGATTTGAATTGTTTCCTTTAAGGTCGAAATAATATTTAGAATGTACTTAGTTGATTCTCAGAATAAATAATAGTACAAGTATAAAAAGTCTCTATCTCCAAACAAAAGTGGCGTTTAGGTATAAGACAACATCCTGCTCTATGACTGCTGTATTAGGGTCTCCTCACACCAATCAACTCGGAATGGGCTTTAGCTGATCATAAAACGCTTTATGTCAACGCAATAAGAACAAAGTAGAAGTCAATCTGCTCGGCCGTCGACGTTGCGCGTCGATTGGTGTGGTGATACCCTAACTTGTGTCTATTCGCATGCGCGGCAACTCAATTGACAATATGCATTAACTTTTAGTTTTAATTTAGTTTAATCTCTCTATTAGCATGAATTGTTTTTCTCTATCTCTGGTACCTACCAAGATTTTCTGGAAGAAATCGCTTTGGACCCAAAGACTGCCAATTGTCTATCCTCTTAGTTATTTTTAAATTCTATTAAAATGCATGGGTTTGGGTGGGTGTACATTATTGGTATCGAAAAAGTGGTACCAGCCGACTTAACCTTTTTGAGTTTTTGAAATTAGATGATTTATCTACTTTTAATCGAGTGTTTCCATTCACAACAGACTTTAACCGTTTTTACTACACTGAGATTGTTAAAATTATCAAAGAATCATCATCTCTCACACTCGGGCTGGCACTGTCAAACGGCATTAGCTGGTATCATAGTTTGGGATTTATGATGCTCAGTCGCAGCGTGCTAAATATACCTCACAAATCATCCACCTACCCAATCTCACCGGCCGTCTCAGGAACGACCTTAACACGTCAAAAGCAATCCATACGTTCAGATAAATATAGCTCAATTTTGTTAGTTTAATGAAGCTGGCGGTAAAATAAACTTCGATGAATCCAATCTTTATCGAAGTTGACAAATTCTGATCTACTATTGCATTTTTGCTATTATTAGAAACCTCCTTTTTTTGTACCTGACGGCCGCTACCGGGAGGGTTATGTTTCTGGATTCGTTTTTTTTTACTCATCTACTGACGTGCCTTTTATCTCGATTTGCCTTATTACGCCATTAAAGCTTATAATAACTTGTTAAACCAAAGTACTACCATTACCATACTACCGTTATTGTTAATAACACCTCGTTGAGTTTCTTGCCGGTATCTTCTCATCAGAGGTTTTTCCGACTCGTTGGTAAATTTTCTGACATTCATAAGTGCTACCTGTAACCCTAATCTGAATAAAAGTGTTTTGACTTTGACTTTGATTATCAAAAGCAGACTGAAACTTCCTTATTGTCATGGTTCGTAATATACCTACATTTTCATTTGAACTATCAAGATAAAAAAAAAATCATTTGCAACTAAAAGTGAAAGGTCTTTTGAGAGTGTCACTTTGTTAAGTCCATTAGATTCATAAATTCATGTAGACAGTCGATGGACATCAAAGTGACATCGAAGCGGCTTTTGCCAAAAATATAGCTACTTTCGCAACTAACAATATCTTCTAACCTGGGTGAGCACAGTAGAAATATAAAACAATAACCTATTATTCACCGAAAGACGTAGCATGAGCAGAGGGTCACAAGGTCGTCCGACGACTTGGTAAAAGTTGTGAAACTCGCTGGATACGAGCAGCGTAGGACGGGTCGTTGCAGGTATTTTTGGAGGAGGCCTTTGTCCAGCAGTGGACGTGTTTCGGCTAAATTGATGATGTTGAACCCTAGTATTCATGAGAAAACATGGACTCTTTTAAGGCATTCACTGCCGCATAAATGAGTTTTCGATACGTTAGTCCAATATCACTGTCGCAATTTAGCAGTCAGTTGAACGCACTTAATCGGTTGTGCCACCTGCCAAAGTCTAGACGCTAAAATTGTATATGAGCCTAAAGTAATGTCTAAATTAAATAATAACAAAGACTTTGAAAAAGGTATGAAAATTTCACACATCCTTGGTGGTGGATTTAGATCGATTAGTTATTCATAATAAAGATCACTTGTTCTATTAAACAACGAACAATAAAAACTGAGAATATCATTGTAAAATTAGTATTGATTATTCCATTCAATTAGTTAAAAGTTTTTTTATATATTTAATTTATTCTGTTTTTATATCATTAAATAATTTATTCTAATAAACACATCAAATTAAATTACAAACGTCAAACTTAAAAACTAACATTAAATAATAAACATAGATATATTTAGACAGTACAATAACACAAACAGAATTAAAACTATTGCTAACACTAACTTAACCTAAAAAAAAACCCCACTCCGCATCGCACCTGGCTCAAACGCGCCCATCACGCTTGCCGCGTTGCCCCGCTGTATAGCCAGCGAGATTTGCTGAACCAGGTACGACCCGGAGCGAGGGTTAAAAGTTAATAATATACTAAGAATAAAATTAAAAATTAACTTATAAAAACAAGGATTAATAAACCAGTAGAAAACCTGTCTCAGCAATCTCAATCTATTGCAATGTTTTAGCTTGTTATGCCCATATAGCAGTTAATAAATTTGCGGCCACCCGTGCTAACTTTTAAAAATATCATAATAGGTATATGTTCATTCATTATGCAGTCAGACATTTGTTGCGAATATACTGTGAAACTGTGTTAAACTTTACTGTGCCAAGTTATACCTTTCTAATTTCGTTTGCGATTTATTCAATAGCAAAGCTTTTAGTACGTCGCAAAAAGAGGTCTTTGCGATCTAATGGTTAAAATGAAACGATTCGGCAATCTGAAGACTGTCGGAGGTCACCAATTATAACGAGAAAAATGGCTACAGTATTGCAATAGCTATAATCAAGGACGATATGTATTATGGACAGCCAATCACAATACTCTGAAACGTAACTCTGACAGCACAAGGCCATCTATTGCGTTTTCCATATATCACGGCTACGCTTTCAAACAGTATAGTTTTCTTTTCTTAAAAGCTGAGAGTTTCAACGAGAACCGTTAAAGAAGACAGATTGATTCACTCCAGTTAACGTTTGTATTTTAATCGACTTCTTTATTGCTGATCGAATGCTCTGCGGGCTTCTTTATGGTCCCATCTACTTCAACTCGATTACTAGCACAAATTCTCTTTGCTATAATCTAATATCGAGCAATTAACACAGCAAGTTCATAATTAAGTAAAATGTATTTATCTACACACATATCATAAAGGCTAAATAACGCGTTCAAAAACCCTAGGAAATGACCAGCATTATTACAACCAATGTTAATATAAGAATTTTCTTGTCTGTGGTAGTAGGTAAATCTGTTCTTTATTGGTCATCACATTACCGATATCTCGTGACTGCTCGTGACGTTATGAATTTAAATTTGGAACAGCTGTCAAAATTCAATTTGGTCCCTATTCTAGTATCCACAGATATTAAAACAGTTATCGATACGAAACGTCAACTCAGTATGTTTTTTTAATTTAAACGCATGACATTTGATCTCGAGTGACATGACAATAGGGACTTCATTCGTTCGTCTATGGTTTAAAAAAAAACGTTCGTCTTGACGGATAGATCGAATCACAGAGTACCTTTTTAAAATATCGTTTTTGGTTTTTTGCTGTTACGGTTTTTTGCAGTTATGATATGTGTGTAGATAAAGTAATGTATGCAACTGCTATATAATGAGAGGCCTTAAAACATGAGTGTGGTTTTATGAACCGAGCGTTAGCGAGTTTCATAATAGGATCACACGAGTGTTTTAAGGCCTAATTATATAAAATACTATTGCAACACTGACAATATGATGATAATTAAAACAAAGCTGGAACCTCCTTGAACCTCCTGAAATTGGAACTTGATATGGACCTCCGCAAAGTAACGCTAGATTAAGGCGCATTAATTACGGGAAGTATGTAGGAACTTTATTTTGTTTGCTGTCCCCTACACGACGTGGTTGACTTGTAGCAGGACAACAGTGTTGTTGGCGACGATAGCGAGGATGTCTGCGAGCAGCGCCATCAGCACGGCGAGCGAGGACAGCAGCCGCACGCGCAGTGGCACCGCGCGCAGCCGCCGCGCCAGCCCCGCTGCCACGCGCGCGCAATGCGCAGCTTCACCGCCTGGAACTACGCAAAAAATTACACAAGTTGCATTACTTTGGTAACGAAGTCCCGCTAACGTCAACTTCAGTAATTTTATCAACTAATTCGGAAATTATCATGACGCACTTGTAAGCGTGACCGATGTCAAATAACGCCGAGATATTAATTACTCTGACAATCTCTGACTGATCCAACTAGCCTTAACTCGACTGCAAACGCGACTTGGATACTGCCGTCCCTAACTGGACTATTTAAATGAAAAGTTCCTAATCCCACCCTTTTTTTCGTTAATTTCTTGCCAAAAGGGCGCTCCAATTTTTTTAATTTTAGCTTCCTATTTTCAGCTTATCATTTTGCGTATTAGTGAATTATTGTTTTAATTGTGTACTTATTTAATGTTCAAAGATATTTATTGACATAACATGTCAAGAAATAACATGCCGAACAGACATGTCGGGCAGTTCCTTTATATACGTGAGTGATCCGTTACTATTAATATATTTATTGATTTTAGAACTACTGAAATATATTATATGGTATTGTTTTCTTTCAGAACATGTTATTCAACTAAATATTCCTATACTTACTTCCCACCAGCAAGCAGTGGAGAAGGTGCATATTTTTGTTTAGTTTCTTCGCTTCGTTATGCACCCGCTGGCCAGCATTAATTAAGAGTATCTTCATCAATATGAGGCAAACCAGATAATACCAGTTACTCTTTAAATTATCTGATACTAATAATTGCTGCCAATAAAACAATTAACAAAATGTCATATCATTATTTAACTTAAAAAAATCAATGGCATCATAAAGACAAATAATACAATTAATGAATTATACCATTACAAATACAGATGAATCATAAACTTTAACAATGAGCAAATAACTGAACAAAAATCAAAACGTCCTCACCCGGCTGATCATGAAATGAATGCCTTGATACAGGACTGCTGTGTAGTAAAATGTCACTGAATACAAGGAAATAGCGATCTAAAAAATGTGAATATTATACATGTTAAGCAGCTGCAGGTAATAACAAAATAATTCACAATTTAAAAACCGTTAGAATATTGTAAATGGTTGAGACTTAAATGGGTACGGGTATGGGCATTGAAGGATTTGGTTTTTACTGCGAGTAAAAAATAGATTGATTGGCATCAATAAAATGAGTATGGTTAAGGGATTATGGAGTAACATTACTATCAATCAACAAATGTTGCGATACGAGTAACAATTCTATCAACCACGCCTTTCATTAATTTTCTTAACCCAACGATTATTTTTCGAACTCTGTTTTCAAGTTAGGTTGAGGTCTAAGAGCAATGCTATTCACCTGAGCTCCAAAGCAGTCTCCGAGATTGTCACTGGCAGTAACCAAGAGCTGGCTTGCTTTACCCCACTTCTTCAACTCGTCGCGAATTTCCAAAAATGTTTCATCATTTCTCTCGTCGTGTTCATTGTTTATTTTCTCCACAGCCATGGACAACGACTTATTTAAAAACTTCAAAGGTTCAATAATGAGTTTAATGAATTGAAAAAATACGAAATTCTCATAAAAATAACGACATTCTTGCATCAGTTCCAGCGTCAACGTTATTAATACGAATGTATTAGACGTAACCGTTGAAAAAAATCTATTAAAGAAGTCGATTATATTGAAAACCATAGCAGCAACAAAAATCATCACGTCGACATTAAATCTAAGGAATTGTTTTTTATTAAACTTCGATATGGTACGTCATCTTCGTACAGTTTTTGGACTGCGTCGATGTTGAAGACCAACTTCTTGAAATTGTTGGCGTTGTAAAAGCTTAAAGTGAAGGCAGTAATTGTATTGATAATGGAAATAACAGCGTAACAGAAATAAAAGATGTATATCACGTCATCGAAGAAATCGAATGGGAATCCACTGAAGCCGTTTCTAAGAAAAGTTAATAAAAATAGTAGTGTTAAGGATATTTCTATAAAAATACATAGTGTAACCAATTTTTTTGAACTCTCTTTGAAGAATAAATAATTACGGTACACGCCCATAATATTTTCGACTAATGTAAGTTTTTTTATTATACTTATTTGTGACATTTTTATTTCTCGTACAATATATTCGATACGTTAGCTCAAGGCTAGCTCAAATTACAATGTTCAAAGTTATTTACCGATTAGTAGTGAGTGTGTGCATGTTTCAGTGTAATTAATATTAATTGAAACGTTTGGTACTGCATACTGATGGAATTAAAAAAAACTTTGCCACACACCTAGTGTCTAGTATTTAATAGTGTTATACTTAATTCAATTTTAGTACACTTGCTAGAGATTAATTAAGAATCCCTATAATTTTTGTCCTAAACATGATTTGTCATTATCAACAACACTTTTCTTACTACCTGATAGGATTGATAAACTAAGAAAATTATTGACAAATTTAATATCTTATAAAAATCACTTGGATAATCTGAAATCATTTAAATACAATGCAATACAAATATGTTTTATTGAAAGCCACATAAAAATGTACTTACAGAATTATTTACAATTACAGTTATATCTTAAATATAGGATAGATTAGTTAGTGTATTAGTTAGTACAGTTAATGGCAATTTTGAACATTTGGGTAAGATTAAACTGACATCACAGATAGAAATAAATTTACAAAAGATACCTTGTGTTGAACCTGACGATATCAGCTAATGAGCTAAATAAAAGTCGGCCGAAAAATCAATCTTTACAACATTAAATTATGTGTTTGTCGTTATTTCTTAATTACCTACCTGTTCAGGTCCTAAACACTCGTAAATGCCAAACTACAATAGTGCTTAATACATGGGCATGCATGCTCAACAGCAACGATAAAAAAGTATTTAATGTTATGGACGCGACACTACACGACGTGGTTGAACTGCAGCAGCACAATGGTATAGTTAACGACGATGGCAAGCATGTCTATGAGTATCGTCATCTGCACTGTGAACGTGGACAGCAAGCGCACGCGCAGCGGCGCCGCGCGCAGCCGCCGCAATATTCCCAATGACGCGCGCGCGCACCACGCGGCCTCGCTTCCTGGAACTATTATAATATTAGGTGTGTACCTATGAAATTGCCGTTTTTAAATACTGGCCACTTTGAACTAAGCTCACCCTCTTGCTAAGAATTCTGAATTTAATATTTTTTGTAAACCCATGCGCTATTTGTTCTATTTTTTTATCTTTCATTTCTAGTCGTTTCGTTCTTCTGTTTGCAGAGGCAGCGTTCAACGTAATTGCCAAAAATGAAATAGAGGCATTTACTTGAGCTTGGAGCTTAAAATCTTAAAAAGTGAAACTGTACTGAAATTGACGAAAGTTGTACCTAAACACGCATCAAAACCTCTATTGCACTTTTAAACGATCACCCTCGTAGTAAAAAGGGAACCAAATAGATAATGTCCAAAACAGAATGAAAATTCAAGGTAGCATAATAAGTCAATCCAACGAAAATTCTTTGAACTTTGCCGCGTCGTCATGTATATAAGATACAACCTCACAGTGGCGCTTCTTTAAATGAGCTTTAACTCATTACCACGCGCAAAAATGGAATCCTACGGAACCATTAGCCCATACGTATCCGACGCACTTGGCCGATTTCTGATTACTTGTCAATAAAGGCGCTGCGGGGTGATTTTGACTAACGAGCGCTCGCTCTCTTGCCATTCATTGCAGCTGCGCCAATCAGTGCTGGCTAAAATCTACGCTCGCTAATTTGATTGGTCGGCGAATGCCGAGCGCTCGAAAATCAAAAATTAATCGGCTGGTTGGTAATAATTTTGGAAAAACTTACGTCCAACCAATATGTTCCTGAGAGCGGCCAAGCTTACGTTCAGTTTCTTGGCCTCATTTTGTGTTCGCTGGCCGACTGCCATTATGAGTATTTTCATAAATGTGAAGATACTCAGGTAATACAATTTATTCCCGATATAACTTAGGTTTAGTAATTCCTAGTAACAAATTATTAGGATATTTTATTTATAACTTCTTACGGGACTTTCACGCGATAAAATCATCGTTAATTTACCTCGACGGTTCGACCGTGCGTGTCGCTACGGCCGTGGTCACGAGTAGACTGAAGTGAAGGGTATTACTGCTGTTTAGCCGCGCGAATTTTACAAACTACCCGCACTTGGTCTTATTTATTTCCAACCGGCATATCACATAACTAACGCATAATGCTCATAATGTCTGACGATATCCCTTCACTTCAGTCTATATAACGATTGCAACACGGTCGAAACGTCAAAGTAAATTAACAATGATTTGATCGCATTAAAGCCCCATTTGACGTTATGTGTTGAATTGCAAAATTTCAAAACAATTTAACATTCAATGAACGTTATCACAAATCGCTTATGCCCTATAATCTAAGCGCAACAGTGTCGAAATCTTTGCTATCTGTCATCTTTCTATCCCACTCACTCGTGCAAGTACGAGTGAGTTTATAATCCTCTTAATTATTTTTTATTTCTTATAAACGTCAGAGTAATCAAGTTGCATCTTCTCACCTCCTTCACCATATGAGTAATGCCGAGGTACAGAGTCAAAATGTAGTTAAATGTCGCTAAACATATCATAATGGTTATCTGAAAAATAAAAAAATCAATGTTAAGGTGGATCGCTCCGTACTTATGAGCCGTAAATTTCGAAATTTTCGCAGTTGTTTATTTAATTTGACTCAATGGTGTCACTTTTTATCAGAGCTTTTGCGATACTTAAAGATTGTTCCTTAAGGCACTGCAATTTGTTATGTTTTTGGAAGACGAAGCTGCTAAATTTGAATAATTTTATTTCGCTTCTATAGGAGGCATAATCGGGACCTTAAATGGTACGACCGTTAGCTACTTGAACGAGCGTCTAGAGCATTGCATTATATGGCAGGAGATTGAGAGAAGCTGGAATCGTTTGAGATGTGCTCTCGAATTGATCAGAAGTTTAGAGGAAAAATATGTAAGAAACATTGAAAACAGAAGAGAAAAAATATAGAGACGTTATTAACAACATGACAGTTTCTTAAAAAACATTGAAGGGAAGGAAGGAGCGAAGGTGAGTAGATGCACCTACTTTGCTCTAGTGAAGGAGAAAGTCAATGTAATGTCGTATGACGAAGTCAAGTCCCTGGCAGACGAAAGCGAAGAATGACGATTACTCCAACGACGAGAGCTTTGTTCTTAATTATATGATGATGATTGTGTACAGCAAGTTCAAGAGTTTCGCTGTATTGATCTCTAATATAATAGTCGAATGAAGTCGAGTATTTCTAAACCTTAACCCCTCTTCTTTATTTTTCTGGAAGTAATTTAGGAAAAAATCCAAAACAGGTATCCTTATTTTCAATAATCTAAATGGATGCTCAGTTTTATGATTCTAGAATAATCTTTTTTTCATACAAACGTCGCCTCGTCACTTTATGTACCTTTTTTATTTTTTCCAACGTTTTTGAAAGTCTTGATGTCATTCCAGACTTATTTAAATAGATTTGTGAAAATTCGTCATAATCCGCTCAGTAATTTTGCATGATTGGCGTTCAAACCAACTAACAAAAAATTTAAAAATAATCTTAAATTGGATATTTATCTTTGTCTATAATGTACAGACTTTTTTTCTTTGACAATTTTTTTTATGTAGATAGATAGATGTACCTATAGACAAAAAAAAATGTAATGGGCTCTCTCTAGCTTTTAAAAAGAAGTTGGAAGAGAAGGAAGAAGAAGATATCGAAACACGGTAATTTGAAATCGAGGATTCTTCACCTGAACTCCAAAGCAGTCGCCGAGGCGGTCACAAGCGGACACCAAGTATTGACTCGCTTCACCCCACTTCTTTAACTCGTCGCGAATTTCATGTAATTCTTCATCATTAATCATTTCATCCTGACCCCTACGTAGCTTGTTTTTTGATGCTAAAACAGACTCGTTCAAATATTTCAAATTTACAACAACCAGTTTACTGAGTTCGAAAAAAAACGAAAAATTCGTAAAAATAACGATGCTGTAGATTTAATACCAATGAAAACTCCATAAACAAAAAAATGGATACATTAATATCTGAGAAAGTGTTGATATACGACGTGAACGAAAAGGAAACCATTGCAGCCGTTAACAGGGTCACGTCGATATACAATCTTCGTTGTTTTTTTATTAAAAATAAATCGTATTGGACGACGTCATCGAACAAGTTGTGGAAAGCGTCGATGTTAAAAACGAAATCGTTATGTTAAAATCGATGTGAAAAAGCCTAAATTTATTGCTGTAAAAGAATTAACTGTCGAAAACAAGACAAAGCTGCATACAGTAATAAAATTCACGTTATCGAGTTTAAGTGAAAAGAACCCGGCCTTGTTATTTATTAGAATATATAGGCAAAATGCTACTAAAAGGCATGATTCTACTAAAATACGTATTCTTACTAAAGGTTTTGTACACTCTTTTAAGAAGAAAAAGTTTCGATAGACGCCCATTATATTTTCGACTGATGCAAGTGAATTTATAGTGTTAATTTTGGGCATGTTTTAACGTACAAATGATAGGCAAATTCGAGTTAACAGCTTGATGAACACTGTTTAAAATTAATTACAATTACTGAAGTGTAGCGTAACCTCTTAATATGTTAATGTAATTGTAAATAACAAATAACTGACGAGTGTAATTAATAGCATTGAGCATTGCCCGATATGTTTTTGGCCGGCTTTTTTTGGTTTATAGTATGTTGTTTCCTAGTTTTTAATAGTGGTAATAGTCTTTTTAATGTAAATAAGGGGGTCTATTTTTTGAATGAAATTGTAAAATAAAAGTATTTATTCTTGTTGATAAAAAACGGAAAAACGTTGTTTACTATAAATTTACAATATTTTGATTGAACTATCTTACATGAATAATCTTACATAACCTAAAACGCGTTATACAGAGTTATGAAAACAATACAAGATAAATACTGTTTCGCCTAGGGAATTATGCAAGTGTTAGTTCTAAAAACTGGGCAATTGCGAGTCGGACTTGCGCGCCGAGGGTTCCGTATCAACTTACCAGAACATTAATTGAATGCCTTAAGACATTAAGTCCGCTTTCTCTACATTTCAATGTGTTATTTTTGTGTAATAACATTAAACAAATGAATAAATAAATAACATACAGGACAAATCCAAAAAACCCTCAAAAACAAACAAAAACCGTTTTTTCATTATGACCGGTATAAGATTCGAGCCCCGGTCGTGTGGCTACGTAGACCTATAATCGACGCATTAAGCCAATTTAGTTTTGAATAAGTTGTGCGAATTTTTGAATGCAAAGACGCGAATATCATTGTCAGTTAGCGCAAGTCAGGTGGTTTTCTTCTATCTAAACTAGATGGCGCTAAGAGTCGTTATAATTAAAATAGATGTGACTACAAATTAACGGTTTCCAGATTTTTCCTTTGTCTCTGCTGTAAGACCATGCTTCCTGCCAAATTTCATAGTTCTAGAACAACGGCAAGTACCTTATAGGTTTTGCAATTGAAAATGTATGAAATATGCGGAATACGCGACCATATCTTTTGATTGCGTTGACTTAGAAGTTTGATTTTTTCACGGCTTCGAGGGACTGCAGACTGAGTATTTGATATTAATTTCAACTAAACTTATAGAATAAAAAAGGATCTTGATTGACAGACAGACACACCGACGGACAACAAAGTGATTCTATGAGGGTTCCGTTTTTAATTTTAGGGTACGGAACCCTACAAATGTATCATGTTAAACAACATGGTTGAACTGCAGCAATACGATGGTATAGTTGGCAACGACGCTAAGGATGTCTGCGAGCAGCGTCATCTGCACAGCGAGCGAAGACAGCAGCCGCACGCGCAGCGGCGCCGCGCGCAGCCGCCGCGCCAGCCCCGCCGCCGCGCGCGCGCACTCAGCCGCCTCGCCGCCTGGAACTAATGCCTGGATTTAACGCTTCTAATTTCTAAAATATAAACTTTGGAAACGGTTTCAAAGTTTATAGTTTAGAAATTGTTACCGCACTCGCATTATAATTTAAAATTGAATTTACAACAACTTATACTTACTTCCCACCAATAAGTTGTAAAGAGCAGTCACGTTTCTGTTCAGATTGGTCGCCTCGTTTTGAACCCACTGGCCAGCGGATATAATGGATATCTTTATTGATACGTAGCAAGTCAGGTAGTATAAAGAACTCTTAATATCGATTGTTTTCTTAACCTGGCAAAAAAATTGTCATTTAACAAACATTTATGTTTGTTTTTGTAAACAAACGCTACGGCGGAGTTGCTAGCTTTTATACTTATAATAAATCATTTTAAACGAACGCGGTAAAAACCAGTGCGGAAAACTAAAGAAGGTAACTCACCTCTTCAGTCATCATGTAAACTATGCATTCATACAGAAGTAAGATGTAGAAAAACATCGACGTAGATATGGAAATGGTCATCTGAAAAATAGAAACGTTAGTGTGAATAATTTTGAACAGAAAATAAGTTATCTCTCTATTCACAAACGACTTAATTCATTAGAAGCATTACTTCCACAGGACAAGATTGAAAACCTACTAAATACGTTCATAATTAATTGCAACTGTAATTGTTTGTTTTCAAGAATGGTCTTTTAGCGATCGCTACAATATTTTTTTACAATTCATAACCTCTAACTTAAAGATTGTGCTGGTATCCTATCCAAACCCAACTAATGATTAAACAGAATTACAAATGTAACAATTTTGCATATAAACGAGTCACTTTTGTAAAGATAGTGATGCCATGTCATGCGTTTTCCATCTTCTCTAGCTGTAACTGAAACTACAACCCTTGCAAGTCATATTTTCTGACAACACTTTTTTTAATTTCCAGGTCAACAAGAAAGATCAATCATTGATTTCATCGAGACTGTCCAATATGATGTAACATGAATGCTTCTACCACTATACTACTACCATTATACTATTGTCAAAACCTATGAAAACCAGATATATAGAATGAATTATATTCTGGAAGAATAAAGGTTAAAATGTTCACCTGAGTTCCAAAGCAGTCGCGTAGTTGATCACTGGCGGCCAACAAGGAGTGAAAGGCTTTACCCCACTTCTCTAAATCTCCGCTGATTTCCTGCATTTCTCTATCATTGTCTATTTCAAATTTTTCCTCGCGAAGTCTCTCGATTGCCGTTGACACGGAATCATTTAGAAAATTCAAATACACAGCAATAGTCTTAATAAACTCAAAATAAATAAAACTTTCAAATAAATAACGGCACTGTTGACTTACGTCGACTGTGTACTCTGCGATGGTGATCATTGTGTTCAGTATTGACTGACACTCGAAAATGTAGAACAATATGAGAAAAACTAGACCAGCAGTAAACAAAGCGACATCGACATTAATTCTTCTGTTTTGCTTATTTAACAACCTTTCATAAGATACATCGTCCATGTATAGTTCATGGACGGCGGTGATGTTAAAAAGGAAGTTTTTGAAATGCTTAGCGTTAAAGACACTCAAAATGATGGCTACAAGAGAATTGAACATCGAAAACAACGCGTACAAGGAAGATAACACGTGGGTCATATTGTCCATTTCATACAATGACCAGCCGTCAAAACCGTATTTTAGCACATATAGGTAAACTGCCACTATGAAACAGATTTCTGTAACAATACGTATTCTCACTAAATATTTTAGCCTATTTGGAAGCAAATCATAATTTCGGTACATGCCCATTATATTTTCAACCATTACAAGTGTGTTCATTATGTTTGTTTTAACCATTTTTAGCTCTTTTAAGTCAAATGCGTGGAAGCTAATTAACAACTGAACGTATACTGTCTACAACAAATTCATTTTCATAATTGGTACCAACGACTTGAGCTTTTTTCGTATTTGTTCAATTAATCACTTAAACATTGAGGTCAATAATTTTAAATGACACATTCAAATAAGTTTAATAGTAATGTTTGTGCGACAAAATAACAATAGTTAATTCGATTTCCATATCGTTACGGACTTGACTAATGAACTTAAATCATAATATAAAACATCACGCGACTATGAACCCAGGTAATTCAGGTCATTAAATCAATTTATTTATTAATTTCTAATTTACCTAGAACAGGCTTTTATTTAACTTGCAAAGAATGTATGTACATATGTATATAACTATGTTTGTTTGGATGGAATCTTGCAACTTAAATTTTAAACCTATAACTTCAACCAATTGAGCTGAAATTTTGTATACAATTTTAGTTTGTATGTCAATGCATGGTTACCTGTGTGACGTTATTCTAAATAAAAAATGGCGGAACACCCAAGATTGCGGACTATTTTTAATGTACTCTTACAATCTGGGTATCAAATAAAAGAGCTTGCTGAGAATAATTAAAAAAAAAGTGACGTCACTCTAAATCCCACATTGCGAACTTCTAAAGATGGCGGACTAAGTTTTTTATGCTCTTTTATAATATGGGTATCAAATCAAAGGACTTGCTCAGAATACGACTGCACGTTAACAAAATAAGAGGGTGGCTAAAAAGTACAAATAAATTAAAAGTAAACACTTTTTAAGAACAAACCTTTATTTAATAAAATAAACTTTTCCTTCAAAACTTCTACTATCAAATTATAACGTCATTACACAATTTATGTCAAACATATAAATGCTTGACGCGAGATTTACCAATAGTAGACAAACAAGTAAATTAGATAACTAAATCTCATTGATTTTAATTCTTAAAATTTTCTCATTCAGTAAAGCTGCTCGCAAACATCCTTGCCATCGTCGCCAACTACACCATCGTATTGCTCCAATGGAACTATGTCGTGTAGATGACTGCGACTACCTTAATAGAAAATAAGGTAGTCGCAGTCATCTACACGACATAGTTCCTGTAAGCGACAAGCTCACCGTTAGAGTTAATTAGATTTTAAAATGTTAAAAAAGAGGTAGATTTAACGGCAATGTAGCCGCCATTTTCTTTCATACAGGGCGGGGGGCTGTCAGTCCTCCTACTACTGTCATGAGAGTGACACCTACGCAAAATTTAGCTATCGAAGATTTCTTTTTGTAACAAGTCTCTCTACAATATAACCGTAATTTACCGATATTTAGTGTTTTACTCAATCGCCGCGGCACCAAACCCTTCAGTGGTCCATTCGAACCGCATAGATGTTTAATACGCCGCCGCGAGCGACCAAAGTAAAAACGCGTAGTGTTTCGCGTAAAGAACAAGACCAGTTAAAAATGTCGGATCGTGCTACGCAGTCGCAAACCATCAACCTACCAGAAAATCAGCCAGAGCAAACGCTTGGAATTAGCAGCGTTAAATGGGAACGTCTTTTACCGGCCTACCCACCCGGCGCGTCCGAAGCGCGGCCGCCGAAACCCGCTTCAAACAAATCGAAGTCCAAAGGGTCCATATCGTCGTCTATTTTGGCACAAAGGAAAAGGTTGGAATTGGAAGCGGCACAAAAAAAAGCTCAACTTCAAATGGAGTTGATCGACAAAAAACTCGAGGCCGACCTAGCGGAACTGGAGGAGGACCACGACAGCGCAGCAAGCGAAAATAACGTCCGTTCTAACGTGGAAAGGTGGTTAGATAATAATGGCAACCAGCAAGTCCCCGATCTGGATAAACCTTCGGACGAGCTACGCCTGCCAGTCGCCGTTGCCGGCACCACAGATGAAACTACAACTGTTCATATGCTGGCAAAGGCCTTTCAGGACATTGCCGCCTCCGTAAACAACGGACCTAACGTCAAACTGCTCAGCCGAATAAGCACTCCGAAAGATCTACCCGAATTCTCCGGAGACCCAATGGAATGGCTACAGTTTAAACATGCGTACGAGGAGTCAACACTAGTGTGTGGCTTTAGCCAGAAAGAAAACCTATGGAGACTGCGCAAGTGCCTCCGCGGTCAAGCCAAGGAAGCTGTCTCAGCCCTGTTGATAAGTGCAACGTCATCGGAGACAATAATGTCGACACTCGCACTGCGATTTGGTAATTCGGATATCATAATAAACAAAATTATGCAGGACATTAAAAAGCTTCAGCCTATGTCATCTGAGTATCAAATTGACATAGTGACATTCGCCGTGAAAATACAGAATTTCATCGCCGCAGTACGTGCCATCGGTCGCGAAGAGTATCTCCAAGGAGTAAGCGTCTCGTCGATAATTCTGTCGAAACTCCCGCCTGTGCTTGTGTCAAAGTGGTCGGATTTTAGTTTTAATCTAATAACAGAAGGTAAGAGATCTCGATTAGACATACTATCTGAATTTTTACACCAAGAGGCGGTTAAAATATCCACCACTGCCAGTACGAGCCTTGCCACTGCGCGCAGCAGTAGTAATAATAATAATAGTCGTCACCATACGCTCCTCGTGCAAACAAGTGAAGCAAATCAAGGCGAAAACAAATGCTTATTTTGCCGAGGGCCTAAACATAACCTACCTGACTGCAAGAAATTTAAAAAAGCGCTGAGGAAAGATAGGTGGCGGCACGTTAAGAGGTACGGGCTATGTTATAAATGCATATCATCACGGCACGACCGCGACGCGTGCACCGCGCCCGCTTGTGATAAACAAGGCTGCGGCGGCGCGCATCACAAACTACTGCACTACGAAGTAAACAACAACGCCGGGCAACAGCTGCCCACTGCTGGAACGGCCGCCGCCGCCGCCGTCACCGTGCGAGGCGCGCGGGCGCCGGCGCCTGGGTTCGGGACCGAGTATCAGTCGTCGAATTTTCGAGCACAAACCCCGGAAGTGGCGGAAGCAGTGACAAACTTTATATCGTGCGCTAAAAAAGTGTTGTTGAAAGTGATACCTGTGAACATTCATGGACCTAACGGTTTATTTAGTGCAAATGCACTCCTTGACGACGGATCGACCGTCTCGTTCATTAGCGCGGCACTGGCCGCGCGCGCGGGCCTGCTCGGCCGCAATGAAACTATGCGTGTGTGCGGCGCGTTCAACAATGACGCGCTTGTGTGTGAAACATCGGTAGTGACTCTAAGTATCTCGGGCGCTGATAACAAATTGCACCGTCTTAATGCGCGAAGTGTAAAAGAACTTAATTTGCCATCACAAGATTTTTCTGTGGTCAATTGTAATAAATTTGCTCACTTAGTAAAAATTAAAGATAAGTTATCTTATTGTAATGAACAACTTAAACCGGAATTGTTAATTGGTCAGGATAATTATCACCTGTTACTGCCATTAGAACTATGTATTGGTAAACGCGATGAGCTGTCCGCTACACGAAGCGCCCTGGGGTGGTGTGTTCATGGGGTAGTTCGGGAAGAATCGAGCGACGCGGCCGCGGAACAAGCGACCCTTAACCTGTGTGCGGGGCCCGCGCCCGCGCCCGCGCCGGCAGCGCCGGCCGCGCCCGCGCCGGTCGCGCCCGCGCCGGCCGCGTCCGTGTCAGCCGCGCCAGCCTCGGCCGCGGCAGAGCGCGAGCATCTGGCGCTGCGCGAGCTACACGATATCGTGCGGCGTTCGTTCGCCGTGGACGCCCTGGGCGTGTCAGGTAAGTCGAGACAAAACGCTGAAGACACCCGCGCGCTGGCTCTGCTGGAGGCCTCGGCGACGCTCGCCGACGGCAGGTGGACAGTAGGACTGCCGTGGAAGGATCCCGCCTGTCGGCTGCCCGACAGTTACACTACAGCGCTCGGTAGGCTGAAGGGAGTCGAAAGGAAAATGCTCGCCGATAAAGAGTACGCCGGCAGGTATGAGGAACGCGTTAACCATTTATTTGAAAATAATTTCGCTAGGGAGTTGCACGACGACCCTGTCGCGACCAAAGTATGGTATTTACCCCACTTTGGGGTCGACAATCCCAACAAACGTAAGCTGCGCTTAGTGTTCGACGCGGCTGCTAAAAGCCACGGGTTGTCCTTGAACGATCATCTTTTAACAGGACCGGACTTGCTCGCCCCTCTGTTCGGCATCATGGTACGCTTCAGAGAGAACAGAGTCGCGGTCACCGGTGACATACAAGATATGTTTTTAAGAGTAAAAATTCGTTCTTGCGATCAGAACGCCCTTAGATTCCTGTGGAGGGGCCCGGCAGGCCTCACGGGACCCGTGAAGACTTTTGTGATGACTTCGTTAATTTTTGGTAGCAACTGCTCACCGTTCATCGCTCAGTTCATCAAAAATAAGAACGCGCGTAGGTTTGAATCGACCCACCCAGCTGCCGTGGCGGCGATCTGTTCACAGCACTATATGGACGATTACATTGATAGCCTTTCAAACGAGCATGCCGCCATACAAATAGTCAAAGATATTACGCACATACATAGCGCAGGTGGTTTTCATATACGTAACTGGACTAGCAACAGCTCCGCAGTGCTCGACACCATTCCACAGGAAACCTTAGGAAGTACTGCTGTAAGGTTCAAATTAGATCAACAGTATGAGGGCGAGCGAACTCTCGGATTGTTTTGGTACCCAGCTAAGGATGAATTGGGTTTCGATGTTTCTTTAAAACGTGTTCCTGAGCGCATAGTACGCGGTCTGCAAAAACCTACTAAAAGGTTAATGCTAAGGGTAGTTATGTCTATCTTTGATGTTTATGGTTTTTTGGCACCATTTACCATTCAAGGTAAAATTATGCTTCAGGACACGTGGATGATTAACATCGACTGGGATGACGTAATACCAGACGATATTTTTGACAGGTGGATTAAGTGGCTCGATTTATTAAAAGTAATAAATCACATTCGGTTACCGAGGTGTTACCACTATATGCACGCGACAGTAGGTGCGAGCGAGACAGAGCGTGCATCTGTCGCTACGCGGCCGTCTACGAGCGCTACAGCGCCTGAGGCGCTACGCGCGTCGGCTACGTGCGCGGGTGCAGCCACGGTGAGTGCTACGAACATTTATGAGTATAAAAATTTACAATTACATATTTTTTGTGATTCATCGACCAAAGCCATGTGTACGGTAGCATACTGGCGATGGGAATGTGAGGGTGAGATACGAGTCGCCTTTATAGCCAGCAAGAGCAGAGTGGCCCCAGTAAAGGCGTGCACAGTGCCCCGCCTCGAGTTGCAGGCGGCCCTGCTGGCCGCGCGGCTCGCGGACACAATCGCGCGTGAACATAGAATCGTTGCTAGCCGCCGGTACTTTTGGTGCGATTCCACAACCGTGTTGCACTGGATAAAAAACGACGCGCGGAACTATAAAACGTTTGTGGCAAATCGGTTGGGGGAAATCGACGAGTTATCGCGCGCGGATGAATGGTGCTATGTACCGACCAAGCTAAACGTTGCAGACGTGGCTACTCGCGAGGTTTACGACTCAACGATTTTTCAAAAAGAATGGTTTTACGGGCCATCGTTTCTTTATGAACGGGAAAGTGGCTGGCCGTGTGATTTAGTTAATCCTGAAATAAATAAGCTTAACCTAGAACGCGTTACATTAGTTCAAACTCAGAACGCTGACTTACCTGTACCCGATCCTAGCCGGTTTTCTTCTTGGCTGCGCTTGCTGAGGGCGACGGCCGCTGTCCTAAAATTTATAAAGAGATGTAGGGATAAAACCCGTACTGCGGAGATCGACTGCACAATGATGGAACGCGCTGAACGGCTATTGCTGAAACACGCGCAGCTCGAGTCATTCAGCAGCGAAATTGCTGACCTGAAAAAGGGAAAAAGCATTAATGTGAAAAGCTGGCTAGCTAAAGTAACACCTTACCTGGATGAGTGGGGGCTGCTCCGATGCGGCGGACGCATTGACGCGGCGCGCGATGTTTCGCCCCTTGTGAAGAGGCCCGTCGTACTGGACGGCAGGCACGTCATAGCGCGTCTGCTGATCCAGAGCTATCATGAGAGGGCCGCTCACGCGAATCATGAGGCCGTGGTCAACGACCTCAAACAAAAATACTTTTTACTTAGGCTACGGCCGTCGGTGAAATGGGTCACGTCCAGATGTATGCTATGCCGAATAAATAAGGCGAAGCCAGAAGTACCAAAAATGGGAGACCTGCCTGCGGCCCGCCTAGCCCACCACCACAGGCCATTCACCTTTTGTGGGTTAGACTTGTTTGGGCCCATGGAGGTGACAGTCGGGAGACGTCACGAAATTAGGTACGGTGTCCTGTTTACCTGCCTCACGGTGAGGGCGATACATTTGGAGCTCGTTCATTCGCTCACCACCGATTCATTGATAATGGCGCTTCGCCGGATGGCTGCCAGACGAGGTTGGCCACAGCACTTGCACTCAGATAACGGCACCAACCTGCGAGGGGCTGATGCAGAGTTGAGACGGTCGCTGCTAGAATTGGACGAGGAGGCCCTGAGAACTGAAGCAGTGAACTACGGCGTCACATGGACCTTTATTCCTCCTGCTAGCCCACATTGGGGTGGGGCGTGGGAGAGGCTTATCAGAAGCGTGAAGACCACGCTCAAGGTCATCCTAAAAGAACGCGCACCTAAGGATGAAGTACTTAGTACGTTGATGGCGGAAGTTGAGAATATGGTTAATGGGCGACCGCTGACCCATGTGTCCGTGGAACCAAGTAGCGAGGAGACGCTAACTCCCAATCACTTTTTGATAGGCTCGTCCGCAAACTTACCTGCTCCTGGGGTCTTTGACGACTCTGACTTATTCCTACGTACACAGTGGCGAAAATCGCAACGGTTAGCAGACATGTTTTGGACGCGGTGGGTAAAGGAGATCATGCCGGACCTTATCCCAAGGAAAAAATGGACACAGGAGCAGACACCGTTGCAGGTAGGTGATTTTGTCCTCATTGTAGACCCGGCCGCTCAGAGGAACGTGTGGCAGAAGGCTGTCGTCCAACGAGTATTTCCCGGCCGCGATGGGCGAGTCCGAGTGGTAGAGGTAAAGACTAAGTCTGGGACTCTCAAGCGCTCTGCGGCGCGCGTCGCTCGAATTTCTATGGATAATGAGTGCTGAACCAGCACTGGGGTGGGGAGTGTAAGCGACAAGCTCACCGTTAGAGTTAATTAGATTTTAAAATGTTAAAAAAGAGGTAGATTTAACGGCAATGTAGCCGCCATTTTCTTTCATACAGGGCGGGGGGCTGTCAGTCCTCCTACTACTGTCATGAGAGTGACACCTACGCAAAATTTAGCTATCGAAGATTTCTTTTTGTAACAAGTCTCTCTACAATATAACCGTAATTTACCGATATTTAGTGTTTTACTCAATCGCCGCGGCACCAAACCCTTCAGTTCCATTGGAGCAATACGATGGTGTAGTTGGCGACGATGGCAAGGATGTTTGCGAGCAGCGCCATCTGCACAGCGAACGTGGACAGCAGCCGCACGCGTTACAACAATGCAACGGTTGTCACAATAATTGTCCAGTATTTAAACCATTCCTTTAATAGTTGCAATAGTTGCAATACAGGTCTATAAACATGGATTTCAGGCAAGAACAGAACTGTACTTGGAGTAGAATACTAGTTTTAGCAGAAATTGGTGCTAAACGTTAGGTATTTTGGCAAATAAACAAGGAATGGTAATAAGCAACGATGAAAACGCTGGAGAATTACCGATCAATTTTGTCACTATAAAAGCGTCAAATTTCAACTCCAAATAAAGTCAAAAGTTAATTTCCAACTCTATTCTTTTGAAGATATCGACAGTGGAAATCTCAAATGTCGTAAGGTGCATGTCCTTTAATGTCCCTTACGACGTTTGAGATTTCCGCTGTCAAATTATGAGACCACCGTTTGAAGTAAGAAGTACAAATCATCCAAATGGTTTTTAAATTAATATTACACTACGTGGTTGAACTGCAATAGGACAATGGTGTAGTTGGCGACGACGACGAGGACAGCAGCCGCACCCGCAGCGGCGCCGCGCGCAGCCGCCGTGCCAGCGCAGCCGAAGCGCGCGCGCACGCAGCCGCCTCATCGCCTGAAACTAATGCCTGGAGTTAATACTTCAAAATTGAGAGAGTACTCGCATTGTCATTTCGAATTGATTTTGCAACAACTTTCAACAACTTATACTCACTTCCCACCAATAAGCTGTAAAGAGCGGTCACGTTTCTGATCAGATTGGTCGCCTCGTTTTGAACCCACTGGCCGGCGGTTATAATGGATATCTTTATCAACACGTAGTAAATCAGGTAGTATAAGCAACTCCCAAAATTAATTGCTATCGTGATCTGCCAAAAGATAGTTGTCATTTAACAAACATTCAAGTTTGTTGTTTTAAACAAACGCTAAGGCGGGGCTTATAGCTTATAGTGTTATAATAGAACACTTTAAAGGAACGCGGTAAAAACCAGTGTGGAAAACTAAAGAACGTACCTCACCTCTTCAGTCATCATGTAAGCTATGCATTCATACAGAAGTAAGATGTAGAAAAACGTCGACGTAGATATGGAAATGGTTATCTGAAAAAAAGTCAAGTTTCAAATGAGTGGGTTGATTTTTGCGAGCGTATATTTTAGCCAGCACTGATATGAACGCAGAAGCAGCAGAAACTTGCAAGCCGAGTACCAATCAGATCCGGCTAAAATTTACGCTTCCGTATTTGATTAGTCCGCGGATGGCAAATGTCGAGCGATCAAAAGTCAAAAATTGACCCGCACACGACTGAATTAATTCATTACAAGCATTACTTCCAAAGGACGGGATTGAAAAACCACTATGTGCAGTCAGCGTCAAATATACTAGAGCGGGCAAGGTGTCAAAAACATCTAACTCGACTCTATTATTGTCAAATACGCTCGGGCGTGTTCAGATATTTTTGACACCTTGCCCGCTCTGGTATATTTCACGCTGACTGTACATACATAGTTAAAATTGCAACTAAAGTTAGTATTTTTTGAAAATAGTATTTTAGCGATCGTTATTATAATACCTTAATATTCATAACCTCTAACTCAAAAATTGTACAAGTATCATAAAAAAACTCAATAAATTATTAATTTTTAATTGTAACTACGAGTATTTTGCATAAAAGCTCGTTACTTTTGTAAAGATGGCGGTGCAGTGTCACGTGTTTGTCGTTTTCTCGAGCTGTAAGTGAAACTAAAACCTTGCAATACATATTTTCTGACGACACTTTTACTTTTCAAGGTCCATAAGAAAGATTCCAATTTCATTAATCACACCGAGACTTTCCAATACGGTCTTCTTACTTTATTAATAATTTTATTGAATTCTAGTTAGGACAATGAACATAATTTTGGTTTAATACAGGTTAAATAGGAGTTAAAAATATAACCTGAACTCCAAAAAAGTCGCGCAGTTGTTCACTAGCAGTCAACAACAGGTGACTAGCTTTACCCCACTTCTCTAAGTCGCCGCAGATTTCCTTCATTTCTCTGACATTGCCCATTTCAAATTCTTTTCCGTCAAGTTCCTCGATTGCCGTTGATATGGATTCATTTAAAAATTTTAGAGGCATAATAATAGTCCTAATGAACTCAAAAAATAAATAAAACTTTCAAAAAAAATAACGGCATTCTTGACTTATGTCGACCATGTACTCTGTTATAGTGATCATTGTAGTCAGTATTGACCAAGACATAATAGACGTAAACAATGCCATATTGATATAAAATCTTCTGTGGTGCTTTGTTAGTGACCTTTTGTATGATACATTGTTCTTGTATAGTTCGTGAACGGCGTTGATGTTAAAAAGGAAGTTTTTGAAATGCTTAGCCTTCAAAACACTCAAAATAATGGCTGCAAGAGAATTTATCATCGAAAAAAAAAAGTACAAGGAAGTACACACGCGTGTCATATTATCAAATTCATACAGTGACCCGCCATCGAAACCGTTTCTTAACACATAAAAGTGAGCTGCCACTATGAAGCAGGTTTCTGTAACAATACGTATTCTCACTAAATATTTTACGTTATTCGTAAAGAAAGAATAATTTCGATACACGCCCATAATATTCTCCATCGTTACTAGTGTTTTTGTGATTGTTTTATCCATTTTTGTTTATTTTATGTTAAATGCGTGGAAGCAAATATAAAACTCAACGTATACTGTCCATAACTCATTTTCATAATTGGTATCGACGACCAACGGTTTTTCCATATTTGTCCAATTGTCACTTAAACATCGAGGTCAAAAAATGACACTTTCAAATAACTTTATTAGTAAAATGTGTGCGACAAAATAACAGTAGTTATTTTGATACTTATCGATATCGTAATAAGTGTACTTAAGCAATGAATTTAAGGCCTATAAAGGCGACTATGGTTACTCAGGTAATAGATCATAAAAAAAAATGTTAATATCTCATTTACCCAGAAATGTCTCCGAATATTTGAAAATTTAAGATGATGGGCAAAGTTACCCAGTAATGTGTTGTCGCCTGAGTGGGCAACATTGGCTAGTATGACGTCACATCCGAGCAACGGCGGCGAGGGGTTCTTAAGCAGCCGAGGTGAAGAGTTGGAGCCATGCCCGACCGCCAGCACTTTTGTACTAAACGCCGAGCCAGAACGTTGTTCAGGATTATCATATATGTATATAGAGTTACATTATAAGATTTATAAGAGTTTACTGTTGTAATACTATTTGATCAGTCTTTGGTGCATTTCATTGATAAATGTTTAGATAAAAAAAAATATGTACGTTGTTATAAAGCGTTGCGTTACAGATATACAAGAGTGCGTCTTAAACTACACACTGAATCATAAAATTGGTTTTTAATTACGTTTTTCTACCTCCCTGTTACTGATATTCATCATTGTTGGCAACACTGACTTGTCAACAGCGAAATTTGAATAGCTCCGTATTTAATCATTATTTATTAATTTTTGACATATAATTTATATTAATAACACGTAATTAGTACCTAATTTATTTATTTTGACATTTGGAACTTATAAATATTGACATGGCACCTACGAAACCCAAGACAAGCGGAAAAGAGGACGCAGATAAAAGGTTGGTGGACGTTATTTTAAATTTTGAGGGACTAATGAGAGAAATGAAGGAAAAATTAAGTGGTTGTTATGAATTAATACTATCGCAACAGCACGAAATCGCTTCACAGAAGAAACAAATCCAAGAACTGGCTAAAAGTGTTCAAAACTTACGTGACTATGAACGGCAACTCCCAGAAACTATGCGACCATCCACTCCTACACCACAAATTCCTCAGAGATTCACGAACACTGTTTCACTGAATGAGTCCGGTCCCCAAGGTCTCGGATATATAGATGGGACAGGTGAGTCACAGAGCGTCCACCAACAAACTGTACACCATCAAAATCCGCTAGTAGGAATACAAGGAGTCGGCGTACGCGACGGAACCAGCAGTGCTGTGGAGTCAACGCCACTGGAGCCACAGGAGTCAGCTGATCCCGGCACTAAGCGGCGCCGCGGCCGGCCCTGTCGTGCAGCGCCTCTGATTGCCAGCGCAAAAGGAAGCACAAGCAAACAGAGCAACGCCGCGGTCAGTGGATCGCCTTCATCTTCGGCCGTTTCCACGGAGCCACCTCTTCCAAGAGCATCGACACCAAGTGAGGCGCCACGCAGACATTTAGGCCTCAGAGCTGCCGCGCCTCGCTCCGTCAGCCTGCACGTTTTCAACCTGGGTGAAGGAACCACCGTGCAGGACGTTCTGCAGCATCTTCGGACTGAGATCAATGTCACAGATGTGCATTGTGAGCAGCTATTGGTCACTAGGGGTCACTACACCTCCTTTAAGCTTGACGTGCCAACTAACAAGGTACAGTTGGTAAAAGATACAAAAAACTGGCCTGCTGGTGTATCGATTAGGCGTTTCAACATTGTCACTCCAAAAAACTTAGTAAGTCCTGCCACAAAAACAAAACCACACTAGCGTCACACACGAACTTTAAAGTGCTGCACCAAAACGTGAGATCTATCTGTGGTAAAACTGCGTTGTTGGATTTGTTATTGAGTACCGAGAAGCCTGATATATTAGCTTGCAGTGAAACTTGGTGTAAAAAACACGAGATTGAGCAAGTTAAGTTATGTGGGTATGAGCTGGCGGGTAGTTATTGCCGCACGAATATCGCTCACGGCGGCGTCGCGCTGTACACACGGGCCGATATTATCTATCGCCAGCGAAACGACTTACAGAGTTTAGCTGTTCAATTTCACTTTGAGTTCACTGCCATTGAAATTTGTAAATTAAAATTGATTATTATTGCTTTATATCGCACCGGAAATGGTGACTTTGACATTTATTTAAATAATTTGGAATTATTATTAGGTAAGCTGACTGATGAAAATAAAAGGTTTATTCTGGTCGGCGACCAGAATGTGGATTTCCTTACTGATAACATTTTGAGGCGGCGGGTAGACGAAATACTGCAGAGTCACTCATGCACTAATTGTGTCACGTTTCCGACCCGTGTGTCTGCGCACAGCTCGACTTCGATCGACTGCGGACTGATCCCGCGCACCTGCGCCAACTTCACGGCGGTGCCCATTGATACTTTTATAAGTGACCACAATGCACAGGTGTTTACTCTCCCAATTGACCCACTATATTGCGACAAAAAGAATAAATTTATTGAAAAGAGATTATTTAATGATGAATCGATATTTGCATTTTATACTGACATTGAAAATTATAATTAGAATTTTATTTTTTTGAGTACGATTTCTATTAATGATAAATTTAATAAATTATTTAATATTTTGACACACTATATTGACATTCACTTTCCTATAAAGAAGATTCACATTAAACAAAAAAAAAGCGTTCCGTGGTTGACTGATAGGCTTTCAAAATTTATACAAAATTACAATGATATGACGGTAATGAAACGACAATATCCGGACAGTAAAGTTTTGATAGAAGGCATCGATCACTATTGTAAACTGATTAAATCTGAAACTCTGACCGCCCGGCAGCACTACGTAGAAAGTCGTTTACAAAATAGTAAAAACCCGTCAAAAGAGATGTGGCGCGTTGTTAATGAGGAAATTTCATCAAAACCGGGGATCCACACAATTTCATTACAGGACGAAAGTTCAAATGAAATACCTTGTGACAGAGTACCTGAACATCTCAATCAGCATTTTCTGACAATTGCATCTAAATACACCATTCAAATTAATGAATGTACGTCTGTTAACTATCTACAAAATTTCCTACACGATGTTAACGTACCCGACTTCGTTCTGCCCACCGTTACACTTGCAGACGTCGACCGCGCTTTGCGGCTGATGATGAAGACGCGAAACACTCTTGACATATACGACATTTCTATTAATATACTGATGTGTGTCTGGCCGATCATTTCGGGTTTGCTGGTTGTACTCGTGAACTCTATGTTTTCATGTGGAGTATACCCTGATGTACTGAAGAGCACACGGGTATGTCCTGTGTATAAAGGAAAAGGTGAAAGGTGTTCCGTTGATAACTATAGACCTATAACTATTGTGCCAAATATCTCAAAAATTGTTGAGTCGATTTTATCTGACAGCTTAATGCGACATCTAGAGACAAATGACCTACTGACGGACGAACAATTTGCTTATAGACAAAAAAGGTCTACCACGTTAGCTGCATATAAAGTATACGATTGCATCGCAACAGCTTTGGATGAAAAACATAAAGTCGCAGGGGTATTCTGTGACCTATCCAAGGCGTTCGATGTAATTAACCATAAGTTATTGTTAGAGAAACTGAGGCACTATGGTATTAAAGATAAAGATCTCCTACTTTTCAAGTCTTTTCTTGAAGGTAGACAGCAGACGGTTGCAGTTCAAATTGATGGTACGAGGGTAAAATCCAAGGCAGGTGACGTGAACGTAGGCATCCCACAAGGATCGTCCTTGGGGAATACCCTGTTTTCACTATTTGTCAATGATCTCGCAGCCTCTGTCACTGAGGGTCAAACAGTATTATTTGCAGATGATACCACGGTAGTAGTGAACGCCTGTACATATGATCAGCTTGGGCACAGGATAGGAAGTGTGTGCAATCAGCTGCATGAGTGGTTCTCTGCAAACGGTTTGGTCCTTAACGTGACCAAATCAAATGTGATCTTGTTCTCGGCCAGCAATCACACAGTGGCTCCACAAGTGCCGAGTCCGATGCCAATGTGTGAAACAAGTAGGTACCTTGGATTTATCATGGACGCTAGGCTAAATTGGAAACCGCATGTGCAAAAGCTTTGTGAAAGATTAAACAGTGCGGTATTTGCATTGCGAAAGCTCAAACCACTCGTTTCCAATGAAGCACTAGTCCAAGTCTACTATGCTCATTTTCACTCACTCTTGTCGTACGGCGTTATATTGTGGGGAAACTCGACGGATTCCGACAGAGTGTTCAAAGTCCAAAAGAGGGCTCTGCGAACATTAGCAGGTGTAAAACCTAGGGACTCCTGTAGGGAGCTATTTAAAATGTTTGGGATATTGACGCATTATTCGCAATATATTTACGATGTGTTAATGTACACACGACGTAACATTCATTTGTTTAAACGCGTCAATATCCCAGGCAGAATAACCCGCCAGACGGGACGACTGCAAGCGGTGCCGCGGCGGCTGAAGCTGCTTGACAAGAACCCGCGTGTCATAGGCCCTAGGTTTTACGAACGCCTACCCGCCGACCTAAAGAATGAATGTTCGGACGAAGCATTTGGTACCCGACTAAAAAACTTTTTGTTAAATAAATCATTGTACTCTGTAAAAGAGTACAATGAAAACAGTTGTGACATTTAATTTAATTTAATTTGACTGATTATTATGCTTTCTCATTTATTGTTTTAGATTATTATTTTGTACCTAATTATTTTTGTTTCATTTTCATTTTATTTCATTTTTGCTTGTATTGACATTTTCACCGTTTGTGAGTTTATATTTTTATTTTTATTGTGACATTTGAATTTTTTATTTTTGACATTTTGACATTTTTCTAGAAGTATTTCTAGATATTTTTATTTTATTATTTTGTTTACCTTTTTGACGATCTTATTGTGAATTTGTTATGTTTGACATTCAAAATTTAATGTAATTTCCAATAAGTAATAAATTAATCTAATCTAATCTAATCTATTCTCATTTAAAATGTCAACAAAATAAACAAGTCTTCAATTTGCTGTAAAATGGGGTAAAATTAAATGTGTAAAAGTAACTCCGGCAATAGGTATGAATTTTTTTAAATTTTTTGTCGATTTGATCAAACCATAATCAACACTGACAAAAATAATGCTACAGATTTTAAAACAAGACTAAGAATAGTATTATGTAATTGGTAATAACAACTTAATTTTGATCGAAATACATAGGTAGTCTAATGGACGCAGTTATCTACACAACGTGGTTAAACTGGAGCAAGACGATGGTGTAGTTGATGACGACCGCGAGAATGTCTGCGAGTAGCGTCATCCGCACGGCGAGCGAGGACAGCAGCCGCACGCGCAGCGGCGCCGCGCGCAGCCGCCGCGCCAGCCCCGCCGCCGCGCGCGCGCATTCAGCCGCTTCGCCGCCTGGAACTAATGACTGGATTTGATGCCTCCATTTGCAAATCTGTTATTTTAGTAATTGCGACAGTAATCATATTATAATTTAAATTACAACAACTTATGCTTACGTCCCACCAATAAGCTGTAAAGAGCAGTCACGTTTCTGTTCAGGTTTAACGCCTCGTTTTGAGCCCACTGGCCAGCGGATATAATGAGTATATTTATCAACACGTAGCAAATGAGGTAGTACAAAGAACTCTCAATATTCATTACCATTGTGGTCTGGCAAAAGATAATTGTCATTTAACATATATGTTTCAGTTTTTTTTAAAGCACTCTGGTTCTAAGAGCACTCTAATGACAGAATATTTTTGAGGATTACGATAAAAACCAGTGATGAAATCTCACCTCTTTGTTCATCATATAAGCTATGCAATCATACAGAATTAAGATGTAAAGAATCGTTGACGTAGATAGGGAAATGATAATCTGAAAAATAAAAAGTTTGATTATGATTAATAGAAAATGAGTTTTCTCAATTTTCATGGCTGACTTGAGAGGGTTGAAAAAACCACAATGTACACATGTCGCACGCTTAGTATTAAAGTGACTCAATTCTGAATTTGATATTTCCCAAAATTAAACCCTATGTCTTTTAATTAAGGTGATATTTTGGGACGTGTATTATTCAGAAATGGGTCACTTTAATACTAAGCGTGCGATGTGCGTGGTTAAAATTGGAACTAGAAATGTTTTTTGAAGAAGGACCTTTTATATTATAGTTATTTACATTTCATAACCTTCAACTCAAAAATTGTTCAGGTATTCTACCAAAACTCAATTAATTATAAAAAATGAGTTACGGTTGTAACAATTTTTTAAAGAAAAGGTTGTCGCGTCATTTGATTTTTGACTCCTACAGCCGTAACTAAAATGTAGCAACCTTCTCCAAGTCATATTTTCTAATGATAATTCTTGATTTTTCAAAATCAATAAGAAAGATACCGTATGCATTGAATCCAACGAGAGTGTCCAATATAGTATACCTGAACTGCTTTCTGCCATTAATTTATTATTACATTATAAGGAAAGAAAATATATTGAATTCTAGTTAAGAAAATTAACATACTTTTGGTTGGTGGTTATAGCTTAGAGCAGCATTTCTTGACCTTTTTTGTCCACGGCCTCCTTAGGAAATCAAGCACAATTTTATGGACCCCCTTTCAAATATAAAAGCAGCAATAAATTTCGGACCATTTATACTACAAATTACAAAAAATATGCGTGCGTAACGATAACAAGACTTTTGTTGGTGGCATTTATTTATAATTGTTAAATGGTCCATAGATAAGACTGCGGATCCCCATACATATGCTTGCGGATCCCCAGGGGTCCGCGGACCACAGGTTAAGAAACATTGGCTTAGATAAAAGTTAAAACTTTAACCTGAACTCTAAAACAGTCGCGCAGTTGATCACTAGCGGACAGCAAGAGGTGACTAGCTTTACCCCACTTCTCTACATCACCGCGGATTTCCTGCATTTTCCTCTCACCGTCAATTTCAAATTCTTTCTCGTCAAGTTTCCCAATTGCTGTTGACACGGATTCATTTAAAAAATTCAGAGAATCAATTATAGTCTTAATAAATTCATAAAATACAACGTTTTCAACGATATAACGGCACTGTTGACTTATGTGGACTGCATACTCTATTATGTTGGTCATTGTGTTCAGTATCGACCAAGACTCGAAAAGATAGGCCAGTATTAGGAAAACTATAACAACAGTAAATAAAGCCATTTCAATAAAGAATCTTCTGTGTTGCTTTTTTAACAACATTTGAAAAGATAGATCGTCCTCGTACAATCCGTGAATGGCGGTGATATTAAAAAAGAAGCTTTTGAAATGATTTGCGTTAATAACACTCAAAATAATAGACGTAAGAGAATTGAGCATTGAAAACAACGTCCATAAAGAAGTAAATATGTATGTTAAAGAGTCGATTTCATTCAATGACCAGATGTCGAAACCGTATTTTAACACATAAAGGTAAGCTGCCACTATGAAGCAGATTTCTGTGATAATACGTATTCTCACTAAATATTGCACACTGTGTGTAAAAAAAGAATAATTTCGATGCACGCCTATAATATTTTCAATCGTTACAAGTGTGGTTATTACAGTTGTTTTAGGCATTTTTAACTCTTTTACTTCAAATGCGTAGAAGCAAGTGAACAATTTAGCGTTTACTGTCCATAATTCATACCTATCCATTATTGGTACCAACGACTTGGACTTTTTTATGTATGTTCAATTACTCACGTCAACTTCGAGGTCAAAAGGTTTAAATGACACTTTGAAATAAATTGATCAGTTAAGTGAGTTACAAAACATCGATAGTTAATTCGCTTTCAACACTAAAACTATAGTGCTAAAACCATATCAAATTCCATGCAACTATGGTAACCCAAGTTAAGCTATTAAATCAATTGATTTATTAATTTTAAATTTTCCGAGAAACATCTTTTGATAATTTTACACCAAACTTTTAATCCCAAACCTATCGTAGGCGTAAGCGTAAAAGAAAACTTAAATACTTACGAATTATTAACAGCGGTTATTATAAAATGATTGCTTGCCTCACAGGATACCCTTGCCCGAATAGCAATTAAACAAGCAAATCCGTTACTGTGGAAAAACAACAGATTTACGTAAAATTCGTTATACTCTATTACGTTGGTCATTGTGTTCAGTATCGACCAAGACTCGAAAAGATAGGCCAGTATGAGGAAAACTATAACAACAGTAAATATAACCCTAACATGACAGCCCAGGTTTAGTTAAACCCTTCCCTGTGTCACTGTTTAACTAGTGTCATAAGAAAGGGACGCAGATAGAGATAAACTAAACTCGGCCAGTCATGTTAGGGCCACTGGTGGCGACACAGCGCATCCCATTAGTTTCAAAATTCATTCGGTAGTGCTATGCGTTTCTTTTAGCGTATATTGCAAATGTCAAGTTAATTTGAATTAAATTGCGCCTCAAGTATGGAAAACTGGAAATATGAAGCTTACATGCCTCAATTTTAAAAACACAAAATATATAAAATTGTAATGATTAGATATTTGAAATGAACGCCACACGTCTAAGTAAATGATTGAAGTTGAGCTTTTCTCGACATTATTCTCGTATTGCTATATTTTTATGAAATTTAAAATAGGAAATGTTGGCTGAAAATTTTAACTACATTTATTTCATACAATAAATGATCTAGTTTTGTTAGCAATCAAAATACAAATTATGACTTATTAAAATTGAGTTAGCACTTAATGTAAGGTTAAAAGGGGCTATTGCTTTCAACCATGAGGCGAGCAAAGTGCCTCATAAACCTTTGCTTGCCTGTAAATCGCTCAAATGTCAATTTATATCTGAAATTATCATACATTCTACAAAACAAATTCACAATCTCTTTTATTGAGTTGGCTGAATAGCAAAAGCCATTGCCTTATGAAATTATGACAGCTAACAAAAACGCCTTTAATTTGTCAAAAATGTTCACTGCTAAAGTTCGTATTTACTTTACTTTAATTAAGAGCTTCAGTAAAAGTCGCAAACTTATTGTTGTATTTTTTTTTTCGCAACTGTATTGAAAAACGTCGTTCGATACACGCGCGGAAATGTCATTCTTCACTCGTCCCGAGCCTTGCCACTTGCCTTCGGCTCGTGGCAAGATATCTCGTGACTCGTGAAGAAATGACATACGTTCCGCACTAGTATCGAAATGTACTATTGTAGATTTTTTTTTTTAACAAGTTATACTTACTTTCCACTAACAAGCTATAAAGAGCGGTCACATTTCTGTTAAGTTTCGTCGCCGCGTTTTGAGCCTCCTGGCCAGCAAATAATATCAGGATCTTTATCATAACGTAGCAAATCAAGTAAAATAAAGAACTCCCAATATCCATTGCTAATGTGATCTGGTAAAAGATATTTTTTTGTCATTTATAACATAGATGTTTCTTTTTTCAAACAGACGCTCCGGCAAGGTTGAGAGCAACTAGTGTTATGATAGAACATTTTTGGGGACTATGACAAAAGGCAAAACGGCAAATGGGGCAGTAGGTATACAGGTCAGTAGTAAAATGACTAGATCGCAAGATGTATACATCGCAACTCCGTCGCAGAAATACTAAGACCCAAAATTGCTACATCTTAAAAAGAATAGATCGCCAAATGGCTCTAGAACAAAACATCCGATTTGCGACTTACATGACAAAGACAAAGACAAAGACAAAGTTATTTATTGCCAGAACATAGTAATCGATACAGATCTTAAATTGACAGTATGTGCTTACGTTCTACCTAGACTGGGCATGCAATAATTTGGTAGATACAGGGTAATTATTTTTCTGTTCAATTAATTCTCATTCTAAAGTCAACTTATGTTAATAATTATCATCACAGTACATCATTTAAATTATGTTAATTTTATAAAGATTTCGGGATTTGAACCTACCTAGTGCTTTGGTCGACATATTTAATTTGTACAGGCTTAAAAAAATGAATAACATAAAATTAGTTTTAAACTTTCGCGATTTTCACAAATAATATGCCGGTAGAATAACTTGTGCGGCTAAACAGCAGCATAACTCTCACTTCAGTCTAGTCGTGACCACGGCCGTTTGCAATACGGTAGAAACGTGGAGCTAAATTAACGATGATTTTATCGCGTGTTTTATTTAATTCAATGTTTTTCTTTATTTAATCTGATTAACGCAATGCTCTACACGACGTGGTTAAATTGGAGCAATATGATTGTGTAGTTAACGACAACGCTGAGGATGTCTGCGAGCAGCGCCATCTGCACGGCGAGCGAGGACAACAGGCGCACGCGCAGCGGCGCCGCGCGCAGCCGCCGCGCCAGCCCCGCCGCAACGCGCGCGCACACAGCAGCCTCGCTACCTGGAACTATAATATAAATACTGTTTAATTTATTTCTGTCAATAGGTTAAAAAAGGGAACTTAAATCATAAATCATAATTATGCCGAGCCGGAGACATTCTGGCTTTTATCAGGAAAAGTAACTTGGAATTATCACATTGGAAGTGTAATTAAGTTAGTCGCAAGTAATTTATTGCAAAAAAATTTAAGAGAGCGGGCGCGATGGAAGTAAACTTCATACGAGCGCATTTAAAACTGAAGGTTTTGAATAATATTTCCGCACTTTACGCCGTCGAACCCGTACTAAACGGGTACCCTATGGTACCCGTTCTGGTGTCTGCAGTAAGCGGTTAAATTTATGTTCTGTAGTTCCTTCAGGTAGGTCATAGTACGGTGTACAAACGCGGGACGCAGCCTGGAAGCACCGGTATAGCAACAACCCGTATCCGGACCTATGCACCTAGTACGAATCTACCCAATACGCCTTAACTTGCTACGTAACTCAGTGCCTCTTTCTCCTACTTGGCTAGTATGAACGAGCCACACTGAGTTACGTAGCGAGTTAACGCGTATCGAGAAGATTTGTGCTAGGTGCACTGCACGACCATCATCGCGATTGTCGGTAACTGGCCGGTCCGGTAACCTGCGTACCGGCGGCAACTCATAGTAGTTCATACAAAGTATTTTTGAATCTCTTATTCACAATTGTTACTTACTTCCCACCAACAAGCTATAAAGAGTAGTCACGTTTCTGTTCAATGTCTTCGCCTCATTCTGGACACACTGGCCAGCGTAGATTATACGTATCTTTATCAAAATGTAGCAAATCAAGTAGTATAAAGTAATTCCAATATCATTCATTGGTAAAGTAGCCTGGAAAAAGATGATTGTCATTTACAATAGAACATTTGCAAAATTGATGAAGCATTTTGAAAGAATTTGACAAAACTAGTATGGTGAGCTTAATAACGGTACCTACCCCAGCTATAATGTGAGCCAAGCATTCATACAGAATTAAAATGTAGAAGGATGTAGTTATGAATATGGAAATGGTTATCTGAAATTACAAAGGTTTGTGCTAATCATGGGTTTTCTAATTATTTCGCCTAATTCCAAAATTAACAGAATTGGCTAAAAGAAGACAAACTGTAAATTGTTTTAACTTTCGCTATTTAAAACAAAACACAAAACTACCTGTGACTTAAGACAAACTGTGTTTTTTGTTTTCTTGTATAATCACTAATTTTTGAAATATCACGAGGAGTCAAATGACAATGGGCATGCGTCCACCACGATGCATACAGCGCCAGTGACGTCACTAGCGCTAGCCGTGACAGACTATTTCGGCAATATTCGTTTTATAAAATTTACATTCACATCACAAGATATTATTATAGATATTTGATTGTTTGACTGCGTTTGCTGTCTTTTTTTTTACAAGTTATTTTAATTTGATCTTATTATACATGTAATGGTAATTTGACATTTTATTTTAGAATATTTTTACTGATATTAGACTGTATAATGAAGCTCAGCGAAGGGTTTTGTTATGGATATATCGTTATGTCAACATTTCCTGTAATTTTTTGTATACAAAAGACCTTAGAACTGTCAGTTTGTACAAAATAATGCGTAACAAAGATAGTGCTACACCATCAACAATTATACACGCCATAAAAGTTGACAATAATGGACCTGGAAATTAAAATTAAAATGTCTCAAGAATCAAGCATAATGTTAGCTGACTTCAATTCTTTACTTTTGAAGTTTAATAGGTTCAATAGTTCAATACTGAATTCATTGAACCAAACAAGACCTTTTCATACATGTATATCTGATTAGTTTGCTGCCAATAGCTCGTAATTAAACTCTGTGAATACCAAATTTATTAACTTATTAAATGTTCACCTGAGCTCCAAAGCAGTCGCGCAGTTGATCACTGGCGGCTAACAAGAGGTGACTAGCTTTAGCCCACTTCACTAAGTTGCTGCGTGTTTCCTGAATTTCTCTGTCATAATTCGTTTCAAGTTCCTCCCCGCTAAATTTCTCGATAGCAGTTGATACGTACTCATTTAAAAAATTCAGAGATACAAACATAACATTAATGAACTCAAAAAAGACAAAACTTTCAATAAAAAAACGACATTGTTGGGTCATGTCTATTATGTACCCTATTATGATGATGATGGATGTACTCGTAGTAAGAATTGACCAAAACGCGAAAACAAAGGAGAATATGAGGAAACCCATACAAACACTAAACAAAATCACATCGATATAGAACCTTTTTTGTTGCTTCTTTAACGATCTTTGATAACATACATCCTCCTCATACAGTTCGTGGACAGCGGTGATATTAAAAGTGAAGTTTCTGAAATGCTTGGCGTTAAAGACACCCAAAATAATAGCTGCAAAAGAATTCATCGTCGAAAACAACGTGTACAAAGAATTAAAAATGTATATCATATTATCAATATCACCCAATAACCAGCTGTCGAAAATGAGTTTTAGTAAATACAGGCTAACTGCCACCGTGAATAAGGATTCTGTAACAATACGCATTCTCACTAAATATTTCACACTGTTTTTAAACAAAAAATAGTTCCTATACACGCCTATAATATTTTCAATTGTTGCAAGTGTATTTATTATGTTTATTTTGAGCATTTTAGCTCTTTTACGTCAAATACGTGCAATCAAAGTAACGACTCAATACACACTATTCTAAATTTATATTCATAATTGTTAGGTACCATCGACTTTATTTGCTTTCATTTTTTTCAATTAATCACTTTAACTTCTAGGTTAAAAATTTACAGCACATTTTCAAGTAAGTTTATTAGTAAAGTGTTTGACAAACTATAAATAGTTAATGTATACACACACACACACACACATGCGTATGTACTCTTTATTGTACATAAGCTAAGTGCTAAATACACAGAAAAATACAGGATGTGGTACAAAGGTGAACTCATCCCTTAAAGGGATCTCTTTTCCAGCTAACCTTTGAGAAAAAGAGTGAGGATTTTCGCATATTTACGGTTAATTTGATTTCGATAACGTAAGGTACTTGAGTACTTGACTAATAAACTAGAAGCATACGAGAATATTATTATTGAATATGCTACTGTGGTAAGCCACGTAATGTAACTAATTTAAGCCAATAAATTAATACATTTTTATTTGTAATAGTATGGCAATTAAGTATGTATAGAGCAATTTACACAAATTGATCTAGACTTACCTAGTCCCTAAGGTGAACGAAAACCAAAAACAAATACTCATATAAATAAATACAAGTTATAATACACTAAAAAAATGCTTTTATATACACATATATCATAAATGCTCTATAATGCGTTCAGAAACCGTAGGCAATGACCAGCATTATAACAACCAATATTATTGTGAGAATTTTTCTAATTTGTTTCTATATTTGTTCAAATTAATTTTTTATTACGTTATTTTAATGTGTACAGTATATAGATATTTAATAAGTACCTAGATGGCATGTAAGGTGACATGCAACTAAACATGCAACCGGGCATGCAAGCAAGCATACAAGATAGTATGTAAGCAAGCATACCATTGGGTATGCAAGCAAGCATGCAATGGGGCATGCAAGACGGCATGCATTATAGTTTAGGGGTTTGGGTTTATTATATATACAATAATGTTTTTGTGTGTATGTATCTTTGTAACTTACATTTTTTATTTATTTTATACAACATAGAAAAGGCAAACGATCAAGTAGGTCACCTGATGGTAAGTAAGGAATAGCTTTACAGCCAGTAATACAATACGTAACACGTACATAACACACATGCAAATATAATACACGTACATATCAGGGTCTCGGCGCCAGTTAAAATTTCGTAGCAGTCGAGACCCTCGGTCCATGGGGTCCAGGCGCTCATAACCTTATTAAAGAACTGCAAAAGCGTCTAGTCGACGTGACAGGTGATCAAAAGGCAGGCAGCTACCTATCGCAAAGGATTAGCATTGCGATATAACGTGGGAACGCTGCCAGCCTTTTGGGCACCATGCCACGGGGGCCATATTTAGATCTAAGTTAGCTTTTATTTTAGTTTTATTTAGATAATAAGTGTGTTTTCTTTAGTTTTATTTATGTATTTATTTTAGTTTAGTTATTATTGTTTGTATTTTTTTTGTTCATAATTAAGAATTTATAAGATTACGGTGGACCACTTATTATGAAGCGGGTTTTTTTTTAATACATACTGAATAAATTAATAATAAGAATGGGTAAGAATTTTCGCCTGGACTCCAAAGCAGTCGCAAAGACGGTCACTGGCGGCCATCACAAGTGGAATCGCTCTTTCCCATTTCTCTATATCACCGTGGATTCCCCTCAACTTTCCATTAATTTCCATTTTGCCTTGTTTCCGTCTGAGTTTATTGACAGATGCTAACACGCACTTGTTCAAGAATTTCAAAGGTACAACAATAATCTCGACATATTCGAAAAAAACAATATTTTCAATGAAATTACGATATTCATGCATCATATTCAATATGAACTCTGTTATCGCTATACCTGAATTAGCTAGTATCCTGTATTTGTCGGTGTAAGTTATTGCTAAGAAAATCATCATAATAGTATATAAAGTCATGTTGGTATGAAATCTTTTACGTTCTTTTCTTATTAAAGCTTGATACAATTTGTCCTCTTCATATAGCTCGTGGAATTTTATGTTAAATATTAATTGTTTGTATTTTTTTGAGCTCAAAGTGCTTATAATTATGGTTGCTAATGCATTTACCGACAAAATAAAAAGGTAAATGCAAACCATGTCGTTAATCACGGTATCGACCTCAACTGTCATGAACTGTTTGATACCATTTCTTTAAAAAAAAGTTTCTAGAAATAAACGTAAGTTTGCTAAAAACTTTGCATTTCTACTAAGCGATGAGTAATTCCGATAGACGCCTATGAAGTTTTCAACCCCTATAAGTGTATTAATCGGGTTTATTTTGGCCATTTTTGTTTATGTAGATCAAAACACACGACGCGCAAGTTTAAAGTTACAGTAAGTTATCCTTCACCTCGACGAATATGTTTAAATTTAATTATCGATGAGTACTATTATCGTTTAAACTTCTGTTTGTAATATGATAAATATATGACTCATCGAAGTAATCAATTAAGCAATTAAGGAAGCGACATTTATTACGCAAATTAATCTTATTTCAAAGCAGAATAATCTCACTCAATGAAGCTAAGTAATTTCGGTTATTTGGGAGTTCGCAAAGAAAAAACACTTCTTATATTATGTACTTCTTAGTACCTGGGCTAATCTCCGCTCAATATAATTTCTGCCGAACTCAGAGCCAAATTCTTGTCAATTTTGTAAAGCTTTTCCTCAAAAAGTTGTCAATCATGAAGCCACGGCCCGGCTGTGATTAGCTTAAACCTAAATATAGAAGACAAGGTAAGGTTTACAGTAACATTAAGTAAGCAAATAAATTATCCAATTCTATTGGCAACCAATAGATTATTGTTGTGTCTATGACTTAAAAAATATTCATTTTTGATTTTTTTTAAATAAAAACGCATGTTTTAATTTGCTGCCTATTAAATATTACAATAGTCCCAAAAGACAATTCATCTGCTGCACATAATACGCTGTAATGTCTAGTGTCTTGAGGAATAAATTATAACGGTCGTCTGGCAAAATAATCTCTAGAAATGTATATTTGGCACCTACATAGTGCCATACGTCTTACCTAATAAACTGGGTCACTAATAACTAAATTTAGTCAGTTAAGCTACTTCAAATTGTACTGTATTACGTATTTAACTGTGTTTTTCTAATATTTTTATTAAACAACTAAATCGTAACAGCATTTTACCCCGAAAAAGAAAACAAGTTAAACTCAATAATAACTTGCCTTTCGGCTAAAACACTTCACTCACAAAGCTTTGTCTCAAGACCAATTAATTTGATAAACTCCATTTAGGAAAACAAACATTTCTCAAAGAGGATTAACCTAAGCCCACGTTAATTTTTTTACGAACTTCCCTTGAGTTAGTGAATCGTAAAAAAACGGTTTTAAACAAAGGCGTACAACCCTTTTTATTCGAGTCGTAAAAATGATGGGCGTACAATGAAGCAGTTTATACTCCCGGGACGTACATTATACATGAGTTCGGGACAGTAAACGTATATTGTAGTTCTCTTTTAAGAGCACGGTCGTAAATATTACTCTTAGGTGATAATAATACTATGTTACATATTCATAATACAAGAGTACCAAAAGAAAATATCAAAAATTACTCTGCAAATTGGCTGCAAAAATTTGCCGTTTCTGTGGAATTTTCAACTTGCAGTAACTAGAGCCCTAATAAGGAGATCTGTGCCCAGTAGTGGGACATTAAATAGCTAGAAACGATAGTAGGACAAAAAAAAACTAACGATCAAGTTGTATCTTCTTTATTTTTATAGAGACAACTGAGCATGCGACATGACGGGGAATTAGGTGATCCCGCCAACCCCGATCCCAAGAGAATCGCTCCTCCCGATTTGTCACACATCGTATGAAACGCAGTAGCAAGCTACTACATCAAGCCGGTAACTTTTGACAGTGTGGTACTACCCTGGTCGGGTCGACCCTTTCATACTGCCCAACAACTGGTTACAGTATAGAAAGTATATCCTTTCCCTTTCATTTTACACGCAATCTATTCAAGATATCTAACTTAACAAATGACTACAAAAGTCGAATTATATTATGATAACATTAACAAAGCATTTCCAAGCTTGTAGCAAAGTTGCTAAGACTCCAACTTTTAATGGAGTCTCCTAAGTAGGATAGTATCGGGCCTTAAGCCGTAAGTCCGCCCTGAAGGGTCGATTTCACGTCCATTTGGTTTCCATGTCGTTCCGTGGGAACTAAGCTTTAGCCGAATTAAGGATGTTTCTGATAACACCGTAGTACTTGGATGTGCTACAGTAATGCGCGTTCAAATTGTACTATAGTTTACAATTCTCCAATCAAATCAATCTTTTGGGTCTCCACAGATCCATAACGTTGACTTGATAGGTTGTTTTGCCGAGTCACGTGGCTATTTTGTTTACCTTATTTTAAGTACCTAAAGAAATAAAGTATAGGATGTACTGTCCACCCCACTTATTCACTGTTCTGCCCCTCGTGAAATCAGCATAATGGACAATGGTAGCACTGCCTTACGAGATATTACTGACGTGGCAGTCAGTCATTATCAAGATTGATTTAGCGCTATCATAGCGCTATTAAGACTATTGTGTACCCAGCGATTTCCATACAAACGGCGATAACGTTTTCCACCCTGTAAGCCCTAACCTATAGCCATATTTTTTATTTATATTCTTTGTAGTTTAAAAAATATTTATGCTTAAGTTTTGCATGAAATTTCTTAAATGCAGATTGTAAATTGTAAAAACTATGAAGAATATTATAAAAATCAGTCATGAAAACCTAGTTCTAAGGCATAATAACAAAATACAAAAAAAATGCCATAGTTCGTATGGGGAGCGCTTTTTGGGGCTGGGTTCACATTTTTCTTAATTCTTCTTTTAAAGTTTAAATAAAAGTTCATGAATAATAATAAAAAGTCATTAATATGGATAGGGGTAAGGTGTCGTTTTGATTAAGGTTTATTTATTTACAGGGGTTCCAGTTTAGGTGGCGCTGTTTTCTAAGCTTACCTACCTTATAAATACATAATAGTAACAAAACTATAATGTTTTGCATAATCCCAATCTAAATAAACCCTTTTACGAGACGGTCCATAAATTTAATAAACTACGTTTTTCAGTTTACAGAAGTTCCTTAAATTATAAATAGAACTGTAATTATTAAAAAAAAAAAACAGAAAATTTTGTAATTTAATTTTTATTATTATGACATTATAAGCTCACGCCTGTTTCTTTTTAGGGTAGGCAGAGACCACAGAACACATTTGGCTTGGTCCTGGCTTACGTCCCTCGCTTCTTCCACACACATTCCTCTCTTCATACATGCTCGGAGGTTCCGGGTAGGTACTACAAATTTAGCCTGGCTTCAGGACATTACCAATTTGGTCGATGAATGTTCACCGAGCGATGCAATGAGCGGAAATAAACTTGCATACTTAAGTTAAGTATCTGAGTTTAAGCCAGGAGATGAAGGAGATGACTTTTAGCTTTCGTAAGATTTTATGGACGACTTTTTTGACTTAGCTTTAACTTTTGCACTAGTATTCAGTACTCAGTACTTTTATAGCACCATTTTACAAAATTTGCGCAAATGAGACCTCATAGAGCCTATGCCCTAACAGGGTCTCATTTCACACTTAAAGTAACAGTTCTGTATTATCTAAATAAAAATAAAATGATATTATAAACAAAAACAAAATAACTAAATTGTCAATTTTACTTTTTACTATCTAAATTTTTACGCAAATTTATTTGTATAAAGGACAAAATATTTACACTTAAAATGAATGCATATAGTAAAATTAAAGAAAAATTATCTAAATTACTTATATAAGGAGAAGTACTTTACTTATCACTACTTTTTATTACGACACAAATACTATCTGTCTCATCCAGGCAATGATCCATTTGTATGCCATTTGTTGAGGAACCAACATTCAAACATCATTACTTTCGCATTTATGGTACAAACATAAGTAAAAACTAAATTAACCTAAACCTAAAAACCTAAATTAAAATTGTAATGACAACACAAAGGAAAATTAGGGCAACCCTAAAAACCGAATTCTGCAAATATCCCCCAAGTCGCTGCCATTGCGCAGGGTGTCCATAATAGTGATGTAACGAATATTCGCAATCGCATTCGCGAATATTCGCATATTCATTGCATTATTCGCATTCGCCAAAATTTATGCGAATGTTTTGCGAATATGAATAGCAGAAAAAAACCAATTTGAAGACAATAGTAGATAAATAAAATCAAAATCCATCCATTTCTTATGTTTTTTAATGCAAGATAAAGTAACTAACCTCGTAATCACAATATCAGTTTTCACTCTATCATTTGGTATTATTTATTTACTTGTTTTTTTTTGCAATGAAGCTTAACAATTACATTTTCATTCAAACTTATAAATACAAATGTAACGCATCTCCTTCGAACGAGACTGCCTCCAAGTCATAAACAATTGGCGCCAAATTTGAACAAAAACTGAATATTCGCATTCGCGAATGTCGGTACCAGATATTTGCATTCGCATTCGCATCCGCGAATGTTCAAAAAATGACCTTCGTTACATCACTAGTCCATAAGGCTTGCTGTGTTCCCTCGTTGTATCTATGTGCCGTATACGTTGGCCGAGGAATAAGCCAGCAGCCCTATGGTCACCAATTTTTTTTCATCGTATAAAGTAGGATTTCTGACCTCGATGAGTATTATCACATTTATAAAATTTCCCAAGATAATTTTATTTGCGTCGCTGGCTGGTTATAAAAAACAAAATATAAAAACCATTTCTTATTTTAAACAAGCTCTAAACAATTGAAGACGCCGCTGCGTCACAGCTGAAGGGCCGTCGAGTTACGCTGAAGTTAGACGGCAAACACGTAATAATCAAATCTTCGCAAAAGAGATTTATATTTGTTGTAATTAATTACGGGCCGCCGTCGAGTTCCAGCAACAATTTCATTGAATTTGCTTTAATGTCGTAGCTTAGACCAGGAACAGAACGTTTACTGTAATAAATACAAACCTTACACTTCTTTATTCTCTTTACTAAGTAAGTAAGTATAAAACAAAGTCTCTATCAGTTTCTGTCTTTTCTCATGACATCGGCAGCTTAGGTACTCCTTCTAAACCACGTAACGATTTTTTATAAGGTTTTGAGTGTCATTTAGAGATTTTTTAAGAGAAGGCTCTTATTTACTACATCTTTATTGTACCCAAGCAAAGCTGGAGCGAGTCGCTAGTAGTATTATTAGCGTAAAGATAAACAACGAGCTTTTTAACGTAAAGTAGTACAGTAGGGGAAATATATTCACGTACCACCTTAGAACCCTATTGCAATGACGCGACGCGTTAAACGCCAGGCTATGTCATACAAATGTCATGCGTATGTCTCTTCGACTACGTTCTACGGTGGTACGTGTTTCAATTTCCTTGACTGTACCACACTTACGGAATACGGGCGTGAAGTAATAGCTTGCGACTGTATTTCGTATAGCAATGTCGGTGTAATTACTGGCATAAGAGGTATTCCATCTTAGCCCTCTGGGTTGGCAACGCATCTGCAATCTCTTTGATGTTGCGGGTGTCTATAGGCGGTGGTGATCACTTACCATCAGGTGACCCACTTGCTTGTTTGCCTTCCTAAATCATAAAAAAGCAAGTGTGTGATCTGGAATAATCTGGATGTCCACAACAGGGGGGGACCTAAAGGCATGAAACGGATCAGTGATTCCCTTCAAATTTCTGATTCCCACGGGCAGCAGTGATCACTTCACCCATGCTCTTTTGCCTCCTTTTTTTTTAAAAGAAGATTAAAGTATGTTTGACCAGTGTAAGTCCTACAAAGTTTCAAGAAAAAAAAGTACGATAGACCATGGTCCGAGGGAAAGTTTTTTTTCGAGTGATCATTCTGATACTCACCGCTATGCACAACAAGGAATTCTACTCCGATCGTCCGGGCCGAACGATTTCAGGAATAGACCCGGATTTCCAATACCCAAACAAAACCGAAAAGTGTTGAAAAGTAGTTTATGAACTCTGAAATACCCTCGTATTTGAAAATTCACGAAAATTGGGGTTCGATGACGAGAATTAGTGAACTAAAAGATGTATCCTTCAGGAAAAAACAATATTTAAACGATTAAAATGCCATCAAAAAGAAAAATTAGGGTAATGGCAGGACTTTAACCTGCAACATCAGCATTCCGTGCCTTGCGTTTGCCAGTTTCGCCACATTACCGCTACCATACCATAATAAAAACCACCATACCATTCCATAATAAAAATCGAAAGAAATTTCGGTTAAAAAATACATTTAAACGAGCTCATCCAAATTAGTTTTATCCCAATTTATAATAATTGAGGGTGGTACTACCTTATGTAAGACCTGTCCAGATTGCTACCATCATCTAATTTGCAAATCCAGCCACTAAACAGTGCTTGCACTATTGTGTTACGGCTTAGAGAGCAAGACAGCCGGTGAAATTAATGGCACAAGAGATTTTCCGTCTTAGCTCTCTGGGTTGGCAACGTATTTGCTGTCTCCTTTGTAATGCGAGTGTTTATGGCGGTAGTGATCTTTACCATGACCCACTTGCTTGTTTAACTTCCTATTTTATATAAAAAAAATTAAGGATTTAGTTTTATCCTGAACTGTATAAAAACACAGACAAACAACCCATCTCGCACTTCTTCTCCCTGTTGATGTTACATCCTCCTGATTGGCTCCGAACCCGAGCGCGTAAAATATTCCCAAGACCAAAGAAATTCGTTATAAGTTCCACGAATAAATTCATATTATGAAAATTCCGAAATTTAAGAAATTTATGGCGAATGCGACTACATTATAACGCCCGCAAGCCGCCCCGACAGCTGAGTTTCTTTGCACCCCTGTACCCGGGAAAATTGATACTTCATGCTTTAAGGCATAGATAACTTTTACGAATTTATATTTACGAAGCCTGTTATGATTGAATATATTTACTAATTATCTACGCCTCCAGTTTACCCCTTCTTATTAACTTCTTCTTTTTAAATTTAAGAGTTTTGGTATTGTCGAGGTAGTGCTCTCCAAGCTTCCCTATCGATTGCCAGCTCTTTAACTTGGCTGTCAAAACTTTGCCTTTACTTGATGGACATAACATCTTCAAGGCTTACTCCTTCTTATTAGTTAAAAATAGGAAGGAAAACAAGCAAGTTAGTCACCTGATGGTAAGTGATCACCACCATCCATAGACATCCACAACACCAAAGAAACTGGAGATGCGTTGCCAACTCAGAGAACTAAGATGGAACACGTCTTGTGCCAGTGATGCGTAGCCGACCCTAAAGGGCTACGATGGAACTCTTGTGCCAGTTATTTCACCAGCTGTATTGTTCTCCACGCCGGAACAAAAAGTGCAAGCACTGCTGCTTAACGGCTGCATTAGCGAGCAAAATGACGTCAGCGATCAGGACGGACCCTGCACAAGGTTTTACCAACCTTAATGTCCTTCCTATGTTTCACAATAAATTTATCGTATCGCAAAAAGTGCCCGATCATTGTTCCTCTTCTTGTTTTCATTCGGTTAAAACAAAGCACTCAGTTTCCAATTTAATACTAACCCATTAAGGACTCAGCAACACGCTACAACTAATGAACTCGCTTGCACGTCGTGCGACGTGTCGGCAGCTGCAGGACCGCTGATTGTTGCAGATAATAAGAGCTCAGTTGTTACCGCAGCCACAGTAGAAGTAAGACCAGTAAGAAAACTCAGAACTAGTGTCGCACGGCGCACGCACACATAGACAGCTTGCGTTTACACGGAATCTCGTGGAGTTTATAGTGGACGATTAGTCGCGGTTGGTGCCGCGTCAAGGCGCACAGGTGGATTGAATTTAGTTCGTTCTGGTTATTAAGAGGATACACAAGGGCCGTTTTTCCATGCAAACGTCGTCCCCTGTTTCCTCTCTGGATAATGCCAGTAGAGCAATTTTTTTTTTTCGATGCCCACTATTATGCATGTCCCTATTTTTTCCTTTTTTTCATAAATTAATTATTAAAAGGGATAGGAACATTCAAAAACCTAAAAAAATGGCCAGATTTTCGGCTGCGTTCATACATTCAGAAAACAAATTTTACTAGATAATATAAAAAAAGAAAAACATAAAAACACTGCCAAAGCCTTTCTTTAATTTTTAATGAAAAAAGTAGTTAAATCGGTTAAGTTTTGGAGAAGGAATCAGGGGTCTACGAATCGTTGATTTTGTGTACTTTAAATAGGTATTTTCAGTCCAAGCTGCGGCTGTCTCTATTGCGCTCTGCAGGGGGAGGCTTGACATTGCGCGACAGCAATAGATTTTACAAATAACTATTTTTCAATTCTCTAGGCCTTGGTGTTTCGTCTTAATTTTCAACTCAGATACGCCCCTAAAGACGTGTTATATGTTTGGGTGGCTAAAAACTCATATAAAAACTTTTTATTCCTCGGATATTTTTTATTTTATTTTATTTAACAATAGAGCTTTTCGTACCTGCTGAGCAAGGCGAAAATAATTTTCAGTTCGTAATATGTAATTTTAAATAGGTAATAAATAAATATCGTTGAATATTAATTTTGGTTTTTTATTAAACAAAATTACTGTAAAATTTAAAATACCTATTGAATGTTTCTGAACTCCTTCCCAAATGTTCATATATGTCCAAATGTTCAAATCAGTATACGTTATCTCCGAAATCAGAATTTACTTGTCTGAGATCAAACAAAGATTGTGAGGCAGGATTACTTACATCAACTAGGCTATCATACTCACATCTAACATTAAGATCATGCGTTATTATACCTACCTAACATCAATGTATCAGCCCTAGTGCCAAGATGCGGAACAGTACTTGCAGAGCTCGGGCTCCCCCCTACCTGGGCCTGTCTAGCTTTTGTATTATTTGAAATAAAAGCTGTTGTTCGGGTCTTCAGAGGTATATTTTAAGGTCTTAGTTACAGACCTTGCTCTGTATGCTTTTCCGGTCGTAACAAGAGAGAAAAGGGTTGGTGTTGCCACAGATAACATATATATATATTTTAATTTACGTTCCATTATAGCTTGTGCACGCCCAACCCTGTATTCTATAAAGTCCTCTATAGTGCTTCCAAAAACCCAGCTCCCCTCGGTCCTTGCGCCCTAGGCCTAATTGCCTCGTGGATAAATCAGACCCTGGGTACGTGGTTTCAAGGACAGGAGGGAGTTTCCATTCTGTACTACATCTATCCTGTGCGGCCGCGCTGCAGCGCTGTTAAACGGGAGCAGTGATGTGTATGTTGCAGCGAGACCAAGGTTTGGGTATTACTTGAACAAACTAATCTGCCCTTAATATTATCAATATATTTAATTGATTTTTTTTATTGGTAGAAATGAATTTATGGTGTACGTTCGTTTCTCCATGCGTTAAACCAATAATTCCCGAAGTGATCTTTATTTACCCGCACGGAAAAACAAAAATAAAATCAGATAAATTAATCCATAATTTGTTGGCAGCAGTTTGGCTTACATTCTGTGTAAGATTATTAATTATTAGATTAATATAACCCCACCCCCGCCGGTTCACTAGCCCCCACATCTCACGTGCATGAAACGCCAAAAAATAGAGTTGGGGTCCATGTGATGTAAGGGAGTCCTGGAGAAGTATTATAAGTCCTAATGTTTATGAGAGAGATCTGAACCTTGTAATTTATAAAAAAAAGTACAATATTTATAAAAAAAGTTTTTAGTGTTTTACAAGTATTTTATTACAGAAGATGGAATAACGAAATAATCAACGCTCTAAACACAAAATATTTTAGTTGGCATGGCATGACTTACTAACTAAGCCCCCAGTAGTGGCGTGTCGGGCCACGTATTTCGAGCGAAAAAATAAATTTTAAACTATCTTTGGGTCTGCTTGCAAAGCAGACTATGTTGGCTTCGTTGGGGACACCGGGACAGACTTCCTGAAACCGGGACGGTCCCGTCTAAACCGGGACGTATGGTCACGTTACCTATGCCCAGCAGTGGGCGTCTTCCGGCTGATGTGATGATACTAAGTTTATAATGTCAGAAGTGGGTTTTTTAACAAAAGGCTGAAGCAAAGTAAGGCACGTGGCGTAGTCCATAGAGTGGTATGTGGTGCAAGATTGGACACAAAGACGTTACGGAACTCGCTAGGGTTTGATGGTTGTAGATAGGGTTGGCTCACGCATTTTATACCGCTTTAGAAACAAGTCTTAACAGTAGAACCTCACTGTAGTCCTTCTCCCCCTTTGCTGAGATGTCATGAGATTTGACTCAACCCCTCCCTCCCAAATCTCATGTGATATTTTTCAAAATGCGTATTTTCAGTGTAAATACTGTAATTAGTACTTGAATCGTTCGTGTAACCTTGATATACACATTTTGTATAGGATTTAGCTCTAGCCATGTTTTAATGGAGTAACGTTCAAGTTAAGTAAACCCAGTTTTCTTGCGGAAAAAATACGTGATATTTGCCGAGAAACGTGAGATTGGATGAGATTCGGCTCGACCACTCCCCTCTCCCTCTAAAGGTCTCACGTAAACAATGACGCCCCCTAATGCTGAGGTTGTTGCGGCGACTCTTCTCAGCAGATGTCACTTTCCGAAGCACTGGTAGAGTCTCTTATCTAATTGTGTTTATTGGAACGACTTTAATGTTAGTTTTTATACTATTTTTTAATTAGTAGTTTGTATTTTTACTATTTTTGACAATCTGCTCATGAACACATTGACAATTATGTCGACTTGTCGCACCTGCGACTTATAAACTTGGGTCTAGTCGAAACGAATCTGCGTTCATTCACATTAAGTGCCGATTCTTTAAGACCAACAGCGATGATCTCGACGGCGAAGCTATTGGCAACACCCGACAAAAAAAAACAGTTTTTTTAGTTTTTATGAAGACAATACTTGTCCCTTCTCCATGTGATCCAAAACTATAACATACCTTTTAGGTGCAATAAACAAATTAAATTGAATTCAGTGGCTTTATTTTTATCTTATGAGTATTATTATACCTTTACATAGTATTAGGTACAGTCGTCATTTTTTCTGTCTGTCCAAACTTCTTATAGTATATCTTCGGTTGCCTTTTCCTCTTAAACCACTCAACAGATTTTGATGCGGTTTGCACTGTGATTTAAAGATTTTTATAAGGAAGGTTACAATGTATAGTCGACCAAGTAATCGCTTGACCACTTTTAAACCTTATCCCTTTGTCATACGGTCGAAAATCCTAATTATACCTCTATATACCTATGCGAAACCGGGGCAGCTCGCTAGTTTAACATAAGCATAGATAAACGCCTATGTTATGAACCGCAAGTAACGACTGTACCTCAGAACAAGGACTGACATAGAAGGATAACTAAAATAAAAAGTTTCATTCGTATAGCTGAACTCTGTAGATTATTGGGGATTCAGTGTGCCAAAAAGACACGGTTATAGGTGATAATAGTATTTTATGCAACTGCTATATAATGAGAGGCCTTAAAACACGAGTGTGGTTTTATGAAACGAGCGTCAGCGAGTTTCATAATAGGATCACACGAGTGTTTTAAGGCCTAATTATATACAGTTGCATACATTACTTTATCTACACACATATCATAACTGCAAAAAATCGTAACAGCAAAAAACCTAAAAAGAATGACAACTAATGGCGGCCATGTATATTAAAAAAGTACTCTGTGATTCGATCTATCTGTCAGGACGAACATTTTTTTTAAACCATAGACGAACGAATGAAGTTGCTATTTTCATGTCACTCGAGATCAAATGTCGTGCGTTTAAATTAAAAAATCATACTGAGTTGACGTTTCGTATCGATAACTGTTTTAATATCTGTGGATACTAGAATAGCGACCAACTTGAATTTTGACAGCTGTTCCAAATTTAAATTCATAACGTCACGAGCAGTCACGAGATATCGGTAATATGATGACCAATAAAGAACAGATTTACCTACTACCACAGATAAGAAAATTCTTATAATAACATTGGTTGTAATAATGCTGGTCATTTCCTAGGGTTTTTGAACGCGTTATTTAGCCTTTATGATATGTGTGTAGATAAAATAACATGGTTGTACACTGTTGCATATAGAAACTTCGTTAATGTATAGATATGTTGTATAGACCAGAGAATACATAAATTTAAAACAGGGTTGCGCATACAATTACTTTGATATCGATATATTTTCAAGTTTTACAAGAATGTATTGAAAAATATGGCATTATTTGAAAAATCTCTACCTATATTAAATACGTATCTAGAGTTTTTTCTAAGAAATAGAATAAGAATGAATGGATTCAAATTCAGGGGCTAGCATACTAGTTTTTATCACTAATGGGAAGGATATTTTTTTTGCGTGCGCGTAATTGAGTGAATTAAACCTGAATTTAATTAAGATATATGTCACTTTCCCACAAAAAAAACATAACTACGTTTCGCTTCGTTTCGTCGTGGAAGGAATATATTCACGGTATCGTCGGGCATTTCGTGGGCTAAGCAGTTGATAGTCGAGGTAAAGAGAAGACAACATAGGCGAGGTTGCATTTAATTTATTTATTGAGATACAAGTTATGATTCACCTAGAGTTTATTCCACTGACTCTAATTTATTCAATTAAAAACACCACACGAAACGCAGGTCGGGTCCAAGGCAGCCGTTTGTTTACGGGTTGGCTGCCGCAAGCAGAACGCTTCGCATTCCGCGATGCAACCCTCCAGTCACCGCCGAGGCTGCCAACTGCGCTAAAGGATGTGGAGGGCGCTGGTAGCGCCTTTCAATGTCGCGCTTGTTTTCTTCAGTTCCTGTACTAATGACCATCCGGTCTCCGACAAATAAATATAATGTTTTTGAACTGTGTGGCCCAGGTAAAGATTTATATAACAAAATTAAATTTTATCGATTTCCTGCAATTTTTCTTTCATACTGATATTCTGCACTTTTACGCCGTAAAAATGCAACCTGACAGTTACAATCTGTTATACATTAAAATTGTATCTTACCGGTGAAAGCTTATAATTTCGACTTCATGTTCCTTGCGAGAAGAATGCGATTTGCACATGATAACAACACACGCCATATCTTTAGATATCGAAGATCATATTCCTGTAAAGAAGCACTGAAACTATGTTGTTTAAAACTAAAAAAACACGAAAATAAGTCGGGACGGCGTACCGCTAGTAAACGACAACATACACGACTAAACAAAGACAACAGTTAGCTCAATACACCATAGATGACTTTTTGGAGCTTTTTGATTTGGTATCATAATGGTGACCAAAGGTGACCAATTTGACAGCAGACCTTGTACCGAGCGATTAAGCAAGAACGCGAAACGTTACTCTATCCTTTTTTTTCTTATTGAATGAACGTTTTAAAAATATCGAGACAGAAATAAGTCTCAAGCTTGCGTTTTGATTATCTTTCTTTGCTTTCTTAATTCTATGGACTGTAAACATGTAACGCGCTGTCTTAAGACAAGGCAGCTTAGACCTCGACGTCGAGTTCGTCGCTATTGCGTTTAGAGAATAGAGTAACAGGGCTGCTTAGGATTGTAGTCACGTCGCTAAATAATTTTACTTCTGCCCTATAACTACCTACTTAATTCCGAGGGTAGGTCGCCATCTGCCCTATTGGCCTATTTTAGATTAGAACGAAGCTTATTTTGCGCGTACTTAGGATTTTAATACATTGCAAAAGTGTAAAAAAGTCATGTCGAGTTACACTTTTTTACAGTTTTTTAGGTAAACAAGCAAGTAGGTCACCTGATAGTAAGACAACACCACCACTGCAACCTCTTTGGTGTTGTAGGTGTCTATAGGCGGTGGTGATCACTTATCATCAGGTGACCTACTTGCTTGTTTGCCTAAAAAAGTGTAAAAAAGTAAAAAAAACAGTATTAAATAAATGTGTAGAAAGAACGCCATGTGAGTTATTTGCCCGTCATACAATAAAATGCTCGTTAAGTGATTATGATTAATTTACCAAATGTGAAAATAAAGTTGTATTTGATGCATAGCGCTACTAATTTTATTGAGTAGTGTGTTTTGAGCCGTACACTAACACTTACATATGCTATTGATTGTTGCGAGCAAAAATGTATAAAGTTAACAAAGTTAATACGCTCGCATACGTTGAAAATGTCTTTGGTGTATTTCGAAATTACATTTTCTTTAAAACTAGTGTAAAACGTTTAGTAAAAACATATATTCTTATCGTGTTATGCTGCATAGCGGCTGTAAAAGCATTTTATTTTAAATTAGTTTTTACCGTCTCCTCATCACGTCCAAGTACCGATAGGTTCGAAAATATTTTTACTATCTGCTTCAAATTTTTATCGACGAGTAATACATGCGCTGCTATAATTTTGAGCGTGTGTAACTCCGTACATTTTAAAGAGTTTATTCTTAACATCAATGCGGTCGACAAGCTATTTAAAGATGATATGTCGTACCAAAGATTCATAAAAAAACAATACAAGAGATTCTATATTGACCTGACACTGTTTAGTGTTGCAATGGTATTTATCACAATCGTGTATGGAATTGAGTGTTACCCAACATTTACGTCTCTTATCGGAGTAATAGTGTACGTAGACGCAGAAGTTAAAGAGAAACTTTATTTTTATGAAACTTTTATTTTTTTCGAACTCATTGAGATGATTATCATGCCATTGAATTTTTTGAACGATTCCTTGTCAGGAAGAGTTAATAAGTTTTGCGGGGAAGAAGATGAAATGGGGAGTAATGGGAAACTGGTGGGGATCCGCGGCGAGTTAGAGAAGTGGGGTAAAGCGAGTCAACTTTTGGTGATCGCGAGTGACCGTCTCGGTGATTGCTTTGGAGTTCAGGTAATAAATACTCCAGACAACTCTAAAAGTATCGTGTTTGATTCAGGGACCCATCCGGTTACCCTTTCGAAGGGTTTAGTTTGAGTTTTTCGTTACGGTTAAGTTCGCGACCCCTTTCCCCGTCAAACCTCATTTAATTGGGTGAAACCCTATTTTCAAACGGTAACCTATTCGATTAAGCGGTAACCAAATATCTTTAAAAACACTTCGCTTCGCTAATCAAACCCATATGAAATGGTTAGCTTATCAAAGGGTAACCTATTCAGCGTAAACATAAAGTTATTTAAGTCTCTTGTAGGCTTTATAAAGCAGATGTTGCTTTGCTCTGTACTACTAGGTCAGGTAGCAACGGGACCTTGATAGCGGTGATCTTTTAATCTAAAATCGAACAGTATTCCATTTTGATTCATGTCACTTTAGTTTGCGTTGAACGTTTTGTTCTGGCGTATCGAAAAAAGATTTTTTTAAATTAAGCACTAAAATTGTTATTATAACCCTTTCAAACCCATTCAAACCCTTTCTTAAGAGATTGTTAAACAAAAGGGTTACCACTAACCAACTTCAAAGGGTTACCTTTTGGGTTTCCCTTTAATAGGGGATTGTCTAACGAATGGGGTATCATTTAGAACTGGTAAGTCAATTCAATAGGTTATTCTTTTCAATGGGTAAACCATTTAAAGGTTTAACCCAATGAATTGGTTACCTGGCCGCTGGTTTGATTGCGCAGTTGCAATCTATTAAAACACGTGGTAACAAACACATGATACAAAATTACACAAACATGTTCAAAGATTTTAACGTTAAGATAGTTTTTCTTTTTCGAACTCTTCGTATCGTTTACCACCTGTTTCAAATACTCATCTTGTTTTACAATTGATTTTCTAATAAGTAACAGTTTCAAAGAACGGTAATAATTTAACTCCATACTTTTATTGCCGTCATACCTATTACCCGTTTTTGTTTCAGATTTCAATTTCCTTATGTTCAGCGACAATTTTCTATATCTTACTCCTGTATCGAGGCATCCTTTATATGATGAGCGAGGTGAGCTTTCTTGTACATATATAGAATAACTATTTTCCCCTCCGACTATTGATTAAGCCCTCAGCAGTAATATGAAAGTTGCATGATACTCTCAAAAAGAGGAGTTTTTTTATTAATCATTTTCAGGAAGTTCGATCAAAACAAAGTTTACTTGCAATAAAAGTTTCTGGTAGTTTCTGGTGGTTTCTATAGTCCCGGCTTGATGTAGACTTCTGACAGCTGTAGGCTAACTTTGGACAAGGACCTTTCCTGCCTGTGTCCGCCCAGACCTGTGTAATGCTTGCAAAGGCCCAGCGCCAACTTAGTCCTGGCGCTTTATGCTTCAGCCTTTTACCCTGTGGGTAAACCCAGAATATAAGTCCCTATGTATATTTTATATATGTATTACCAAAAACTTAAACTGGCCACGTTAAATTATAAGTGAGATTTTTAAAAACTTGGTTTTAGAAAATATCCTCACCATTTGCACTGAGCGTATACAGTTTGTACTACCTGAGTTTCTACGTAATGATGAAAATAGTCATAGTGTCTGCTGGCCAGCGGGCGCAGAATGAGGCAAGAAAAATTTACACGAATCTTGTCGCTCTTCACAACAAACTGGTGGGCAGTAAGTATTAATCCTTAGAAATAGTATTAGGCTGCGTTTCCACCAGAAATGTGCGAGGATGCGTAGCAAGGGATGTGTTTGTAAAGAACCAATGAGTCGTTTTCACCAGAGCTGTGCTGACCGCGGCGAGGTAAATGAAGCGATTCTATAGGTTTTTACAAACACATCCCTCGCTACGCATCCTCGCACATCTCTGGTGGAAAAGCAGCCTTACATGTTACTGCTAAAATCAATGTAGAAATACAACACAGTAAGGTTTTAAGTTTTGTACCTAATAAAACTAAAGCATAGAAGGAGATTCAAAACATTTTTACTCGCACTCAAATGAACTATCTAAATGGTGTTTGTTGTCGTAAAATATTGGACTGGACTAAATATTAGAAATAGCCAGGTCTTTCTTAGAAAAAATCGTTTTCTTCGTCTTTTTGCATTCTGTCTGAGTGAGCAGAACCTCGTGGCCCATGTACTTCTGGTTAGGCAGATTATTAAGCATATTATTCTCTATAAGATTACACAGGGTGTTAGCTAATGAGTGAATAATCCGTGATGTACTGATAGAGGACACTTAGAAAGTCTAATAAAGGTAGTTTAGGTTAACCGATCTCGACATATTTTGAAAGTACACATATTATCTCGCCCATATTGGCCCGCGCAGCTGATCTGTCAGGGCTTCGGTACGCAGTCGTCGTCGCGCCACCGCCGTGGGGGCTCGTGGTTAAGGACGACGGACTAGCCCGAAACATGTCGGGCATTTCTCGACGTAAAAATACGTGAGTGATCAGTTTTATTAATATGTCCGAGTCTCACAGTAGTTTTATGTTAAAAAGTACACATATTTTGACTTTGAAAGTATAGTCAAAGATGCAATGAGAAAGTATGCTAAGCTTTTTTTATTAATACACGGTAGATATTCAAAAATGGTAGTAATTATTTGATAACACAATATGTATTCAACAATATGAAACAATAAAATAATTTAAAATAACTTACTCTGAGTAGTTACCGCGCCCAAATAACTGAGTGAGAGTGTAGGTTTTTGATAAAATCAAAATATGCCACGTCACGGATAAACCACTCATTAAACGCCCTGTGGGTATACAGCGTACATAAATAAGATTATTTGGGAAGGATTTAATATAAAGTAACTGTACTAGTTTAGCACAGATGACTAAAATAGAATTTTTAATTAACAATCAATAGTTTCAGGCGACGAGGCGGCTGCGTGCGCGCGCGCGGCAGCGGGGCTGGCGCGGCGGCTGCGCGCGGCGCCGCTGCGCGTGCGGCTGCTGTCCTCGCTCGCCGTGCGGATGACGCTGCTCGCAGACATCCTCGCGGTCGTCGTCGACTACACCATTGTCCTATTGCAGTTCAACCACGTCGTGTAATAATAATTTAAAAACCATTTGAATTAACTGTACTCCATACTTTCAAACGGTGGTCTCATATCTTCAAAGGAATAGAGTTGGAAATAAACTTTTGACTGTAGTTTTGAGTTGAAATTTAACGCTTTTATAGTGATATTCTTCTTCTTCATATAGTGCCTTCCCGTTACTGGATGTTGGCCGTTAGTTCTGCAATCTTTTTTCTGTCTTGAGCCACCCGGAACAGTTGCTCTGCACTGGTAACACCAGTTCACTCCCTAATATTACGCAGCCAAGATTTCTTCCGCCTTCCGGGACGCCGCTTTCCCTCAATTTTGCCCATCAATATCAATATAGTGACATATTGACCGGTAATTTTCCAGCGTTTTCACAGTGTTCTTGCCTAAAATCCATGTTTGTAGACCTGTAGGTATTGCAACTATTAAAGGAACGGTAATGAACAACGGTAACATAACTGAACTTAATGATACAAAATTTTAATCTATTGTCAAGAAGACATTAATTTCTCGGGCGTATTATAAAATCAATGACTATATCTTGGACAAGGATGTTTGGAAATGATCCCGATTTGTATTGGCGATCCCTGGCTCCAAAGATTGTACACCTGCTGTGTTAAATTGTAATTTTTTTTAATTATTTGAGATGTAAAATAACATTGTAATTTTGATTTATTTAAAAAATTACACCTCGTTGAGTTTCTTGCCGGTATTTTCTCATCAGAGGTTTTTACGAACCGGTGGTAAATTTTTTGACATTCATAAGTGCTACCTGTAAGCCTAATCTGAATAAAATATTTTGACTTTGACTTTGACTTTGACGGTATAAATACTGGAGAATTACTGTGACAACCGCTGCATTTTTGTTACTGCCAGTCAACTTCTGAGGTTTTACGGGACGTGGAAAAAGACTATTCCCTCTTGGACTGTTGTTGTTGCGCTAAAGTAACAAGGTTTATTGGGTTTGTGACTTTGAAATGATTTTGGTGTTTTTGTAGCTCTTGAAATATATACTTTTAAATGGATTTAAGACTTTTTAGTTGTTTTGTATTACACCTAATCTGTTCCATTCCTTTCTTTATCTTCCAAGGAACTTTATCTTTAGCAGTAAGTGTCTGACTAAACTATTAAGAAGGCATTTAAATCATCTGGTCACCTTTCAGCCTCCCTTGACGTTAGTTCCGGATGAGGTTTGAGAAACAAAAGGTAAACCAAATAGCCGTTATTATGTGTAATACTTTAACTTAGGTAAATTAAATATTATTCCCAAACTATGTCGGAAATTTTGCAAATTCTCGATTACAAACTTATATTTGCACTTGGTATTTATGGAGACAGCAGTTATCCAATGACAAAGTTAAATTTGTCCCTCAATTTAGTTTCCCTTTTCCTTAAAGCAATGGCCGGTGCTTATACAGTTTGTACGGAACCCTCGGTGTGCGACTTCGACTACCACTTGTCCGGTTTTTCATTGCAAACTAGCTGATAGAAAAACGTTATTTGGATTATTACAAACAGTTTAAAGTGATAACAGCACGCTTAGCAACAGTATTCGATTTTTTTATGTAGATGAGCTCTCTTGTATTTCTTTAAAAGGATTGCATCGAGCTTTTAAACATTTTGAATAATAATTATTATAATAAGTCCAGGAACACCTTTGCACCCTTAGCCGGTCACACCAATGTTGCCACCTCGTTGCCCCGAGTGGGCGACAGTTTGAGGGGCCCATTTAGTGAGCCGGCAAGTCACCTCCTGCCGACTTTTGATTTTTGAGATAGTCAAATGGCAGGTGGAGCGATGATCTTCGCAAGGCGGCTGGCAAGAGCTGGATGAGAGTGGCCGAGGATCGTGCTCAGTGGCGTGCCATGGGAGAGGCCTATGTCCAGCAGTGGACGAATATAGGCTGGTGATGATGATGATGAAATGGCAGGTGTCCGCTATCTCAATCCATAGCCCGGGAATCCTATCTACAGCATCCCATCCCCATAGCCCACTCCATGTCGCTTCCTACCTGGCAATAGTTTGGCAACTGGGGAGGGCTGTCCGCTAGTATCCTCCATAGTGCATTAGGGGATAGACCTCCATAGTTGCGCCCATCTCATTTATATTATATGGTACCAAAAAGGCCTCTTCATGTTAGCTTCGGCCCCATGAACGCCTTTCAAATGACCGGGTCTCCATGGGCCCGTGATCGGAAACCGTACCAACAGTAATAATAATAAACAAATATCACATCGAATGTTTAATTAATAATTCCATTAGTAATTTATATTTTACAAACAGAAGAGCATAAATTTAGACGGGGACGGTACTCATCAGTAATTAATTTGAAATAGTAACTATTCATTGAGCTCTTAACTTCCATTCCTACATATCGGATGTCACTACCAAGAAATGTCAGCACCAAAAATTATACGTACACTTATATGGATTGAGAATATTATGGGCATCTATCGGAATTATTTTTACTTAAAAAGAAGTGTAAAATATTTGGTAAACTTCCGTTTCATTCTGGAAGGCAGTCTTACCGCAATTGGACTCGTAATTTTTCTAAAAACCGAGGTCGTAGACTATTTTAATGATACGGCCGATCACCTTATTATGTGCAGTAACCTTTCATTTTCGGCAGTTTATTCATTTGCGGCCATATTTCAGAGCGCATACAACTCAAAAAAATTCATAAAATTCGCTTTTAGCATCAACGTGGTCCACGAGTTGTATAGAAATGACTTATTGTATCAATCTTACATAAACAATCAACTTAAACGGTTGTATGTCACTGCAACCCTCTTTGCTATAACATTGATTTTGATGTTCCTGAACAATGTTGTAATAATGTTATTAATGGTAACGAGAATAAATGTGCTTATCGAGGTCATATTCGAAGTGTTTCAAGATTTTCGTTCTGTCATTGAAAGTGTATTTTTTTGGGGGTACATTGAGATGATTGCTGCTTTTTTGAATTTTTTGAACAAGCGCGTTTCAGCTATTGTACATAAACTAAGCGGGGAAGAAGGTGAAATAGATTTCAACGGTGAGGTGCACAAAATCCGTTGCGAGTTAGAGAAGTGGAGTAAAGCGAGTCAACACTTGGTGGCCGCCAGTGACCGTCTCAGCGACTGCTTTGGAATTCAGGTAAAGGTAACTCATTAACCGAACTGCGGTAAGTAATTCTTTATTCGCCGTAGCAATAGCCCGACTTTGAACAGTCAAGGTATATTTATAGCTAAACCTAACCTAAGTGGAGGTTTTTTAGGTGTAAATCCATATGTGAGTTTTAAGATAAAAATAAAATAAAATAATAAGCTTGTAAAAAATATTGCTTAGTTATTGGTAATAAGTGATGAATTTTCAATGGTTATGTGCAAATATATTTTTGATTATGAGCTCTTACTGCTCATCTCACAAAATAACACGTAACATATTTCGATACTATAAAAAATTTAATTTCAGAATTCTTGAATTTGTAATTTCTTTAACATTTATTTATACTATTCAACTTAATTGGACTTAAACAAATTAATTTCGTAATTAATGTCCTACTAACATATACTTTAAGTTTATTGACACTTATTCTAATTTCAATGTGAGTGATAGTTTATTTGTTTGTATTTAATTTGAATTATGGAATATATTTTTGGTTCCAAAATAACGTAAGATATATACATACGGCTACCTACTAATAACAAACACTTCCACAATGAGCCGTATACAGTATTTGGCAGTAAATATTACACATCGGCTAGTTACGGATTTGTATTTACTCACCTGCGTGCGACAGAGACGACGCTATGCGAAGCCGAACTAGCCGATGTGCAATATTTACTGCTGAGGACTGTACCTATATTTTTTATAAGTCACGATCACATTTTTCAGATCACCATTTCGTTAACTTGGGCTACGATTAATTACATCATATATCTGTATCAAGGCGTCTATTCTCTGATGAACGAGGTAAGACATCGCCAACTTTGACAGGATTATTTACCAAATCTTAAAAACGTTCTTCGTACAAACGGCGGTTACGTTGTTCGCCGTGTGGCCATAATATGACCAGCCCAGGGTTAGTTTAACGCTCCTTGCGTCTCCTTGCGTCTAGTGTAGCAGGAAAGGAACGCATATAATTTTGAAGGCAAACAAGTAAGTGGGTCACCTAATGGTAAGTGATCACCACCGCCTATGGACAACCGCAACATCAAAGCAGATGCGTTGCCAACCCAGAGGGCTAACCTCTTGTGCCAGTAATTACACCGGCTGTCTTGCTCTCCACGCCGGAACACAACAGGGCAAGCACTGCTGCTTAGCGGCAGGATTAGCAAGCAAGATGGTGGTAGCGATCCGGACGGACCTTGCACAAGGTCCTACCACCCGCACCTGCAGGTCAATCCTCTATGTTTCATTTCCTCGTTCCCTCATCATTCTATTTCCTAAACTTTTTTTATAGGTCAAAGGTTGACAGGCACAGAATGCCTTAAGGCATTAAGTCCGCCTTTTATACATTTTGTATTTTTTGTGCAATAAAGTTTAAATAAAATAAAAATAAATAGGATTGCTGACCCCATTACTGAGTTTTCAGACGGAACTACAAAGCTGTTTAGTTAAGTAATGATACCGAAGCATTTTGTTGGCAGATACCAGCTGTGTTCTGGTTTGTGATAATATGCAACTTGATTTTCTACGTATTGTTTACGATACTCGTGGTGATTGCCGGTCAGCGGGTCCAAAACCAGGCGAAGAAACTGAACAGAAACTTAGCAGCTCTCCGTAACATTCTGGTTGCAAGTAAGTAAGATGCATTCTGTATGGACTATATAAATACTATTGTTTCTTTTTTTTAATACAACAAACGAGCAGGTGGGTGACCTGATAGTAAGTGATCTTCACCGCTCATGACAGCCACAACGCCAAGGAGATTACAGATGTGTGCCTCTCGTGCCAGGAAGTTCACCAGCTGCCTTGCTCTCCACGCCAGAACACAGCAGTGTGCACTGCTGATTAGCAATTGGATTAGCGTACGAGATAGTGATAGCGATTTAGATGGACCTTGCGCCAGGTTCTAGAAAAAATTGTATTTGTATTGTACCTCATAAGGGGCACATAAAAAGCTTCAAAGGTCGTGCCGAGTTTAATATCAGAAAACCCAATTTTTCTACAGTCACTACAATACAATTCATTATAGCATTTATAGCAGCTCACGGTACATCGAAGCGCGAAAATAAAGTATCTAGTAGTGTCCGATTGAAACTGGATTTTCAGCTAAAAACAAAAACGAAAAATAAGTTTGGCCTTATTTTTATTGTCGACTGAAAACTGAAGTGCTTTTGGGCATAAAAAAATATTCCTGCCGTACACTGAAGTTAGCCGAACGTCACATGATATTGCCGAGCTTGCTAAGTAGGCCGAATGAGGCGCGCTAATTGACGAAATTCTGATTTTTGGCTTGGCCGAAACTTTGTCTGGTTTATGGCCGAAAACGCAAATATGGCCAAATCATGATTTGAAGCTTCGGTCGGTCACTAGTAGCTATTGTTAAGTTCCAGGTGGCGAGGCGGCAGAGTGCGCGCGCGCGGCGGCGGGGCTGACGCGGCGGCTGCGCGCGGCGCCGCTGCGCGTGCGGCTGCTGTCCTCGCTCGCCGTGCGGATGACACTGCTCACAGACATCCTTGTTGTCGTCGCAAACTACACCATCGTCCTGCTGCAGTTCAACCATGTCGTGTGATTGCATTTATCGACGGTTGTCAAATAAAACAAAATAAATAAGTGCAACATTGCCTACTACTATTACTTAGATTTAACGTGATATAATGATAAGGATCATTATTTCAACAATTTATGAATTCTTTTTACCGTCGATCTCATTTTAAATTCAATTTGACCTAAAATGATAAATAGTAGTTTTAAACAGTGTTTTGGAATTCTTACAGCAACGTAGCAAGCCTACTTAACTGGATTGGAGTATAAATAATAAAATTTGTATTTTTATTTGTATTTTTGTATCTGTATGTGTTGTTTTGTGTTTATTATATTTATTTGTTTTCTTTTGCTCTATCTACTCTTTTGTGTGTCTACTCTCGACTCAAATGTCCTGTCAATTGCTCAAAGGTTAATTGGAAGAGATCCCATAAAGGGATCAGCTCGCCTTTGTACATGTTACTTATTTTCTTGTAAACTGTTATTTTTTTTTAATTATGTGCAATAAAGAGTTTACATACATACATAATGATATTTGAAATGTCTGTAGATGACACGTAAATAGTTCAAATGTATGTAGTTAGCTAGACGGCCTTACCTTTGTTAAAAAAGTTCAATTTTACTTGAATTTATTATTTAAGACTAGTATATAAGTAAATTAAGCATTAATAATTGTAATTTGACACCGTTATTCACCTATCTAAAAGCACTCTGATCCAAGTGTGCCAATTAAACAGATTTTATTTCATTTGATAAGTATAAACAATAAAAAATGGCACAAGGGAAACCAAACTCATATTTTATATTTTATTTTAATAAGATTGATCAGATGAGCCTTAAAATTGTGTCTCTTCGTGCCGTATTCTGGTGCTCAATAAAGAATTACTGTATGGTATTTCTATTGATCGGATGAATCACAATTTTATAATATAATGTGACAAATAGCCCAAATCAAATACTAGTTTTATCATTGGTGGTTTGCAAAACTTGCTTTGTTTATAGTTTGGACGAGGCATGTTTTTCAGTTTAATAATAGGTTCTCATTGGCATATGTCTCCTTGAGAACAGAACCCTATATACCTAAGTACAGTCGAGGTAAAACCATTCATGTACTGCCCTAGAACCTTGTCGCAATACGGAGACGTATTAAAAGCAGGCACGACATTCACGTTTGTGTGACGTCGCCTGGCATTGAGTACCTAAGAGTTGCTTGGACGCATTACCCCAACTTTAATAATCTTTATTCATAGCACTCTTGAAATCACAATGTTATTAGAATGAGTGAAAATCCTAAATAGTGATTAAGTGAAAGTTCACATAAATGATTGATTGACTTAAATTTATTCCGAAAATATGGAAGCATTTCTGTAAAGAATGGATTATAAAAATGGATCGTAATATGTGGTTTCTGTAGAACAAAAATAAGCCTGTAGAAACATTTTTGTCGCATTATTCGAGTTTGATTGGTATCAACACATTTTCCAATTGTGCTACTTTGTAGTCAAAGTACTGGTACTGATTATATCCATCTGTGATGGACATGCAAGTGTGGTTTTATTTAAGAAAACCTCTAATTGTATTGTTTCGATATGATATAAGACGTGAAAAAAGCCTGGTACGTCCAAGCGCGAGCCGTCGAGAACCGAAGTCAAGCCTATCGCGTACCTGTTCCCTAAGAGATATATATTTGTTTGCTTTGTATATTTATGCGGTGTACAATAAAGAATATTTGTTGTTGTTGTTGTTGTTGTGATTTGGTGTAATTTAGAAATCTCCTGGCACCTGGTCTAACACATATTATTATGTCAGGTGACCACGACAATTCAGAATATATTACGTATCCACTATTTAAGCTCGGCAATATGAAAACTCGTTAAGCATTTCATCGCCAACAATGCTAAGAAAAGTTGTCACTGACACGCCACGTCGTGATAATGTCAAACACGAACTTGAACCTTAAGCTCATGCACGTAGGTCACTATTACAATGTGTAGTTGGACGACTATATAGGTCTGTGGCTTGGTAGGCATGACAGCTATCGACGCTTTTAGGCGTTCTTGTCGGTGAAAACGTTAAGTTACCTACCTATGCATGCGGAATTGTCGTGGTCATAATAATATGTCACCTGTTAGCTTGGTGAAATAGGGACTTGAACTTTGGCTATAGCCAGTTTATCTAAGTTTATCTCTAATGTGCGTCCCTTTTTTATGACACTAGTTTGACAAGAAAGCAGGAAAGGATAAGCTAAATCTGGACTGGTCATGTTACGCCTGGATGATATTTTGACGACTGTTTGACCACTAGGTATTTGAGTTTTTTTAATAATAAACTCAACGTAATGGAAAATACAATTTCGACTTATTAGTGGTATCATCCAGAGTTCAAATTTTAAAATTTTTTTAGTAGAACTTGGTAATTTTTAAGCACTTTTTAAGTTAGTAACGTAACGTCGACAACAATCAATTACAATTTAATCAAATTGAATACACATAAAAACTTGTAACCTGTACAGACCTACTGCTATTGGCATTATACAATTAATTTACGACATATGAAAAAATATATACCTACTTATGCTTGTATAGGAAATACTACTTATAGAAAATTAATAATAAGTAGTGTGCTTTTCGCTGGTAACCTAACCGTACGAGTACCTATTGATAGTCCTAAACTAAAAATGTACAAAATAAATATATTAAATACGCTCACACTTGTTGAAAACTTCTTTGGTATCTTCCGAAACTACGTTTACTTCAAAAGAAGTGCAAAACACTTATTAATAATATTTATTCTGATAGAAGTATGCTTTATAGCGGCAGTCAATGCATTCTCTTTAAATAATATGTATTGTATAATATCCATAGCTCATACGTTCGAAAAGTTTGAATCCATTTTTTCTTGCTGCTCAGGTTGCTTATTAATGATTAATACATGTGCCGCTATAATTTTGGGCCCATTTAATTCTAAATACTTCGAAGAGTTTGTTCTTAATTCCAACGCAGTCCAGAATCTGTTAAAAGACGACGTTTTATACCAAAGAATAATGGAAAAGCGATTCGGAAGATTTTGCATCGACGTGTCATTGTTTACTGTTGCAATGGTTTTTATCACAACGCTATTCACTATCGATTGCTTCTCAGGTTTAACCTCACTTATCAATATAATTGGGTTCGTAGTCACAATTACAGAAGCAAAACGTTATTTTTATGAAAGTTTTATTTTTTTCGAGTTTATTGAGATGATTATCGGACCATTGAAATTTTTGAACGAGTCCATATCAACGGCAGTGGATAAAATAGTTGGAGAACAAGAAGAAATTGGAATTGGAGATGATGAGGAACTGTTGAGAATTCGTGACGAGTTAGGGAAGTGGGGTAAAACTAGTGAACTCTTGGTGGATGCCAGTGATTGTCTCGGCGATGGCTTTGGAGTTCAGGTGAATTTTTTTGACAAATCTACAGATCTTGCTAAGTTGTACATTTTATTGTGAAACACCATTAAGTAGAACATAAAGGCTAAAGTAACATGACAGCTGTCATAAGATCAAGCGTCAAGATAGTCGGATATACTTTTAACTTCCAAGTATTCCCATTGCTAACAACTACGGTACCTGTCCCAGTCTTTATTTTATTTTATTTTATTATTAAGTACATCCACATCATATATATTACAATCAAGAACATATTAGCTAGTTATAGGTACATTAGTCCGATATATACGACAATTACGGAGTACATAGCATTGACTATACAGCGAGTTGATAAAATTGTATTACAAAATATAATAATAATATATTATTTGTAGTCTTTGAAATATACTAATAATTGACGAGACTATACGAGTAAAACGAGAGTCTAATGATGTCAACTGCTGGTAAATACAATGTCCTTCGCGGTTACCTTACTTAATGACTATCAAGGTGTACATCACATAATGCCATTGACGCCCTTAAAAACCAGTCTCAACTAAATCATTTTTAATCAATGACGTGTATAATATAAATGTTTATATTTTTCAGATCAGTATTTCCTTATGTTCAGCAACAGTTTACTATATCCTATTCATGTATCGAGGTATCCTGTACATGATAGACGTGGTGAGAAGCTTTTGACTTTAATAGAATTCATTACTTCGGTTTCTTGGCATTAGTTCTTAGCGATTATGATTGGACAAGTTGCAACATGGTCCCAAAAAGGAAGGTATCTTCTCGGAAATTTCCGAGAATGCCACAAATCGAAAGTCTCGCAGTTTCAGAAATTTCCCGCCGGCGCTTTGTATACTACCAATGTGCAAATTTAATGGCAATTAAATATTGGTTAGTTGATAATATTGTTGGAAGTTTTTAAGAGTGTTTCTCGGGAGCACAAAGTAAATTTCCATTCGTTCTAAGAGTTGACCTAGGAAAAAATTTCTAAACTAAAGGCCGAGCCATACCGGATGCGTATGCAGCGCTCTCGAAGCTAGCTGGAACCGTGCTGCATTCGCAACCGGTGTGGCCCGGCCCGAAGCGTTTTGCAACTGAAGAAAACCTAAGTTGGTGCCCACGGTGAAAATTCCTAAACTTATTGATATGACTTTTGAATCGACCAACCTTAGTAATAGCTGCCGCGTTTATTTCCAGAACTTATCACCTTCTACACTGACCGCGGAGTCTTTTTATTACCTATTTTGCTACATAATGATGCAGATAGCCGTTTTATCCGCTGGCCAGCGGGCACAGAATGAGGCGAGGAACCTTGAGAGAAACCTGACTGCCCTTAGCAACATACTAGTGGGAAGTAAGTGGGACTTGTATCATTCATTCTCCGATTTGGCAAGTCAGGTTACTAAATCAGAGCGACTGCCATCTGACCTCCGTAGTAATCCCTGTTACAGGGAAACTGGACTGACGACGGGATTATGGTTCCGCATTCATTTTATACGAATGTCCAAATTTCTTCACGGTGTTTTTTCTCACCGCATGAGCTTTCGTTACTACCAGTACTTAGCAAATTAACATAAGTTAAAAACTTATCGGTACAAGGTGACCGCTGGGGGTTGAACTTGGTACAGTCAAGGGAATTGAAACACGTACCACCGTAGAGCCTAGTCGAAGAGACATACGCATGACATTTGCATGACATAGCGTGGCTTGTAACGGCGGCATTGCGATAGGGTTCTAAGGTCATCATCATCATCTCAGCCACAAGAAGTCCACTGTTGAACATAGGCCTCCTCCATGGATTTCCAAAGTGACCGGTTGGAAGCAGCATGCAACCAGCGCCTTCCTGCCACCTGTATGAGGTCATCGGACCATCTTGTGGCTGGTCGTCCTGCGCTTGCCAATACGCGGCCGCCATTCGAGAACTTTTCGACCCCATCGGCCATCAGTTCTCCGTGCTTGTGCCCTGCCCACTGGCACTTCAACTTGCTAATCCGCTGGGCTATGTCGGTTACTTTCGTTCGTCTGCGGATCTCCTCATTTCTGATTCGATCGCGCAGAGAAACTCCAAGCATAGCCCTCTCCATAGTTCGTTGCGTGACTTTGAGCTTTCTTATAAGGCCCATAGTAAGCGGCCACGTTTCAGCGCCATAAGTCATCACTGGTAACACACATTGATCATACACTCTCGATTTCAGACACTGAGGTATATTGGACAAGAAGACATTCTTGAAGGGTTCTAAGGTGGTACGTGAATATATTTCCCCTACTGTACCTCACGATCACGAGTCCACTCCCCTAATCACAGGTATGACTAATAAAACAAAACTCTATCATATCCTTCCGATTTGGATCCTTGGCCATACTGTGAATGGAAAACGCGAACTTATTACAATTTGAGGTTAAAATATTCATAGTCATGAAGTTTACTACATTATAGTTACGGGCGACGAAGCGGCTGCGTGCGTACGCGCGGCGGTGGGGCTGGCGCGGCGCCTGCGCGCGGCGCCGCTGCGCGTGCGGCTGCTGTCCTCGCTCGCCGTGCGAATGACGCTGCTCGCAAACATCCTCGCCGTCGTCGCCGACTACACCATCGTCCTACTGCAGTTCAGCCATGTCGTGTGATTGCATTTATTGACGATTGCCTTACAAAAAAGGACACTCTTTTTAAGCGCAATGCCACTTAGATGTTTTACTTCTAGGTAATGATAGTCAGTATTATCAATTGTAAGCTTTTGCACCATTTTAATTGAAAGTTAAGTTGATAAGGCCGAAATAACATTAAAAAAATAATACATAGGTCGTCTTAAGAACGTCCTCCATTTTTTTTGTCGCTTAAAAGTGGCTAATGAGCATAATCAAAATTGATGTACAATCGAAGACAGATATAAGTCACCATTAAAGTCGGAACTGCAAAAAAGTATCATTTTTCGAAAGCGTGGTACATGGTATATACTATGAAGTTAATATATCTATCCCTTTGGACCACAAACAATTTCTCTTAGTTCCCCCTTCAATAGTCGGCTAAGATTGTTAGTGTTTGTACGTCAAAACTGTTAACCTTTTTCATGTCTTATCCTATAATTGTAAAATACGATTGAATGTTTTATTGAGCCTACTATTTATTGCAAAAATGCACCAGAACAAGCCAGCAGTTATGGTATGCCATTACCCAAATATTTTGGAGTTAACAAATAATTTCTTGTAGAGGTTTAACTTGAATAGCATTTCAGCTCTTTAAATGAAAATATAATATAATAAATTGCTTTACGATGTACCTTTTTTGTTATTCCGCTGCTGCTTTTTTTGTTATTTTTGTTTTTTCCTTTTCTTCTCCGTATTCCTAAAAAAGATAGGTTCCTCCGAGGTTTTTAGATCATTTTCTATCTGTTGGATTATAAATACTAAATGATTGAAGTCATCATCATCATCATCATATCAGCCGGAAGACGCCCACTGCTGGACATAGGCTTTCCCCAAGGATCTCCACGACGGTCATTCTTGTGCTGCTCGCATCCACCGGTTACCAGCGATCTTCGCCAGGTCGTCGGTCAACCTTATGGGAGGCCTACCAACACCTCATTTTCCGATACGTGGTCTCCACTCGAGAACCTTTCCGCCCCAACGGCCGTCGGTTCTACGAACAATGTGCCCCACCCACTGCCACTTAAGGTTTGCAATTCGTAGAGCTATGTCGGTGGCTTTGGTTCTTTTGCTGATAATTGAAGTACACGTTTCCAATTCAATTGCAAAATTTTCGGCTGCGAAAATCGAATATAGTCGCTATCTATACCTATATATAAAATTCAAAGTCCTGACTGACTGACTGACTGACTGATATATCAGCGCACAGCCCAAACCACTGGACCTAGCGACTTGAAATTTTGTACATAGATACCTTATATAGTGAAGGCATCCATTAAGAAAGGATTTTTGGAAATTCTACCCCTAATGGGGTAAATTAGGGGATGAAAGTTTGTATGAAAGTCCGTCAGTTTTGAAGTTAGGATCTTTAAGTTTTGTTGTTAGGCTTACGTAAAAAAAATAATTTATATAGGTCTCAGTGTTTTTGATAATTCCACCCCTGAAGGGGTGAAAAGGGGGATAAAGTTGTGTATGGAAAGGCCTTCATTTTCACAGCAACAATCAATACATTTATAATTTAGGCTTGTAACGTAACGTGTATATCGGGTTTTATTGGAATTACAACCCTTAAGGGGGTGAAAAGGGGATGAAATTTTGTATATGAATTGTTCGTTCACAATTTTTTTGTATTGAAGCAAAAATAACGTACGTGGTAACGTGTTATTACTAAGCCTCTATTGCCACCCGTCTATCCGTCTGTCTGTCTGTCTGCCATGCGCAAACATGTCCTGACTGATTTGCGATCATTGTCCAACCAAAACTATTGAATCAAGAAAGCTGAAATTTGGAATATATTTTATTTATTTATTATTATTACATTTTGAAATAACAAGATTTCATTATTGTTAGTAAATATACATAAAATCTTAAAAGCTAATGTTAGTACTTAAAAGTTAGATTAGATTTAACAATTTTAACAAGGTGTACCATTATTGGGCAACACACGTGGTCAGCAATCCTCCTCAGAATGCTGTTCTGGCTACCTCTTACTCTAGTCAGCAGCGACGCTGATTTTTTGCGCATAATCGCAGCAAATCCGTCTGTGCGAGCCTCTGCAAATATAGCGGACGCACTGCAAAACCTAGGCAGTCCAATCAGCATTCTGAAGGCGTTGTTGTATTGTACCCTGAACGCGTTGTACGACTTTTGGGTATATCTGACCCACAGGCTGCTTGTGTAAAATGATGAGCAGTACGCTTTAAACAAAGTTATTTTAACTGCACTCGAGCACCGACCAAACCTGCGGGCCAACATGTTTGCCCTTACACACAATGCACGCCGCTCCCGCTCCATATCAGCGTCATCCTTCAAATCGTCTGTCACAACATGCCCAAGATATTTAATAGGTTTATTTTATAACGTAAGCATCCGCTAAGAAACCCTTTTTGGTATTTTTTACCTTTAGGGGGAAAACGGGGGTAGGGGTTGAACTTTGTATGAAAGTCTTTGCTGATTGAAGTTATAAGCATGAAAATTTTAATTAGTACTTACTACTGATCATAAATAGATTATAAGTATTATAACGTGTTTCAGGATTTTTACATTTAAAGGGGGAGAAACGGGGGTAAAAGTTTGTAAGGACGTATTGATTTTTTTAAATAGGATCTTGAAATTTTGAATTACAGCTACTTATCATAAATAAATAAGGACGTATCACAGGATTTTTGGATTTTCAAATTTGTAGGGGGGAAACGGGGAGTAAAAGTTTGTATGGAGGTATCGGGTTTTTAATAGGAACTTGAAATTTTGAATTTTAGATACTTATCGTAAATAAATAAATATGTGTTTCAGGGTTTTGCGGCTATTGAATTTTAGGGGTGGGAAACGGGGCGAAACTTTGTATGGTTTATTCAAAAATAGGAATTTCAAAATGATTGTTTGTTTTAGGGTATTTGGATATTACATTAGAAGGGGGTAAAACGGGCGGTAAAAATATGAGAGGGAGTGAGAGCACTTATAAGTTTTTGATTCTAAAAAAAAGTCATTTGTTTTCTGTAGGCCACGCGGGCGGAGCCGCGGGCAGATGCTAGTCAAATATATTAGAGCGGGCAAGCTGCTCAAAAACATCTGAACACTTTGCCAAATGCATTCGATAATATTCAGATATTTTTTAACACCTATTTGATGGCGTCACTCCAGTGAAAATTGTTTCGAATTTTGCAGAAATAATGTGTTTTCTTGTTTGGCAGAATTAGCATACAATTGTCACACCGTCGCTATAAGGAACTCTATCTAACTAAACCAAAATGAAGGCGAGCCACTCGACAAAGTCGTCCGACCAGCCCTATTAAGTTCCAATTGCGTGCAAATTGACGATGCACAAAGCGGTCTGGGTGTCCAGTCGATGTCTTTGAAATTTCCGGAATAGTCCAAGCGGAAAGTGATATGTTCGAATTGGATAAGGTATAGGCTAACATAGGATCTCAAATAAAACAAAATATAATAAGCGCTAAATAGAGCTAATAGATGGCAGCATAGGTAGTATCTCTAGATGAAGGCATGGTTAGAGAAAACCATAGAAATAGCATAGCATAGAAACAGTAATAAAATGAAAAGCGATATTTTGTTTAATGATCTCTTTACTTTGAATGGCAATACAATTTGCCAATAAGAGACTACTACATAGATACTCTAAATCTCGTCTTCAATTGACACCCTTTACACACAGGAATTTACAAAATACCTTAGAATAGTTACCTTTGGTGTAAATTATGGTAGTATAATCTACCATATTTTGCTTATTAATTTGCAGGGTTTGCTACCTAATTTATTTAATTTACGAGTATTTACATTGGCGTGACTGCCTTGCGTTATTTATTATTTTATACCAGTTGTCGAACAAAAAAACACTTTTAATATACCACTAAACCTAATTAACAAACGTTATTAAGTTTTTAGTATACGAAGTTATTTTATTATGGCACTGCTTAAATTTGTGTGTGTTTGTATTAATAACAGTGCGACCATTTTCAGAGTAATGTATACCAATAGTATACATTACTCTGTAATCACTGGGTAATCATTGATAAATTTGTGTTTAATCTCTCAGATAAATTCATCTAACATCACGTAACTAATAACAATTTGCTCGAAACACGTATTAAAAATTTACATAATTCTGTAGCCATTAAAACTCTAACTAAAGTTGTTTTTTTACTTTTACGCTTTTAGCCGTAGCAAAAGTTTCTCTCAGACATAATATCTAAAATCGCGTCAGCCGCAGAATACAGCGACGGCTCAGGCATGTCTTAAGTACGCTTTTCCATCAGGTGCCTAGTCTGAAGGTCAGATGACCCTAGGACGGCTGTGACAGAGGATTGTAAACTGTATTTATTACCTTGACATACACCAAAGGTAACCATTTTGACAGTTTTTTTTGGGTGTGTACGCTTGACATGTTTTGAGGCTATATCCATGATTTAGTTCTTCACCCAAGGAGAAAATCATATGATTAAAAATAAAAAATGCACATTTTACGTGTAAAACCCCTAAGTGTGATCCTAGTGCTTGTTGCAATCCTTAAAATAATCATATCCGTCCTTCTCATACTTTGACTAAAGTTTTCTATGCTATACCTATATTAAAATTATTATTATTGAAATTAAGAAATACCCAAATTTCAATATTCAGCACTGTAGTGCATTAACCCACTACAGCATAATGCTGAGTCAAGCCCCTTTTTAACATCACCACTATAATAATAAATAGTGTTTTATGCAACTGTTGCATAATGAGGGGTCTTAAAACACTAGTGTGGTTTTATGAAACGAGCGTCAGCGAGTTTCATAATAGGATCACACGAGTGTTTTAAGACCTAATTATGTACAGTTGCATACATAACTTTATCTACACACATATCATAAGTACTCTATGATGGGTTCAGAAGCCATAGGGCAATCACCTGCATTCATACTAGCTACTAGTGCTAGGTACCTATTAAATATCTATAGACTGTACACATTAAAATAATGTAAAAAAAAATTAAATTGAACAAATATAGAAACAAATTAGAAAAATTCTCACAATAATATTGGTTGTTATAATGCTGGTCATTGCCTACGGTTTCTGAACGCATTATAGAGCATTTATGATATACGTGTAGATAAATGTAATTTTTAGTTTTACCCGTACTACAGTTTGGTAAATCTCAGGCTTGACATTAGATTGTATGACTGTCGGTACTTTTATTCTAATAATTAATTCAATTACCATTTTGTAATTTTATTTTTATCTTTATGTAACTTATTGTTTGTATTTTTTTTTACTATTTGGTTTCTTGCTGCGCATTCTTCTCAGCAGCTGCCATTTCCGAAGCGCTAGTAAAGCCTGTAGTTTTTTGCGTTAATTGGAACGATTTTATTTTTTTTGTATTTTTTTTTAATTGGGTAGATTCCATTCTAAGTTATGTCAGTCTGCCCGTGAACATAAGACCTGTAAAGGGCTCGAAACATCGGGAATTAAATTCGTTACAATACACACGATATAAACCGTTAAAGTTGTTTTATTTCAATGTCTAAGAGTCACGAAAACATAAGAAAATACTATATACCTATATTAGTTAGAAGCATTTTAATGCTTTACTTAGTTGGATTAGGTTTTCCTAATACCACCTGCCCTTAAATTTATTGTAGTCTGATAGAATTCAAGGCGCACCTGCCCGCCCTTTAGCCTACAATTACTAAATATTGCTATTGATTATCTGAGCCTTGAAACTGGCAACTTCCTAAACCAGGATCCTTTAGACAACTTAACTTGAATTAAAACAGAGATAGGTACTTTTGTCACTAGCTTAATAGGTGTAATTATGCAAACTTTAAAGTTTAATAAAAACCCGACTGTGAAAGACAAATAACTAAAAAGAGAACAACAAGCCATATAATTCAAAGAAAGTTTGTTTGAGCTATGAAGATAGAAACACTTCCAAAGCCTTTAAAAAGAAAGATAGGGTTTTCCCGGCGGGGACTTTGATTAGTGCCAAAGAAAATAGACTTACATACATACATTCACTCGCAAAGCATAACCCTCTTTTCTATCAGCAGTCGGCTCAAACTCGGCCAAGTTTGATTCGTGTTTACTCTGTTATCTGTGTGTGTCAGCTGGCAGTGTAATTTTAATTAGTAATAGTGGTTCATATGTACATACTAACATAGATTATTAAGTTTATATTTTGTTTTGTTTTCTTTACTAACATAATATGGACCACAAAGTTGTCTGAAAATAAACATATTTTTTTTATATGTCTTGGTGATCTCTTGGTCCGTAATAGGGATGTCTCCTGGGTTAAAACAACAAGATTCTAATTAGTCCGTCAGTTAGATTATAGAAAAATACTCGATACGTATTTTTTTATTTGTCCATACGAATAATATTGACAAAGATACAGCACATTCAAATTCAGGAGTAGGGGCTCGTGACGTCACTCGATTCGTAAAAATTTTACGATATAATGACGTAGCGCGAACTTTCGCCGCTCTGTAACTTTGTTATTTTAAGTTTTAGAAGCAAAAGAAAAAATACGTATCTACTATTTTCTGGCGTTCTAAAAGATGGACTAATTATTATTTTTTTGTCAACATCCCAATTCCGATTCGCATTAGGCCTGTTTTTTCTGGTCCTACTATTCAGCTAGGAAAACAAATCATTAACAAAATTTTAGTTCAACTTTCATTTGTGTTGTTTGATATTTAATGATTAGTTTATAGTTAAATATCAATAGTTTTATTTCTGGCTTTCCTATTTCAATCTAACGCAACCGGATTCAGTTTTGGTTTACGAGAACTGACTTCCTATAACTTAATTTCTTGCCAATCTACTCTCACAGCGAACAATCTACTATTATACCCCTAATTCTAACGTTCAAAATTGCTTGAACAGACAAATGAATCCAGTAGGAACCAATTTTGGAAAGTACATGACCCTTAGAATAAAAGTATTAAGGTTAGAAATCGCTTGGCCAATTATTAAAGTGGACTCAAATTGCAAATCACTGTTAAATGACACATCAATTTTGCATAACTTTAAGTATTGGAATTGTGTAAACGTTGAATTTCGTCGGCAGCTGTGAAAAAAAACACAACTCCAATTTTGTCAAAATTTAAATTTTTATGTCTTAACTAAATATTTAAAGTACGAGCGTACTATTTGAAGCACTGCACAGAGTATTGTGTCGACACGCAACGCTACGGACTAACAGACTTAACATCATAGTGTGCAAGAAATATATACCGAATTGTCACTGTCACCTGTCGCCTGTCCCGCTTATGAAATTGGGCCGAGGCTGTCGGTTCACATTAGGTTTTAGCAATGGTTTTTAAGAAAATATTATAGCATTTTGTGAAACGAATTATCTACCATTCGATGTAATCTGCGAATAATTAGCCCTGGGAAAAACAGCCTAGGAAAACCTTAGGTAGGTACTCCTACTATATGTATGTATATGAGGTAAGGATTATGATAGTAGGTATAAGCACAATGACTATAGCTCTACGAATTGCAAACCTTAAGTAGGAGTGGGCAGGGCACACTGCTCGTAGAACCAGGGGCGTAACTAGCGTGGGGCAGGCAGGGCATGTGCCCTGGGCGCCAAATAAGGGGGGCGCAAAAAACGAAATTTACTAACTACCTATAAAAAAAACAATCCAAATTCGTATACATGGCCAAATAGAAGTCTTTTGAGGATCATTTAATCCTTATTGTAGATACATTTATTCCAGACGGGGACATATTTGTGGTATTTTGTTTGTTTTATATACATTACGTTACAAAATTAGTAAAAAAATAAAAAAAATGTGTAGGTATCTGTTTTTAAAATAATTTACAAAGGGAAAGGGGCGCAGTTTGGACGTGAGCCCTGGGCGCCATTTTACGTCGCTACGCTTTTGCGTAGAACCGATGACCGTTGGGGCGGAAAAGTTCTCGAGTGAAGACCACGTACTGGAAGACGAAGTGTGTAGGCCTCCCACAAGGTGAACCGACGATCTGGTGGTGATCGCTGGAAACCGGTGGATGCGAGCAGCACAAGACCGACCGTCGTGGAGATCCTTGGGGAAGGCCTGTGGGCGTCTTCCAGCTGATATGATGTTTTTTTTTTTTATTGGAGAAATTATATGATGATGATATAAAGAAGCTGTGAGTATTGAACGCTTTTTCGTGCGTTTTTGGATGAAAAAATAATAAATCGCACAGACGTAGCTGTTTTTCACGGGCACAACGCTGGTTTCTTAACAATAAACGTTCTTCTGAATAATCGCATTTGTGTAGATAGCCGATTCTCTTTGTTGCCGGCGAAATGTTCCAAAAGGATATCGACGATATCGTAAACAATAGCTCCGCTTCCGTACGAGGACGTAACTTTAGCCCGGAAGCATAAAGTAATTTCGATTTCGGCCTTTAGGCTTTCGGCACAATTGTTTGAAATCATTGAAATGTACATTGCGATAAAATTAATGTTCATATTTGTATACCTTTACTTGGCGCACATTTAACGATGTACACTTTGATGTAATGGATGATTTATTCACGGAATGTAAACATTAACAAAAAACACTACATAAACTTAAAACCTAAGAACTAAAATAAAATATAAACTAATTACAAATTATAAAGATGAGGCCCCCGCGGTATGCTGCCCATAATACAAGCGGCGTTCCCGCGCTGGATAGCTAAACTTATCCTTTGCGCGAGAAAGCCGCCTGCGCGGGGGTCACCTGTCGCCTCCCTTAAACGCTTGCTGAGCTCTTTGTAGAGCCCGTGTGCACCGCTTCCCCAGGGCCCAAGTGTCTCGACGCCAAAGGCCACGAAGTCGTATTGCGCGTCGAGACACCTGTATTTAAGACATTTGGCACGCTCTCTAGCCTCGGCCGCCGCACCGGCTTGTTTATTAGTCATTGGAAGATAGGTCGCGGCTAGAGTGTCGGCGCACGTGGCGTCCCACACCAGCGCACGGCCCATCTTCCAAGGTATTAATGACATCCCGTCGGGCCTCTTGCCATCGTCCCGCGCTATTCGGGGCTCAAGAACTGCGGGGACGTTGGCACTGGCGAGTGCCCTTCTAAGGATGTCATTCAGTGCGGCGTGACGGGAGTGGCGGCCAGCGCCAGATTGATGTAATATATTTTATTTTTCGTTTCGGTTGATGTGCACCTGAAAGGTAAATCATAAAATAAGTCATTCTGCAATAAAAAATGTTACAAAATAATTATAATAATAAGAAATCACGTTGACACAAATATGCAAATTACAAAACATATCAATTTGATCATCATAACTTCTTGTTCTTGCCACACAAATAACACGAGCAGCTTAGTTGCTTAATTTGGAACAAGTTCAATTGGTGTTAATTGCTCAAAAAAAAAAATTTCGTCTATACAGTATTCGATTTTAATATATATTTTTTAATGAAATAAGAAGACAAACAGGCAAGTGTGTCACCTGATGGTAAGTGATCATCACCGCCTATAGACACCCGCCTAAGGAGATTGCAGATGCGTTACCAATAACCCAGAGGGCTAAGGTGGAATACCTCTTCTACCCGTAATTGCACCGGCTGTCTTGCTCTCCACGCCAGAATACAACAGTGCAAGCACTGCTGCTTAGCGGCATGATTAGCGAGCAAGATGGTGGTAGCGATCCGGATGGACCTTGCACAAGGTCCTACCACCCGCATAATTACTTTGAAAATGTTAGATTCATACGGCCTGTTTTCCCCTATCAGTTAATTTTATTCGTTGCGTAGTCGGGTATTTCGTGTTTTTTTTATAATTAACTCCCAGCTAACGTCTATTTCTGCCTACTGCCGTTTTAGTTCCCGACCGTCGAGGCGTGTACACCCTAATTGCGATTAGGCTAGTTTCAACGCGCTACGAAGACTAATTGGTGCCTGAAAGTTACTAATTATTTCAGTTATAAGCACAAATGGGTCAGAGAGTGGATCAATTTTGATTATATAATGATCATGTCATGACGTCAAACCTGAACTACTGAGATGCTAGCTTTTATAGCTGACAAAAAGGATAAATATATGTCTTTCTAACCAGCAAGTGTGTGCTAGAGGACGGATGCTTTGGGTTTGCAATAAGCGGTTTTTTAGAATAGAATAGAATAGAATTGAATAGTTATTTATTGTCACACACATATTATACAGACAAAAAAAAACAGACTTATATGTATGTATAACTACGTTATTCCTAATTTTTAACAATAATACTTATATATAATTTACAATAACCAGAAAAAATGTCTGTGGCATATGCTGTGACAATGGGAGTGTGCTCAGCGTGTTTTACAAGCTTTGCGATGTTTGTATGTATAACGTAACTAGGTAGGTAAGTTGTCAACTTAATGAATAGATTCAGGCGTTACTTTGCGGAGGTCCATTCCAACAAACTGGAACAAATTACCTTGCTACTCCGCGAAACAAGTTATGCAAAAACCTACCCTCCTCCGCTTGCGGAACGGAGGAGGGTGGGTTTTTGCATGAATATATGTAAATATACATATATGTGTGTGTCTGTGTGTGTGTGTGTGTGTCGCATAGACGCACTGGTTTCGCGTAGTAGTAAGGTAATTTGTTCCAGTTAGTTGTCAACTTGTCATTTTCAAATTTGCTAGTCAATTTTTACTCACTTCCTGTGGTCAGATTGCTTCTAAAGGTATATTTATGCAAGTCTGATGGCAATAAAGTGGCTATTGTTAATATTTTTTGATTAATAATAAAAATAAACTTATTTTAAATTTATGCGTGAAATTTAATATGAAACTAATTTAACACGCTTTTTGGTGAAGGAAAAACCTCGCTAGGAAACTTATACACACTGGAGATAAAAGTCATTCATTTGAAACGTCACTGTAAGAAAAAATTTAACAGGTGTAGGTTGTTGTCGTTCAACATTGTTTCTATGTCACAAGTTATTAAAATAACCAAATATTAATGGAGTTAAGAATTAATAGACTTAAGTGGCAGTAGGCAGGGCACAATGCTCGCAGAACGGATGGCCGATAGGGTCACAGAGTTCTCGAGTGGCGACCGCATACCGGAAGACGCAGCGTGGGCAGACCCGCCACAACGTGGACCGATGACCTGGTGATTGTTACGGAAATCCGCTGGATGCAAGCATCACAAACCCGGTCGTTGTGGCGATCCGTGGGGGAGGCTTATGTCCAGCAGTGGACGTCTTTCGGCTGAAATGCTGATGATGATGATGATGAGGCCATCTAAGTATTAACTTTGTCCTAAGTTTGCTTTTGAATATTCATGCATAATATATTATCTTTAGGTTTTAATATCTTAGGATAACAATGCAACTGACATAACATACCGGTCCGTATTGATAGATGCGCCATTGTTCATCATATCTGATAACAAAAACAAGAACGATTACGGCTGAGCCGACCATAATGTACCACCGTATCAAATTTATTAAAGGCTGTAAACCAGTGTCTGAGAGCAGCGACAAAACGATCACCTTCTATCGCTGCTATCGCGCCTTTATAGCTCTGCTCGCGCGTTTACGGTGGTAATAAAACTACGGGAACACGGCAAAGGTACAGAAGGACAGTGTTGCAGTACCCACTGACTTTTAATCCCTTGGTACACAATCTTGTGGATTTGTACTGATTGGGCAATTTTTTATGGAACGGGGAGGCTAACGTTAAACGACTTAACGAGTAAACTAAACTCCCAGCGTCCCTGTCAAACTAGTACCATAAAAGAGGGACGTCCATAGGGCTAAACTCAGATAAACGAAAGAATTTTTCATAAACGCGACAGGCGACAGGTGACAGTGATGATACCCGTACATTGCTGTGTCGACAAGTAATGCTACAGACTTAACGTCATAGTAGGCAAGCAATGTAAACCGAATTATCACTGTCCACGTCATTATCACGCCGAATTATCACTGTACAGTCAGCGTCAAATATGCCAGAGCGGGCAAGGTGGTCAAAAATATCTGAACACACCCGAGCGCATTTGACAATAGAGTCGAGTTCAGATATTTTTGACACCTTGCCCGCTCTGGTATATTTGACGCTGACTGTACCTGTCGCGTCACGTTTATGAAATTGGACCCTGGTAATAGATTCTTTCGACTACGCCTCGGATCTTGGTTCGTTTTCGAATCTTCTCATTTCGCATCTTGTCCCTGAGGGAGATTTCCAACATAGCCCTCCATAGCTAAGTTTTTGGTACCATTTGAAATAATTATTATTTCAGCTTAAGAAACAGGTAATGTATCCGTTCTACTGTTTACACAATACTCTGCAGGACGCATAAATGAAAATTTTACAGCTTCGAATAAACGCGCTAATCTGTTATCCGGGGAAAACTCGCTCCATGACTTGCTGACGAGTTATCTAGATAAAAACAGTTTAAAAAATAATAATACATGCATCACCAATAAGCGGGTGGTAGGACCCTGTGCAAGGTCCGTCTAGATCACTACCACCATCTTGCTCGCTAATCCTGCCGCTAAGCAGCAGTGCTTGCACTGTTGTGTTCCGCCGTGGAGAGCAAGACAGCCGCCGCTATTACTGGCACAAGAGGTATTCCATCTTAGCCCTCTGGGTTAAGGCGGTGGTGATCAATTACCATCAGGTGACCCACTTACTTGTTCGCCTTCCTATTAAAAAAAAAAGCGTATCAGTCAAGGAATCCATATCCATATCCAATTAAATTTGCCAGCCATGTTAGGGTTAGTGCATCTCTGTTTTACTTGGCTAGTTAGAAAGTCACGCACTGAGCTACTTATTATCAAATAGGATTGAAGAGTTTCGAGTTCGTGATCTTATGTGTAAGAACTTTTCGTCGTATTTGGATTTTATCAAACCACGATTAGAATACGATTGGAGAGTAAAACGTCAGCACACAGTAATTTTATAGACTTGCGTCAAACTTCATTTCTGTCTACGAAATGACAGTGTGCTGACGTACTCTCCAATCCTATTCTAATCGTGGTTTGATAAAATCCAAATACGACGAGTTTCTTACACATGAGATCACAAACATTGGAGCCCCTAGGGAAGGTTAAAAATATTATTGTATGAGACTCCGGTATCATACAGCGAATGAAGTTGTGCAGTGCTAGTTTAACTGCCAGTGCAGCAGCGCACGAGTAGAACTAACTGCCCTAAGTGTTATTGTTGGCGCATTGCACCCACTTGCTCGCCAAATGACAACTGGCCGAGTAAACTAGCTCAGTTTAATATGCTTTGAAGTTTCACGGTAAACGCACCAATAGTTGACTCTTCTTGATGGAAAATTTACTCTTGCATGCATGAACGATTCAAAATGGTAACCTAGTCATACTTGTAGATTAATAGTAAGTAGATAGCTAATAATAGTTTTTACTTTTTAGCGGCGGTAGAGTCTCATTGTAGCCAGTTGCAGTTAACAATAAATAAATAATAATAATGAATAATAATATCTCAGGACAATTCACACTAATTGACCTAGTCTCAAACTAAGCAAAGCCTGGTCTGTGGGTACTAGAAACGAATACACATAAATACAAACAACAAACAAACAAACATTGACTTGTAACGATTGTTATCAATAAATTTTTCATTTTCATTTTTCAGTTTCATTTTACATCCTTAATACATATGCCATCCAAGACTCGGGTACAAACATTCATATTCATCATACAAACATTTGCCCCTCCCGGGAATCGAACCCGGAACCTCTAGCTTCATAGTTAGGGTAGGTCGTCAATTCAGGCGTTATTTTGCGGAGGTTCCAATTCGTCCCACTGAGTGGCAATTCCCAACTCTCAGGGTGCATGCGGCAGATTGACCCTATTTAGTCCAATTAAAAATCATTAGAAATACCTATTATTATTTAATGTTTATGCGTACGGTATTGTTTTATTAAGGTTCTACAAGTAGTTAAAAATGCACGAAATTATTATCAAATTAATTAAAATAAAAATTATAATTATGAGTTATTTGACTATAGTTTTCATAATTTAAACTCATTTTGATATGTACTTTTTGTACTTTTTTATTGACAATGGGTTTTCGCATGACCACAATCACACCTGATGGAAAGTGTTTACGAAGCCGAAAAACTGACTGACTGGTACTGTGGCGGAAGACCACATGGGCAGAGCGTGCCATTAGTAGTGTTTTGGCAGATTGTCTGATAAACATGATTGTCTGTCGTGTAGATAGTTAAATTTCCTATCTATACGTCTTGTCATATGAGATGCAACTCAACTGGTATATATGGGTAAAAAAAACAATAAAGTGAGTTTAACAGTTAAATGAAATTAAGAAGTGTATGGTAGACAGTGAAATCTTACGGTAGAATTAATCTCGGTTTTAATATATTAACCGCAGTTCACTTGAACTGAAGTTGAAGGTAATCATGCCGCGGTCCCGGTGGAGACTTCGTTCCTATTCATTCGCGAACTATTATTTACCAACTTTAATTATTAAGTTAGTTTGTTCGTTCATTCACAACTTTAACACCCTGCTGAGTAATGGAGAAAGTTGTGAGCACAATGGGATTATTTAGATATATTACATACTCAACATGGCGACCCAAAAGTCAACATTACTGCTGACCATTCACTTTACATAGTTTTACACTGAATTGAGCACGAAAAAGTGGTACTTACTTCTTGTTATTAGGGTTTCGTAGTCAAACTAAGCTCTTATAGTTTCGCTGTACCCATCCATCTGTTTGTCGACTTATCTGTTTCTAAGTCACAGTAAATTTTTCTCAGAAACTATCAAGGAAAGATAGCTGAAATTTTGTACGCGATTATTTTACCTGCAAGGATCAAGAATAAAATTGGTAAAAAAATGTCTCAGAGTACCTCCCCTACATGCACCATGCAATGAGAAAGTATGTTTTTTGATTCATTCGCCCTTTGCAAAATTTCAGCATTGTAACTTTTACAGTTTTCGAGAAAAAGTAATTGAAAGATTTATAGTTTGACAGTGGAACCCCAAACAATCTCTCCCCTCTCCTCCCTCTCTCTTTTGCTCAAAGGTTAGCTGGAAGAGACCTTTGTATCACTTCCTGTATTTTTCTGTATATTTGTAAGTGCTTATGTACAATAAAGAGTTTACAACCTTAAAACTAGAGAGGGCGATGACAAATTTAATATTAAAAACATATACACAACAGTTTCAACATGTACAGTCAAGGAATTTAATTTCCAACCCACCTAAGGTTCAATATCATATAGCAAACTGTCACCATAAGAGCTATAGAGCAAGACGTTAGTTTGACATATCGACCTTAATGCATTGCGAATGTCAGACGACATTTCAACGAAATGGGTAGGGAATTAAGTTCCTTGACTGTACTTTCTGCTTTGTCAATTCCCTACTAAGTTTCAGTAAAATTCCTTAACACTCTACCAGTGGACGATTTTAATAAAAGTTTACGAAACTAGCTTGTGTCTTTTACACGAACATTTTAGTAGCAAATTACTTAAAACATTGTGTGGAATCGTAAACCTAATAAGATTTATTGTTGTTTTTTTTAAGTAGAACTTCAATAAACGAAAGAAAAATTCAAACTGAGGTTATTATTACATTTTTAAGTAGAAATTCCTAATTTAATGTTGAACTTTTTTGTTTAACTTGGCTAGGTTCCTTTATTATTCTTCGTACGAAGTTTTTCTTTGAGTAAGTATTCATTAATTATTCTAGAAACAATATAACCTATTCTTATTTAATTTTTATAACAACTATAGCCTTTTATCTTCGGCGAAAGTGTTAATGCTGCACAAAACGCACGCTTTTGCGGGTGGTAGGACCTTGTGCGAGGTCCGTCCGGATCGCGCCCACCATCTTGCTCCGTAATCCAGCCATTAAGCAGCAGTGCTTGTACTGTTGTGTTCCGGCGTGGAGAGCAAGACAACCGGTGCAATTACTGGCACAAGAGGTATTCCATCTTAGCCCTATGGGTTGGCAATGCATCTGCAATCTTCTTGATATTGCGGGTGTCTATAGGTGACCCAATTGCTTGTTTGCCTTACTATTTTATAAAAAAAAAACCGAAAGCCAATCATCCTGCGGATAGCAGCTGCTACATCCAAGGTCTACTTATCAATTCAACCATTCACTGTGAAAAAAGTGCTTCCCTCCCAAAATTACGGCCATAAAAATTATTTTAACAAAGCAAACCATAACTCACTCAAGCGCATGCCAAGACGCTCCGCCATGATGGCTGACTGAATTTAAATAACATAAGAAGATCAGATCTCTCTTTTGATTAAAATATTTCGCCATCAAAATGAGTCTGCATAACAAAAGATGTTTGGAGCTATCCGGTATAATATAATATATTGTTTGGAGTATATTATTCGTATGAACCGCTAACAAGTGCTCTTCACAGTAGTACGAGATTGACTAGTGTAGAATAAAAAAATATAGAATGCAATGAAATGTCTATCTGGCAATATAATATCGACGCTTGAAAGGAAACAGTGACTAAGCGACAACGGGCTAGCTTTACAGAACAATTTAAAATTCGATTTTTCAGAAAAAAAATCATATAAATTCTTGTAATTGTTCTACAAACGTAATTCGGTTTCGAAAATTTTATTTTATCGTCTACATCGTGGCATATACAACCATATAACCGTGGCATATATAAACATATGTATAGGCTACACGTAATAAACCTATTCATAGTAAAACCGCGAGTGTAGTCGTGTTTAGCAAGCGATTTGTTTAGTGCTTATGATTACAAAGATACTGTAAAGAGTTACAGAAAATAACAAGTCTCTACCACAGAATCAATAATAGTACTAACGTACAGAAACTTCTCTTTTTCGACCACCATTAAACGAATTCCAACTTTATAGTAAGGCACAAAAAGTTCGTATTACTTCATAAACATTCGCCAGGCGGCATGTGTCAAAAGGAAGGCGCCGCCCGCGCCCGCCTTCCACCCGCAATGCCCTGGCGCACCGCTAGGGTTGGGTTGCTTACTGTAATACTATCAACGCGCAGCACAGAGTGAGCGGGCGCGCGCGCGGCAAGCCGGCAACCTACAGCAATTAAACTACGCCATAGGTCATGCGGCGAGCGCACCTACATTGCGGAGTGGAACCCCCCTGGCTCTACGCACTTGGCGTTAAATCTATAGCGCGGAAATATGCGTCCTTAGCGTTGAAGAGATAGTACAGCAAATGGTTTCGAAAGAGTTTTTTGAAGACTTCTGTAATTCAAGTGAATTCCAAGGAATTAATAATTTGATCACATTTACCTTCTGTGACTATTTTAATCTTTACCCAGAATCCAAACAATACGAAAATTCATATTCAAATTTCTAGCAAAATACATCAAGTGTGAAACACGAGCAACAATACAGAGGGCACTTAACCCTCGTGGATTCTAGTTGTGAAGATTTACTGCTGCTAATATAAAGCCGACCTTATGCGGTTGTCGTAGAGCTCACGTACATTTGTCACCGTTTTTATTGAGAGGGAAAGTGTGTGTTACACCGTTGTAGTGTTTAAATTAAACAAAATTGCTCTATTTTTTTTTTCAAAGCTCTGCGTACCAAGCACGAACTTTGTGGGCACATGTTAACTCGTTACGTAACTCAGTGCGTCTCTCTCCTACTGGGGTAGTTACAACGTGACGCACTGACGTAGGAAGTTAACGCTCGTCGAGTATTTTCGTACCTACTTGGTGCACTGTTTGACGAAAACTGAATGATGTAAATGTGATAAAACATGAAAGAACCTAACCCTCCCTTCTATTAGCAGTCGGTTAAAACTAATTAACCCTCCCTTTTGTCGGCAATCGGGCAAAAGGAGGCAAAACGTGCACGTGGTTCACTTAACGAGAAGTGATCGCTAATAGGAACCGTCGACCTCAAAAGAATGGCCGATCTGTTGGCCACCTTTAGGTCCAATGAGTCTATGGATCACTCACTCGCCATGCGGAATAGTAAACTACTATTTTCATGCCGGTATTCTGTAAAAGTATGGTACCTACCTACGCTGGTGCAGTGACAACCACGTACCGGAAGATGCGATGTGTCCAGATTCGCCACTTCGCACCCTTAAAAGTAAAGCGACTCAATTCTGAATATGATATTTCCCAAAATTAAACCCTATGTCTTTTAATTAAGGTGATATTTTGGGACGTGTATTATTCAGAAATGGGTCACTTTAATACTAAGCGTGCGACTTGTTAGAGCCCTGCTGTAGAAGCAAGCTACCGTTTATTCGCGTACATAAACGCTTCCATCCCTCTCGCACACGCATACTGGTTAGAAAGAGATATAATACTTTACGTCATTGATAAAAGCTAGCATGCTACGCCCCCTGGTGATGATTGCGAGTAGGGCCGGTCGTTGTGGCGATCTTCGGGATAGGCCTCTGTCCAGGAGTGGAAGTCCGTCGGCTAAAATGATGATTAAAATGATAAAGGCTTAAAAACAATGGTTTTGGGATCTTTAATAAACTTAAATTTACAGTTACGGTGTGAGCTGCAGCCAAGACCGCAGTACTCCCAACATATCCCTAGTTTTTATGCCAGCGGGAGAAAATAAGTGGCGCTTGATTAAATTTTAAACAACACTGAGCTGAAGTTTTCTCGCTGAGGCAAGTGTGGCAGCTGTTTTTTTTACACTATTTCTTTCCGCCCGATGTTGAGCCATCTGGGCAAAGTTCTGCTCAAAAATAGCCATCTCTTTCTATGAAAAAAAAGGGTTTTAAAGTTTTTATCATTATAAAGATAAAACACAAGGCAAGCGGGTTACGTGACTACTTTCCAACGAGGGGAGTTGGGGCCGCGATGCTTATTTCCTAATAACAAAATATTTCCTCGAAACAATTGTTTAATTTTAAAATACACAGGCCTATTTAGGTATTTCAAAAACCGGCCCAGTTCGATTCAGACTCGTACACGAAAGATTTTGTACCACCTTTCAACGTACTACTACCAAATACGACGATATTAATACAGCTACTCTACAACAGATGGCGTTATAATCAAAAACACGTTTTTTATATGAAGACTTTTCAATTTTTAACTTTTTTTGTATATTTGTTTTGTTGTTATAACAGCAACAGGAACACAACTAAGTGAACATTTCAAATGTCCACCTGTTACGGCTCAAAAAATTCCAGTACTGTGAAGGTGGATGCTTAGTAATAGGGTACCATTAGCACCCTTTGGGTACGGAACGCTAAAAAGGTCACCTTGTATAAAACAACAATATACTATTAGATCTACGAGTGGCTAAACAAGATTTACTATGGCTCAGTGATTGGAACAGACGCTCCGGTGAAGTAGAAAGTCGTGGATCCCAATAGCTCTAGAAAATTGTATTTATTCTTCGCGTCTCGACCTTTGCAGTAGTATTTGACGGGTTTATAATGTATCGGCAAAATGTTAGGTCAAATAATCTACACAACTATATAAAGAGGTTATATAATATAATTTGGTAACTGAAGTTGGATGAAAGCAGTATAGTGACCCGCCCCGGGTACAATTTAGTACATAAAAACCTCCTTATATAAAATTCTCTACATGACTGTTAAAACTGTATCAAAATCCGTTGAGTGGTTTAGAAGGAAGAAGGGGCCGAAGATATAAGGACAGATAGAAACGAAGACCAACTTTACTTTGTATTATATGAAGAAGATAAGGAGACATTGATATAAAAAAAATAAACGGTTTATATCGCTTGTATTGTAACGAATCTAATTCCCGACGTTTCGAGCTTTTTACAGGTCTCATGTTCACGGGCAGACTGACAAAAAACTTAGAATACAAACTACCCAATTCTGAAGAAATAATAAAAAAAAAGGTAAGGAAAGCCAGAGATTAGCAAAAACAATGGAAATCTGCCATATACAATATTCAATTGCGTTTAAAGGTTTGTCAGTATTGATAATTGAAGACTAACAGCAAATTAGAACTTTTTTATACAACATAGGAAGACAAACGAGCAAGTAGGCCACCTGGTGGCAAGTGATTGCCACTGCCCATAGACACTCGCAACATCAAGGATATTGCAGATGCGTTGCCAAGCCAAAGGGCCAAGATGGAATACCTCTTGTGCCAGTAATTTCACCGGCTATCTTGCTCTCCACACCGGAACACAATAGTGCAAGCACTGCTGCTCAGCGGCTAGCTTAGCGAACACGACCGTCGCAGCGATCCAGACGGACCTTGCACAAGGTCCTACCACTCGCGAAAATCGCGCCATGATTGTGGTCCTCCCGCGTCCACCAACGCGTGCAACGGGGCGCATGACGTCATGGCGCCTTCCGCAAGTAACAGCAGGACAGAGCTAGCGCGGTGCGGTGCCTGAACTGCAGTTGTGTCGAACAATGGTAGTGATACCTAGTAAATGGTAGGTGTATAGATTTTTCTTAGTGTTGGTATTGATGTAAGCGAGCTCTGTGATGTTGTACAGTCAAGGAATTTAATTCCCTACCCATTTCGTTGAAATGTCGTCTGACATTCGCAATGCATTAAGGTCGATATGTCAACTAACGTCTTGCTCTATAGCTCTTATGGTGACAGTTTGCTATATGCATATGCTATTGAACCTTAGGTGGGTTAGAAATTAAATTCCTTGACTGTACTTGCCTGAAACGGTCATCGCATCATTAGTGGAACTGCGTCACGGATCAGTTGACAGCTATAGCGAAATTGTAGCACGTAGTCCAATTTCGCGGACCAGTGGCGACGGGAGCACGGCGTTACCCAATTATAGCAATGTTTTGATACGAAACTCGTTGAGTAGGTGGGACGTGATTGGCGAATTCATTTATACTTTGAATTAAGAGCCAATCAGCTTTTTCAGCCGCTAATATGTCCGCAAAATTTGAAAATGGTTGCAGATTTGTTTGACGAAAATGACTCTTAGGATTACGATTCCGTAAAAAACTGTCAAACTAAAAAACTCGTAAAACTGTCTCTCTGTCACAGTATTTTTTTAGGTACTTAAATAAACTTTTTATTAATAAAATATGTACTACACACAATACTTGTAATATTATTTCTAATTTAGGGTTAAAGGTCTCACCTGAAGTAAATACTATTTTTTTTTCAAGAAAAAAATATTTTATCGTAGTTAGGTTTATGTTAGGTATAAAAGCAGGTTTATATTTATTATTTGAAGACTAACTTACCATTTGCGTAAAAATTACCGTTTTATTTAGTTTTTTTTTTCATTTACACTCAACGGCCAGCCGAGTCGTTCTGTCACGTCCTTCTGTTGTTTCTTTTCTCGCGAGTTTCAAGTCAAGCAAGTGCGACAAGCAAAGAGCCAAAAACGGTGATACTTCTCGCTTCTAGTAGGCATGCGCGCGGGCTTCATGATCATTTAAAATCAACAGCTATTGTCAGCGTCTTAAGCTGAATACGCAATGCAAAGTGCAAGCGATAAAAACGTAATGATATTTTCGCTTTAATCATATTCAAATCTATTGTCGAGAAGACAGTCATTATTTCTCGGGCGTATTATAAAATCAATTACTAATCTTGAACAGGGATGCTTGGAAATGATCCCGATTTGTATTGGCGATCCCTGGCTCCAAATAGTATACACATAATAATATGTCAAATTAAAAAAAATTATAAAAATAACATTTTATTTTCGATTTATTTAAAAAATGACACCCCATTGAGTTTCTTGCCGGTATCTTCTTATCAGAGGTTTTTCCGAACCGGTGGTAAATTTTATGACATTCTTATGAATGAGCACTTATGTGCTTCCTGTAAGCGTAGTCTGACTGAATAAAGATATTTGTACTTTGACTTTAGACTTTGATTAATCAGATATACGAGCCAACGATATGGTGTCACACACGAGCGTTGATATAGCAAAGACAGTTTTTATATAGCAGTCACTTTGCATCATGAATCTTCTCTTCACCGGTGATACAGTCGCGCGGTTTGCCCGCGCGTTTGTGACGCGAAGTGTAAATGAGCTCTAACTCCGATTCAAGCTGAATGCCATCCAATTACAACTCGTCCTAGTACGAATCGGCTATTGTTTGCTCTGATCAAACGATACGTGCTGTTAAGGGGGATTAAGTTGTGCCAAACTCAATTCTCATGCATAGGTACTATATTTTAAGGACTGTTAATTTCATAAATAAATGAGGGAGGGGAAAGAATCTAAATGAGATTATTAATTTCTTTCATTTAACATGAAATCAATATAAACATATTTTTTTTAATAAATTAAAATATTTTTTACTTACTTCGATCATTATGTACATTGCGATGCAAAATTATAATTATTAAAACGAAATTACTGTGAAACACCTCCCGGGTCTTTGTATTAGCGAGATGAAAATATTTTTTTTTTAAGAGGACAGGATTAAAAAACCATCTTTAGGACCTGAAGTGCGATTTTTGAATCACACCGGGTGACTAAAGCTCACCAAAATGGCCGTTTTTCATAGAAATTCGGCCATTTTGGTGACATTGAGTCACCTGGTGAGATTCAAAAATTGCATCTCTGGAATACGGTGTCAAGTAAACGTGAGGTTAGTATTACTGTTGCTAACTGTTACAGTTTATTTGCTATCTAAGACACATCTGTTCAGTGCTAAATAACAAAATAATTACGGTATGGCCAGCCATTAATACAGCAAAGGACAACGCCATGGAAAACGTGTATGTACTAACTACACATTAGCTAAACGACGTTTGTTTACACTTTAATGTGGACAAACCAGACTAAAAGTAGTGTAATTCCGTCAATCTAGAGGCGGGGCCTGCGGAGGCTGCGGTATCTAATTTTGGTGCGGGACGGGGAGTCGCCATACTGTGTGTAATACGTGTTTTTAGGCGAAAAGAAGATGAGGTCGCGGAATATTAAGACACAAAATACACTCAGAACGCATTAGACAAGTATACTCATGTTTGGCTTGATTGCTACTTACATTGGTTTTGTCGGGTTGAAGTTTGTATGTCATGCAATATCCTTTTGATCTTCAAACCGTTTCAAGATTATAATTTTTTTAGAATTTTTATATTTTTTACCGTCACAAGAATATAACAAATTTTCAGAGAACTGTTTCATCTTCTTCCACCTAGACAAAGATAGGCTGACAGCAGATAGGCAGACGCATGAGTACTTTAAAAAAGTTATATCAAACCATACTTTTTCCATGAATTGGTTTTTCCAATACTTTTTGTTTTAATTTCTTCTTCATTACTGTTTGATATCTGAAATACTTTAATTATGCTTCGACTTTGATTTACGCAAACAAAGCCAGTTTGACATGAATACTTGCGAAAGGCGCCTTAACAATTTATAGAAATTAATTGTTTACGTTGGGCGTTTGTTCTGGGAATAACATCGCATTTTCGAAACACGTGCAAATATCGACTATTGTTTTACAACTTGATTGATACGCTTTGCCATTAATACCGACCAAAATTTAATCGAATACACTAAGTCTAATTTTCATTTCATTGACAGCTACTGTTAGTCTCGCGACATTTTACTTAGTTACTATCGACCCGCCCCGGCGTCACACGGGTTCCATCAGGTTGTAATATAAGTATAGTAAGTCTTTGGTTGTTCGTCCCCAGGAACCACCTCAGGCGACGGACCCATGTTATTTTTTTTTTATGTAACTTGTGTATGCCATGTACTATTGTGATAAATTGCACTGTAATCTGTTTTGAAAAGAGAGGAAAAAAAAATATAAACTGCTGAGTTTCTTGCGGCGTTTCTTCTCAGTAGTATCTTCCATTTTCCGAAGCGCTAGTAGATTCAGACATGTAAAAGAGCCTATACGGCCTACTTGCAAATTAAATTCTTCATTTTCATGGTCTGGCCTGCCTGGGTGTACTGCACGAGGTACAGCGACCGGCCCAGTTTTGATGAGTCTTCTGTTACCTTTATCTAGATTTAAAAAAAAGGTTAGTCGTGGGGTCATACAACGCCGCAGTGTTGCCACTGTATATAAATACAGCAGTACCGAAACTGGACCTATTTGTTAAGATTCATACCTACGCTCCGGTGGAGCGTTAGTTGTCATCTTATTTTTTTGTAAAATTTGTAACTTATATTATTATTATTTATAACAACCTTCACTTGGGTTCTATAGCGATCATATATTACATAAAAACTTGCTGTTAAAAAATCTCTAAATGACAGTGGAAACCGAATCAAAATCCGTTGCGTGGTTTAGAAGGAGAAGGCGGCCAAACATGCACTATAAGGATTTAGGACGGACAGGAACGGATAGCGACTTTATATTAAAAAGAAAGATAAGCAAAGAAGAAAGATAAAGATAAAGATAAAGCAGATTTAAATTCAATTTTGATTTTAAATCGTGAGATTTGATTTTTCCGTAGTTATTGTATGTCATGTGGTCTTAATTTTTTACCTTTGGTTTGATCATTTAATTTTTTTTGTACCTAATTTTATAGGTATTTTTATATTTGAGTTGATTTATTGTAATTAATTTAAATAATGCTACGTTGTATCTTTATACCGACTCGCTAACACGCTAAAAGTATTACTATAATTGTTAGGTTAACTGGAAGAGATCCCTTAAAGGGATAAGTTCGCCTTCATACACCGCTGTATTTCTTCTTGTCATTTATGTTCTTTTGTACAATAAACAATTTACATACATACAGCATATACGTATACTATTACTGCTACAGTACCTATGTTATATGATTATGGAAATTATGTTCTTAAATGAACCAATAAATATATTTGAATTTGAATTTGAATTAATAATAAATCGTAATTAACCTAGCTTACTTGTTTTAATTATTTACAAAATCGCTGCAACATGGATTTCGGTGAAATAAAAATTCGGCGAAAAGATATTCTACCAAACTATCACCTGCGTAGAGCTTGCTACGATATAATGCTACGCCGTAGGGGCATTTACGATGCTACGAATCTACACCGTTCTTGTAAAGATTTTGTGAATAAGAAAGAACACTGACCTATAAATAATGGACTTCTAGTCAGCGTTTAAAAAATAGTCTCAAAAGTCGAACAAAAAGTACAATGAATCGACAATCGCTCGCGCTGTCAGTCTGCCGGACCGACGGCGCTGCTGGCAATAGGTACTATTATTTTGTAAAGAAACCTATTTGCAACGAAACTTAATAAATTAATATTTTATGCAGTAATGCAGTTAAACATTATGCAGTTAAAAAAAATTGTAAATCTAATGACTTATTGTAATCGAAATTATTTATTTCTAAATTTTTTTAGATTTTTGTTTTTGTATTTTTTTTTTAAATATCAATAATGTAATGACCTTAAAGACGAAACACATTGAAAAATTCGCAGGGTATGGCGGCGGTAATGTGGCGGAAACTGTAATACGCAAGGCACGGAATACTGATGTTGCAGGTTCGAATCCTGCCATTACCCTAATTTTTCTTTGTGTTGTCATTCATTACATAGCATTTTAAATTTAATTTGAATCCAATGACTATTAATGGTAAACTAATAGTTTGCATTTGTGATACTGGCGCTAACCTGTATTCTTATGTCGGGCCGTTTTTCTGCTGTCATTGAAATTTGCTTTCGATTTTTTTTTAACCTTAAAATTTAAATTATAAAAATATAATAAATAAATACCGGTTTGTTTATAAGCAAACGTAAAATAAAAAAGTTTTTTATAAAGGCATCCTCAAATATTTTACTTCCTTGCGGCTTATTTTACTGCGGCGTCCTTTAAATATTTTAAATGAAATATAACGGGAAAATTTCTTGTTTTCTGTGTCCCTGAAGTTGCGAAAGAAATCTAAATAATTTCTGTCAGTGGAAAATAAATTTAAAGTATTCAAAAAACGATGCCATAACTAAGACAACTTTTGAGTTAATTTCTTAGCAAGTGCTCCCGCATATAAAAGCGTCTTCTGGAATTTTAAGAGAAAACGAATATAAATGTTGCATGCTATTACAATTTTTTAAATAGCATGAGGAGATCCGCAGACGAACGAAAGTAACCGACGTAGCCCAGCGGATTAGCAAGTTGAAGTGGCAGTGGGCAGGGCACATAGCACGAAGAACTGATGGCTGATGGGGTCAAAAAGTTCTCGAATGGCGGCCGCGTATTGGCAAGCGCAGCGCAAGACGACCAGCCACAAGATGGTCCGATGACCTCATACAGGTGGCAGGAAGGCGCTGGTTGCATGCTGCTTTCAACCGGTCACTTTGGAAATCCAAGGAGGAGGCCTATGTTCAACAGTGGACTTCTTGTGGCTGAGATGATGATGATAATGAAATGGCATGTACAAACTTCAGTAATTTCCAACGAATAAATATATTATGAGACTTGCACTTCATCAAAAGTTAAACACTGTCCAGCATTGATTTTTCATTAATTGGTGGGCGAGTTGTGAGCACACAGTGTTTTTTGTTTTTTTTTTATCGTAGCTGTCTACAAAGCCCTCCAAGGTTGATTCTTCAAATATTCAACTCGTAGACAACTTGTACCAGACTCAAATCTAAAAGTCTACTTACTTAACAATAATATCCAAGTTTATCCCTGAGGTTTATGTTATGCTAACAAAGTTAAAAATAAAGCAACATTTAAAGGAACGTTTAGCACATAACTTGGAGCCTAAAGTGTCACAGCGTACGTTTGCCAGCAGGATCACTGCCAACCAGCGCAGCGCGGTCATTTCACGCGCCGCCACCCACGGCTACAGGCAATTTAGCTTTGTTTAAATGTGGTTGTGGCCAATATTTCGTTTGGTGAGTTATTTAAACTGCAATTTGGCTGGATTATGTAATAAGTTGATGTAGTAGGGGCTTTTATAGATGCAATAGTGTGTGTGCCGCCTGCAATTCAAAGCACATTTAAAAGGCTTTGAAGATGTTTCTTTCTACATAGCCCAAACTTTTTTTAAATCATGCGGCTTGTTTATTCCTCTTTTAGTTATTTATTTTTTAAGCAGCTGGGTTTTTTGTTTCTTATTAGTATAGAGTTTATCTAATTCGGGTATTAAAAAGGTACAAACGAGAAATGTCAAATTAAATTTAAAATGCTATATAATGAATGACAACACAAAGAAAAATTAGGGTAATAGCAGGATTTGAACCTGCAACATCAGCATTCCGTGCCTTGCGTACCTACTCCAGTTTCCGCCACATTACCGCTGATATTTTTTCTTTGGGAAAACTACCCTCAAACACAAAAATTCAAACACACATTGAAAAATTCGCTGAAACTGGAATCGGTTCGAAACCTGCCATTACCCTAATTTTTCTTTGTGTTGTAATTCATTATATAGCATTTTAAATTTAATTTGAATGTAAAAAAAATACAAAAAGAAAAATCGAAAAATTTTAAAAATAAATAATTTCGATTACAATAAGAAATTTCATCCTAGAATGCGATTTTTGAATCTCACCGGGTGACTAAAGCTCGCCAAAATGGCATTTTTCATATAAATGCGGCCATTTTGGTGAGCTTTAGTCACCTGGTGGGATTCAAAAATTGTATTTGAATCTCACCGGGTAACTAAAGCTCACCAAAATAGCCGTTTTTCATACCGATTCGGCCACTTTCGCCCAGTTCGACATATGCTGAGTGGGTACCCTTTCGGTGTTCTAGTTGTAAGTTCATCCTGTGTACATCTTAGCACCGAATAAACTGTTTTCTTTCTTTCTTTCTTTTTCTTTCATTTTGGCGAGCTCTAGTCACCTGGTGAGATTCAAAAATTGATCCCCTGAGCTCTTACTTCCACGGCGAACTAAACGGCCAAGAACTTGTAACTGTTTATTAATTTAGTGTAAGTGCGGTAAAATAGCCATTTCGGTCGCGGCACGTCGCCGGGACCCCAATAAATCAGGCTGGCAACTTGTTTTAGATTTAATTAATTCACATTCTAGCTGCCAGAGTCTTATTCTAGTCTATTTCTGAACAGAGTTCTTCGTATTTCAATAACATTTTCAATCGTAGTTATTACATACATACATAAAGTCACCCCTGTTTCCCGGTGGGGTAGGCAGAGACCACGGATTTCCACTTGCTACGATCCAGACATACAACCTTTGCTTCACTTTCTCTCATTACATTCTTCATGCATGCTCGTCGGTTTAGGGTACTCCTGACCTGGCCTTTCTTAAGAATGTCTCCGATCTGATTGGAGACCTTCGCTGAGGTAGTATTTAGTAATATTTTTAGTAGTATCGTAGTTATTATCTTGTAAAGTAGTTACTAACGAAATGTATAACAAATCACCATCATCATATCTGCTGCTGCTGCACATAGGCCTCCGTCGAAGACCACCAATTCGTCCGGTCCCGCGCTACTCGCATCCAGCGGGTTCCCAGAACCAGCACCAGCAGCCCTAACATGACAACCCAGGTTTAGTTTAAGCCCTCCCTGTGCCTCTGTCTAACTAGTGTCATAAGAAAGGGACGCAGATAGAGATAAACTAAACTTGGCCAGTCATGTTAGGGCCATAGGTCGTCGGTCCACCTTGTGGCGGGTCTGTCCACGCTGCGTCTTCTGGTACGCGGTCGCCACTTGACAACTCTTTGGCGCTATCGGCCATCCGTTCTGCGAGCAATACCCCGTCCACTGCCATTTAATTCTTTCAAATCTTAGTATGAAGTTATAAAGGAAGCCCAAACTCCTAGTATAACAAATATGAAATGACAAATGTACAGAGTGGCAAACACCCTTAGAAGGTCAGTCTTTGAGGAGATTGGAAGTCAATTTGTTTTTCGTTTTTTTTTCGTAATTATAATTTTCAAGGTAATTATTTTATTATTAGGCCACTTTATCTAAATTAGTTCAGCGAACCGATTTTCCTGCTGTTGATTGCGGAGACTGTTGGCATTTAAATCACTTTTCTTTACCTAAAAAAAGCCATGTGTATCAAGCGACCTTCATCTAGGAACTTTTGGCTGCTATTTAATACAAAAAAATGTAACATTTTTAACATAAAACTACCGTGAAACTCGGTCATATTAATAAAACGGATCATTCACGTATTTTATGAAATTGTAATAGTTTTTTTTTCAACGTCATAATGTAATGACCGTGCAAACTTCGCAGGATATGGTAGTTGGTAATGTGGTTGGTAGTGTGGCGTTTGCCAATTACGCAATTCACGGAATGCTGAGGTTGCAAGTCCAAGTCCTGCCTATACCCTAGATTTTTCTTTGTGTTGTCATTACATAGCATTTGAATCTAATAATTTGAATACTATTTTATTAAAAACTAGCTTTTGCTCGCGGCTTTGTACGCTGAGAATTTGGAAGTACATAGACATCTTTATTGTTTTTTCTTGTTAATTATAACTATGCTTCGAAGCGGATCACGATGAAAAATTCACCAGCTTTTAATTTAGACCTCTAACAAAACAATAGTAAAAACTGTATTTCTTGCAGTAGTTTATTCGTGATGAGCATACAAACACGCAGACAGACAGTCAAATATTATAAAACTAATTGTTTTGATTTCTTTTTCTCTTATTTTTTAAATATCCGGTACAAAACAAAGATCGCCCAGATACAATTTTGACACTAGAGGTATATCAAGCGTTTTTTCAAAGATATCGAAAGTAAGATTTAATAAAATTAAGAATAAGATTTTACTGAAGTTTTTTTTCTTCTTAATCAAAAATTTAAATTTCTCTTACTCTGTATCTTATTTGTACTAGTTTTTTAGAATTTTTAAAATTTCACAAAATGGCTTCCGTTGAGATATGGGTTAAAGTAAATGCCCGAATAGGTCCACTGGTCCGGGTAAGTCCAATAAAACGAACATGCGCACTTTAATAGATTGCTGGCAGCTAGTGGTAGGAAGTGTTCAATAATATTAGATTAAATGCTTACTATTCTACTGTTACTCAATATCATTTAAAGGTAACGGAAAAAGTGTTGATGTGACACACACACGACTAAACGAAACCCAAAAAAAAACATTTTTTTTTAAATTCGAACGAAACTCTCCTGTACACACACGACAACAGCAGTGTGCGTGAACTCAGCTCTAATTGTGTTACCAAACCTCGTAAGGCCCAAGTCCTACATATTAAGACAAATGTCAAACTAACATTGAACTCACTGTTTCAAACGATATGGTTCAAAATTCATAGAACGAAATTTGACGTGGGCGTTACGAGGCTATACTATGATACAAAAAATAGTAACCTTTATAAATTAAAAAACCCAGGTGGTTCCATTGTCATCAGGTCAGGATCTGAGGATGAGATGCTGGAGAAATCGAGGAAACTCTTCAGATAGGCACACCTATAAAAACGCCATGTAATGAACTTTAACAGTCGGGACCCATTATTGAGAAGATTTGTGCCGGTCTACAGTTTTAATGGGTCCCGACTGTTGAAGTTCATGAAACTATTGCAATAGTGTAGGTATTTAACATTACCCAACAGAATTTCAGACTACTGGACTTGCTTTAGTCTTTTCAGTTTTGATTTACTTTTTACACAGTTGAGTTTTTGATTTTACAATTTATTTATTTTTAATTTTACATTTTTTGGTCGGATTCAGTGAGAATGGTTGCTAACCAACTTTAAATCGTTATAGATCTTAACCGGTCATTCAGAATGAAAAACGATATGAGAAACTTAAAGATGATTTTCAGATACCCCAGTCATAGTTCGTCGACTTTCATATTTTTAATTTTCACAATATGGCGTCTGGTTGTCGCCATATTCAATTTTGATTATTGTCATGTCTTTAGTGACACTTGCAAGATTAAGACAAATCGGTTGACGTAAGAATCATCAAAATTGGCCCGCGCGTTTGGTCTCTAGATCGCCACAAAGGAACAAACATACATACATATATAAGCTGATAAACACATTACCCTCCTTCGCGTCGTGCAGTCGGGTAAAAAGTTAAAAACCCCTTTATGATGGAATTTCCAAAAATCATTTCTTACCTCTATACCTCCTGATAAACAAATGTTCTAAATGTTTCAAATTTCATGTTTCTATCTTCAGTAGTTTAGAATGTGTGTTGTCACAGTCAGTCAGTACCTAACTGAACCCCTTCACATACTCGTATATAACAGATATTTAACAAAAACAATATTAACGTTGCGGTATTATTCCAAGTTCAGTCGTGATATTTTTCTTCATTAACTGTATATTTTACGGAATCAAGTCTTCCCTTTATTTTCATAAAACTCTACATGATATTTTTCTACTTGATTTAAAAGAAGTCACGACATACGTGGGTACCATAGAAGTTAATAAAAAAAAAATTGCTTCTTAAGACCACACTAAAAATGTAAGTTGAATAGTCGACCAAGAAATTGCTTGACCACTTTTCGACCGTATTACAAAAGGATAAGGTTCAAAAGTGGTCAAGCAATTACTTGGTCGACTATACCTACCCGAGAAAACCAAGGGACTGCTTTAATCTACACTAGTCTACACTAATCTGCACTAATATAATAAAGAGACAAACTTTGTTTGTTTGTTTGTATGTAGGGGATAATATCTAGAACTACTGAACAAATTTGAAAAAAAAAATCTCTAATAGCTACACTATCCCTGATGAACAGCGGGCTAAGATGGAATACCTCTACTGCCAGTAATTGCTGCACCGGCTGTCTTGCTCTTCACGCTGGAACAGAACAGTGCAAACACTACTGCTTAGCGGTAGCATTAAGAGGAGTGTGAACCCAGTCCGAAAAAGCGCTCCCCATACAAACGGCGATAACGTTTTCCACCCTCTAAACCTTAACCTATGGCAATGATTTTTTGGTATGTTGTCATTGTCCCTTAAAACTAGGTTAGTATTTTTTTGATTTTTTTAATATTCTTCATAGATTTAACAGTATTTGCATTTTAGGAGTTTCATACAAAACACACAAGCGTCAATATTTTTGAAACTATTAACAATATTTAAAAAATCGAAACATACAAACCTAATTCTAGGGCATAATGATAACATATAAAAAAATGATGGCTGTAGGTTAAGGTTTAGAGGGTGGAAAACGTTATCGCCGTTTGTATGGAGAGCGCTGGGTTCACACTCCTATTAACGAGCAAGATGGTGGTAGCGATCCGAACAGACCTTGCGCAAGGTCCTACCACTTGCAGTGGTGATGGAAACGTTGTGATATGAAAAGGCAAGGCAAAAAACCATCGCACATTTCACAAAATAAAATTATCATTTTCTGAACAAGCGAAGTGCTATCAGCAGTTTACGATCCCGCCATTAATTATCTAACACCCTGTTTTTATACCCTTAGGTGTAAAAAGTATCTTTTCCCTGACAAGAAGCAAAATCATTTTTTCCTCTTATAAATAATTTAACAGGGGCTGGGGCATAACATAGCTCACTGAAGTTGATAATGAGATAACTTGAAGTGGATTATGGGAGTATAGGTAGGTATTAAATTGCTGGAGAGAAGAGAAAGAAAGATGTCTTAGAACACAGACATACATTTGGTATAAGTAAACATAACTGTAATTTTTTTTATGAATTACCTGATGGTAAGTCATCACCACCGCCTATAGACACCCGTAACATCAAAGAGATTGCAGATGCGTTGCCAACCCAGAGGGCTAAGATGGAATACCTCTTGTGCCAGTAATTACACCGGCTGTCGTGCTCTCCACGCCGGAACACAACAAGGCAAGCACTGCTGCTTAGCGGCAGGATTAGCGAGCAAGATGGTGGTAGCGATCCGGGCGGACCTTGCACAAGGTCCTATCACAAAAAACAACAACACACTTATTCATGTGCGAAAGATAGTCAAAGTAAAAAGTCAGCTAGTTGCTGATTGCAATGCAAATAGGCCGGCTTGGTTTTCGCTAATTTGCATGCTTTCTAATAATTGGGAATTAAAAATATAATTATGTAATTAATGTCTCTAATTGTAGATAAAAGCGCGGTTTACATTACCCTTTGAGTATTTAACATTGAGATGCCAAGCCGTATTACCACCTAACAATTTTTTCTGCCAATTTTAGCGGGGGGAGACGGGTCTAGTGTTGCCAGATGGCTGGGAAATTCGGGATTGTCCTGGAATTACGTGTCTTGTCCCGTGTCCAGGAATTGCACTTTATAGTCCCGGACTTCGAGTGTTACTATATTTTCAGAGTTCCTTACCTCAAAAGGAAAAATCCGAAAACTGTAAGCAGTATCGGAAGTCTCCAGATGAGATATCCGAATAAAATCACAACATGCTGTCGGCAACACAGCTACGAATGCCATGATGTCAAATTTTGAAATGTTTCCGTTATGTCTGTCAAAAAGCTTATTCATTTAAAATGTTTTTGGTGTTGTAAATAATAAATTAAATGTAAAGAAAATTATTTACGTGTGATAAAAAAATCCGTCTTTAGTGAAATTTGAAGTTTTTGATAGCCGTTTGAAGGTAAGTAAAGCACGATTAACCATTTTTGCAGAGATCGCTTTCGCGATACGGACTAAAGCAAAATGACACACGATATCGCGGCGAACTGGTTTTTATAAACCGTTATGATTTAACTCACGGTTTTAGGTCATATGCATTGGCAGAGGGGAATGCGTGCCTTGCGAGGTCCCTTGGCTAAATTGTCTAAAATATAACCAAGTATTTGCATGCAAGTTGCAGAACAATGCGGGCTACCGAGGTACGACGATGTCGACAATGCTCTAAGGGCGGCTGGTTCCTATAGTTGGCGATCACTTCCCATCAGGTGACCCACTAGCTCGTTTGCCTCTGTTTTTTATAAGCAATAAATAAAGAAAAAGAAAAAACCGGCCAAGTGCGAGTCGAACTCGCGCACGAAGGATTCCGTACCATTATCTATAAAAACGGCAAAAGAGCACGTTTGTTGTATGGGAACCCCCTTAAATATTTATTTTATTCTGTTTTTAGTATTTGTTGTTATAGTAGCAACTGAAATACATCATCTGTGAAAATTTAAACTGTCTATCTATCACGGTTCTTGAGATACAGCCTGATGCGAGACGGACGGACGGACAACGGAATCTTATGGAATTGGGTCCCGTTTTACCGTTTGGGTACGGAACCCAAAAAATATCATAATCAGATGAAGCCCCAAACAGCATGATGCTGCAGCGAAGTGCTAACATTAATTACTGTAGAACTTTTAATTAAAGCATAAAGGCATTCCTTTTAGATAATATGCTATTTTTACTTTATATAAAGTTTGAAATGAGGTCAGCTGCTAGCTGCATAAACCGCTTCTACCACGCTAGTTGCATAAACCACGCTTTTGCTGCTTGACCAAAATTTCAAATAGTTTCACAAATATTTCAGGAAACAAAATTGCTAGCATGCAGTTGCCTTTGCAAGGCCACGAACGCAAGTTTGCGGACTGCCTAACTTTCACAAAGCAACAACTCAGCGGTCACACAGCAGGAGAGTGATTTTTTTAAAGGAGAACAATGCGGGTGCAGCAACGATTTGAGAGTGCTGAAAGTTTTTTTTCTGTACTGTCAAACCGTTTATGACGTTAACGGGACTTTAACGCGATAAAATTATTGTTAATTTACTTAGTCATTGGCCATTTTAACCGGGAAGACCGATACAAGCTGTTTACATCATGGGATCATGTGTAAGCGTCGAGACATATCTTCGGATAAATCGTCAGACATTGTGAGCATTGTGTGTCGGTGCAGTGATATGCCAGTTGAGAATAAACAAGACCGAGTGCAGGTAGTTCATAAACATCGCGCGGCTAAACAGCAGTAATACCGGCCTCTTCAGTCTTCTCGTGACCACGGCCGTTGAGAGATGGCCGAAACGCCGAGTTAAATTAACAATGATTTTAAATAATTAATAGATTTAGGCGTTACTTTGCGGAGGTTGTTAACAATGATTTTATCGCGTGAAAGATCCTTCAACGTTATAAATAAATATGTGTTAAAATCGCCAAAGTTTGTCAAACCATTGTTGTATCGCGATAACCACGTATCAAAATAGCATTACTTTCCTTTCCGACTGCAGTCGGTTAAAAAACTGCAGCTTTTGCTAGCGTGGAAACTAAAAAGAACCCGGTCTTAATTAGTTCAGTGGCTGCTATGAAACACCTATTAGAATTTACATTTTAATGCAAAAAAGTGCATTTCAGCGCAGTCAGCAGAATAAATGGAAAAATAAGCTATAAGTTTTGCATAAGCTCTGTTCTTGGACAGTTTTCTTTCTTTACAGAACTTAATTAGATGGTCTTGATTTGAAAAGAGTTGTGCATTAAGAATATTACCACTACCACCGTGGCAATTTTGCTTGAAATATGGCAAGGTAAAGTTGACAAACGACTGTACAGGTCCCAGCAAACAACTTGAGCACTGACCTTCACTGCGCAGTAGCCATTTCTAGTACAAATTTGTATGCACAAACTTACCCCCTCCACTCGATTTATGCTCAAGATGTTTGCCTGCAACTAAACTTCAGCTGCTAACTGTACAAGTATAGACATTCTAAGTTGGACAAGGTTCTCAAAAATACTTCAACACGCGCTGAAGCCATCAATTGTCGTGTTCACATATTTTAAGAGCACCTTAAAATTATTATTGCATACCAAGGGCTCTCAATACATGATTTAGTATTATAAAAACAACTAGAATTAAATTAAAACGATGCCGGCTTAAGATATTTATTTCTTGATCACGTGACAATATCCGAACTCAATAGAATGTGCGTGTGATGCGTTGCGCGGGCGCCGGGCAAGTGGACGAGTCTTCTTCTCCGAGCCAGCTCCCACCACGCCGTTGGGCGCTACCAATCTGCGTCTCCATCTAACAGTGTGTTGTTATTATTTCTTAGATCTTGGTTTCAGATTTTTTATGTTCTTAATAGATTTGTAACTCTTAAAATTACAAACCTAGTTATTAAAGCATGATAACAGCGGACTAGAAAATATGGTTATTGGTTAAAGTTTAATTTAGAGGGAAACGTTAAGCTTTTTGTGCCTTAGTACACAACCCTTCGAAGAAAATCTTTAGAATTAGATGTTTACATTAAATTCTAAGAGATATCTCTTATCTTTTATTTGAACAGTTTGTACACAAATAGACATTTATAAATAGATAAGGATCAAAATGTTTAATTATTTAATAACAACAAATACCTTACAAATTGCCGGACTTAAAATCTTATGATTTTAACCACAGGATTGATTTTAATCAGTTTCAAAATTAGACATCTTTACAAACTTAGGAAGATTTATTCCTGATATTTGATACTCAAGCTTGAGGTCGTATTGCTACGATTATAATACTTACTTAGAAGTCCTTATTCTTATGGGCATATAGTTAAATATTGACTAGTTTGACAGCATCGTGATTTCACTTTACTTCTAATATTATAATTTATAAATTGTAATTCTGTGATAACGAATCTGTGAGCATGGCCGAATAAGACTAGCCTGTGCAGCTTTAGACGATCTCAAAATAATAAATCCTGTCTGACATTTACGTATATTTTTTTTTCATGCAAAATCAATCCATCAAAATCATACATATATGTCGCACAGACGCAGCTAGCTTGCACGAGCACGGTACTGGTTTCGCGGAGTAGCAAGGTAATTTGTTCCTGTTTGTTGAAATGGACCTTCGCAAAGTAACGCCTGAATCTATTAATGATTTACAAAAGTTTTTATGTCAGGTACAGTCAAGGAATTTAATTCCATACCCATTTCGGTGAAATGTCGTCAGACATTCGCAATGCATTAAGGTCGATATGTCAAACTAACGTCTTGCTCTAGTTAGCTCTTATGGTGACAGTTTGCTATATGATATTGAACCTTAGGTGGGTTGGAAATTAAATTTCTTGACTGTACTTACATCTTAATTGTACCCGTGCAATGCCGTGGCGGGTCGCGTGTATATTATAAGTATGGTCGGTACGAACTCCTATCAGTTTTAGGAAACGGTCTGTCTTTTTGTGCCATAATTGGAAATTAATCATTTCTTCTAGGAAAGTGATTCCTTTAGAAGTTTCCTTCATCTTTACGAGGTAAATGAACCTGTATTTATGGGCCGGAATTAACTTTAACGGTCGCTTTGTATTCATAATTCGGTCATGTAAAAACGTACCGTAAAACATGCTTGATAAAGCACAAATTATCAGATCCAGTTTTATTTGACCAGCGGGGCTAACCTCCCTGCATATCTGTCCGTCCGTCTATACATATAACTGTGGGATCGTAGACTCTTGAAATTTTCACAAGAGTTTCATTATAACAACTAATTTAGAAAACTTTTTTTTTTAATAAAGGGGACCTCATGAAAAAAATAGAAATGTGATTTTTTGGAGTTTTTTGTACTGAAGTCCAGGTGTGTAAGTCCAACTCTCACTACGCCGCTTTTTTTGCAGCATTGTTTTATCCAGTCAGTGTAGCCTGAAGCTCCCCTAATGAACCGTATAATCTGCTTTGTAGTATTGCTTACGGCCCCAAAATATAGTCCACAATCTTGTTAACCAACTCAGAAAATCCAGATTGCCGCCCAGAGGGACTTAGGGGCGGTCGGGGTCTATCCGAAAAAATACTTACAAAAAAAAATCATCCGCAAAAATTGATTTCAGTATTTTTGTACGTATTTTAAAGCTATGCTGAGTTTGTTAAATTTAATTAATTCGAAATACAAAATGTTACGTAATGATGATTAACGACGTAAAGTCAGATTTTTATTCTCTTTTCGGTGTCTTTTTATTTATTTATTGTTTTATCTTATATTTGTTCCTTTTATTATTGTGATTTTTTCTGTAATGCGTATACATATTATCTTTTTTTTTGGATTTCGACATTGTAATTAACATTTTTGGCATTCACTTTAATTTTAATTCATTTAATTTATGATGCGTCATATAAGTAGATGTTAACAAGCAGAGACCTCTATCAAAGTCGCTATTCAATGTGCAATACGTTTGATTTTCCTTGGTTGCAGAGATCTTCCGCTAATTTTTTTCAAACTAAACCCATATGCTCTCCGTTTGAACAGCAATTTCAATGAAGTAAAATATAAAAAGATCGCAGACTGAAATAAATAACTTTACTGCCAGACAACAGTCGAGATAAAAAAGGTATTGTCAACAATAGGGCAGCGGCATCTATAATAGAATCAGCGCCGTCTAGTCAAATGGCAGTGGACTGAAGGTAATACGCTATCGAGCCATTTGCCCTAACTAACAAATAAAATTGTTGTCTTTATATTCATCAGAACATTTGACCGTAAGGTTTTTTAAGACTATTTATTTAAACGCTGTAGAATGTTGACGTTTTGAGCAGTTTTTTTTTATATTACGTCGGTGGAAAACAGTGGCCCGTTTCACTAAGCTACAAGTTACAATTTTACAAGTCTAAACCGGCAACATTGGTCGATAATGACCAATGGCAACGGGCATAACGACCAATGTTACCGGTTTAGACTTGTTAAATTGTAACTTGTAGCTTCGTGAAGCGGGCCACAGGTATGCGGCTCACTCGCTAAGCAATTAGTGCCATCTATTGAAGCTTACAACACCAGAGGTATCACGCGTGTGTCTGCGACCCCGCAAAATCTTTTTATTGCCCCTTTTGCGCGTAATGTAAGGAATTTATGACATTGCACAATAAATTATTGCATGTAAATTGTATAGGCACTAGACGCTCGTGGTTGCAACTGTAAGTTATAACCATGAGCGCCCATTACACAATTCACATGCAATCAAAAACAACAACTTCTACAACTTGTAATGACAACTGCAAATACTGAAAACTGAGATGTTAGAGTGCTGACAGACTTGAGCATTTACTTGTAAGGACCTTTAATTTTAACTAATGACACAACGCTAACAAAATTAGTAGGAAAAAAAATAGAGCAGAGTACCGGCGTTTCATAATGGGCAACGCTCGTCGTTTGTTACAAGTGAATGCTGAAGTCTGTCAACACCTTTAAATGCTTACATAGTGCGCGCTGTTGTTTTCGTATTTATTTTGTGAGCTTTGCAACACTCGTTAGAATGCCAATCACAAGTGAATGCACTAATCACCACCCTTACATTAACAAACTGGAACACTTGCTACTCCGCGAAACCAGTGCCGGGCTCGTGCAAAATAGCTGCGTCTGTGCGACATATATATATATAGTCATGCAAAAACCCACCCTCCTCCGCTTCCACACAAAACAACATAATATATATCACACAGACTCAACTACACACCACCACTAAACACTAAAACTACACGATCGACGCGCGTTTCGCCTCTGCACGAGGCATCATCCGGATTTAAATGGATACGGATTGGATTTGCATGAATATATATATATATATTTTGCTCAGACGCAGCTATTTTGCACGAGCCCGGCACTGGTTTCGCGGAACAAGGTAATTTATTCCAGTTTGTTGATTTGGACCTCCGCAAAGTAACGCCTGAATCTAATAATTACCATTACTTGCAAATGATCGGGGTATATAGTCATAGCTATACAATCTTAGATCTCTCGCAAATAACACGCAAACCACTGCGAGATATGATCTCATCAACTATGCATCCACTTGTCAATGCATAGGCACGCCTCTACCAAGAATATATCTCGGATGCTAGGTTATGCTCAAATCAAGAGTTTCTAGTGAACTAGCGCACGGGTGAAAATTCACTTAATTGACTTTCATGGTTGACTGAAACTTGCCCTTGCTCCAGTCAAATGAGCGAAGAGACGTGACAGTGAGGCAGCTGAAGTTTGTATAAATATTTGTTTTATTCAGCGGATCTATCGATAGCCTAGAGGTTAGTGACTCTGACGACGAAGCTAGAGGTTTCTGGTTAGAATCCTGATAGGCGCAAACGTTTTTATGATGAATATCATGCAAATGTCCCCGTGATCGGACAACGGCACCAACATATCACAAAACAAAATGTTATGTTAGTATTGAAAAAAATTATGATATAAAACCCCGTTACTTTTCTTATTTATGTTGTGGTTGACTGGTATAGAATGCCTACTGGCATTAAGTCAGCCAGTTGTATTTGTTTTATAAACTGTGCAATTAAGCTTAAATAAATAAATATAAATGAAAATCTACTATAAGAAACTTAGAAATTTAATGCAAACCCTAAACAGTGTTCGAATACTTGAATCTCTTCAAGCGTAGCACGAAAAAAACAAAATACTAAATGGAAACAGAATACTAAATGAAAAGATATTGCCTCCCTATCGCAAAATACCAGCTTATCGAGAATGTTAGGAATAAAATTCATTTCTGCATAATGAGAGCACACCGTATCAATTGCGTGTGCCAATTTACTTTCAAATTGTGTTCATACTTATTTATATTGCTATCAAAATGTTCCCACTGGCAACACCGTCTAACTTGACAGCTGCACTTGAGGCAAGACGGGGCACGTCCGGCCGCCATCTTGTTTACTTCACTTCGATTACGAACGAACACGATTCACATCAAAAAATTAAAATAATTTCCATTTCTCTTCAATCTTAAAATAAAATTAAAACTATTATTATTATTCGCGGGGCGGGTTGTTTGATTAGAATTGTAGTTAATAATTGTACTTTTCGTTTTAGAATTAATTGTGTATTGTTTTTTATTAGTTGTGTTGTAATCTATATTTAATTTAAGTGTGTTTGTCTGACATTTAATTTTGTATTATTTTGTGTAAATTTTAAGATTATTTAAAAGTTTGGGCAATTTATAATTGCTACGAACACAAAATTCTACAAAAAATTAATAAAACTATGGAATCATAGTAACATTTTTTACAAACATTGACAACCAAATAGAGGTCCACAAATCAATTCCTGCGAGGGGCTAATGTTTCTGTGATGAATATTTGTACCGGAGCTGTGGATATTATAGGTATAAATTATAATTATTTTGATTCATATAAATTAATTTATTCATTAGAGCCAATAATTTTTTTTTCGTTTATATTTTTATAAATGATTCGATTTATACTTTTACACCTAAGACGAAAATAGTCTAAATATTTATTTATATATTTTTGTTTACGCATTGTTTTAAAAAATTATTTATTAAAATATACCGTACTTAACGTACTCAATACAAAAATTACATACTCAATGCCTTTCACGATGCATTCATAACGATTTATTTGTCACAATTATATTGACATGTTAATTTTTTGTTCCGTTTCTATTATTTAAACGCACTCTGTTATTTTGAACATCATAATCTATAATTATTATTGCTTTATTTGTTTAAAGAATCAATAGTATAAAATCATTTATGATAAAGCAAGTAAACTGAATAGAGCCAAAAACTCTTGTTTTCAAAAAGAATTCCGATGGCAATGGAACTTACTCAATGCGACCAAGGAAATTTAATGACTTTATACTATAGCAAAAGGATAACTTTTAGAAATTATTATGAGTTTGCGTTTCTTCGTCTGGGAATTCATTAACTATTCCATTAGTTGCATAGTTTATAGGTTGAGTAAGTTGACTAATAAACTATTTAATTTAGTAGAGTTTAAAAATAAGAGTATGAGTTTAAAAGTTGAATGACACTCAATTTTAAACGTAACAGTTGGATGTATGTTGTTAAACTTCTTCGCTCAAGATCTTGGATGTCGGGATTCTTTGCTCCCTTTAAAAACAAGTTGCAGAAAATTTACAAAAAGGTAGAAAAGTTTAGCAGTTTTGGAAAGTCTTCACAAATACAACATTGAGATTGAAACGTTACAGAAAGTTCTCAAAAAGGTTGGACGGTATTTAATTGGATTTTTTTTTACTTAGGAAAGTTCATGCTGACACGTCAGTATTAATGCTTTGGAAAACGTCATTATTTTTTGATATTAAGAATTTTTTCCTTTTTTAGAACTGCGGAAGCTCAAGTGGTACACAAGGTCGTTCTGCCTCAATAAACTAGGATATAATTAGCACGATAATTACACCGTCTCAAGCACCCGCGAGAATTCAGCTGACTTGTAGGTAGGTTTCAAAATATTAATCAGTGTCAGTATCTTTATTTATTGCATCACAAATATATTCCACAAGGTCTTAGGTATCTTCTATTTTCTTCTTCTCAGCATATATCCGTCTACCGCTGAATATTCGCCTTTTCTATAGATTTCCATATCGTCCTTGAGGCTGCGAATCTGGATCAGGGGTGCAATTTTTTAAATCTTACCTAGTGACTAAAGCTCATCAGAATGGCTGAAAGTCTATGAAAAACGGCCATTTTGGTAAGCTTTAGTCACCCGGTGAGATTCAAAAATCGCACTCCAGGTTGGCCCTGCCAACAAAGTCTTAGGTATAAAAAGACATAACATGATCTTTGTTAAAGTGTGTCAGTGAATATTATAGCCTATGCAACCGTTTTGGTCATCATCTAGTTACTGTTACGTCACTAGTAACAAATCTAATGTTAGTTTCTTCACGTCAAAGGAAAGTCGGGAATTTCCACAAACTTATTTTTGTTACTGTCTAATCGTGACGTATTTGACATTCTCTAGGCCTATTTCTAGACTTGCATTTTTACGTTTTAATTTTCTATTTTTTTTTTGTTTTTCTAATTACCTTGACGATCTTATTGTGAATTCCTTATATTTTGAAATATACATATTTTTACATTTTTGACTTTTCTCGTTTAAGAAAATGACGATAAAATAAAGAGTTGCGGAAGCAATACGAGATGTTAAGCAAGGTCTTCGCGCCCGATGAGCTACGATAATTAGCACGAGATTAACGCGCCGTCTCAAGCAGTCACGGGTGCGCATGCGACTGCTAGCGTAGAGTAAAGTCAAAGCATTATAACACTAGCGTTTATCTACACTAATATAATAAAGAGATAAACTTTGTTTGTTAGTTTGTTTGTATGTAGGGGGTAATCTCTGGAACTACTGAACCGATTTCAAAAATTCTTTCACAGACAGAAAGCTACACTATTTCTGGCGGACATAGGCTACTAATTTTACGTGAACTAAGTCGCGCGCGTCCGCTAGTCACTAATTTAAAACATCGATTCTATTTTCATGTAATGTATTAGTAATCCCACCAAAAACATAAATGTAAAAAAGGAGAGCCAAGTTCAATACAAAACTTATGCTTGGCTTTGGGCTTCAACGCAAAAAGAATGGAGATCTAAATGAGTGCCAAGTTTTATGCAAAATCCTAATATGTATTTATAGGAACAAAATAACATTATTAAGAAGTATTAAACTCTATTTTTGTGCTTTATTTAATTGGATACCTATAACAATTGCTGTTATTTAAAAATGTGAGATCTTAAAGTAGGTTAGGATTGACTTGGCCCTATTTTTTAACTATTTTTATTTTTAGATTTTTTCCTACGCTTACACACAATTACCAAGCTGGATTCCAAATTTCATCCTTCTAGGTCATCTGGAAGTAGGTTAGGTTTAGGTACTATAAGTCAGTCAGTCAATACTAAAATTTACGACTTTTTGACCTTCATATCTTTATAACCGTTTGAGCTAGCTTCATGAAACTTGGGCTTCTAGATGTCCTTATGGATATAATTAAACACACGTAGTTTTATGTGTTTACGTTAAAGAGGTTTTGAGTTATAGAAGGGTCAAAAGTGGCACCAAGTTGTTCGTGTAATATTACACTCGGCGCTGGCTAGCCAGTTCCTTTGCTTGAACTTGGCTTGATACGCTGCCGCGTGTCTAGATAATTTCATAAATAACTTACTCCGAACAAAACATAATGATACTCTGGTATTTATGTTGGTACATACTATTATGTATGACTCTTCGCTTTACATAACACCTGAGGCCGATTGCTAGATAAAACAAGTCTACAAAAAACAAGTAATCATCTTAAGGGATTTCTGCCAGTTAATCTTTGAGTGATCACATCGCCAAAAATCTACAGTAAACACGCCAAGGAGAGCATAAAAAATGAATATTGAGCAAAACTAAAATAGTACGCGGTGAACGCGGAAAAAAGCTAGTTGGTTTATAATATTTGAATGTTAGTATTTTTATAATGTGCTATGAGTTACGAAACCAATATTTTGCACAAACTTGGTTACAAACTTTAATAACAAAAACGGCGCCATCTCTCGTCAACTGACGGTAGCTGTAAAGGTACCCAGTTGAATATGATAACTTGTTAAAAAGTTTCATATAGATGACACCGAGGGTAGTTGTACCCTTAAAATCAATAATGTAATGACCGTAAGACGAAGCACATTGAAAAATTTGCAGGGTAGGGCAGCGGCAGTGTGGCGAAACTGGAAAACGCAAGGCACGGAATGCTGATGTTGCAGGTTCAAGTCCTGCCATTGCCCTAATTTTTCTTTGTGTTGTCATTACAATTTTAATTCAATATTTTGCAGTTAAATGAATGTTATCTTATCTTATCTTAAAGAAGCTGTAATTGGCAACCTACCCTAGATCGATTCAGGCTGAAAGCGAATCAGCTGCGACTGACAATGGCCCACAATGTCCGCATAAAGACTACTTATAGTCCTTTTCTTCCAATTTATGGCTTGCAATAATAGTTCTTTGTGACCCTTCTAAAAAAGCCACAAACATACATTTATAAGGACAAGCACTTCTTATAAACAAGAGTTCAGGTAGCAAATAGTATTTTATGCAACTGTTGCATAATGAGGGGTCTTAAAACACGAGTGTGGTTTTATGAAACGAGCGTCAGCGAGTTTCATAATAGGATCACACTCGTTTTTTAAGACCTAATTATGTACAGTTGCATACATTACTTTATCTACACACATGTCATAAGTACTCTATGATGGGTTCAGAAGCCATAGGGCAATGACCTGCATTGCTACTAGCTACTAGTGCTAGGTACCTATTAAATATCTATAGACTGTACACATTAATATAATGAAATAAAAAATAATTTTGAACAAATATAGAAACAAATTAGAAAAATTCTCATATTAATATTGGTTGTTATAATGCTGGTCATTGCCTACGGTTTCTGAACGCATTATAGAGCATTTATGATATATGTGTATATAAAGGTTATAAAATTAAGTAGGCATTCTTATGGGTAATTATTGATCAGCAACTAGTGTTTTTGATATTAGCACGAGAATAATGAATCTTAAGTGGTGATTTGGAAGAATTAATAAATAAAAACTTAAAATTCTGATGGTATCACGTCAAGTATTTTGTAATTCTAGTCTCTATTCAAAGCCACGCAGGTAATTTCTCGGATCCAGATGTTTACTAAACGGTTATATATTTTGATTACTACCGCGAGATCAAAGTCCCAGATAGATTGTAATTTAGCGCTTTAGTGGTGGCGCGATATAAATAAAGCAAAATAGGATGACTTGCTATAATTAACAGACATTCTCCGTCCGGATCGCTACCATCATCTTGCTCGCTAATCCTGCCGCTAAGCAGTAATGCTTGCACTGTTGTGTTCCGGCGTGGAGAGCAAGACAGCCGGTGTAATTACTGGCACAAGAGGAGTTCCATCTTAGCCCTCTGGGTTGACAACGCATCTGCAATCTCTTTGGTGTTGCGGGCGTCTATAGGCGGTTGTGATTACTTACTATCAGGTGATCCACTTGCTTGTTTGCCTTCCTATATCATAAAAAAACGGATTTCCCCGATTATTCATTACGAGGCCGCTTTGGTTGACGACATAACGCCAGAACTAACCACTGTTTCTGACATAAAATAATTCAACCTAAATAACTACACCAAAGCTGAATAATATAGAAATTTATTTATTAAATTTTCGCCTTCAGAACGTAAATATAGTTCCCAGCTTAGTGTAACTTGAGGATATATTTTCAAATCAAACATGCAGACCACCTGATGGAATAGAATGGAATAGAATAACATAACAGAACTAAAAATAATAGAGAAGAAAAACTTTATTCCATAGCACAGCTCAGAAAAAATAAGAATCACCGAGCCCAATAAAATCATTGATCCCATACCAGTCTTGAGGTCTGTCCCAGAGGGCATACCATTGAATTAGTACAGTTCCCGGCAAACAACTTGAGCATTGACCTTGACTTCGCAGTAGCCGTTGCTAGTACAAATGTGTATGCGCAAACTTACCCCCTCCTCTCGATTTATGCTCAAGTTATTTGCTTGCAACTATACCTTCTTTGAAAGTAAAAGGTTTTTCAAACACACTAAATCAGTGTTACACTTATCTTGCTTGTTACTTATTTGACTAGAATATTACATAAAAACGTACCAATAAATCTTTCATATAATTTGTTCATAATTTAAAAAAATAACACAAAGGTCTTATAAACGGAAATACTAAATGCTTTTAAAGGCACAATTTTTCTCTAAAGGCGCCTTTCACTTAAACTTCTCTGCTTGACTTTCTCCATCTCTGACCCTGTGCTAACCATCAAGTGAGGCTTAATTCAAAGCTTTTGTTAGTACAAAAAGAAAAATCCAGTACTTTCAGTAAGAACCTGGCGATTTCAAACGTCATCTAGGTGTAATTGGGCTGAAACGGTGCAAATGAAGACGGATGGTGGCTGACGACGCCTTGTCTCCTCGTTTACTAGGCTTTGTTATAAGTACGGTAGGTCATTATTCACGGCGTGGTTCCGTGGGAAATTATTAAAAAGAACTGTCTTTTTTACCCGATTGCGACGCAAAGGAGGGTAATGTGTTTATCAGCCTATATATGTATGTATGTTTGTTCCATTGTGGCGATCTAAAGACCAAATGCGTGGGCCGATTTTGATGATTCTTACGTCAATCGATTCGTCTTAATCTTGCCAGTGTCAATAAAGACATGACAATAATCAAATTTCGATATTACTGTGAAGATTTGAGCCGGTTTACATTTTTAATGGGTCCCGACTGTTGAAGCTCATGAAACTATTGCAATTGTGTAGGTATTCAACATTACTTAACAGAACTTTAGACTACTATTCTGTTTTAGTCTTTTCAGTTATGTTTTACTTTTTACGCAGCTGGGTTTTTGATTTTTTTAGTAAAAAAAAATACTGACACGAGAGGTATTTTATCTTAGCTCTCTGGGTTAGATTGAATTATTATGTAGTTAAAAAACATTCGTTAGTGGTACAATAGGAATCCACTGTATTTTCATGTGTCCACATAGGGATTTAAATAATAATAAAATAAATATATAAATAATCGTTAATTTCAAGTCTTTACAACATATATTTGAGGGTTCACGTGAAGGATCCCCAATAAAGAAAGAGAGCGACCCACTGAACCGAAACTGTAATTCATTCCGTAGGAATTCGCAACCAGGAAACGGAGATAAAATAAATACGAGAGCTCTGTTTAAATACGCACAAAAATTTTTCGAGTAAAAAAAAGAGATTCTACTTGCGTTCAGATAAATTATTCAAAAGTTTATACACGAGTATTCAAAAAGTGCTAACTTTTTACTTCTGTTTAGCGGAGCAGCTGTTAATTTTTGTTCTATGGTAATTAAAAAGAACATTTTTTTTTAATAAATCTAAAACAAGACTCAGTATAACTTGATGACCCAGTACATTTTTAGTAAAAAAAAGATTAAATATAATCACAAAATAAGCAGTAACAGGAAAACTGAGATGGACACGTACATAAGAACTTTAATACAGTTTTCAATTTTGAAAGACAACCCTCAAATAATTCTGTAATTTCATTCGTTCTCGTTAGGATCCCGCCGATGCCTAAAGAAGCGAAACATGCATAGATTGTGTAGTTTAAGTGGCGGTGGAGGTTAATAGATGTGTAATATAACACTACTTTTTAAAGGGTCAAAAATGGTCGTGATTGGCGGACAATTCAGGGTTTAGTTTTAGTCAATTGCCTTCGGAACCCTAATTAGGGCAATTAATGATTTGACACCATTATAAATTAGGACAAACAATATTATGGAAAGTGAAGAGCACCGAGCCACCCCAGAACCACCACAAATCTGATATTAATCAAAATATTCGCTTTAATTGAGTAAATTCCGGTAAACCATACTTTCTGCTATGTTGTGGTGGCGGTTTAATATTCATCAAGTAGATTAGGAACATTAATAGGCGGTTCCTATATTACGGTAAGTATTCCACTGACATACAATGTAAATAGTATTTTATGCAACTGCTATATAATGAGAGCCTTAAAACACGAGTGTGGTTTTATGAAACGAGCGTCAGCGAGTTTCATAATAGGATCACACTCGTGTTTTAAGGCCTAATTATATACAGTTGCATGCATTACTTTATCTACACACATATCATAACTGCAAAAAACCGTAACAGCAAAAAACCAACAAACGAATTACAACTAGTAATGGCGGCCATTCAATCTATCCGTCAAGACGAACGTTTTTTTTAAATCATAGACAAACGAATGAAGTCCCTATTGTCATGTCACTCGAGATCAAATGTCGTGAGTTTAAATTAAAAAATCATACTGAGTTGACGTTTCGTATCGATAACTGTTTTAATATCTGTGGATATTAGAATAGAGACCAACTTGAGTTTTGACAGCTGTTCCAAATTTAAATTCATAACGTCACGAGCAGTCACGAGATATCGGTAATGTGATGACCAATAAAGAACAGATTTACCTACTACCACAGACAAGAAAATTCTTATAATAACATTGGTTGTAATAATGCTGGTCATTTCCTAAGGTTTTTGAACGCGTTATGGAGCACTTATGATATGTGTGTAGATAAATATAATATATTTACGTCCAAAGAAGCAGATAAAACATCCAATATTTTGGACGTTACAGCGATAGTTACAGAAATTAGAAAGAATAAAAAACTTTTACTAGGCGAATTAGTTACAAGCTGCCAGTGTTAATAAGAGTGTGAACCCAGCACTTTCCATACAAACGGCGATAACGTTTTCCACCCTCTAAACCTTAACCTACAGCCATCATTTTTTTATATGTTATCATTTTGCCCTGGAACTAGGTTTGTATGTTTCGATTTTTTAAATATTGTTAATAGTTTCAAAAAAATTTACGCTTATGTGTTTTGTATGAAGAATATTAAAAAAATCAAAACATACAAACCTAGTTTTAAGGCATAATGACAACATACCAAAAAATCATTGCCATAGGTTAAGGTTTAGAGGGTGGAAAACGTTATCGCCGTTTGAATGGGGAGCGCTTTTTCTCGTTAATCATTATAGGATTTTGAATGAAAATGTCATCCATGTAAGTGACATGAGAATTACCCACCTACAGTGGATGGAACTAATAAAATAACGTAGTTTTTTTTTATAATCATTCTTAACTAGTGCCAGTACGTTCAATATGCTTAAAGCTTGCTGTGCTATTTACTGTTTTTTTTTTATTATTATTTTATGTAACTTGTGTATGCCATGTACTATTGTGATAAATTGCACTGTAATCTGTTTTGAAAAGAGAGGGAAAAAAAATAAACTGCTGAGTTTCTTGCGGCGTTTCTTCTCAGTAGTATATTCCATTTTCCGAAGCGCTAGTAGATTCAGACATGTAAAAGAACCTATACGGCCTACTTGCAAAATAAATTTTTCATTTTCATTTTTCATTTTGATAAAATTTCTTGCTGCTGGTATCATATCATCAGATTTTTTTTTTAGAACCGGGGGTTTTTCTGACATTGGTAAGTGCTTCTTACAATCATAAACCGTATCTAAATAGAAATATTGTGACGTTTGACTTGACTGTGGCTTTTTCTCCTTTAGTGAGTAGGTAGTTAACCTCAGAAGTAATATTTTAACACCTCGTCGCTCTCAGTAATGTGACATATTCGAGCAACTCTCACTTATCACGTTACTACGACAAGGTTCTTAAGTGTTTAGTTACTTCCGAGGCTGACTGTAAATTGCACGTTAATAATAATAGCGTAAAAGATGAAACCAGTGCGTCATTATGATTTAATAACAAAAGACAACTTTTAAAAATGATGTGTAAGGTAAATGAAAAACTGGCCAAGTGCGAGTCGGCCTCGCGCACCGAGGGTTTCGTCATCAATAACATCTATGCTATCAGCATTTTGCTTTGTTAGACCAAAAAAAAAATTTATTGTTTTATTTGTGCTGTGAGACCTTGCTTCTTGCCAAATTTCATAGCTCTAGGTCAACGGGAAGTACCCCATAGGTTTTTGGGTGTCTTGCGAATGTATGAAACATGCGGTATAAACGGCCGTAGCTTTTGATTGCTTTGACTTAGAAGTTTGTATTTTATTTATTATTTATTTATTTAAACTTATTGCACAAAAAAAATATATTTAAATGTACAAAAGGCGGACTTATTTCCACGGCTCTAAGGGACTGCAGACCTGAGTATTTGATATTAATTGTAACAGACAGACGCACAACAAAGTGATCCTATAAAGGTTCCGTTTTTCCTGTAGAGGTACGGAACCCTAAAAATAGTAAAATTAATGAAAAATCTTGGAGAGTTTGTGTTTCAGTGAAACAAAATTATGAAAGTAAAGAAGAAAATACAGTCCCTATTTTATTTCATAATACATTTTTAGAAACATGATAAAACACTGAAAGTTTTATTAAGCGACATGCTATCTCTGCAAAATCTGGAATTATTTCAATAAAGAGAAGTTTTATAGTTTTTAACTCCATTTGTTATTATTATATGAATTAATACTAGTGTTTCATTATCTCTGCTGGTACATTTTACTAACACAAGTGACGTCATTTAAAAACAAACCATTTTGTTTGGAATACGAAAGTACGAAGTTAATATTGTGCTGCGTAGGTTTTCTATTCGTGATATTTGAAAACATAGTGACTGTAGAAAACTACAAATAATTTTCATTAAAACAAAAAGAGTTAAAAAAAAACTTTCTGACATTTTTTTACTTGAACGTGAACGGTATAGAACCATGAGCTTGTAAAATGTTTTTTTAACTGTCAAAAACTAGACTTAAAATTCTGCGACTTTCTAGTCGCATTGCAATGCGACTGAAAAGTCGGCTTGCAACGGCTACTGCAATTATGCGTTAAAACAACAATACGTGTTTTCTTGGTTGACTAAGCATCACGGGCGTAGCCAGAGGGAGGTTTTGGGGTTCAAACCGCCCCCGCCCCCCCCCCCCCCCCCCCCCAGTTCAGATATTAACATTCATAGAATTAAAATAAGAACAGGCGTGCGGCATATCTCATAGATTCATAGATTACTAACTATTAACTAAATTACCCCCCCCCCCCCCCCAAAGCCTGGCTACGCCCGTGCTAAGCATATTTGTAATTTGCCTTCGAAGTGACTTGTTTAATAGAGTTGCGAGTGTAGCAACTAGTAAGCATTGAGGGCGTATATTTGCACACGTGCCACTTGCTGGCAACAGTGCAAGCTCATCGCTTTGCCCGGCTATTCTAAACGCATAGAAAGGAAGTCGACGTCGAGGCATACCTCTGTCTCACTCACTTGTGCTAGCGCTAGAGCAAGACAACGTGCTGTCTAGATGTCGAACTACACGCTGTTGCGCTTTCCTAGACTAATCTTCACGACCGTCCACTTAACCGGGACTGCATGTCCACAAGCTGTCAACTGTGAAGTCGCAGCGTTGGAAAATGAACAAAAAATTGCTTGGAAGCGCCATATTTTTTTTTCAGTAAAATTTTACACAAAAATCTTTTCAATACACAGAGCACATAAAATTCCTTGTGCTCGGTTAAAAGTTTGCGCCATAAAATTTTCATACAGTACTTCAAATAATAATATGATTAGTTCTAAATTTGTTTAAAACAATATTGACTCAGCGAAAAGTGTTAAGGGTTTTGGGCAAAAGGGTGTCTGGTAATGAATGGATAATTTATGAACTGGTGATTTAGCTAGTTTAGAAAATGAAGAAATAGTTTTAGTAAAAGTGCTAGCGTTTTTTAGATATTTATACATAGAGTTTCCTTATTCTTTTGTTGCCTAAACGTGTAAATAATATTTACATTGCGAACTAGCTATGTAACTGTTATCACCACACGGAATATCCACTCATTATCCTGTATAGCAATACAGAACACAACATGCTATTGGCGTGTTAAAACCACGCAGTCGTCTACCTCGGGACTGCTGAATAAACTAGTCAATTCATTTTCCATCAGCGAATATTCAGTCGTAAAATAGCTCCGCTAGGACAGGTGTCTTACGTCGTGAATTTCTATTGCTCAAGAAACGCTCCACGGTTTTATTGCTCTCTTGAGAGTGATTGGAAACATGACTTTAAAAGCCAGTGTACCTGACATGTTCGTAATTTTCATAAAGGGCATTACCTGCGTTTATTTTCAACCCAACACATGTACTCTTTTAGAAGTATTCCAACCAAGGTCTATTTATTTTTCGATGACGTCAAACTCGTGAAGACAACTCATCGCACGCTTAGAATTAAAGCGACTCAATTCTGAATATGACCTTTCCCAAAATTAAACCCTATGTCTTTTAGTTAAGGTGATATTTTGGGACGTGTATACTTCAGAAATGGGTCGCTTTAATTCTAAACGTGCGTCATGTCCTATATTTTTAACCCTAAGCACATTCTAAACGGGGGAATGGTTCTATGTGATCAAAGTCGCAGGTGGAAACGACTCGAATAAACTCAGAATGGCGTTTGAATTAAACTTATTGAAAGCGAGAACTATGATGTAGGTATTCAGCAAGTTTCCTCCCTTGACGATTGAATACGTTACAACTTAAACACGACTTTAGTTCGGGTTGTATCGAAACCCGCAATCAATGAACGTACAGTTTTAGGACGTGAAATGCCATGAGCTATAATTTTCTAGAATATGTTAACGATATTGCAGCTACAACTATTACAGGTACGAGTAATATTTATTTAAGAAAAATACAATATAAGTCACAAGACATTAACAATTTGCTTATTATCAACATACAATGTTTGAAATAGGTAAGGCAATAGATCATAGGTCTGTGAAAATGATTACGTCGTCGATACCAAGGGTCGGAACGCGCATATCATTTCAAAAACTTAACTCTGTTCCGAGCAGTGGAGACTTCCTTATGTTAATAAATGAGGGTTCCTTTTTTGTTTTGAAGTATGTCAACTCAAGAAACATTGTCTTTATACATTTAATTTATAATAATTTAATAGCACTCACTGACATAACGTAACAAAAATAACTCGAGGAAGAAAATCATTTCGATTTACACTTCTTTAAAATGTTCTGTCTACAGACAAGAATGTATTTACTTTGTGTACATCTCTTTACTATGACTTTTATATAGTTTCAGGTATTACTTTGCGGAGGTCTATGAATCTAAGTAATTTGTTCCAATCTATTTTTAAAGCCCATTGGCTCATATTTTAAATTAATTGAAATTTAACTACATCAGTAGTCTAAGCGCACAACGTTGAGAACACGCCTGCAATAGATGAAAACCTGTGATAGTTAAATCTATTTGCTTCTTTGATCTCGGGTTATTACTCTAGGGGCTTATTTTCCTAAGAGGCAGTTTCCACTTTGAAACTTGATCAAGATTCAAGACCATTTGTGACAATTGAATATTTTAGGTTGCATGGGCCCATAGACAAAATTACCTTAAAAACTAACATACGTATTTATAAAACAAAACATTAAAACTAGCACATTACTTCGGCAACGTGTGACCTAGTTTCGGGGTGTCCGGCAACCATCCGCGAAAACGACGGAAAGCGACTTCCTTCGGCCAGAAATCCTGCATCATGAAGGTCAACAGATAATCGGTCGACGATTTTATTAAGTACACCACCTGTCACTTCATACTAATTTCAAATTGTATTAAAACTCAAGTCAGATACAAACCACCATCATTTTTATCTAATCTTAACTCAATAGGTTTAACTCACCGGTGGCAATAAGACCGGACAGGTTTAGTTTATCTCTGTATACGTTCCTTTCTTATGTATCTAGTTAGACAGAGACGCAGAGAGGGGTGAAATAAACCTGAGCCGTCATTATATAAGGAATGTTTTAAATTTGATAAAAACAAAAAAGATATTTAGTGATTTTTTTGTACTTCAGCAGACATTATTTTTTCTAAAAATATGTCATTTACACGAGTTGCAACTGCTTTAAATAGACTTTCAATACTATCAATATGACTATAGTTCACAAACTATTCTCAGCAAAGAATAAAACCTTTTAATATTATGACGATTAGCGCAATAGGTAGGTACGTCAGTATTTGTTCTAATTTATGTTTTTCGAACGTCGGAAAAAAGTTTAAAATAACTAATTTAAAATTTTATGTCTTATTCAGAGATTTTTTACGGAAGTTTTTTTTTACATCTTAATTGTATCCCTGCAAAGCCGGGGCAGGTCACTAGTTTAAATATAAATCAGCAACAAATCTCGTTATATATTTCCTTATCCTTCAGTTCAAAACATTTGATCCGATATTGAAATTTGGTGTATAAATTTCTTATCTCGGAATAAGGGTAGTTTTCCGCTATCATATCAGATTCATGATTCGAATCGTGTTGACTTTATGTTAATACTCGGTTAGATGTTTGCATAAACGGGGCCACTTGGGACCGCACTGAAAAGTTCAGTGGACATTTTATGAACGAATCCATGCAAAGTTTTCCACTTCGAACTAACCAGGATATGCAGGATCTGACAAATGTTTATTTACGAAACCAAATTGCGTTGTCTGTAAATTGTGTATGTAAATTTTGGATTCCATATTGGAACGAAGATGGAAGACCACGAACGACTATGTATTTCAGTGATGCAGAAGCTTTGTCGAATATTTCAGCTTTTTAACACCATTTGTCATTTTCCAGAATTTAATAAAAAAAAATGAAATCATTAATAATTAAGTTGACTACTCCACAAATAAAGATATAGACAATTAATAAAATGTGGCGTTACTTTGCGGAGGCACATATCAACATAAGATGTTTTTCCGAATCGGTGGTAAATTTTCTGACATTCATAAGGACTTCCTGTAAGCCTAATTTGAGTGAAGATATTTTGACTTTGACATTGGCAATATAAGTCTTCTCATCAACGCCCGTATAGGGCGGGACTAGTCCCATTTAGCAGTGATCCGAAGCGAAAACAAATGAATCACGCGCCACGTTAAGTCTCGTCATCAATCTTGAATGGTCCTGCCTACACCTTTTTACCCCTACTAATGGTTCATTAGGTGTAGTCGAAATAATTACTAACACAAAAACGGCCTTTAATGTTGCTGTGGCCCTAACATGACTGGCCAAGGTTAGTTTATCTGCGTCCCTTTCTTATGACACTAGTTAGACAGAGACACAGGGAGGGGTTAAACTAAACCTGGGCTGTCATGTTAGGACCGCAGGTGTTAAAAGTGCTTAACATTTATAAACCGTTTAAGAGAAGAAATTGAAAACCAAACTTTAGGTGTTAGATCAATGAAATGAAGTATAGTCTATCAAAAGCCTGGGCCACATATGTACCCCTGTCTTCCTAGCCAAGATCCATATCCGTGACCATTCCCTGTGCGAGTGTGGACTAGGTGCAGGCACCCTATACCACTTGTTTTTTGATTTTCCAAGAATCGTAACACCCCTGTATGATCTCCTTCCTCCCAATATCCCCCGTCCTGTCAATATAAAATTCCTACTGACATTAGCTCACTCCAAATTTGTGTATACGTTGTGTAAGTTTCTTAAAACTAACAGTCTGTACTTGTATAGTCGACCGAGAAATTGCTTGACCATTTTTCGACCGTATTACAAAGGAATAGGGTTAAAAAGTAGCCAAGCAATTACTTGGTCGACTATAAATAGTCTAAAAATCCATGTTTGTGCTGTCTTTTATTCTAGAATTTCACCAGAGTCTCCTTGCGAATAAAACGTCGGAAGACGAATAGACCGACCAAATTCTCTAACACCGTGCGTGCCTTCCTCAACCTCGACATTGGCGGAATCATCAAGAGTACCGATGGCGCTATAATATAAAAATTGAATTGAAATTGTCTATCAAAAAATGTTTTCACCACCTCTGTATTGCAGTGGAATAAGATTCAAAATTGGTAAGATAATTCCTTTATACAAAATGAAGTCTCGTTACATTATTGAAGGCAACAGTTTAAGAAGGTGGAAGATAATCTAACTTCCCATAGTACATTTCATAATTATTTCTTAGACAAAGATGAAACTTCAAGTATTGTTTCTGTTGTTACGAGCTTGGTAAAGCATGAATGTTAGAAGTTTCTTATTGTTTCTTAACGACAAGTTCCTTCATAAATTCATTTAGGTACTATAATTTTGTTATTTTTAATGTCTGCTTACATTTAAATTAATTTGTCTAGGGAAATTATTTTAAAACCACTAAGAACAAACAAAAGACCTTTTGCTTTCTCCAAAGCGTTTGCGTGTTGAATTTCTAGTGTATATCTTACCTGCCTTTTTGTCCCTCAATGCATTATGGTCAGCCAGTACACTAAGCCCTAAAACGGTTAGAATTTGGCTTTTCCAAGTGTAGATCCGACTATTTATCCATGCTGGCAGAAATAATGTGATGAGCTCCACCAACTGGTACAGACCAATCTTCCAGAGATTTTAAAAACAGTGCGCTGGAGCAGTAGAAGTGAACTCCAATCCTTTCCCTTACCCACAATGGGCACTTTAGCATATAACACTAATTTCCGCCTCGCCGCCAGCCTTAGGGTAGCAGCATCCCATATCGTCCAACAAACGTCTCATATCGCTGCTGTTAGCGGCAGGCTCATACGACCTCCTTTGGAACAGCCTAAGTTGTCACAGTTCTTTTAAGATTTGTTTCGCCTTTATTCGTCAGTCGTACGACTTCTTTAATATGGTATTTTACCGCTCCATTTAATATATATTCCTATTAGTTCACAAGTGTTATTTATTTCCGAGCCTGACCGTCAAAGCCAAAAAGTACAAATACTGACAGGCTCGACATCATAGCCTGGCGCATGCTGGCAACTCTTTTTATTTGTGGCCATTTGGAATAGACTTTTCTACTTCAAAAGTAAGTCTAATTTTAACTGTTGATTGTTTTTTTATTTGTTTGTTATTCTGTACTTAATACATAAGATACTAAACTGACAATAAATCAAAAAAATCGCATTTTTTCATAACTAATATTTAAGGTCACGTCACCCTCTCAACACAAAAGCCACGGTACATTTGAGCCCCGGTCTGTCAGATCGTTTCTCCATAGAATACGCTCAACCACATCGATCATCTATTCTTCTGTGCGATTTCGTTTAGCATTGTTGACTGTGCGCAGGTGAACGGACGGCTAATGGAGCGAAAACGTTCGTAAGTACAGTCAAGGAAATTGAAACACATACCACCGTAGAACCTAGTCGAAGAGACATACGCATGACTTGTATGACATAGATTGGCGTTTAACGCGTCGCGTCATTGCGATAGGGTTCTAAGGTGGTACGTGAATATATTTACCCCTACTGTACATTACTATTGTGTGATCCTAACATGACCCCTCAAGTTTAGCTTATCTCTATTTGTGTCCCTTTGCCATGACAGTCTTTAGACAGCTGCAGGGAGGGATAAATTATTATATACATATCTATTGCAGCCATGGTTTACATAAGGTGTTACAGACGAGAGTGTGCACATGGCTTCCTGTTAGGGCACTGCAATGTCTTATAGCTAACTTAAGATTATGTACATTTCATTTTTATCTAACTTTTTTTAATTGAACTTCTGCCAAGTGAGGGTCGCTGGAGTTTACTGTGAAATAAATGGTCAAGCGACTTAATAATGTAACGAGTTGGAAAATCCAAAAATAAACATATGAAAATTTATTTAAACAACTTTAATTGAATATTATTAAAAACTCGGTTTAAAACCGTATGTCAGGTTGCAAGGCGATACAATCTCAAAAGTCTGACGGAGCTAGTTTCCAGTGTGAGTTACGTTAAATCAAGTGTACTGTCAACATTAAATTTATTAATGCCTGCTTAAAGTATTTTTTGAACGTTTCACATAATGTTTTCTATTACATGCATATTTCTGCCAAAGAAAGTTAGTGCTGAGTTTTTCCTAACGTCTCCGACATAAAAAATTACATACAACCTACGTAAATTTGTCAGCATGTTGTTTCTATTTCTAGACGTAATCTAATAATTTCGTAATTTAATATTCTCACCTTCTGCAGTTAAAGTCATCAAAATAAAAATTGCTTTGTCATCATTCTAATGTTTGATAATGGATTACTGAATAGTAATCAGGGAGCTGTTGCCATAACCATTCGTGGTACGTTGACTGAGCATAAAAATGTTCAATATAAATATGATAAATAAATTACAATATGTTGAAAATATTATGGGCGTTTATCGAAACTACTCAATGTTAAAAGGAAGAGTAAGACATTTAATTCAGTTGCGCATTTTTATTGAAATTTGTGCTATACTCGTTACGTATTTATATATTTTTGATATGTATTTCGCTGAATTCTCAGCAGAAAACGCTGATACTTTCGGCTACATTTTTGTTCTTTATTACATAACATTTGAGATGGTCAACTCGCTTGTTGCCATTGTTATGGGGTATTGTTCAACAAAGCATTTTAAGGAGTTTCATCATTACATCAGCGAATTTCACCAACTATACGAAATGGACCAAGATACAGAAAAGAGACGATACAAAAGATTTTATGTCCACGTGACCCTGTTCAATGTTGCCATGGCTATCATAATAATGATATATACTTACGAATGTTATGACGCATTTGAAATAGCTGCATTATCAAAATTTTTGATTATATACTTTGTTACTGGAACGATTCACCAAATACGATTTTTTTATGAAAATTTCACTTTCTTCCAATTTATTGAGGTTATTATTGGGCTTCTGAAATTTATTAATGAATCAGTGTCGGAGGCTGTAAATAAGTTAAGTGGGGAATATAAAGGTAACGAGGCAGAACTAGAGAAAGTCCGTGGACAGCTGGAAAAATGGGCTGAAGGGTGTACATTCTTGATGACCGCCAGCGACAGCCTACGTGACTTCTTTGGAGTTCAGGTGAAGCATTCCTACGATGAAAATATCTTTTTTCTATAACTAAAAAAGTATTAAAACCACGTGCATTCTTTTTCAGATTACGATCTCGTTGTGTTCGGTTTCAATTTACTACATCATGCTTCTATACGAAAGCGTCAGTTACTTCAACACCGTAGTAAGAACTCACAAATTATTATTCTGTAGACCCCTGTTCCGGATCGTAGAGCTAGCCTCGGAAGTAGCTACACACTTAAAAACATTGTCGTATTTAGTAAGGTATGAAAGGAGAGTTGGTCGAATTGGTCACATTACTGATAGCGACGAGTTACTAAAATGTTTAGCTACTTCTGAGGTTCACCCAGATCTGAGTTAGATTTTTAATTAATTTTTTATTATTAAATTTATTTGTAACCGAAATTTCGATTTTTATTTTTAAATGTTTAACATTCAAATTCTTAAATTAAACTGCTATGTATTGACCACACAAAGAAAAATTAGGGTAATGGCAAGACTTGAACCTGCAACATCAGCATTCCGTGCCTTGCGTTTGCCAGTTTCGCCACATTATCGCGCATTTAGCGGTAATGTGGCGAAACTGGAACATTACCCTAATTTTTCTTAGTGTTGTCATTGCATAGCATTTTCATTTTTTATTAGTTTAGTAAATAAATTAAATTCTGCCTGATTTGGTTGAATTTATCTGAAATTAGACTTTGTTTAAAAGATAAAATCGTCGATTTCTGCTACTAAAAGTCATAATAGCAATCATCACGTAGGGCAAACACTCCTATTGTCGGCACCTTCAACGATTTGGCAACAGCTTATTTCAATGCAAAAACGTTGAAAATCCTACCAACACAAGTGCCAACGTCTTGTAGGTAGTTTGGGTGTCAATAAAACGGGTGTTTCCCATACGTCTATTTCATTGTACTGCAACTATTTCCAGAAGATAATTGTTTTAGAGAAATGATCCTGGCTATATCAGGAGTACTGTGTGTTCACTGGTGAGCTACACATTGGTAAAGCTACTGGTAGTGACTGCCGGCCAGCGTGCGCAGAACCAAGCAGAAACTCTTACCAGGAATGTGACATACCTGCACAACGTTCTAGTGGGAAGTAAGTCACTATCGTCATCATCATTTTCAGCCTGCACACGTCCACTTCTGAACATAGGCCTTTCCAAGAGAGCGCCACCAAACACGATCCTCCGCATTCCGCATCCAGCCGCTACCGGCCATCCTACCACTCGTCATACTAGCACTAATTTATCATTACTTTTTTTTACTTGGCTCTTGCTCTTTGTCTGTCCCTACTATGATACTCCGTTCACACACTCAAAGGTTAACTGGAAGGGATCCCTTAAAGGGATAAGTTCGCCTTTGTACGTCACTGTATCTCTTTTTGTAATTAATGTTTTTTGTACAATAAAGGATTTACATATGTACATTCTAGCATTTTTTCCCGTTTCTTAATTTGAGGTACGCTTTGACCATTATCCCAGATTTGGTAGGTCAGGTTATTGAATTGGTGCGACTGCCACCACTTCGTAATCCCTGTTCCAAGGTGACCAAACCGACAGAATCATGTTTAGACGTTAATTTACATGATTATGCAGATTTCCTAGCGCTATTTTCACTCACTTTAAGAGCGTTGGTTAATAACAAGAACTAAGTACTCAGGTAATGTAGATAAGTTAGAATAACTCATTTGGACATGGTGACCGCTGAGGACCGAACTTGGTATCTTACGATCACGAGTTCTCTACCCTGGTTATTGGCCACATGTTCTGTGGGAATTAAGTATGAAAATCATAAACTGGCGAAGTTTAAAAGCAAAGGGCCTAGCTACACGGACGGTTCTCTCACCGCGGGAATTCACCGTGAAAGATGGCACAGACTATCGAACTACGGATTGCAGTTTACCGCTGTTTTTTTCTTCTTCATAATGGCACAACCACCATTCGCACAAGCTTTTTCCCAGAATGATACAAACACATACCGCCGTCGTTAAGTTTGATGAACGGTTTTCAGCTACAATTTGACGCTGCATGCGGCGGTTGACTTTATCCCGCTTGTCAACCGCGACAGGAAACCACGCAGTGTGTTTTGGGTAACATAACGTCAGTATTAATTTATATCTGCAACGATTTACAAACGGTTTCCCATGGCGGGAGAACCGCCCGTGCAGCCAGCGTGTAATTAATACTAAAAACAATTAAAACGAGATTTTAAAAACCCTGATATGTGATATTCCTCTAAACACTTAATTATTGTATTTTAATTCATGCCTACGATCTTTTGTTAAGGCTGTCAATAAAATAATAGTATAAAACACATAAAAAGTGAAGAAATAGAAGATATTTCAGATTACAATAACAAAAATAAAAACAAAACAATTATTTAATGATGTAGAACGATCATATACCGAATAATTATAAACCTTAACACTGCAATATCCACCTCCTTATATCAACTGCCTCTTTAGGCAAAGTTACAAACATAATAATACAAATGTCTTAATAGTTCCAGGCGGCGAGGCGGCGGAATGCGCACGGGCGGCCGCAGGGCTGGCGCGGCGGCTGCGCGCGGCGCCGCTGCGCGTGCGCCTGGTGTCATCTCTCGCCCTGCAAATGACTCTGGTCGCAGACATCCTCACCGTCGTCGCCAACTACACTATCCTAATGCTGCAATTTAACCATGTCGTGTAGTGAACATATTACGTTTTTTTTATTTGTTCCACGCTTGCTTTATCTCTGCTTATATTCAATAATACGTATAAACTGACAGATATTATAATGTAAGTTTATATTAACTGAATAAACTAAACTAAAGTTTGCTTGGAACTTTTTCGTGGGATCGAATTAAAACGAAGGTTGCAATAAAATCAAAGGAACTGACATAGACTTAAGTAGCAGCTGGTGGGGATATTGCTCGCAGAACGGATAAACATTAAAAACAACCTCGGTTGTATTGCAACCCGTCGGCCGCCTTTCTCTATCACCATAAATGTATCACGCTAGATTTAGCTAGCTAAGTCTAGCGTAAGCCACCCAGATACGAAACCAATTCCTTCAAATCAACTCAATCAGCTATACCAATGTGTTGGCCAGCTTGATTTGTGCTGAGGGACTTATCTTTGTTGTTGCAGTTCAGGGGTGCAATTTTTGAATCCCACCAGGTGACTAAAGCTCATCAAAATGGCCGCATTTCTATGAAACACGGCAATTTTGGCGAACTTTAGTCACGTGAGATTCAAAAATCGCACTCCAGTTGTTCAGATCTACTCATCTTACGAGGCACTACACTGCGATATCATTGCCTCATAATGGCGATTGGTGACGGATGAATATACGAGAATGCTTGAGATTAAGGGAAGACAGTCCACGTAAATACATTTTAGGTTCATTCAGAATCTATGTTAGGTTTGTAATGCCATGGCGCTTTAGCTGTAAGTTAGAAATGTATTTAAACGCAATAAACAATGAACGATGCGCATGATCTAGGTCTAAATTAAGGTTTTTTAATAATAGCGAAATTATTACATATTGAAAATAAAATATATTTTAAATTTGAATAGCTCCGTATTTAATCATTATTTATGCAATCAAAAATGCAAGCAAACCTGCAAAGAGGTATGCGTGCCAGTAGACAAGCCACGCTAGACAAGCCAACCATGCAAGCGTTAGTTTTTGAGTTTTTGCGACTAGAAACATTTAAAATGACCATAAAAGAGTTTAAAGAGTTCAACGGCTCGTTTTATTTTTTAAAACTTAATAATATAATTTTTAAGCGCAATATTTGTGCCCACGCATGTAGTAACTCTAAATTCAATATAAATAAAAGAAGGTAAGAATATTATTCTTACCTTCTGCATCAATAGTCAATAGAAAAAAGCAATTACTTCGTCGTCCTACTAATGTTTGATAATGGATTACTGAATAGTAATCAGGGAGCCCTTGCTAAAGCCATACGTGATACGTTGACTGAGTATAAAAATGTCCAATATAAATATAATAAATAAACTAGAATATGTTGAAAACATAATGGGCGTTTATCGAAACTACTCAATGTTAAAAGGAAGAGTAAGACATTTAATTCAGTTGCGCATTTTTATTGAAATTTCCGCTCTGCTTATTACGTATTTATATATTTTTCATTGGAATTTCCGTGAATTCTCAGCGGAAAGTGCTGATACTTTCAATTTTATTTTTGTTCTTTATTACATCACGTTTGAGATGGTCAACTCAGTTGTCGCCATCATTTTGGGTTATTGCTTCACTAAGCATTTTAAAGAGTTTCTTCATTGCATCACCGCATTCCACCAACTATACCAAATGGACCAAGATTTAGCAAAAAGACGATATAAAAGATTTTACTTCGATATAACACTGTTTAATGTTGCAATGATTTCCATAACAATGATATATGCTTATGACTCATTTGCAATAGTTGCATTATCAAAATTTTCGATACTACACTACACAACTGGGACGATTCACCAATTACGATTTTTTTATGAAAATTTTACTTTCTTCCAATTTATTGAGATTATTATTGGGCTTCTGAAATTTGTCAATGATTCAGTGTCGGAGACTGTAAATAAGTTAAGTGAGGAATACATAGGAAACGAGGAACAACTAGAGAGCGTCCGCAAAGAGCTGAAAAAATGGGCTGAAAGTAGTAAATTATTGGTAACCGCTAGCGACAGCCTACGTAACTGCTTTGGAGTTCAGGTAAAGTATTACTTGTGTATGAGATGACAAATATATCTTATATTTCTAAGCTCTTAGATATTTTAAAATGCTCTAAAATTACGTGCAATTTTTTCAGATTACGATCTCGTTGTGTTCGGTATCAATTTACTACATTATGCTTCTATACGAAAGCGTCAGTTACTTCAACACCGTAGTAAGAACTCACAAATTTTAATTCTGGCTATTCTCCCTCTGGATCGTACTTGGTTTAGTAAATCTCGCTTGCCATACATTGGGACAATGATTCAGTGGTTTAGTTTACCTGAGCATGTCTCTATGTGCGTCTCTTTTTTATGACACCAGTATGACAGTGACGTAGAGAAAAATAAATTAAACCTTGGCTGATCATGATAGGGCTTTGCGAGGGCAATGGGCGCGTTTGAGCCAGGTACGATGTGGAGTTCTTAATTTTTTATTTTTTTATTTAGTAAATAACTATATGCTTAATTGCTCCTCCTAAATATTAATTTTATCTTATTTTATACTAATATTGTTCAAAAAAAACTTTATGTGAGAAATAAATTAAATCATCGATCGTAGCAAACCCTCCTGTCGTCAGCATCCATCAAATGCTGGGTTAATGCAACCTTTTTAACGACAAAATTGGTGACAATCCCGCAAAAACTAAGTGTCAATGACTAGTATTTAGTTTGGGTGTTTACCTTTCTTCTATTTTATTGTACTAAAACTCTTTGCAAAAATAAATTGTTTCAGAGGAATATTCCAGCCCTTATCAAGGGCACCATGTGCTCCCTGGTTAGCTACACATTGATAAAGCTACTGGTTGTGACCGCCGGCCAGCGAGCACAGAACGAAGCAGAGTCTCTGACCAGGAATGTGGCAAATCTGCACAACGTGCTAGTGGGAAGTAAGTAATCATCCCTGTCAGTTTCGTTGTCTGCTTCAAAATGACACTATAGTCACGCATGATCACCGCCCTCACATAAGCTCTCGCGCAAGCAGAATATCATAATCAGGGGAAACCGCCGTCATGTAGTTTGACAAAATATCTCGGCTGCGGTTGACGCTGCGTGCGACGGTCGATTTCCTCCCACCTGTGAACCGCGACGGGAAACCGCGCAGTGTGTTTCGCGTGATAAAAAGTTCATGAATGTCGAATTGTGTCTGGGATGGTTTCCCGTAGCAGGAGCACCGCCTGTGGAGCCAGCGTATGATTCATACAATAAACAAGTAAAGTAATAACAAGGTTTTAAAAACCGGACTGGCTACGGAAGCTTAGCACAGACACTAAACTATTATATTGTTGTACATACCTACCATTATTTCTTAGGGCGGTCAAAAAATACATTCACATTTAAAACACTATAGGAGACAAAATATAAACAGAACAATTCTTTAACAAAACAGAATGATCAGATGCCGCCTAAATACAAACACTGCCGTACTTTCCACCTTCTTACATCAACTACCTACTATAAGCAAACTACTTTTAATTATAATAATATAAATATCTTAACAGTTCCAGGCACCGAGGCGGCGGAATGCGCACGCGCGGCGACGGGACTGGCGCGGCGGCTGCGTGCGGCGCCACTGCGCGTGCGGCTGGTGTCCTCGCTCGCCGTGCAGATGACTTTGCTCGCAGACATCTTTGCTGTCGTCGCCAATTACACTATCCTAATGTTGCAATTTAACCACGTCGTTTAGTGGATATATTACGTTTTTAATTCACTCCACGCTACATATAAACTCAGACATCTGTGTGCGTAGGTGTAGACGCCGTCACAGTCCTGAGGTGGCGGTACATCGATAGTTTGTACTATTTGTGGTTTGTTACACATTTAATAATATTTTTAATTTGTCATTTTTTTTAAATATTACCTGTAACATTTGATTTATTATTATAATCTATTTAGATTTCTGAAATTCAATTTTTATTTATTGAAACAAATACAACAGCAACATGATTATTACAATTACAATTTATTTTAATTGTTTTGATTCAGTCCTTTAATGGAGATTATTTTCTAATATAACTTTTACATCTATTTTTCGATTTGTTTGCTATTTTCTGTTTATTTTTTGTTTAATAATATTTGTTTTGACGATCTCAATGAACATAATGTAACTTTGATATGCACAATTTATATGTAATGATATATTGAGAAATAAATAAACCTAAACACATAGTATAATGTACACATTAATATTAAGGTCATACAGAAAAAAAATATTTTGGGTTTTATACCCAGGCCGATTCTAGAGAAATACCGTTATTTCTTTAGAATCAGGCTGGGTACACCCAGAAAACTTTACTTTTCTATTTACTCCACCCCGTGGTGGATTATAAACTGTAAACCTCGGTTGTAACCTATTGAGTATGAAACTTTATCGCCATAAATGTATCGCTAGCAGAGTCTAGCCAAGCCAAGCCAATTCGCCAATATAAAAGCCGATTTGGCAGTTGCGAAGCCAATTCTTTCTGCTGGATGTTCAAATCTACCCAATCTGCTATACCAATGTGTTGGCCAGCTTTATTTGTGTTGAAGGACTTGTCTTCTTTGTTGTAGTTCAGTTGCTTAAAACCAATCATCATGCGATGCCAAAGATGTGCTAACTCGGGGCACGTTATAGGGATTTAAAGTCGATAAAAATTATGTCGATATATATTTGTGTACGTATACACATTGGAAATCCTCTACTGGTCTACTAAATAAAGAGGCACAATATAGTGAATATTTTCATCTAGACGGAAATCTTCATTACCATCATGAAAAAAATACGCTTTTTCATTTGTTTATTGTTTTCGTTTGAAAATGTAAAGAGAACGAATAATATTTATAATTGTTGAATAACATAAATTTTATATTTATTAGGTATACAGAAAATATTTACATTGGAAAAATTAACACTAATACAAAGATTATTATATACATTTATTTACAGCAAGAACACGTCGTCCAAGTTTGTGCTGCGAGGCATGGACCAAAGAACGCTGGCGCTATTACCCCGCTGTATGGCGAGACTGAGCCTCTGAGCAAAGTAGGCGCCAGCTCTGAGGTCTCCAGAAGCGTGGACCAGTTTTGTGCCAATGTCTTTGACTAATTTCTTGGCCTAACATCTCGATTTTGACAGTAATATTTTTTCCCATATAAATATTTTGCTACATCACTTTAGTATGTGTGTTCCGAGTTAGCACACGTTTATGCTACGCACCACACTGCGATGTCCCACGGGTGCGATTGGAGATGGATGAGAGTACAAGAATGCTTGAGATTGAAGGAAGACAGTCCATGTAAATACATTTTAAAATGATTCAGAATCTAGATTAGGTTTGTAATGCGATAGAACTTTAGCAGTAAGTAAGTTAAAAACGTATTTTAACATAAGAAACAATAAACGTTGCGCATGATCTAGGTCTTAGTTATTTAATGATCCAGTTACGTTAGAAACTGGGCATTTTCCGGGATAATGAGTATACCATGTCTTTCGCCGGGCCATAAATAATCTTTATGCAAGTACTAAAGTATTCATGACGAAACCGTGATGAGTTAAAATCAACAAACACACATTGAAATTTTTCCATTAGTAGAGATTAGGTTTGATAATAATTCCGCTTTTCTGAAAAACATCTACGTAGGACTGAGTGGAAAGGTGCCTGAGATGACGTATGAAGGTGTAAGAGAGAAGGCATGAAGATTGAACGAGTGTGAAAAAGTAAGAAGATTAAAAAAAAGAATTTGAATTTTATGATTTGGAAGAAATGAAGATTGTCAGATAACGCCTAACATGACGGATAAAGTAAGTGGTTTTCGCTGTTGGGAAAATATATTATTAATTGATTTTCCTGTGGTTTTTCTCGTTAAAACTCGTCCCACATATACATACGATTGTAATAATGTACGCTTATTTATATCCATCACTTATTTAAGTGATTAATGGGCAAATATATAAATGTATCGACTTCACTTGACACACTTTTCTAACAATCTTTCGAACGGTGTTTGTAGAGTTACTTGCTCGGAGAGTTCTAATCGAACGTATTGAGTTAAAAATGAACAAAATTAATATAATTAAAACACTTTCATCAGTTGAAAACGTAATGGGGGTATATCGTAACTATTCATTTTTGAATGGAAGTTTAAAAATTCTAACAAAAATACGTATTTTAATTGAATTATGCCTTACGGTAGCGGCTTCTGTATTCACAATAGGTGGTTTTGAGGGGTTTTCGTTAGCTGAGTCATATGGTATGTCATTTTTAACGTATTTCTTCTACATTTCGGTATCCACGATCAATACAATTGCAGCCATCATTGTGGGCTTCTTTAACTCTAACCATTTTCGAGAGTTTGCTTTGAATGTCAAGGCCGTCAACGAGATTTATAAAAACAACGTAACGTATAAAACCTTTATGATAAAACAACGTAGAAGATTTTACTTAGATGTTGCACTGTTCTTGGTGACAATGACTTCCTTAACAATTGCGCGTGCGAAAGACTACTTGTCAAGTGATCCGACAACGATACTAGTATTATTATTTATATTCCAAATGAGTTTATACTATCGTTATTTTTATGAAAATTTTGTTTTCTTCGAGTTGATTCAGGTAATTGTTGTTCCTTTGAAATTTTTAAACAATACTCTGTCAGCAATTGTGACGAAGATAGATGACAAACAAGATGTATCAGTGAATGACGGAGAATTGTGTGAAATCCGTCGCGAATTAGAGAAGTGGGGTGAAGCGAGTCAGCTCATGGTGGCCGCCAGTGATTGCCTTCGCAACTGCTTTGGAGCTCAGGTGGGAAGTTAAAATTTACGTATGTCTCTTAATAAAAGTACATTTATGCAAGTAAGGTATTGACAACGGCTAAGGAAAGCAGCCGTCTTGCCAAGAAAGCCAAATTTTATTTTGGGTCATGCGACACTAGACTGATAATTACCATAAGACATGATTCATAAGTAAGATAATAATTCGTACTTTTCAGATCACTATTTTCCTGTGTTCAGTCACAATTTACTACATCACACTCCTGTATCAAGGCATTAGCTGTATGATGAACGAGGTAAAATTTTTCAACTTCGTTAGATGTTATTATACCTATAATACCTGCATAATATGAGTTTACTTAAGAGGAGTGTGAACCCAGCCCGAAAAAGCGCTCCCCATACAAACGGCGATAACGTTTTCCACCCTCTAAACCTTAACCTATGGCAATGATTTTTTGGTATGTTGTCATTATGCCTAGAAACTAGATTTGTATGTTTTGATTTTTTTTAATATTCTTCATAGATTTGACAATATTTGCATTTTAGGATTTTCATACAAAACATAAAATCGTCAATAATTTTGACACTATTAAGAATATTATAAAAATCAAAACATACGAACCTAGTTCTAAGGCATAATGACAACATACCAAAAAATCATGGCTATAGGTTAGGGTTTAGAGGGTGGAAAACGTTATCGCCGTTTGTATGGAGAGCGCTGGGTTCACACTCCTCTTAAGAGTAAGACTTTGATGGTGTCAAATTTAGATGGTACTTCATGTCTTTCCAGAATGAATTTGGAACATCCAACATTGAGAGTACTATACTTGACCTAAGTTGCTTCATATTGATGAATATATTCGTAGTGAATGCCTGTCAGCGAGCACAGAATGAGGCGAAAGATCTGAACAGAAACCTGTGCGCTCTCAACATCTTGTTGGTGGGTCGTAAGTATTTTATTATAAACAACTTTAGTGGAAACAAGCTTGCTGCCTAGCTGATGATCAACAATTACCACAGCCTACATCTCCAATGCCAAAAGTAATGATATCTATATCCTTTCTAGATTGTATTCTAAACCATTGTTTTGTTAAGCAAACTGCAATGCCGGTACCTCAACTCACTAGGCCACGATCTTTGTTTGAAAGTTTCATCCTAGTGTAACCTATAGTTCAATGGCAAAAAGTATTCGCAAGACTAGAGTATAGTTGCAGGCACATATCTTGAGCATAAAACGAGTCGAGGGGGTACGTTTGTTCATTCACATTTGTATTAGAAACAGTAGTTAGTTGTTGGTAAACACAATCTTGATTAGAAGGACTATTCTTTATTATTGATACAGGCAGAATGCCTCGAAAAGAGTCCAAGTGTAACTGCAAAATGTGTTGTTTGCGGACAGAAAAGGTACCTTACACTCATCTATAACATCCCAGAGATCAAAATAAAAGCAGCAAACCAGTATAGTTCCAGGTGGCGAGGCGGTGAAATGCGCACAATGGACAGCCGCACTGGCGCGGCGGCTGCGCACGGCGCCGCTGCGCATGCGGCTGCTGTCCTCGCTCACCATGCAGATGACACTGCTCGCAGACATCCTTGCCATCGTCGCCAATTACACCATCGTTCTGCTGCAATTTAACCACGTCATTTAAACTATCACGTACGACTAGAAGTAATTACCGTCATCAGTTATAGTATAATAACGTTGCAATTTCGTTTATTAACCCACGATGAAAAAAGATGTATGATATACTTTAACCTTTAACGTGTGTCTCTCTGTTTCTCTTCATGTCTATCATGCATTGTGTTTCACAAGCCGCTGGACAAATTTTGATATTCAATTTAAAACCTGGCTTTATCAAAATAGTTCTTAGCTACGATTCAGCTGTTCAGTCGTTTGAGGATCATCAGTACTTTTCCTAGTTGATGAAGGGATCTCAGTTCCTTTCACTTTTCCGATTAAGTTAAAATTTGCTATACTGTTAATTCAATGTGAGTGTGGCACATGGTGAGCTTGACCTCATGCTGTAACATGAACTAAAGTCTGCGGAATACCCAACTCCTCGACAACTTACAGCAGATGTATCGTGTTTGAGCTCAAAAGAATGGTAATAATGAATACGTTATAGATATATGGTGATCAGAGTCTGATAATAGATCAGGAAGGAGCAAAAAGTATAAGCAACCTTTAAAAAATAGACATTGAACTAAAAGTAGGATTTAAAAACCAAGACAGATAAAAACTCTGTAGAATATAGTTTATGTAGCTTGTCAGGGGAAGGCTAAGTTAATAATATAATTTAGGAACTCACCGAACTCACAACAGCCATCTTCTCTTAGCGGTTCCCCGACGCGACGCTGCTTGGATTGCAATATTACTACTTATACTAATTTTTGATTTTAGGTTTTTCATGAATAGTTAAGGATAAAACTGCCGAGTTTGTTACGGTACTTTTTATCAGCATCTTCTATTTTGGAACAAGATTCTAGGTAAACGAACCAATGCTGCCGAATGATTGCTTAATGAAATTTTCATTTATGTTCCATTACTCATTTACGAAGCACTTAGTACAGTTTTGATGATTGGGTATTTTATTAATAACGACAATCGAGCAAGACTAAAAAAAGGTTTTAAAATTAAAATGTAGGAGGTGTATGAGTAAAGACGAATAAAATCATTTTGCTATTATGATGTTGCTAAGGTACGAACATTGCGAAGAAATAAAAATTATTTTCTTAAAGTCAGTGATCGGCGTTAAAATATTACAAAAAAATAATGTTATACTCGTAGTGCGCTATTATTTATGAATAATTATAAATTAAGCTTAATAATTGGTAAATAAATCAGATACAAACCGACCGTTGTTGTTTAACTCTACTTTCCTACGTAGCTAACCCAGGGTCAGCAAATCTTAGATTCGAGCATTACAATGGCCTGAACATGACCGTGACCAGATCTAATTTGAAAAAGTAAAAAGAAGAAAGTAAAATGTTTTAATTGCCATATGAAATGAAGAATACCATTATACAAGAAGAAATAAACAAGAAAATGATGCCCATGGCAATATTACCCGCACTAATATTATAAATATATCTCCACTAAGCATTGTTTGTTGTACCTTCATTTATATCCATCAGTCATGTCATTTGCCTTCACTGGTACATTTCTTAAGTAATGACCATTATCAAATATGAAAATTACTATAGATCGATTGTACTGGACACACTCCTTTTGGGAATTGCACTTTGAACAGTGCTGGTTGAGTAGTTAACTTGCCCCTATCTAAGTTAAACATGCAGGAATTTAACATAATTAAAACACTTTTGTCAGTTGAAAATGTTTTGGGCGTATATCGTAATTATTCGTGTTTAAAGGGAGGAATAAGAAAGTTAACGAAAATACGTATTTTAATTGAATCATGTCTTACGGTGGCAGCTTACTTTTACATTCTGTTAAGCGGATTTGATGGATTCTCACTATCCAAATTAGATAACGTGGCATATATTTTTACTTTTTTTTACGTTTCAACTTCTACGACCAATACATTTGCAGCAATAATTGGGAGCTTCTTTAACTCGGACCATTTTCAAGGTTATGCTTTAAATCTTAAGAACGTCAATCAGATATACAAAGAAGACGCAATGTATAAATATTTTATAACAAAACAACGTAGAAGATTTTGCATTGATGTTGCGCTGTTCATTCTTTCAATGACTATCTCAACAATAACATATATAAAAGATTCGATGTTAATAGTTCCGTCAACAATGAGAATAATAATGTTCATATTCGAAAGGAGTCTACATTTCCGTTATTTTTATGAAAACTTTGTTTTCTTCGAGTTGATTGAGATAATTGTAGTTCCTTTGAAATTCTTAAACGAGTCTATATCAACAATTGTGACGAAGATAAATGAGGAGCAAGATGGATTAGT